>JAGQAX010000003.1:21687489-22287489 GCA_019142605.1 Cephalopholis sonnerati
ACAGTAATTTAACCTTGCATGGGAGCTGCTTGGATTTCACTGCCTTGATCAGTTCATTTGTCTGTGTTGTTGTGTGACTTTGGTGTCTTAATGAGTTAATTTGGATTCACTTAAGTCACAAAATAACACAAACTGGCGATCGAAACAGTGGTTCACCAGCTGCTCCCATGATGTTAAGTGAGTGAGGTAAAATTACTGTTTTTGTCAATGTGGTTTGGCTTTGAGAAGCACATGGATAAGTTTCACTTTCTGTTCATTCTCCTTTAAAATGGCTGTTTGTTTGGGAAGTACTGAGCATACGACTTGGATTATACTGCATGAGTTGTGTGAGAGTGTGTAAACAGATGTTTAGTTTTGCTGTTGTTAAATGCGGTCCCCTATGACTTTAGTTCATCAAGAATTTTTTTGAGTGCTTGGTTTTTTCTTCATTCATCAGAGGTATGCAAGAAAAACAAAGTTTTTTTTTTGACAAAGTCAGCATAACAGGATGTGAGTAATTGATGTACAAAGGCTCATTTGGGGGTTCAAGAATTAATTTAAGGAAAATATCTCATATTTCCTGTCCAGACTTCAAGCAAAGCTCAAAAGTTGCTTTGACAGAGATGAGTCACAGTTCCATCAAGTAAAAGCTGGACTTTACCAACAGTCTTTGGCAAACATTGTCCAGCCATGTGCCGTTTACTGACATTATGTTTCAGTATTCATTGGCATTGAGGCCCTCCAAATTGCCAGTGTGCAAAATTCAACTTCAGACCACGCAGTGAAAAAGTACAGATGAGTTTTAATGGCAGTGCAGCCGAGACAGATGCCGTCATTTCATCCAGTGTGCGGGTCCCAACTCTGCGCCAAAACTGTAGGAGGAGCATGATGACAAAGGCAGGTGGGCCAAATGTTAAGAGAGATCATTTACCAAATTACCACTGACAAATGTTGAACAGACTGCAATGCTGCAATGTTACTGACACAAAACAAAGGAGGCCCAAATCCAAGTTCATAACCCGATGTTCAGCCTTTTTTTTTACATTTCGCACACCCTCTGCTCCTCAAGAAGGAAGTAAATTAGAATGATAATTTGTATTTCTGCTGGAAAACATGCACCAAGTGAACTAATGCATCAGACTCTATTTATTCTCTTTCTAGCAGAGTTTTCACATGTGCAACCTGTGGGTATGCCCCCCCGTTGTTGAGCCTTTTGAGTCCTAAACAACTTGAAATCTGCAAATCACACAGCTCATTAAATTGTCAACAATTTTGTCATGAAATGTCTCAGCGCTTTGCCTTCTCCTGCTGGCAATTTCTTTTAAACAATTGTGGCACAGTGTGATAGTATTATACAAGATTGTTTTGGGCATGTTTAACCAGTGACTGACAGGTCTCCTCTCAACTGGCCTCACACCAGGTTCAGTGCTCCACCCTCTGCTTCAGTCTGGGTTCTTTTGCTTTAAAAATGACACCATAAATGCAGTCTGCTTACTTCCAATCATCCACTTAGGCCTCATTTTCACACAGTTTCAATTTGTGTCCATATTTCCGTATAGTGTACAGAGTACGCTGCCAGGCTTCAACGCAAGGAAATGCATGTCTTTACGGATGGATAGAAATGTCACCACACAAAAGTGAATTCTGGGTATTTTTGGCCATCCAATCTTAGAAAATACGTGCATAGAGCAGTACAGAGACAAAAACAAGACAGATAAATGAGGACAAATAGGTGAGGAGATCAGTTTGTAAGCACTGTAGCCAGTTTTGTGAAATATTTTGTTTAAAGATGTATGATCCATTATGCATGTGCTCCGTTTGTTACACAGCTACCATGCTGTCAAATTATAAACAGATCTGTAGTACATTAATCAATCTGTTTGCTATGATCTGTTCAAAATCTGCCAGAAGAGTTCAATTTTTTCAACGTACTTAAGACCAATTCTGGAAAAAAATTTAAAAAAAGGAAGGAGTAGTTGTGCAAACACATAAGAGGTTACGGAGGTAGAGACGAGGCGTTAGGCCTAGTCCACATGTGATTGGGTATTTCCCAATAAGCACTGTTTCTGTCCAAATGACAATCCAAAACACACTGACGCGCTGTCCAGAGTATGCCAAACCAACAAGCAGCAATATAACACTAACCCTGAAGCCACACGAAGAAGAAGAAGAAGACAAACGGTGCATTCAGACCTAGAGTTGTCTTGCTTTGGTCTGAATCAGGGACTCATTTTGTTACAAAGTTGCACAATTGCCTAGAGTTGGTTCGTGTTCTCACGGCAGTATTTACAAGTGGACCAGATCAAATGAAAGCTGCTCTTGATTGGTCAGAATTTCCATGCGGGAAAAATCCAGGAAGTAAACAAAACGTTGAAGAAGAGTACACTTGCAAGATAAATGTGACACTTTCTAATGTCACAATGGAGGGACAACTACGCAGGTTGATGTTAGCGCTGCTCATCGTGGACTATATTGCTGTCATTGTTCATTTGAGTCAAACCATACAGTTTGAAAACGAGGCGCAGGCTCCAACTAGAAAACAATGTTTTGATGCATTGGGTGAGCCAAATCCTCCAGGACTGTAGCATGCTCATGCTTGTTGAATCCAAACAATGTGTCATGTGACTGCATTTGGTTCAGATCGAGGTTGGAACACGTTCTCACTACAAATGAACTGCACCAGAGTTTGTTTGTAACCGGACTGAGACCACCTCTTCAAGAAGGTCTCGGTCCAGTTGTTCTGGCTCGCACCAGAGTGTGATTGCTGTGTTCACACCTGCCCAAACAAATCGCACTTAGGCAGCAAATGAGCTTGAGTTTGATTGAACCGAACCAAACAGGGCAGGTGTGAAAGCACCCAAAGATGATGTTGGCCAACCAGAAGCATAAGAAAAGCAATTAGCGGATGGCTACCTTGAGCAGTGACCTCCATGATGCACTCTGATGCCTCTGTTCGTCCATATAATGAAAGGGTAACTGTACATTTATGTGTAAACATCTAAGTCCTGTTAGCAAAGTTAGAGCCAGCACTTATTTGGTCACGTCCGCCACGGCATAAATTGTCGCCTCATTTGTGATGTCTTACAAAGGAGATAACATTACACGCTCTGATTTTACAAGCAAAACCTCTGAGAACGACTACATTTTCACATATAGCCATGTACCAGTGGACTGCTTTAGATGACTGAAATTTTACAGTCTATGATAAAAGCAGATGGTTTCTGGAAGTCAGTAATCATGATGTGTGGCTGTGCTGGTATTGGTGCACAATGTGTTATGTAGTTATATGGCGTGTGTGTGTGTGTGTGTTTAAACAATAGTGTTCCATTATTCCCATCATTTAACTCAATCACTGTTCCCACCATCACAGCAGAGGTTATCTCTCCCTCTGTCAGCACAGCAGCAACCTGGATAGCAGGTGAGCCGCATTTCCATTACGTTCGACCTCCCAAATTTAGTCGCTAACTCACTGGTGTCTGTCAAACACAAGCAGACAGACACAAAACAAACAGCACAAGCTGACAGGCACGCAGAGACACAGACGTGTGCTCATGGCAGAGTTACAGGTCATATGAATACTTTTAACCATAATGTGTTTATCAGGAAGTGTGAAAAAAAGCGATTTTGGTTGTGTGTGTGTTTGTGCATGTGCTCAGCAGACACACTGATTTAGCTTTTATAACATTTTACAGTTGGCTGCATGTATCAAGACAGGAGGGAAATGAACAGCTTGAGGTGTCTGAGTGATGCTTCTTCAGCTGCTGCCCGCTGTGTGTATGTGTATGTGTGTGTGTGTATGAGAGAGACAGATACTGTAGAAACAGGGAGAGGGAGAGAGATGCCTTCCTCTGTGAGTTATGGCATGTAGCCCTGGTCATTTGTCTGGTGAAGTTCTGAAGCCAAACTTTGCAAACTTTTTCAGACAGGCCATAACACGGTCCACCTACCAGAGCACATAAGCTCTGCTTTCTATTACTACGAAATCTCTCTTTCTTGCTCTCACTCAATCTCTCAGTGTAGAGGTCCCATACTTTACTGCATGCTTTGAAGACAACACATAACTACAGTAGACCTCTTGTTTGGTAAGATTCAGTCCACTTCTTAGAGATGTATTTTCTGGAGGAGTATTAGATTGATCCATAACACACCTGTTTTTTGAGTATTATCTGTCCAAACACATGTGCTCTCAGAGGAATAATTCACACAAAAAAAAAAATCAATCTTCTGAGTATCAAAATCATACAGCCTGCAGGCTTGAAAGATAGCTCTGAAAGTTTGTAGCCTACTTTTTCATGGAGCTTGGCCGCTTTAGTAAGCTTGAATTCACAGCAATAAGTGTCCGGTTAGACCAGAATGTGGCACAGTGAAATTAATTTGTGTCCGCGGGAAATAGGTGGTGCTGGAATCATGGTGATGCAATGACTGCTTGTTCTCACAGCTACAAACCAGACTGTTAACACACCAGTGGCGTAAGGTAGTTAAGTCTAGGCTTTTATGGGGGGTGCTTATGCCAGATTTTGAGCCTAAATTAGCTACCATATACACTCACTGGCCACTTTATTAGGTACACTTTGCTAGTACCAGGTTGGACCCCTTTTGCCCTCAGAACTGCCTTAACTTTTGGTGTCATAGATTCAACAAGGTGCTGGAAACATCCCTCAGAGAGTTTGGTCCATATTGACATGATAGCATCACACAGTTGCTGCAGATTTGTCGGCTGCACATCCATGATGTGAATCTCCTGTTCCAGCACATCCCAAAGGTGCTCTGTTTGATTGAGATCTGGTGACTGTGGAGGCCATTGGAGTACAGTGAACTCATTGTCAGTTTGAGATGATCTGAGTGACATGGTGCGTTATCCTGCTGGAAGTAGCCATCAGAAGATGGGTACACTGTGGTCATAAAGGGATGGACACGGTCAGCAACAATACTCAGGTAGGCTGTGGTGTTTAAATGATGCTCAGTTGGTACTAAGGGACCCAAAGTGTGCCAAGAAAATATCCCCCACACCATTACACCACCACCAGCAGCCTGAACCGTTGATACAAGGCAGGATGGATCCATGCTTTCATGTTGTTTACGCCAAATTCTGACCCTACCATCTGAATGTAGCTGCAGAAATCAAGACTCATCAGACCAGGCAACGTTTTTTCAGTCTTCTATTGTCCAGTTTTGGTGAGCCTGTGTGAATTGTAGCCTCAGTTTCCTGTTGTTAGCTGACAGGAGTGGCACCAGGTGTGGTCTTCTGCTGCTGTAGCCCATCTGCCTGAAGGTTCGACTTGCTCAATCAGAGATGGTCTTCTGCAGACCTTGGTTGTAACAAGTGGTTATTTTAGTTACTGTTGCCTTTCTATCATCTTGAACCAGTCTGGCCATTTTCTGCGGACCTCTGGCATCAACAAGACATTTCCACCCAGAGAACTGCTCACTGGATATTTTCTCTTCTTCAGACCATCCTCTGTAAACCCTAGAGATGGTTGTGTGTGAAAATCCCAGTAGATCAGCAGTTTGTGAAATACTCAGACCAGCCTGTCTGGCACCAACAACCAAGCCACGTTCAAAGTCACTTAAATCACCTTTCTTCCCCATTCTTATGCTCAGTTTGAACTTCAGCAGGTCGTCTTGACCATGTCTACAGGTCTAAATACATTGATCTGCTGCCATGTGATTGGCTGATTAGCTATCTGTGTGAACAAGCAGTTGAACAGGTGTACCTAATAAAGTGGCACTTAAGTGTATACACACAATGTATATTAAATCAAGACATGTATTTTGTACTAGGGTTGTCAGTTTTGTTTCATGTGTTTTTTGATATCTTGACACCCATTATTTGATAACTAACCACTTAATTTTTAAGGGAAAAAAAACACAAAATGACATGAAATACAAAAGGTCTTTCCTTTCCTTAGCACCACATTTCAAAGCACTTTATATTTAGAGGTGGTGAAATACTATTGTTTTGTGATGTAAATATCTTGCCTTTTATTTTATTTTCTGTCGGCTTTGCTGACAGACAGCTGGCCAGCTGCATTAACATGCGGAAACATAGTGCCCACTGCCGACCTCCAGTCTCCACTGGTTAGCTAACATTAGCCTCGGGCACTTCGTAATGTGCACCACATACTGCACGGCTGTGGAAACATGGTGTCCACCCTCCAGTCTCCCCCCAGGTATCCTTGGTGAGTAAGGGGCTTCATTTTGATTTTAATATACCATTTGCTTATTCAGAACACGACACTCTCAGAGCAGCAAAGTGCACTCTGGGCACTCTGTCTGGGGAGATGGAGCAGCAGAGTGTCAAGCAGTGTGAATGTGTGATTAACTTAATCGTTAATTAATTCACATAGAAATGAAACACTCCATTTCCTCACACCAAAAACACTTTCATTCTAGTTTAGAGCGTCACATTGCAGTTATGATCGCACCCTATGTTAGCACCAGCAGCCGTGCTGACGCTGCTAACTGTGCTAACAGAGCTAACAGTGATAACATAGTTAACAATGCTAAAGAGGATTTACTGCTTAAAACTGAGCCACTTCCTCAGTGGAGAGACCAGAGGTAGGGCACACAGGACTGCATTGGGATTTGGATCCTGCAAGTCCCACAGGACCCAACACAGATCTCATGGGAGTGGGCTGTTTCATCTTTGCCACGGGTGGGAGCAGGCAGTCAAAAAAACCATGCAAATCCCAGAGATTAATTAACATGAAGGATGAAGACGTCAATAAGTGACATGGAGAAGAAGATAAAAGCAGGATATTGCAATACAAAAGAAAGGCAAGGCATGTCAAACATTTGGAGGAATTTCTCAGGAGTACTTCAAATAATAATAACACAGAGTCCCAGAGACACTTGAGTAACTGAAATTATGAATGTAATTATGCACCAGAACCTAATTTCGCTACTTATTACTGACAGGTATGCATGTCTTTTTTAATAGCCTACCACAGTAAAATAACATGTTGTGCCTATGGGACGGGGGAAGACTCCGTCTATTGATAATCAGCCTGTTGTGTGGGTATGTGGTCAGAATGTTTGTGGGTGCAGGCGGGAGCTGACCCTGTGGTAATAGGCAGGAGTAGATAAATCCCTCTGCAGGAGCGGGCGGTAATGGTCAGAAATCCAGTGGGAGCAGGAAGATGCGGGATTAGGACAACAGTTCTGTGTAGGGCCATAGTAAGGCACAGTGTTTCTACAGCAATGCTGTTGGGTCAGGATGGCGTTACTAGAGGTAACTGCTGAACAAACAGCGCTGCTAGCTGGCTCCCACCAGGCCCGGTTGGTGTGCAGTGCAGCAAACTAAAGAGTAGCAAAATGAATGTATAGACCAACATGTGTAATTGGTCAAAAACATTCTCTGCAGTAACCATTGTCATCCCTAATTTGTACGCTCCACTGCTGTCACATGGCTGACTGAAACCCACGCTGCTGTGTGTCTTAGGTTACACTCAGTTTGAACAGGATTATATAAAATTGGATTTTACAATACATCTAATACTGTAGGTTTTTATTTATTTATTTTTTGGCAGTTTGTCTTTATAACAGCTGAAAAACAGAAGCCCAGGGAGGGAGAGAAGGGCACAGTAGTCAGTTTTGATGATAACACGATGGAAACATGGCATTTATGTTCGTTTCATGTATTAATATGAGGAGGTCACAGTCTTCTCGATGCTCCACACAGATCTGGATGTTTTCATCTCTCCAGCTGAAGCTTCAATTAACGTTTAAATCACAGTCTTCGTGTACACCATGATTAATTAGCTTCGTTTGTTTCCTTTGCATTTTGCTTTAATTGACACCCCAACTTTTCCACTCCACCCATGCATGAAAACTTCTTCTGTTTCCTCTCAGGTTTTTTTTGCAGATTCAAAGTGTTGTATAAACAGGTGGATGGAAATACACTTTATGGTTGTTGGCCAAATTCAAACAGGGGAAGCTGCAGTTTTATGGTGGGTGTTGTAACTACTACTCCAGGACAATCCTCAGCACAGCTGCTCTAATGCTGGCCCGCATGCACCAAACAACTTTTTAAGGAGTTTTACTGTCAGACACATTTCTAATGTCGGAATAAAATCACGAAAGTTTTACCTCAGTTGTGGCACGCTACTTTGATCTCAATCGTTTGGTGTAAGGTGGTCATAGAACTCCTTCAAACTGTCCTCAGCCAGTATTTTTCTCATCTTGACATTCTGACAATTCAAGCATGTTGAATATTGTCGGCAGTTATTAGTCTTGGCTTATGCAAATACTTAAGTTTAATGACATGAACATTGCCAGCAATCAATACCTGTGGTCTCCAACACCAACAAGAAGCAGCAAACTGGGCAGTAGACATGGAGGAGACTCTGGGAAGGTGCAAGAATGTGAAGAAGTCTTTGGCAAAAGAACCAAGACTTGTTCACATTCTTGTAAAGCAAGAGCGGTTGTTTAATTCGACATGTGTCTGATCCAGTAAGAAAGTAAGAAATTTTTTTAAAAACAGTTTGCCTCTCATTCCCACAGTCTCCTCCCCTGAAATAGCACTAACCAATGGAGGCTGGTAACAATGCAAAGCAACATGCTTTCAATCATCCTTCATTCATTTTCCATAACCACTTATCCTGTTGGGGGTTGTGGGGGGGCTGGAGCCTATCCAGGCTGACATTGGGTACACCCTGGACTGGTCACTAGATTGTCGCAGGGCTGACACATAGAGACAGACAACCATTCACACTCACATTCACACCTACAGACAATTAACCTGCATGTCTTTGGACTGTGGGAGGAAGCTGGAGTACCAGGAGAAAACCCACACTGACACGGGGAGAACATGCAAACTCTACACAGGGGGGCTCCCCCATCCTGAGTTCGAACCCACAACCCCGGGCTTGAACTGTTGTGAGGCAACAATGCTAACCACTGCACCACCATGCCAGACATGACGCCTTTTATCCTGTTTTGCTTGAGTTTTGTGTTTTTGTGGACATGTAAGGAATTGTTCATTTGTCATACTTCTTAAAGGGAGTTTGGCATCATATTTTCCACCAGGAGCAGGCTGGAAATATTTTAAAAAAGAAATCCAATTGTAGTCTTCCAAATAGTAACCCTGCAAACTCCTCCATCTTTGAAAAATCTTTTAGTGTGTCACTAAAAACACACATTGTCTTTAGATGTGAGAGCGTGTCAGACTTTAGTCTTCTGAAAGTATATCAAAGTCTTGTAGTGTATGGGAGGCATAATATGTTAGCTTCTTTAATTTTAGATTCTCTATCCCTGCATCGTCTCAAAGATGAGCACTCTCAAGTTGTCAACAGGGTGATTTTACATGTCTACATAAAAGCTCTCTATGCAAAATTACTTTGCATCCGAGAGCTTGGATCGTACCTCATTTGTATTGTTGCTTCGGACAAAAGCGTCTGTCGAATGAATGAATGTAAGTGAAGCCACAGATTGCAGAGATTCCATTGTGATAAATTGATTTTGGTCTTTACTATTACTGTTATAAATTCTGGTGTGATTTGGCCCGCACAATGGATTCCAACAGTGACTCAGAGTCAGGGAAAAACGTGTCCAAAGAGCAGAGCGATGAGTGTTATTAACAAACTGCACATCCAGATAAACAGTGGAGATCTGACAGTGTTAAAAGTTTATTTGAACACTTTGATACATTTTTAAGCCATGACTTTTAGTCCCTATTGGGATCTTTTCTAACTTTTGAGAATTCCAGTCCAACCATAGGAACAGCTGTCATCCTCTGCAAAAAAAAGCAAGCGTCTCAGAGCCACTGTTCAGGCCCTCAGGCTGCAACTATTTCATACTTTTAAGATTGATTGGCAGTGGAGTACTCCTTTAGCACCAACTGAACAGTACCAGGTCACAATGACCACTGTAGCACTAATGCAGCACTGATGCTGGACAGACATGACAGCAGGTTTATATGGAGGACACAGCTGCCTGTGTGTGTCCGTGTTTCCATTCTGGCAGGTGTGTAAAGCCTCGTCTTTTGGAAATGAGTGAGTAACAGTAATGTTACTGTGTGGATATTGGAGTCCATTAGTTTTGCATGTGTACAATGTGGGAGCCTGACAAATCCTTTTATATCAGAGTGTGCATGTGTGGGTGTGTGTGTTTATTTGTCTGGGATCACACATAGCTTTCAGACATGTTTATCTTCAACATTAGTGTGTGTCCGAGAGTGTGTACGTGTGTGTACTTCCGAGTGTGAAATCCCATTAAGCGTGTTAAAACCCTCTTTGGCCTACTGCCTGCTCAGAGAGGGAGAGACAGACTACACACACACACACACACACACACACCAACACACACACACATACGCGGTTATCACACCTGTGTACGTGTTTGTTTTCCGTGCAGACCTGTGTGTGTGTGCGTGTGTGTATCAGCTTTTGGAGAAGTGCTTTGTCGGGTGATAGTGATAATTTTCTGATGTACTCTTCACACCATCAACACTGTTGTCTGTCTCACACCTGACACAAGTTTTACCTCTTCATCTGACGTACAGAGTCTTTAGTGTGCCGCCAAAGTATTTATAGACCGTCTGATACATTTTAAAAAAGGAAACTATATATTAATGAATTAAATTAATTTGAATGATGAATTAAACATAATAAAAATATAAAATAAAGTAATAAATATTTAAATTAAAATAAAAAGATAAATACATTTGACAATAATATACAATATAACTAAGTGAGTGAATAAGTGAAAATGTATTTAAAATTTTAAGCTCCATTTAAATTAATAATGTCATTATAAAAATAATGTATTATCAATTAATTTTTAAAACTCATTTAATTTTTAAATTCATGTTTTAATACATAATTGAAATACCCAAGGTAATACAATATGTGGCCCAAAGTATGTGGACGACAGTACACCTGTATGTGATTTATGTGGGTGTTAATCCAGATTTGCCCTCCCTCTTTCCTGCTTTGCCCCTCTGAGAAGGCTTTCCACAAGATTTTGGAGCCTTGCTGCAGGGTGTTTTACTCCCATTCAGCCCAAAGAGACACTGACTTTGGGCGCTAAGGCCTGGCTCGCAGTGAGCTTTCCGTTTGTTGGGTGGGGTGGAGGTATGGAAAGAGATTTGTCTCAATAATATTTGTGTGAACAGATTGACAGTCTGTGTGTAAATATGTAATCTATATTTATAAACACCTTATACAAATATTAAAAAAGTAAATTTACAAATAAATAATGCAAATACAAAATGGATCTGCAAATACACAAACAAATTCCACCTATCTGTGAATACAAAACAAGCAATTTAGCAAAAAAAAAAAGCATTTGTGAATATCTTCTTCACATTTACAGCTTTGGAACAGGTATCTATGAATCCAGTTTTATTTGTGAATCAAAAAGGCATTTGTGGATCACACTTTCATGTCGGGTTGTGAAGATTTTGGTTTCAAAGTGTTTAGTAGAAAGTGTGTCCCGTTACAATCATTCCCTGGCTGCAATTTCGTTACAGAGACGCCAAGAGGGCAGATACAGTCCAGAAGACTTTGGCTTTTTCTCAGACAGAGGTTGAATACAGGTGTTCCAGCGCAAGCTGTATGAGGAAATTTTTTTTATTATTCTTTTAATTAAAGCATGTAAACATGTCCCAGTAGATATACAAGTATGAACCTGAAAATGGCCAAAATAGGTCCCCTTTAATACAAAGACAAAAACCCTGGGGGGCTTTGTCATGTTGAAACAGGTAAGATCCTTAACTAAACTTCTGACTCAAAGTTAAAAGCATGTTATTGTCTAAAACTGTGGTTCCCAGAATATTATACACATGAGAAGATCATTTAAAACTAGAATTACCACCTTGTAGTTGTATTCCTCTGCTAACCAGTCTTGTTGCAGTTTCAATCCATATCTGACCAGACTCATAAGTAGCCATGAACGCCTCAAGTATGGCTGTTGAAGAAGAAGAAGCTAGAGATCCTAAAACATGAATGCGTCACACACATCTTCAACTCAACAGCACAGAAGATCTATACAGTCTGCACAGTTTTTGAATGGACACCACTACAGTGTCTGACCAAATGTCTCCTCCTCTGTTCCTGAATTATCATGTTGAGTAATGGGCAGAAAAGTGTTTTGTAGAATGTTATGAAGTCACAGTGAAGTTGACCTTTGACCTTTTGGATATAAAATGTCATCTCTTTATAGTTTTTATCCTATTAGACATTTGTGTGATATTTTGATAGAATTAGCATATTAATTGTTGAGTTATGGCTATAAACCTGTTTTGTAAGGTCACAGTGACTGTTACGTTCTCCCATCAGGCTCAGGGGAGGAGGGAAGTAACAATAAAATGTAACCGGAGGGAAAAGGAAAAAGACAAACGGAGGTAAGCGGATAAACAAAAGTTAAGGCTTTATTAACAAACAAAAAAAAAAAAGTAAAAACAGGACATTACGGTGTACAAAAGGTCTTCAAATGTTAATAGTAAATTACTTTATGTAAAAGCAAAAAGGCAATATTAAATTAGTGTTTAACAATTAAGTGACTACATTAATAATGGAATAAAAAGTTCAACACCTCCCCCGAAAGAGGAGTAAAAATCACATATCCCAGTGTATCTCAACTCGGGTATCCTTAAACTGCAACACAGCACCTAAGCTGCCAAACTGGCCCTTTGATTCTGACCATTTGTTTTCTTCCTTCCACGTCTTTGATGAGTTATTAAACACAAGTGCATTTAACCATTCTCTGCATGGTGAGGAGAAGGCGGCACCTGGAGAGGCACACAAGAGAAACACAGGAAACAGAAAAGATTGGCAAAGCCACCCTACACCTAAAACAGTGACCTCTGACCTTTGACCACCAAAATCTTATCACCTCAGCCTTGATTCTCAGTGAACATTGTTGGTAAAATCAAGGAGGTTCCCTCAAGGGTTTCTTGAGATATCATGTTGATGAGAATGGGATGGAAAGAGGGTCTGAAAATGAAATAATGTGGGAACACATAGATATGTACTCTGTATGCTCTCAGTCAGTGGATGGATGACTGACAGGAAGCTTTGTGGTTGATTACCATGCCAATCTGACAAAGGAGGACGACACTTTTTTTGAACCGTTTTGCTCCGTTTTGTTTTGCTATCGAAGCTAATGTTAGCTAAGGCACTAAAGAGTTAGCTATATGGAGACATCCAATATTCCTCTTAATACCTCCCCAATTTCTGATTAGGTGGACATGATAACTCTTGATACACATAACGTTATTTATCCCTACAACAGTAAACACTTCTCTAACCTGATATGAAGTGTGCGCTGCACATGTGAACATTTTTGATGATCGCCTCCTGTCCAGTCCTTTCGTCTTATCACGTTTACCACAGTTGTGTTTGTTTTTGTTGACGGGCAGTGGCTGCTGGTATGTGATAGAATTTAAGTTTTGAGCCATGACTCCTTCTATTCTGGCTCCCAATAACGCAACAAGACGACATTTTAAGACTCCTATGTAGCCTACAGCCCTGTGGTGAGGAGGCGTGTTTATCCTCCAGCTAATAAAATGACATCGTCATGATGTCAGCCCTAAAAGGGCCTGTTTTGACCAGGGCTGTCCACATACATTTGGCCATATAGGGTAGACTTACTATTGCTATTTTAACGCATAATTCAAATGCAATTTAAAATAAATACTGAAATACTGTAGTACAGGTCAGAGTTCATTTTTTGACCTTGGACACAGATGATAAAACAATCCTCCCTCAACGTCCATCTAGTTTTCATTACCATTTTCTCAGAACAACTGGTATATAAACTATTCTGGCACACTCGAGACTCCGTACCTTCTGGCCACATTTGAGTTTATTTTAGTTTTAATTTGACCATTAAAAAAACCCAACAAGGATAAAAATCATTATTCTGTGACATATTTCCACTTGAGCCTTTGCTCTCATTTTCTCGGCTCTCTTTCATGTAGCTGCTGACTCTTTCCACCGCTGCTTCCACATCTTCCCTCTGTCCCCGTTCTCTTCTTGTTCCTTTCTCCTCTCTGAATACTAAACGCATTACGTAACCATACATTGCTTCGCCACAGAGGATCATCCATGGCATCTCACATGTTCACTTCTCTCTGCAGGGGAGTGACAAGTGGAGCACCGCAGGGCCGATGGAGGAGATTTATATCAGCAGTGCCTATTATTCTGGCATAACCCCCACACTGCAAAGACAGAGATAGACAGACAGACAGTGAGAGACTCTGCCTCAGAAAAAAAGACAGAGACAGATGAGACAAAGATGTTATACTGTGATGAGAAAAATAACAGAGCTTGTATGAATAGCATTGTTATTTTCCGATTTTGTCCCAGTTGCCATCTACTACAACACAGCAGTGACTGTCTCTCTCTGTCAACACCTACAGGCTGGGTAGCAGGCAGTGGAATATTTCTATAATAGAAATGTCCGTCACGCTCCGTGTTTCCATATCTCTTATAGAAATGTCCATCACAGCGAGTCTGGACGTCAGCTCAACCCCCAAAACTCCACCACCCCTCAACCCCCTCTCCCTTAAAACCTCGGAGGCGGAGGAGAGGGGGAGAAAAAAGATGTAGGCTTTCGCTCCCCGTCAGGGATGTGTGATGTTGTGTGATGTTGAAGCCTTATTTCCGTAAAAGTCAATCACCCTGATAGAGGGGGTGGAGAGGGAGGGGGCTGTAAAATGGACGAATGAGGATGGGTGAGACTAGGAGTCAAACCAAATTACGTTCTCGTGGATGTCTTTGAATCGTGCGGACGACAGACAGACGCACACTCGCTCTGTGCCTCGTCGTGAGAGGTGTAGTTGTACTTCCCTCAGAGCGAGCTGCTTTTTGATCTGGCTCCCTTTCACTGCCGTACCTCCTCTCTACTCTTTCTTTCCTCTTCACTTGTTCTTGCTCTGTAATCTAATCTAATCCACATGACTCACTTTCATCGATTGCACAAATCTCATGTGTCATTTATGCCCTGTAAAGTGTGTGTGTGTGTGTGTTAGCCTGTATGAGTGCATATACACCAGGGGGTGAGTAGTTTTGTACTGCCCAGAACAGTCTGGGTAATATGGTTTGATGTGAGGTCCCAAGACACCGAGAAAAGATTTATTCTTCACAAGCTCGTCCACAGTTTGACATCTTTGCGTCCTGGGGAATCAATAAGCTTCATGGTTAAAAGACAGGCAAAGAGAACCCTTCTTTTTTTTTGTCAAATCTATATTTAACCAGGTTACACCTTCTGAGATGTTAAATCTGCAAGGGAGACCTCATCAACAAGGCAGAAGCGTCCTGTAGATAATCTCTTAAATAAATGATACAGTACGGAGAAGGTTCTGCAGACAGACAGACAGAGAGACTGAGAGACAGAGGCCCAGCATCCCAAAAAAATGTATTCAGAGCAATGACAACTCCCATGGATTCATCTCACACAGCTCCAAACGAAAGGCTTTGAACTCGGGCAGAGAAATGAGTTTCTGAATTCTCAAGCTTTTAAGCAGACAAATTTACACGATGAACTCAAAGCATCATAAAGAGTGTCTAGTGCATCTCTGTCAGGGCTTGAGGCAACAAAGGGAAACACTGTACACTACCAACGTCCATGTTTCCGTGTTACATAAATACCTAAATTATTTGGAAGCAATCCTAAAATAGCCAGATAAATCAACATACAGCTTTAAGAGAAGCTGCGTATGACAGCGTTTGCAGAGCAGCCAGAGAGAGTTTCAAAGTAAAATCGAGAACTTTGCAGTTCAAAGCAACAAAAACATTAGAGTTGAACTAAAATTTGGATTATCTGCACTTTTTGTGTAAGGAGATAAAAATTAACAGTTGTTGCACCAGATTTTTCACTCTTCAAGACATTTTTAGATGTACTGTATTTGTGGGAACAGCGTCTAAAGCCCCCAAGCAGTACAGTACGGTTCGGTTCAGTTCAGTATGCTTTTTTCCATTTCCACTGTGAAATATTTTGGATGCTACCAATGGAACTGTTCCGTACCGCCCCCATCTTTGGTCTCCCCTCTGTTGGGGTACCTAGCACACAGATCTGGTACTAAAAGGTGGAGCTGTGAACACTGCAGTCTGTTGATTGGTCAATAGCGGACGGTCACTCTGCTCAGGGCTGAGCTGTGGCTGGTTTTGAGGCTCATGTAACCACTGTTCATACTGTGGAGAGTTTTACATACATTTGTAAACTGTAACTATAAAATGAAAAGATGTTTTGCTGCCTCTTTCAGCAGCTGGAGTCGGAGAAAAAAAAATTAATTCACTGGGTTGACTGCTGGGTGGTCAACTCAATGTGTGAGTCGATGAATGAATCCATCAACTCTGACCATTCTTTGGCTTTTATATGACATACACTTTTACTAATGAGAGGATCTTCAAGCAGTTATATATATATTAATTTTGACCGGGTTGTGTGAGCTGCATATATTCTAATTGTCACTCGGAGAAAAAAAAAAGTGTTGTGGAGCGTTGTTCCTGTGGGCTCCTGCAACACTAACCCCCTGAGCTTGCCTGAGAAGGACTAAACACACAAACTCGCTATTTTAAATATCCCATAGAGAGAGACGCTCGCTGCAGCCTGTGCTGTTTTGTTCTGAAAATGTCCGCGTGCAGCCTCGTTCTGTGGACGATAAACCAGATGCAGACTTCCATCTGTGTCACCAGTAATGAGGAAATACAGTGAGTGACAACCCCGTCCACATTTAAGAGTACTGTTTGCAGTGGAAACACTAGGGTCTAGGTACCATGTCTGACATTTAAGGACCAGAGATGCATTATCAACTTCTGTGACACCCTACCTGCTGGAGCACGTCTTAGCTGTGTATAGCCTACAAATGTTAAAGGGACAGTGTGGATCTTTTGAAGTGAGGCTGAATGAATTACTTATCTATAGTCCGTGTATTACATACAGTGCATGTCAATCAGCACGCCCCAGTTTGAAGAAGCAGGCTGGAGTCCAACATGAAAGGTAAGAAATGTACTGCAACAAAATGCATATTAGCCAAGCGACTCTGACGGGGAACTGAAGCCGTTGTATCATTTTCTTTCAAGCCAGACTCCATTTAGAAAATCTGTGATTTCACATTGCTGAACACAGGAGCTGCTGGTCCTGCTGCTGTCTCGATCAGTTATTTTGTGTGTGTTATTGTGTGACTTTGGCATTTAAATGGGTTGGTTTGGATTCACTGAAGTCACACAATAACACAAACTAACTAACTGATTGAGGCAGCGGTAGACCAACAGCTCCTGTGTTCACTGAGCTAAAATTACTGTTTTTGTCAATGTAGTCTGGTGGCTTTGACGAGAGCACAGATGGGGTTTTGAAGCCATTAACGGCCTTCCCTGTTGAATGGGCTGTCTACTGGAGAGGTAACGTGGTGAAAATATTCTCACTGTAGTGTACACTTATACTGTTAAAGGTTTTTTATAGGTGGGACTTTGTTAAAGTGGCTAAAACACATTTTGTTGCTGCCCCCCGTCCACAGCAGTACGTTGCTTAGCCTCTGTGTCGGCCCTCCTGCCGCATCTCCAAACTGAGGGTGTTCTGACAGACATCTACTGTATGTAATACACTGACTATAGATAAATACCCCATACAACCCCACTTAACAACATCCAAACTATCCCTATAATGCAAGTTAGTGTTAGCGCTATTGATGACATTGGATTTCCTGTGGGTGCTTCAGTTAAAAAAACTTTTACCAGCTGAACGCTTTTTAAATGAAACACCAGCAGAAGGAAATAGTGGGTTTTTTGTATTAACAGTAATTCAGTACAGCTCTGACACTGTGTAAAGAGAGTGAACAGTAAACAGAGAGGCTGAGATCAATGAGATAAAATTGTGCTGGATTAGATGCATTCATCGTTTCATTTAAATTCAGAGTTAGTGACTCCCCCACTACCAATAAAACCCTAAATAGCCCGAATACTTTGAATGACTACTGCATAAGACTTTAAACTGTATCAGAAATGGAGTTTGATTTCATCAACATTTTAAACTGCAGATAACAAAACACCGCTCTGATGTTAAATTGCATCACGTCCTCCTCCTTTGGTTCTGAACAGTAAACACAAGCAGACTTCAGCTTCATCATTAAGTTATTCTCAGAGGACCTTGCATGCAAATACAGTATGGATTTGGGGTAAATCCAAACACACACACGCACACACACATGTAGTACTGTATATGGGCATCATGGGTCATTTGTCTTCCTAGTTCTCCTTCACCTTCATCATCATTTTCAGTTGATGGCTCCTCGCAGCTTTGTTGGGTGCTGCTGTGTTGCAATCTGGTTTGGAATAGTATATAACGGGAGTACTGGCAGAGTGTGTGACGCTCCACTACACACTGAGTGAACTTGTGCTGTGTGTTTCTGTGTGTGTGTGTGTGTGTGTGTGTGTGTGTGTGTGTGTGTGTGCGCTTATGGTTCTTTGTCCATGTACTGTACGTACGTATATTAATGCGTGCCTGTTATTAATGTGCTCATATTTCACAACCTGCCCAGGAGTATAACCTATCTTCTAAGTGCTGTTCATCAGTCACAGGCCTGGAGGAAAAATGTGGGTGTGTGTGGAGTTATTTATTTATTTTATTTATTTAACCAGGAAGTCCCATTGAGATTGAAAATCTCTTTTACAAGAGAGAGGCAGGCCGAGGTAGCAGCCAATTAAAACACATTTGCAATGCAACAAATACAACATATAATCTGTGTTGATCATGCACATAGTCTTCGTGTCCAATGAGAGATTATTACAGACTTTTATGGTGCGCTAACATGAGGTTTACCTCCAAATGAGGTGGATTAAATAATTTGACTAAAGTGTTGCTGGGCAACCTGTTTGATTGTCTGACTGTTAATGTTTTTTGACTTGTTGAACTTTAACGGTTGTACTAATGTTACACAGAGATAGCTGTGTCGAGTGAAAGATCAATACTACTTCTATGTCTGTATGTTAAATATGAAGCTACAGTAAAGAGACAATTACTTTTGCTTAGCAGAAAGACTGGAAGCACAAGAAAACAGACACACTCTAACTTGTATGTTGTATCTTGCTTGTAAAATTTGGACACAAACCGAAGTGTAAAAACGTCAAGTTAAGGTTTTACAGGGAGTCACCGTGCCGGACTATTTCTCAGTTGGTGGCCACCACTGAAATGAACAGCACAGAGAGTGAATACGTTAACTGAAAGAACATCTCAATGGGCAAACTGAATGCATGTGCTCGACGTTATTCATTTTAAGTAGTGAAAGGAAAAGCAAGAGTAAAATAACAGCAACAAAAAGCAAATTTTAGGATGTGCACCAAAATCTAAACACCTTTTCCTTGGCCCACGGCCTAACCTTCGGTCAGATGCCACTGAAATCTGTTAAGTCCCTTTATCAAGCAAACAGGACTGAAAATGCAGCTTTCCTGGCAGAGGTAGAAAGAAAAGCTTTAACCTCCCTCAGCAGGATACAACATCTTTATTGTATTTCTTAAGCTCGACTCTCCTCTGCTCTCTGACTCATAGTGTGGGTATGTTTTGTTGCTGTTGTTGTTGTTGGATACTTTATGACACAGAGAGGTCTGAGAGGAGAATCGAGCATTGGAAATACAATGAAGGATGTTTTCTGTTGAAGTATTTTGTGTTTTGATTTTAAATATTTTTATTAACTTGCCTCATTCGCTGCTGTTTATTTCCCTCTGACCACCCGCTGAGATGAGATTCAATGAATGTGCAAAGATATTTAGTCATGACAGTTTTAAGACATCCAAGGATGCTGGACTTTGTTTTTTTTCGTGCTAACAGCAAGTCAGGCTGCTTGTGATTACGTATGTGTGTGATGAGCTGAATGAAACGGGTGTTATACAGAAAAACACACTCCCGTAGAGAGCTCAGCACACTCAGTGGTGTGTGGGAAAGGTGACACTGCTGTCTGTTTGTGTGCATCAGAGTCACCAAGCTCAGTTCTTAACACTCTCCAGGTTCCTCCTCATACATTTTTATTTTTTCAGAAAACATACATCCACACAATATATCCTGAAACAACCACGGCCACGACATAATACCTGTCAACCTTTCAGAAAAAGCAAGGTTAGAGTCCACCTCAGTCTCCCTCCTTATGACGGTTTGTACCCTATAAATCTTTGAGTGTGACACGACTGGATAGCGAGCTGGTCATGATGCTGAGTGCAGGAATATTCCAGCGGCGTGTGTGTATACGCAGAGAGAGCATGAGGGCGGTCGGGGAAGGCGATGAATGATGCAAAATGGAAAAGAGGCCGACAGACTCTTAACAGCTCCTCCTGCGTAGATCACGTTAGCTACTACAAGTGTATTTACTACAAAAGGAGGTCAAGTGCAAACCAGTATCTGCTACAGTATCTATTTCTGCTCTCTGCTGCCCTGCACTGCTGCTCTGTGCTCTGCCCCTTCAGCCGACATCACTTTACCTCGGTACAAAAAGAGGTCAGGCAGAAATCAGCCTTCTCTGCATGTTAACTAAACTGTTTAGTCTCCTCGCCTTGATCTGCATCCTCGCTACACCCCCATGTTCTCCGCTCTCAACAGTTTGTTTACCCGAGCTTAACCCTTGGTCAGCAGAATGGACATTTCCTGTGCATATGTGTGCTTGTTTGTTTGTGTGTGTGTGTGTAGCTGGCAGCAGTTCCTACCCTTTCTCTGGTGGCCTAACTGGGTAGTTTGTCTCATGCTATGTGGGAGGAAGTCTCACCATCAATTACAGATTGTGCTGACTGGGTGGAAAAGCCTTTGCTTTTGCGTACACACCTAAAACGCTCACATACGCCACTGTGCATTTGTGACGTTTATACAGAGAGCACAGATGCAGTCAGAACATCCAGGTTCTGTTTTAAAGGGGAGGAAACCTCTTTCACGATCTCACTGACATTTACAATGACACAATTTACTAAAAAAAAGCCTGCACTTCAACATCATTACTTCACCCAACAATATCATGTGTGACTATGTTGCTGAGTAAGGATATGATGCACTCCATTTGTTTAGACAGGAATGATACATTCTAATATTGTCGTCTATATAATGTATCTGCTTTCCCTGGCTTGAAAAATACCATTTCCCCCAAGCTCGACACTGTTGCAGATTAAATATCAGCAGGTTGACAGACTGAGGCCGGTGGAGTGACGAGCTATGACAGCAGCACCACAAAATTTGGTTTTGATATAATACAAAGAAACACCAGGGCCAGAATCATCAATACCAATTGTTTTTATTATTAAAAAGTATGATCTTGTAAAGGGGCGCCATGTGTCATGATTTATGAGGTGACTGTATCATTAAAAGGCTACTGAATACATCTTCATTACCAAACAAATTGCCAGGCAATAAGCATTTCCTTTTGTATTCTCTGCTGATAATCCGATCACATGCAAGTTAAAACGCAGGACAATTTTAATAATAAATATTGGAAATGTTACATTTGTCAAATTTGCTGTGTGAATGCACACAACAGCAGGCAGAGATGCAAAGATACCATGCAGAGAAAGCAGAGGCAGACCAAGACGTTGTAAACATTTTACAGCAGCTATATGCACCATTTCAAGCCATTTAGGAAAATACAGTGGCTAAAAATCTGAAGAACTAAGATCATCCTGTAGAGCCTACATCCTAGTTTGTATCCAATAGCTCTCCAAGTGTCTTCATCATGCTGAAACCACAGCACAACAAATGTTGAGGATGACTAATTTTCACTCCTGCCACCTAGAAACAGGCCACAATTGTCTGATGTTACTATTTTTAAGTTACATAACATAGGTGGAGTAGGACTTTGGCATAAACAGCATTACTAATTTTGAAACCTATTTTTGTTATACGATGCTGGAGTAGAGTTCACAGTTGACATAGATAGTAAAGTATCAAACTGCCCACCGTCTATCGGACACTTGTGGCATGGCTCTAAGGATGTCCGAAATATCTAACTATTGTTGGATGGATTGCCATGAAATTTTGTACACATTCATGTTCCTCTCCGAAAGAATGTAATAACTTTGGCAATCCCTTATTTCCTCACCTAGCGCCACCTCAAGGCCAAAATTTTCATTCATTTTCCGTAACCGCTTATCCTGTTGGGGGTCGCGGGGGGGCTGGAGCCTATCTAAGCTGACATTGGGCGAGAGGCAGGGTGCACCCTTAACAGGTCACCAGACTATCACAGGGCTGACACATAGAGACAGACAACCATTCACACTCACATTCACACCTACAGACAATTTAGAGTCACCAGTTAACCTGCATGTCTTTGGACTGTGGGAGGAAGCCGGAGTACCCACAGAAAACTCACACTGACATGGGGAACATGCACACTCCAAAATTTTCACGTCAAACTTTTTGGTTTATGACTATATACCTCTAAAACTCCCATCAGCCTCAGCTGTACTCTGTGTTTAGTGCAAAATTAGCAAATGTCAGGATGCTAACAAGCAAAATCAGATAGTGACCAAGGGGAACAATATTCATGCAAAACAGCACAGAGCGGCTAGTGTGGCTGGAGAGTCTTTCTCTTGTTCAGACAGCAGAGATTACAGCTAAAAGCCTGGAAAGATAATAGAGGACAGCGTCAACATCATGGATAATGGAGCAAGTTGTAATGACGTACAGTACATTATCGTTATCTTAGAATATGCATAGTAAATCCCCCGTTTCCCTTTTCTTAGAAAGAAAGATCAAAGAGACCCTTACTGAGAGATAAGAATGAGTCAGAGAAGCCAACCAGGATGTGACGTCAGGACTTTTGCTCTTCACAAGGACACATAAAAGTTCAGAGAAGCCTTTTCCCATTCTCAAAAAGCATTGCTCTCCTTCTCAGATTAGAGGTGACACATCAGCACCTCTCTGCCTCGCTATTCATCTGTAATCAATAAGGAGGGAACAGCAGCCAAAAGATGCTTGAGAGGAAGGCCGGACCCTTTGCTCCTTCCCACTCCTTCTTCTTCCCCTCCATAATGTCACATCCTGTTTGTTGCTCTTACAGCTGAGAAAAAGGCTCTCAAAGAGAAGAGGGAGCCACTCTTCTAGCAAATTCCCCAGACAGAGAGCCACTCTACATCCCTCTCTCTTCCCAGCCTCCTCGTTTTCTCACAGAATCTCTGCCTCTTTCGCTCCTTGCTGCCTTATCCCTGCCTCTACCTCGCTCTTCGCTCCATCTCGCCATCTCTCTCCTCTCCCCCCAGCATCTTTCCTCACCACTCTCTTGCACCTACTCCTTCATCCTCATCCTCGCATCTCCACAGCTCTTTCTTTATCCCCGCCTCTCTCTGTCTCTCCTGTTCCATCAGACATCAGCTGTTTTTTTTTCCCAGGAAGTGTTTTATTTAGAGCAGATTAATTAATTAGATACAGTATCAGAGTAAGGGCCATTCTTAGACCAGCCTTTGCCCAGGTCTATCAAAGCCTTGAGGCTAATGGCGTGGCAGAAAATGTGTGTGTGTGTGTACAGCATCAACAACTTGTGTGTATTTTTAAGATCTGCAGGTGCTTGTTGTGTATCTGCACCAATGTGCGCTAATTGGACTTGTCAAGAAAGGTCTTTTGTGTATAGGAAACGTGTGTGTGTGTGCATGTGTGGGTGAGTGCGTGCCAGACTGTTATATAAGAAGAAATAACTACCTCTATCTCATCATGCTGGTAACAGGGTTGTGTTTGTTGGTATAAACCACTGTGTTTCATTAGCGATTCTTTCCTAACACCCTCCTCCCTTCTCTCTGTCTGTCCCTCCAGGGACGAGTTCTCACACCAAGTACAGAGCAGCGAGCAATGAGGAAGAATGAAAAGAGGTGCTCGTCCAATCAGAGATGCAGATGGCCACAGAAGACATGAGCACCAGCCAATCTGGCACCAGGATGACTTCCTCTTGCCAATTTATACATAACAAATCAAATGCGACCCCCTAATTGAACAATTGATACAGTTTACCTAAACACACATACTGCCAATGAAGTGATACATCCCATTCCTGCTCTTATTTCTACTTTGATAAATCCTTAATTCCTCACACAACTCAGTCTTCAACTTGCTGTACTGTTACAAGACAAGCTAAAGAGAAACTTTTTTACCATGCTGTGACTACGCTTCAAGCAGTGCAGACACAAATCTGACAATAAGGCAACACCAAGCCACCACACACTGAGATATTACTGTACAAACAAGCCCGCAGTCCCTTTCAAATGGCACTAGCCTGCATGGATAAATGTTAGATGGCAAGCATCTCTGCTCGGGTTTCTCCAATGGATATTGTAACGACTTCCCAAATGGCCCAGAGGACAGGACAGGGACGGCAGAGACATAACGTGACTGGAGGTTCCTCATCAGTGGTCCTGTCCACAGCCAGCTCCTTCCTCTGTTGGCTCGCCCTGCTGTCAATAATGCGGTTGCCAATGGTAACAGCTGACTGCTGGCTTATCGAAGGCGAGAAAGGCTTTGTGTGGCTGGCTATCTGCAGTATGAACCAGCCGCCTTATGAGGCCATCCCCTCTCATATCAACAGGTAAGGAAAGTTATGATGAAAGAGTTTGTCAATATTGTGTCGCCTCTTTGTCAAACATCCACAGCCTTCACACCTCTCTCAACAGCACTATTGTGGATCTGAGGCTGAATGAGAACAAGATACGGTCGGTCCATTATTCTTCACTCAGTCGCTTTGGCAACCTCACCTATCTGAACCTCACCAAGAATGATATCAGCTATGTGGAAGATGGAGCGTTCTCAGCACAATTCAACCTGCAGGTAAGCAATGATAGATTGTACTGTTATGCATATACACACAGTGGAGGAAAGTACTTTTACCAAGTGCTGTGTTTTGGTACATTTTGAGGTATGTGGGTATGTGACCATTACAGTATTACTCCTCTCCTACACTACATTTCAGAGGGAATTAGTTTTACTTTTTACTCACTACATTATAATCCAATAATGTGTTATTTTGCCTTAGTACACAGTATTTCCTACTGATGATGCAAATCTTAAGAACTGCTCACAATTACAGTGTTTTTTTAAAGGCTACATTTATTTAATAAAATTAGATAATGCTATAGTATAATTTATGTTTTACACACAAAAGCTTTGATCAGCATAAAATTTGATCCAATTTTTTAAAGATTAAACTACCTAACAGTATATAAAGTCATTAAATTAAATTCAGCTGTAACATTTAAAACCTTACACAGTTAATGCATCAGCAGGCAAATAGCACAATTATGAAACACTTTTGTGGTACTGACCAAGATGTGTATGTAAACTGGTATGAAGTGGTTGCTCAGACTCCTAATCCTGTTAACTTACTTCAATGAAATATTTACATTTTTAGACTGACCTTTATTTAGGCAAAGTTCTTCCATGGCTGTTTAATATTTGAGAACAATGATTTCGATTGTTAAATGGAAAAAGAAATTTTGTATACTGTAAAACTTCAGTTAAAATCCTAAACACCTCGTTCCTTTTACTAGCCCGGTGTGGCTACACATTTTGACAAATAAACGCCTGCCTCAATTAGAGGCTAAAATTACTAAATTAATTAAAACTAAAATTACTTTTAATACTAAAGGATCTGTATGCGACATTCAGAGCATATTTATAATTAAGAGTCTGAGTCAGGATTTCCTGCACATGGCTCTCAACATGGAGGTGGCTGAACAGGCAACTGGCAGCTAACAGTGCTAGCAGCACAAACAGTGCTGGCGGGAACAGAGCTAACAGAGCTAACAATGCCAACCTGAAGGAGCTGGGCATTTTGCTTCCACAATGAAGCGGTTCAGCCACCGTGGGTCAGAGCGCTGTTAACAGCAGAAACCCTCACATGAGCACAGTGCACAGCAGCAGCAAATAACAAGCCAGTGGGTTACACACACAAGGACTCATATGCACATGTGGCCCAACCGTCTACCACAACAAACAGGAAAGCTCGGCTTACTACACACACAAAGGGAGTGTCAGGACAACATTAATCCACTGTATCTTTACATAGCAAATAGTTGTTTGTTTGTAATAATGCTCTGAATGTTATAGCTCCTTTAAGTACATTTTAATGATTATATTCAGAATAGTGACTGCAGGGCTTTTAACTGTAATCAAAGGGAGTATTTTCACACTGTGGTACTGCCGCTACTTTACTTGAGTAAAGGATCTAAACTCTTCCAGCACTATACACACAGATGGACACAGAGACACACAAAAAAGACAACACTCGCTCATTATGGCTTACAGAAACATTCAGAAAAAGTGCTTTCACCAAACTGAGCTGAACGCAGCCATAATGAGCTGGCATGCTTACACATGTACCCCAGCTGCTGGAGCTGAGCCAGGAGGTAAAATGTGAACAAGAAAGATCTTAGTAAATTGAGCACAGCATAGAGGCTTAGATCACCATGTGAAACATGAATTGTACAGAACCGTCGTCTGTTTGTTTAGCATGTTTCCAGCTTGTAGTGTGTGATGCTTGGCGCTGGCCGGCTCTTCAGAGATTAGAATAATCCCACTTGTATTTGTCTCCCCAGGTTCTCCAGATGGGTTTTAACAAGTTGAGGAACCTGACAGAGGGGATGCTGCGAGGTCTGGGCAAGCTGCAGTATCTCTACCTGCAAGCCAACCTCATCGAGACTGTTACACCCAACACCTTCTGGGAATGCCCCAACATAGAAAATATAGACCTCTCCATGAACAGGTATCGACCCGCAGGCTCTGTGTGCGCGTGTCTAACGGGAGGGAGAGAAAACATGCTGTGGTAGCACAGAAACAATTAGCTGATTAATCAACTGGAAAACTAAGAAAAGAATGTCAGCAGTTTTATTAATGGATTAATCGTTGAAGACAAAAATATTAACATTTGCTGGATATTCTTCAGGGTGAGGATTTGCTGGTTTAATGTTTTATCACTTCAAATTTAATATATTTGGGTTTTTAAAATATTAATTGGAAAAATAAGTAATTGAAAATTTATAGACTCAACAATTTTTTATTATAATAATTGCAACTCTAATAGCAATTTCATTCTTTAGTAATGACACATGAAAGGGGTATTTAAGGCAAAAACTCAAAAACGCTACTTGCAATCTGACATGTCTGTCTGGGTCCATAATTTGTCGCTCATTGGTGTATGATGCTAACTGGACAAAGAAAACAAGTTTAAGTATTTCCAGATAGGTGAATATAATTGGTTTCTTTCTGTTGGTTACTGTTTGTAAATATGGTTGCCAGCGAAAGTAAAAGTAAAAAGCCAACCTCAGATTCATTCTCGTTTGGCATTTCGGAGACGAGGCAAGCGGAAGTCCATTCATGTTGAATGTTAAGTGAGTTTGTATGATTAAACAGCCTAAAAACTAAGTTTTAACACATTGTGAATCTCAGTAATGTTCTGCTAAAATATGGTTATATACTATATTCAGTCAGATTGTTATTATGACTCGTTCAGCTGTTCATACGTCTTTTCCATTAAATATTTCACAAAGCATGCCACATGCCTGGCAGGTCCTGTTTTTGTCCCGGTAATGTTTCAAGTGCATATTCCAAACTACTGTATGGTGAAAAACGGACAAAATTAGCCTCTCCCCCATGGCTACAGGAAGTTTCTATCAGGTGTCTCTGCATCCGTAAAGAAATGTACTTCCTTGCGCTGGACACTAGAGGCATCATCCGTATATTTACGACTCTACGGACACCAGTCACATATGAAAGTGGAAATGAGGCGTTAGGGTCTGGTACCTGGTTGCTACCTTTATATAAAGCCCCAACTTTACCTGAGCACTGCGGGGATACACACCCATCAACACCCTGAGCACAGAAGATAATAAGAAAATTCGGGCAGAGTCTCTGCAGATAAATACACAGTCACACACTTTTAGTGGGTCATAAGTGATGATTGAGAGGGATTGCCTCTGTATGAGTCTACACATTGTTTTTTGGGGGAAAAAGCTGTGTAGTATATCTTTAAATCTGGCCAAAACATTAGTGTTAAATGTCAGGCTTTGTGTCAAGGGCTGCTTTCAAAATTACCACTTTACACTGATGTTTACAGGCTTACAGGAAAAACAACATTGCAGAGGATACAGAGTAACTGTTTTTTCTTCCTGGCAGTATCCTCAGTAAACCATGATGCAATGCTGCAACAAGACATCTTTTAAATAAAAGTTGAGACACTTTTTCTCAGTGGGAATAACTGTCTTGTTCTTACTATCGGTACCGTAACTGGTATTGATCTCTTGACTTAAATGTAAAAGCAACAGCAGAGGTTTAGCTGTTCTTTGTGGCTTGCTGAAAGGTATTTTGGGAAATGTTTAAGACCAGAACCTGAGGTACAAGAACACTGAGTAACAAAGTGCATTTAAAGGGGAAGCGCACCGATTTTACACATCAAAGTGTGTTTACAGGTCGTGAGGAATACTACTGCATATGTGGAAAAGGTTCAGAAAACAAAGCAGTTTCTGGCTGCAGAGGGAGCTCTGCAAATCTGATCAATTGCCTCAAGTCATGTCACTTGAGGGGTTGAAGACTACAAGTTTGAAAATTAAAAATATGGCAGCTGTGAAGTGAAAAAAGAATTGAGCTCGCCAGACCTTCAATTGAGTTGCATTGTGGGTAATGTAGGAGCCAGGTTTTGACGAGAGAGAAGTATACGTAGATAAAAAAGAGATTAATTAAGATGCTTTTTGTTTAGATTGTCCACAATAAGTCCAACAGTGTTGAAGTTGTACAATACTAAATCAGTGTAACACTTTATGATATTGATTGTTGACAGATTGATGATACAGTGTTCAGCTGTGTGGGTGTGGCATTTTCATGAAATGTATGATTTCTCTTTGTCCCCTTTCAGGATTCAGGTGCTGGATGGCAGTTTGTTCTCTGGACTTTCTAAGTTGACCACTTGTGAACTTTACACCAACCCCTTCAACTGCTCCTGTGAGCTGTTGGGTTTCCTGCGCTGGCTCTCAACCTTTCCCAACAGGACCAGCGAGAGGATGGTGTGCGATTCCCCTGCAGGGTTCTTTGGCTACAACCTCCTGAGCCAGAACCCCCGCATGCCTACCCAACGTAATGCGCTGCATGTGCTCAGTCTTGTATGCACAGACGATGGTAGCGTGACATCCTTCTATGTCATTGGCGCAGCCGATTCCACCACCCCGGCCCCAGATTTCGCCTCTCCCTGCGGATTGGACGATTGTGCTTCTGGGACTCCTCCTGATGAGGTAATCAGCTTGAGCCCCATTTTCTCTGACGTCAATCCGATCATGTCGATAAAGCAGGTGCTACATTCGAGCGCTGTGATTACGGTTCAGATTCCCTATCCGTACAGGAAAATGTACATCCTGATGCTTTATAACAACAGCTTCTACACAGATATCCAGAATCTGAAAAGTCAAAAAGAAGATATTGAACTCAAGAACTTAAAACCTAACACTGACTACACGTACTGTGTGGCGTCTATACGAAACTCTCTGCGCTTCAACCACACCTGTCTGACCATCTCCACTGGCCGCCGGGCCGGGGCTGAGAGGATAGCCAATCAGTCATCAGCTACCCACTACATTATGACTATTTTGGGCTGTTTGTTTGGCATGTTACTGTTCCTTGGCCTAGTTGTCCATTGTCTGAGGAGGAAGAGGATCATGGAGGAGAAGGAGAGAAAGATGAGCAGGATCCAAAGGACTTTGATAGAGCTCAAGTACGGTGCAGAAGGGGATATAGAGGGAGGGAGCGGAGGATCAGTTTCCCAGAAGCTTGGTGCTGGGGAGAGTCTGTCCAGAATGCCCTACCTTCCTCAGGGTGGTGAGATTGATCCATATAAGCTGCAGGAGGTGATAGAAACACCGGTGCACAAGCCTGCTAAACTTAACTACATGGAGGTGAGAGGGTCTGGCATCGAAAGGGAGAGAGAACGAGAGCGAGAAAGAGAGATGTCGCCACAAGCAAATCCCCAGGGTTCAGTGGCAGAGATCTCAACCATCGCTAAAGAAGTTGATAAAGTTAACCAGATCATCAACAACTGTATAGACGCCCTAAAATCTGAGTCTACCTCCTTCCAACAGGGGATCAAATCCCCCTCTTCTGCAGGCGGAGGGGCTGTTTCTACTGCAGAGCCGCAGCTGGTGCTTCTCTCTGAGCAAGGAGAGAGAGAAAGAGGAGGCGAGTTCCTCTCCCCAGTTTATAAGGGAGGAAGAGGAGGGAGAGAAGAAAGGGGGAGAAGCTATCATCATTCTCTGCAGCGACACCACAGCGTGGAGGCACCTCCGACCTCCAAAAGGCCTAGCACCTCCTCTTCTCCTGGTTCAGCCCGAAGCCCTCGCTCATTCCGCTCGGAGGGAGGCTATCACTCGTCAGAGACCCGCTATATCGAGAGGACCTCACCTGGAGAGAGAGGAGAAAGAGGGGGAGGTGGAGGAGGAGAGGCCATTCGCACAGTCACCCCAGCAGCGGCTATCTTACGAGCTGAAGCCCAGAGAATCCGCCAGTACAACGAGCACCGTCACTCCTATCCCGGCTCCCAGCAGCACCTCCAAGATCTGCAGCACCACCCTCAGATCCTGCAGGAGCTCCACCACCACCCAGGGGGCCGTAAGCCCTCCATGTTAGACCCCCTCACCCTAAGCAGGCAGGCCAAGCAGCGGGAGCTGGCCTACTCCCAACTCTCGCCACACTACCCGCTCTCGCCCCAGTACCACAACCTCAGCTACTGCTCCAGCCCAGAGGAAGACGAGGAGGATGAAGGGCTCCTCTGCACCCCAACCCTGGGGCTGTGGGAGAGGTTCAAACTGCACCGTAAGAGGCACCGGCAGGCGTCCATGGAGGACGAAGGATACGTGGCAGCTGGACACGCGCTGAGGCGAAAGGTTCAGTTTGCCAAGGATGAGGATCTTCATGACATACTGGACTACTGGAAAGGTGTGTCCGCCCAGCAGAAGACCTGATCCCACATCTGGAGACCCCAAACACTTTGAGGATGGAAAATAACAACACCGCACCCATTACATATTGATACAGATACACAGACTGATACAAAACTGACCTGTAAATACACACAGACACACACACACCTTACAGGATCTACAGAATCAAACTGCACACACACATCTATATATTCACACACTTTACACAAACCAAGCCTTTGCTTCTGAGAACACGAAGGAGGACCAAACTAATATATTATACTGAACAAAAATCATAACTTATAGAGAGACTGAGTTACTTTTTGTAATGTAATACACATTATAGCTCAGACTTATGTAGCTATTTGTACTAAGTTTTGAATGACGAAAAAAAAAATCAACATTAAGAGCAGAAACCTTAAATGTTGCCGGGCAACCCATCCTGAACAGCCTGGCTGCGCTTTTGATCTGCCTTGAGACTGACGTTCATCAGACATGACCACGGCAGATTAACCTCACCAAGTCTGATTATGGCGGTGGATTGATCAAGGTTTTACTTTGCTGCGGAGGTTGTTTTTGCATCGCGCCCTGCGACGCTGCTTCGATACAAGACGTTTTGAAAGATTTGCCGTGATTTGAAGATTTAAAACATCAAAATGAGAAATTCTGGATGGGTCGCCAGGCAACAGTTATATTCAACTGTGCTGAGAATGAGTAGGTAGCTCTCACCAGAGAGTGAGTATAATGTGCCAAATCAACCAAGGGGGGATAGTAGAGCCCTACTGTGTACCAACTTCTCCTCGCCACTGTTTTTATATAGAGAATTTAAAAAACCTAGAATGATATGTTATTACTATTAATTATTCTTATTACATTACTGGTCTTCTTATTATTCCTATGCTCCTCATCATTAATACTCTATTATTTGAATATGGCATGGCTCTGTCCTGTGACTGTGTTTTGACTGTTTTGAACCTCTCAGCCGAGAAGTACACACCAACAGAGACAAACTATGATGGACGAGACATTTGAGTTCTTCTTTTCTACCAAGAGGAATGTGCTCTCTGCTGAGCCAAAAACAAGCCCGTCTTTTCTCTTGGTGAACCCCCGCTACACTTGCTCCTCATCCTCCTAAAGAGGGAACGCTGTACAGATGAGAGAGAGAAGTTCTATATTTGCAACAGAGGTGACTGTTTTGTTTGTACAACATGGTTTTGAAATCTTTCAGACTTTTCAGAAGCCAGAATCCCAAGTTAGTTACCTACCTGCTCACTTACAATGGTACGTTTTTGATTTTGAAATCGAACTAAAAATTCTAATCTTCAAATGAATGTCTTCAATTCCCACAGGGGAAACATATCTGCACTGTTCAAAATCAAAAAACGACTCTTAGGAAAAGACCTAAAACTCTCAGCTTCCTTCCCGATACACTGTAGCTCCACTGTGTTTTATCAACAAATCTTTTTTTTTTTTTCCCCCTCCTCCCATCTCCCAGGTTTCTACTTGTTATTTTTTGGATTCCTCTGGTTCCACTGTGGTGCCATTGTGCCAACTTGATAAATCACAAAGAAGTATTTGAAATGATTTTAAATACTACTATTTACAGACCTCTTCATCGATACACATCAGTTTGCCAAACAGAACAACAATTTGCACAAAACGATCCACCCCCATTGGCTCACTGCTCCCCCTTCTATCCTCCAATCATTTCTAAGACCAAAGTACTGTGGTAGTAAATTGACCCTTATAGCCCCTGACCCGGCCCCAGCTATTTACCCACCATCACCCTTACAGTTACGACTCTAGCACATGCATACACATTCAGGTGTACTCATGCACACAAACCACACACAACCACACACAGATGAATGTATTCTTTAAGAAATTAATACTGTTGAGCAGCTGGATTTTCTGTTTCTGATGTACAAGCTGCGTTCAAACAGTGTCCTCATCTGTCTGATAGAAACATTTCTTCAGATGGCCACTTGTGTTTCAGTCATTGGACATAGATAAGGAATATTTGGCTTTCTAAAAAACAAAATCTGACCACTCAGGGCAGATTCTCATGGACGCCTTTCCTCACACCAGTTTGTGTCACCAATTGAACCAAATGTTGTCCACAAGCAGCCCAAAATTGCCACTGCAGACGTCTATTGAAGTAATAGTGACGGGGTTTTGCCTTATCAAAGGTTCTCAACTGAAAAAAGTTCCAGATATTTGAAGTGTTATAATAAAATGTGATTAGTGGTGTGGTGAAAAGAGACTACATGTACAGGATCTAAATACTTGAGGCTGAAAAGAGGAGAAAAATGTGATGACAGAAACACTGCTGTTTATTCTATATTGAACTGTGTTACAACAACTCATTTAAGAGGACTGTAAACCAGGGATGGAGTCAAGAAACATTTCAATTCAGTAGATTTTGAATTTGACAAACCTGCAGTATTCACAGTATTGACAACCAATTTGTAATTGCAAATGCTTATACTGACTGAATCTCTTCCACACCGCTTTCTGAACTGAAACAGAATTGACTCCAACCTTGAAACCGAAAACGACACAATTGAAACAACAGAGCTGGCAAACAATGAAAAGTTTATTGGTGAATGGAAACACTGTATAAAATCTTTTTCGTCTGCTATAATGAGTTCAGAATGCTCAAGTCATTAAGTCCAGTTAAAGCCATAATCGTGGGTTAGTGAAATCACCACAGCTGCTTGTAGCACTGCAAAAGCACATTCATTAGTGTGGTTTTAAAAAAGGCAGTTTTTGTTCTCTCCTCATGCTGCAGCAGCTGACATGGTTCCTCTGCTGCTGCAGCAAACAATCCAACTCTGATCCAAAAGGAAACTGATGAGCCGTGGTTGTTTCTGCATTACACGTCCCAGATTGTGGCTTTAACTTAACAACAGCCTTAAAACATTTCGATTTTCTTTAATCTTTTTAACTTAAGCATTGCTTTGAAAATCGAAAAAGTTCCTGTTTTCTTAACTTATACTTTCCTGACTGCAATTTTATAATTGCTTGATTCTTAAGCCTCACTTGAGCATTCTTTGAGTAACAGTAATATCAATGTAGCGATGTATTAAAGTACTGTTTTTTTTTTTCTCCGTTCTGTTTATGAACAATAATGGCCTGCATTTATCATGTGTCAGAGAGTAGCAGAGCTCGTCTGGAATCAGACAACAACAAGCTGACGGTCCAAGCGACCAGTCGACAGTGACCCTAATCAGCGCTGCTATTCTTTGAAGCGTGATGAAGAGAAACTGTGTTTTTGAAACAACAATGCCTAGAAAGTGGAAATAAATAGAGGTCCTACTGACAACAGACAGAAACGACAATGGAGCATGATGCAAGGAAATCCTCAGTGGAAGCTTGTGTTATATTCTTCTAGTGAATGACTCAGGAGCGAGCCAGCAAGAAACAGAGTGAAAGAGAGAGAACGCTCTGCCATAGGATCTCTCAGAGGCTTTCTTTCTTTATTTTCTTGTCAAAAAATTAAAATGAGCACAATAAAATAGCCTTTCTTTCACTGTCTCCTTTCCTGGAGAAACCATGCCAGAAGTTTTAAACACACTCAGGACTTTCACACTTCAACAACATACACCTAAAGGGTCGTTTAATCCATATCACAAGCAGGTATCTGGTGGTATCTATCCACAGTTTCTGTACAGGTTATGGTTTCGAGATCTCTGCCTCCACCTCAGCACGAAGCAGGGAGACTAAATTTGTTGGTGGTGCTCAGTGTTGAATAACGACATTTAAAAAATTCAACAGAAACATCTCTTTCTATAGCACTGTCCCAGTTACTCTCAACTATCCACAGAACACACCACAAAAGTTTTCAATAAACTAGTTCCAGTGAAAACTGCTCATAGTGAGTGTCCCTGTTATTCTGGATAGTAATCCAGTATAACAGGGACACTGTAACAGCGAAGTAGACGATAAGCCCGAGACATGCAGGGCATGTTGCTCTGTCATTAGCTTAGCTGTGGTTTAAGGTTTAAACCTGTGTTGTCACACTTGGTCCTTTTCAGCCCTCTAAACAGACTCAGATCTGCGACTCAGCATTTTTGGTGCATATCTGAGCATTCAAAGAGAACTCAGACCCCTCTGAAGCGAACCAAACTCAGACCACCTCGGGAGGTGATCTGAGTTTGGTTCGCTTCAAGTCTGCGGTGCAGCTCACTTAACCTGTGCACTGTGAACATAAAGCGCTCCAGGTTTGCTCTTTGCCGTTGTATTTAGCTCTCTAGATCACATGCTGTTGCACTGGGACGCTTAAAAAAACAGATGAAACCACGACAGCCTGTAATGCTTGCAAAGACACAGGATGAGGAGTAGTTTGGTCCACGGAAGATACTGCACCTCTCCAGATGTGGAGAGCAGAATACATCAAATGGCAACAGTGTGCAGCACACAGAAACGCTAATATTCTCCTCCAATTTTAAGTTCATCTGAAAGCGATGGGCTTCATAACTACACAACAGCGCCACGTCAGAGGTAAAACAAAACTATGTCATCATATATCATATATAAGCTGTAGGGTGAACAGAAAGAGGACTGGGGCCCCATCAGAGCTGAAGCTGACCAGAAAGAGAGTCCTCTTACAAATGAACTGACAGTGTGAACACAAAAAGAACTGAGTACTTTTTGGTGCACTTTAAGAGGACTGATTTTGATTCATTTAAAAAGGACTATGTGAAAACACCCTGAATCTGGTTGCCGTGTAACTCCCTGTAGGTCACTGTATAAACTTAACTTAAAGGAGGACGTCACCCATGTGTGTATCAATCAGTAATGCTGTGTTGCCTTGAGTTTGTGTAGAAAATGTTTTTTCTCGCATGCCCTTAGGGAAAATGCCCGACACGTTGATTTATTGATCGACTATATCAAAACATCTCTTTACAAACCGTCGCACAACTTGTGCAGAATAATCCGAGTCTCATTTATCAAGTTGTATCCTCAGTACTACCGAACACATGTGCAATATAATGTTACTATTTAAAACTGAACTTAAAGACTGGAAAATGAAACTTGGATTAAACTGCATAAGTTGTTAAACTTGGTCCTCATTAAATCAATAAATCAATTTGTCTGCTGTTTTCCATGGAAGCATGCGAGAAAGTTTGTTTCTCAAATTCAAAGTAACACAGCATGACTAATTGATGCACAAATGGTCATTTTGTGGGTGAAGTGTCCCTTTAAACCTGCTGCTGTCATGGTTTCACTGAGGTTAAAGTTCACAAAGTTCACTACAATGACAGATTTATACAGCTCAGGTCATTTGATTAATTTCTAAAATGTATTATCTTTTTCCATGCATGTTGGTTTGTAGGAAACACCTATCAGGAGTCATATTAATTTAACTGTGTAATTACAATTAAAGGTCTCACTTTTTCTTCAGCTCAGTTTTTTAAGCAAGAAACAGGGTCACTAATTATCTGACAAACACAACAAACATTTGTTAATTAATGCACTGCTAGTGCCTTCAAGGTGTTTGCCAGTAATGTATTAGTCATAGAATTAAATAGTCACACGTCTTCTGCCATTCCCACTGTAGTAGGAGGAACTAGAGTTATTATCGATGTTGCACTGAGTCATCAGACAATTACCCAGAGTAAGAATCTCAATAATCACATTCACTTGACCAGGAAGGTAAGGACTGAGGAACTGTGCACAACAGCAGAAACACTGCAGATAACAATATCACCAGTAACAGCGTAGCAACATAGATAAAATGATAACAGTGATATTCCTTTGCCCGAGAGAGAATTTAAATGTCATCTTTAGCACAGATACAGCCAATAGATGGCACTAGAGGGCAGAGTCAAAAGTTTCACACAACAACAGCGGCAACGGTGGAGGTCGTAATAATGTACCTTTTCACAGAGGTAGCGTTGTAGACAGCAGAGGTCTTTGAGACCATTAAACACACTGCGACACGTATATAGAGAATTCACTATTTTACCGATGTTTTCCGTTCTGCCGTTTCTTAAATGTCTTTGTCGCCTCCTACGGTCATATCTCATGTGAACTATGCTACACTGCTCTCACTATCTCCGGTTGTACTGCTCTGTTTTGTCTGTAACCGTAAGCTCTTAAAAAACATGCACAAGTACAGACAAAATGAAGGCAGAGTACGGACAGAAGGATGCGTCCATGTCCATATACGTATCTAACGTTGAGCATAAATGAGCCCCATGCTAGCAGCCCTGTGAGGCTGTACTTTGGCCCATTAGCTAAATGCTAACATCAGAATGCTACCATGCTGTAAGTAATTTGTTTTGCAGGTATTTGGTCATAAACCAAAGTACTGGACAAATCTGAAGTTTGACCCCATGATGGCTCTAGAAGATAAACTGAGGGACCACCAGCGTTATTACCATTCAATCTGAGGGGAACAAATAAAGTCACAAGATCACAAGTTGGGCTATATCATGAATCGCTGTGAATGTCTGTACAAAATGTTGTTCCAATAATCTGAGTAGCTGTTAAAACATTGTACTAGATAAGTAAAAATTTTGCCATCCACAGAGCCGCCAGCATGGCAAAAAAAAAATTAAGGGGAAAATGAAGTATTTTAAATCCTGGGCAGATTTACCTGACACTATCTGTATGGCTCAATACACCAGAGGAGAGTCAGAAGAGTACCTAAACAGTGCTCTGCTATCTGATATGTGGTTAACTCTTGGTTGCACACAGTCACACACAGTTCAGTTGTTATTGTTTACACATATAACCTGTAGGAAAATTTGTAGTTTTATGGCTTACAACATGAAGACATCACAGTAATTAATAAATCAAATTGGTTAATCTGTAACTGACTGATAAATGAGCAGTTTTTGGCTTGTAGTTAAATATAATCCTGTTAAATAAATTTAAAACCCCTGTTTTTTTTTTTTCGCAAATCTACACACTTTTAATATCTCAGTCCAACCTTAATCCGGGTGAATGTAAATATGGGCCAGATTTGCTGTAGGAAAACTTGGATGAGCAGGGATACTGGCAACCCCAAGACACCCTCGGTCAAAATACAGCTTCAGAAAGACTTCAGAAAAAGGGAGAAAAGAAGTAATGTCATGTTGTATTGGCACTGTGGATGAAAGGCCCTATTTGGAGCGTGTCCTTGGCGAGATGAAATAGGATGCTTACTTTGCTGAATTTTAATTTGACAGCAGCAAGTGAATGGACCAAGTGAACCATCTAATGAGGAGCGTATATACTCTGAAATTTGGTGTTTAATATGCCAAGAAAACGCAGCATTTAAAATAATTACAAAAAATTCTTATTTTGTGCGAGGAACTACACACCCTTTGTCGATACAACATTTGGTGATGTAACCCACTTCTCCAGCAATTTGAGGATGTTTGTGACGTGGTTGGAGTCTGAACTGTCAGCAGCTTGAAAACCATCAGCTGAAATCTAGGCTACCTTTACTTACAAAAAGCTCTGAACTTGCCCCCCCCCCCAGCCCCACCCCACCGCACCCACATGGTAATTTTCTACATAGTTACACCATTCGATTTCATTCAGAGGCTTTTAATGAGAAGCTTTACTGTGCGTGACGCAGGTAAGTGCATTGCTCTGAGAGACATCGGCACTGCAACATAAGGCAGCAGCTTTACTTTTTCACTCCACATTCACATGTAATAGTCCTGTCTGGTGCCGTGGTTACAAAAGGATAAAGATCTGAAATGAATCTCACAAAAACAACAACTGCTTATCTAACTGCTGACTGTTTTACACAACATGGATGGTTATGTCACAACGAGTGATGGGTAAGTACATGTGCTCCACCGATTTTACACATCAAGATGAGCTTATCAGTCATGAGGAGGCACTACTCAGTTTGTGACAAAGGTTTTATGTGTGTTTACTGTGGCTCTGGATGAGTTTAGTCAAGTCTGACAAAATCACTGGAGTGACCTCACCCTGGTGTCTTGCTCTGGGACTACACCAAACAAAGCCTGGGTTACAAACAGGGGTGTGGAGTTTGTGGGGTTTTATGAGGCAGGCAAGGTCTAATGTGAAGACACAAGCTGCATTTTGAGAAAAGTTAGATCCACGGTTTTCGGATTTGACCTCCAGTGACTTACAGTCACATATCTCAGCCTCTGCCGATTAAATCTGATACACTTATACTTTACTTAAGTTCTGTAAGATGTATTTGTAATAATAATGTTAACATTATCAGCTTTTATGGACCTTGTTCACATTTTAAAAAGTATATATGTAGGATTTTCAGAGAAAACAATGTATAGTCTCATACAAAAATAATCCCTCTTATGACCAGCTTGAAGTGTGCGGAGGTGTATTTACTTGTAGAGACTCTGCCCTCTGCCTGTATTTTCTTAAGTTCCTCTTATTTTGCTGTTCCTGGGCACAGTGCACAGGTGAGGTTGGGACTTAATAAAAAGATAACGACCAGGTCCAGAACGTACGCAGCATGCATCCAAGAGGAAGCTATAAAAATTGCAGACAGTGCTGAACAAAAGCAAATACATTGAAGCTAAACACCAAGCAGAGTGAATCTGGGGTTGGCTTTCACTTTCACTGGCAATACTGTTTACAAACAGTAACTGATATTTCTGCAAAGTATACCTTTAATTACATTAAGTGTTTAAAGGAAAATCTGAATCACAATGTTTATTCACAATAACTTCTGGGTATAAAATACTCACATGACGCACATTAAATCAAATGGCGCTGAGCAAACGCTTTCCTCGATTTGTTGGTTTTTAGCCACCTAAAAAAGGCCCACCAAAAAAAAATCAATAATAATTTAAGTGTATGCTATATTTAGAATATTTTCACTGCTTTACAGACTTTTCCACCGGGGAATTGAAGCCGATAAATCAAAGCCACCACACTCAGCTGACAAACACAGTCATGTACATAGCAGAACATGGAGTTGCTAGTCTACCATGGCGCAGATCGGTTAATGTGTAAGGTAAAGTGGAGCAAATATTCAAATATAGCATACACTTACACTGATAGGGAGTTTATTAAGGTGGCTTGTAACCAATTGTAACCAATGGCCAGTGTCTACCTGTACGTGATTGTTGTTGTTAGTGCAACATCATGATTGAGTCTATCAACACTAGAAGCAAGATGAAACAGCTGGTCATGTCACCATGAGGTTGCCAAGCAACCAGCAAAGACTGTAGGAAGAACATAGACAACTTTGTGACCACTGTCTAACCATGACAAAATAGGCAAAGACTCAGAGGTCTATCATGTGTGTCAGCCCAAACTGTGGTAGCAGCTGCTGCACCAAGTGCAAACAGAGCAGTGGCAAACCATAGTCACAGTTTGTGTCTCTCACACATACATTAGTTGCAGTTAGCTTTAAGCACCGGCTGATAAGCGTCATAAATGAACAAAATTAATTCTTCTTCATGTTGGTAATCACGACACATGGGCCCTGCTGATAACTGTGCTGTATTTAGAGCTTAACAAGATATGTAGGGCTGATAAATGTACTGACACTCTCCCACAGACAAACACACACCCGTGAGCCTCTCATAGTAGAAAAAACAGCCCAATTACAACACAGGTATCCACACAGTGAAACTCTTAAAGTGACATAAATGTACTTCTACAGACTCCATCAGACTACCTGTCTTTCCTGTAGAGAAAAAGGGTGGTATCGATTTTCTCATCAAAGAGAATAAGCATTTTGGAAACTCAAAATGTCGGTTTAATTAAGAAATGTTCTCTGGAACACTGGAGGAGCATGTAACTCTTCAACTGGTCTGAAAGCAAAAAAAATCCTCATCATCTATAATTTTTAATTTATAATTTTAATACCATCTCATTCTCGAGATTTTGTACACTCACTCTCACTTTCATCTTGTAGCACAGTGAAGTGCACATGTAGGCAATGACGTAGCCCTGCAGTACAATAAGCCCAGACCAGGGACTTATCTTTCCAGGTGAAATAACCCCTTAGATTCATAACGGTGGGGTAATTCATGTGCAGTAGCACAATCCTGTTCCATCCTGAACTGACTGAAAGAAAATTGCAACTTCAGTACAACACCGGCGAGGTTCATTACTCCTTATCTTTAAACCGCTACGGTACAAGTGGCTTAGGGGCCTGACGGTGGGCGGCTTCTATCAAGATGAGAACATGTCCTAACAGGGTCTTTTCATTATCCTTACATCTCCTATCTGTCTTGTGTGATTTTAACCCTGGGCAGGTGAGTTTGGTATGTCTCCACGGTTACATCATCTCTCTCCCAAACCTCATTTTCCTCCCTTTATGACACCTCAGATCTCTCGCTCACTCTCCAGCTCACATAGACAGGCAGGAGAACTCTGTATAGATGCAAGCACTCATGTTGCGGTGCGAATTTTACACTGACAGATGCCGGAAGAGTCAGACACCCTGTTTATGCTGAGACATTACAATGGCAAAAAACTTTTCGAGATCTGATTCTGATGTTGAACTTTTAAAATTCCACGTGATATTTACAGAAATGCACATAACGCCGCCATGACGCGGGGCGGGTTATTAAAGAGCACTCCCGAGCCAGCAGAATGAAAGATTTCAGTCCTGTACCCGATGGGGCGGTTGAAAAGGGCAGCCAAACAACTCCTGGTATTACTGCGGCTCACAGTGGAAGGGAACCTACATTAAGTCTAGTTTTCAAGCGCTGTGGTTGAGAGCTGCCCTTTCTAGATGCAGTCTTATCAAAGCAGTCTGACGCAGAGCGGAGAAGGAGCCTCCAGCTTGCCCCGGTGTCAGAGTTTGGAACACAAGTAGTTGTCAGGCTCGTCACAGCCGGAGCTGCAGTGACCAAAATATCTGTCTTTTTATGTGTGTGTGCTGCCTGTCTCCCCCCATCACTCTGTGGCCGTCCACGCTGATGCCTGCACCGAGTACAAAAAGAGGCCTCCCCAGGCACAAACAATAACTCCCCCTCCTTCATTCTCCACATGGCATTTACGGTGACACCTCCGGCAGGGATGGAGGGTAGAAGAGATATGAGGACAGAAAGGGAAGAAGGGAAAAAAAAACAGAAAGAAGCAGGAAACGGAATTAAGAATAAGGGGCTAAGGGAGATAAAAGAAGACAGAACGACAGGGTTCTTTGCTCATTTTCGGTGTTTTGATTTCTCTCAGAGCCTTTGGGGGTTGTCTTTGTGAAATAACCTTTTAAAGATGGGAATTGGGCTCGCCGTCTCTCTAAGAGAGCGGGGCCATATGTGGGCCAGCCTGTAAAGGGAAGCAGCTTCATAGAGCGTGATGTTAAGAGTCATAATGGGAAACATTGTCGCCACTGTATTACTACATATTAAAATCAACCCGCTAAAGGGAGGGCTGTGCGTCTCACTGCAACACACACACACACACACACACACAGAGAACACACAAACGATAGGCTAAGCAGCATTAATAATGTACAGTGTAAGTGAGGGAACACTGTGGAAAGGTCGAGGCTGGCTGAGAGGCAAACAGCATGACTTATGAGTTATTAGGTCAGCGGTTACACTGGTTATCTTCTCTTTGACTGGGTGAATGTATCTAACCCTCCCCTGTTTAAATATCTTATGAGGCCAATCATCCAGGAGATATTATCACAAAGTAGAGCGGTAACATTTTTAGTCTAAATTCTTTTTAAAAACAAGATAAACTGCATTTAGTTTCAAAACAAGGGCAGCAGCTGTACAACTGGCGCTCCATTATTGGAGATTGTTGACCCTGAAACTCTGCTGCTTTTATTCAGAGAGTGTGAGAAGTGGGCTTCTGTGGAGAAATGTAGGGCCAGATGCAGAAAAACAAGCAACGGGATGAGAGCCATGAACAAAATAACACTTAAAAGACAAATGAATGAGCAAAGAATGAGAAGTAGAGCGTGGACAAAGTGTGAGGAAGGCTAAATGACAGATATTTTGTCGTTTAGCCTTCCCTCAAACTGTCTCACCTCTCTAAATTACCACACAAGGTGACACTGAAACTTGCTCCAAATACACAAACACACACCAGCATCCATTCCTGCGCATGCACACACGCTCCCAGATTGAAGGAGGCTAAGACGAAAGATCAAGGCAGTGCAAATTAAAAGTCCCCTAATTAGCCAAACTGTCACTCTCCAGCTCTGGCAGCCATATTGGAGTCTGTCTGCCTGCACAGTTCCAGCAGCCCTGTGAACAGCCATATATACTGTATGGGAGTGAGGATTAGAGGCAGCGGCTGTTGAGAATTACACTTGCCAGACGTTTAGCACTGCATCAGCTCCAAAATGTTATAATGAATGGAGGGGGATGTGTTAATGATGCTGCTCTGTGGAGGTCCATCATCAGAGGTATAAACTTTGCCCCGTTACAGCTCTGTCCAAATTTGCTCTGTTGGTCCGGCACCAATTCTGGGTGCATTATCGCACCATTAGCCTTGGTTAATTGTTATGCCAGAGGATGATCATGAGGTTGCCCCTGCTAACGGCTGAAAACACCCAAAATTTCAAACGAGGCCGCATTTTTACTGCTAAGTTAAGAGTGTCCTCTGAAGGACATACTGTATCAGGGTGTTTGCATGTTTTAATTCATAAACAAACAACTATCTTAAAGGGGCAGTTCAACCCAAAATCAAACGTACATATATTTTTCCTCTTCCCTGTAGTGCTGTTTATTAGTTTAGATTATTTTGGTGTGAGCTGCCAAATGTTAGAGACATCAGCTGTAAAGATGTCTGCCTTCTCTCAAATTTAATGGAACTTGGCTTGTGGTGATCAAAGTGCCAAAAAATACATTTGAAACTCAACAGCAATGTCTCTTTCCAGAAATCATGACCCAGTTACTCCAGATAATCCACAGATCTTTCTATCGAACTACACCCGCCAATTGACCGTTTGCAAAAGCCCCGCCCACTCAGTTACTGTTGCTACGTCCGTCAAGCTTTCAGGACTGTCAACAGCTATAGCATGGTCAATGCTATGCTTTACAATATGCCGTCGAAGGATACATTCAAAATATCAGAATAACCAACGAAGGGGACATAACAACAATAGAGGCCAAATCATACAGGTCTCAGTCTAAAAATGAGAAACCCCACGACCTCTACATCAGATGCAACAGACAAATCATTCTGAACCAGTCATGCTCTTGCACTGCTGGGTAAGTTCTGTATATTATTATCATTACCAAAACTGAAATGTTTTTACCAGTCAGCATCCCCTCATGAGAGCCCGACCTAACAAGCTACAAAATACACTTCTGTTTTCACAGGAAATTTAACATTTACATACTGTCTCTTTCAAAATAAATGCACTACTTCAGTACAACACCGCAAATTACAGTTTTTTTTCCTTCAACAACAAACACATGCGGTTAGGTTTAGGCAACAAAAACATGGTTAGGCTTCAGAGTCTTACGGGACGCAAACAACGCTCTCTCGGGTGACGGTTGGTCCAACAAACACCGACTGTCACCCACTCTCTTGGGTGAAACTTGGTATTTGTTGGACCCATCCATCACCCCTCCTGCCCGCCCCGGTCAGATATTTACCACCTTAACTTTTGTCCTTGTCCCGCCGCGTTTCTCCTTGACCTTGCCGGGTGCCGTTAAACTATAACGGCAACTGGCCTTGTATCATGCCGACATTGAAAGACACCTTTTTCCTTGGTTTCTGATGCTGTAAGTCCCTGCCTAAGCGCCAGATTTCAATGACTTTGTAATGAGACCGGGCTCCCAACTGTTATCACTGTGCAGAAGGACGCGTGCATCTACTCATGAATGAGAGGCTCATGCTTTGACAGTGTGAGGTATAAACATTAACGGTGTCCTTCTCAGCTAAGTTGTAACATTAGCTAGCTCAGTGATGCTACATAAACTAACAGTAGATGCACGCTTTCTTCTGTACAATGATGGGAGGTTGGAGGCTGCAGTTTGATCGAAAGACAGTTGTTCCTACATGAAACTGCTCACAACAAGATCTGTGGGCTATTTTTTCTGGAAAGAGACATTGCTGCTGGCACTTTGAGCACTACAAGCCGAATACAATCTAGTTCCATCATATTCGAGAGAAGGCAGACATCTCTATGGCTGATATCTCCAACACTCAGCAACTAACACTAAAAGAATATAGATCAATAAATAGCATGACAGATAAGATAAGATTTCGGGATGAACTCTCCCTTTTAGTTATATGTATACTACTTAAAGTCACAGTGTGTTGTCATTAAAGCATCTTTCTGTTTGCTTTGATAAGTAAATTCTAAATTAGAAAAAAACAAGACAATTCCAATAAAAACTAGAGCCATCTCTTTGTTGCTTCCTGCCCTTTCATTACACATTGCCAGTTTAAGATACTGGTCCACAGAGTGAGTTGAAAACCATCTGCATGACATTGCTGCTGAATATTTTACAAATGCTGATTTCCCAGCCTCCAGAGAGCCTCTGATATCACTTCATTCCAAGAAAGCATGAAAACCAACCTGTAGGACCTTGAAATGTGGCTGGGTTTGGTAATCCTTCACGACAAGCTGTTCCTTTCCTTTGGGTTTTGTCAGGTATTGTCATAATGAAGAAAGAAATTAGTGTTTTGAAAAGATCTACTTTTGATGTTTCAAGCACACACTGACAATCGACATTTCAGTGTTGGCCAAAGACAAGCAACTCAGTTCATACAAGGAACCAAAACAAAATTTCACATTAGGTCTAACACATAGTTTTCTTGTTGATGTATTTCTGACAACATATGGTAGCTTGTCAATGCAATGCTTTTCGACTATTACATCTCAGATGTCAGAACGTGGTTGTAGTGACTGCCAGTTTTCAAAGCAGTCTTTCAGCTCAGAGCTGAATTAAGCAATGACAACAGCATCAACAAACAAAAAGTGCTCCATGTAATGGATTACCAATTTCAAGTTTTCTGTCTCTATGTCTCTTGCTGCATTACAAACTGAGGAAAGCAAGAACACAATGGATGCCTGGAAGGCAGGAAATCAATCTTGAAAGTTATTCAAAAAAGGGTTTGCTTTAGAAAATGGTCAGCAAAAATTCAAAGTAAACACAATGTAAAGTCAGTGAATGAGCCAAGCCAGTGGTTTCCATGATGAATCTGGGGGGTCGGAAGATGAAGAAACAAACTTTATTGTTACAATATTTTTTCTGATGTCTGACTTGACTGAAATAACAGATAGTCTCCCCTTTACAGGCCCTCAAAAACACTTAAAATGAGACAACTAAGACTCTTTGGTTGAACTGCTCACACTAGGGCTGAGAACACGAATATATATATATATACACACGATATTCGTGTTCTCAAAACTGAGAACACGAACATTTAACACAATTACTTAGGGATTTTGGAAACATCACGCATTTACTGACTTCTAAAATTTCTTCAAACTCTAAATATGATTCAACTGTAGGTGGCTCATCGGCCAAGATTCTTACAGTAACAGTTGGGGCATTCGACTGAACTGCAGCTTGTGCTCATTTACACAGGACAGGCAAGACAGATGGATTAAAATGCACATGTGAAGGTATGTTGTAACTGGGCTCAAGCACTTCAACCACATGCTTTCATTCGGTATTCTATATGATGCAAGTTACAGTATATAGGAGTGTGGTCAGATATCCACAGCATTAGTTATTACTTTGGCACTTAGAATCTGCGGAGGGAGGCTGCCTGAACGCTGTGACGAGAAGGACTCACTTTCCCTTCTGTTTTTGTCTCACTCTGTTAATCCACAAAGTCAGGTGATGCCATGGTGAGTGTCATGTTTTTATTAATTGTTTTTATTGTCCTTTTGTACGGTGACCTTGAGTGTCCTGAAAGGCGCCTATAAATAAATGTATTATGGTAAATTAAATGTTAGCAGCCACCATGACAGCTCCGCCTTGTAACTTAAAGAGAGCCCAATAGGCTGCAACGACTGGTGGGTTCTTTTTAGAAAAAAAGGTTGCTAGAGGCTCTGAAAATTGCAAGAATGGTAGTAGTAAGTAGGCAACACCGAGTGCACTGATCTAAAGGAACTGGTCACGTTGGATTTGTAAAACCAGACAAAACGAGCACATCATTATAAAATGAATTATTGTTTTATTCATTATCTTTCATAATGGTTGGAAGCCAACATCATCATGATAATATTTGATTAATCTAGCCTTAACTGAGGTCTCAAAAAACAGCACGCACATCCAAAAACGATAAATACTAGGTGCTGGACAAAGGAACAAATACAAAAGTACAAAAACAGGTCCGCACCCCAGAAACTGCTCCTCTTGGAAATTTTAATCCTATCACCACTTGTGATGTTTCGGGCACCAGCCCTTCATCCGACATGAACAAGATAAGGGGACACACCTACAACCAATGGTGGTCGTCCAACGGATCATCTTATAACACATGTAGTAAATGGACTGCACTTGTATAGCACCTTTCTAGTCTTCTGACCACTCAAGGTGCTTTTTACACTACGAGTCACATTCACCCATTCACACACACACACTCACTCAGACACTGGTGGCCGAGGCTACTATACAAGGTGCCGCCTGCTGCTCAGTTTTTTTACACACTCACACATCAATGGAACAGCCATCGAGAGCAATTTGGGGTTCAGTATCTTGCTCAAGGATACTTGGACATGCAGAGTGGATGACCTGCTCTACCTCCTGAGCGACAGCCGTCCCTATACAGCTATACAGGAACCAAGTACAACACACTGCAAAACCAGTACAAAATTACATTGCAGGAATACATTTACAAAAAAATACATGCCTGGAGTATCACCTTGAATTTTATATGACTAAAACATCAGGTAAAAAAAACATCATAATGACGTGCAAATTCAAGGTGACATTGTAGAGGATATTTCTCCTCATCTTGTTCATGTCTGATGAACTGCTGGTGCCCGAAACTTCACGTGGTGATATGATTAAAATTTCCAAAAGGAGCAGTTTCTGGTGTGTGGACCTGTTGTTGTATGAATCTAGCTTTAATCAATAGTTTAAAACCTTGAGGATCATCTGACTGATCATGTTTCCCTATTGGAGTTCTTTTTAATACTTCAGATGCGTTTCAATATCCCAGCATTTATCTTGTTATTATTACAGCAAAGAAATGATGGCTAAAACAGTGAATATAAGACCCAGTTTACAATAAATAGGAAAAACAATTTAAAAAAAGGTGCATCCGCTACAGTGCCCAAAGCAGTTTCAGGTAGAAGTTGTACTGAATTCAGGTGCAAAAACAGCTCATGTAGCAAAGAGTTAGGAGTTTAACTGCTGTCACAGCACACATTACTGTATGTACACATGCATGCTTTCTCTGCCTCACACACACATACACACACACACATCATTCCCAGTGAGTACAGTATTATGCTGCCTCTACTCTATGGGGAGCCCAAGGAAAAGCAACTCAGATCTAAACTAAAGCATGACAGCTGCTCTGTCTCTCTCTGTTGGGACTTAAGAGAGGGAGAGAATGGGAAACTGCAGGGAAAGGTGGGAGAAAGACTCACTTCAGAGAGAAAGATACGGAGCTTCCTGTGTGAGTGGAAACAGGCAGATGGAGAATTTAGCGAGGATGGTATAGACTGGAAGAGAGGGACGAGAGATGAAACAAAGACGTGACAGGTCCTGTCTCTCCTCTCTTTCTGTCCCATAAGCCTCTCTGGTTTCCAGCTGAGGCTCATCTCTGTAGTGATGATGCGTCCTCACAGCAGGTCTTACTTATCAATATTTCTCTGTGGTGGAAAAAAAAGCTGAAGACGAAGTTGAAATGCCACTCCTATACTTTTTAATAAATTAAACATGCACGAGAATTGCCTTTAAAGATTTAGTGCCGCCTCGAAAGGATTTCTGCTGCAAATTTTTAAAACACTCCTTTCAAATTGTTTACTGCTTGATGAGGATTGCTGCGTAAAATCTGAAGTATGCCGCGGAGTTTATAAAGCTTTGCTTTGGCATTTTCAACCTCAGCCTACCTCTTCATTTATACTTAATGAGATATCAGGGAGTGTACTAATTGTTTTCGACTGAGAGATGATGGGCTGATGAAATAAAGATAAAGGAATGAATAAAAGAGTGGAGAGAAGCGGGAAGAGCAGAGAGGATGAGGGGATGGAAGAAAATTAAGGTTTAACAGGTAGTGAAAGACAGAAATGGAAATAATATGGATGAAAGCTGAATGGAGAGAGTCTGACTACTTCTTCCCTGTAGGCAGAACTCAGAGAACAGAACATTACAGCCACAGGAGCTTATCAAAAGGGTCGCTACAGAGCGGCTTCTTTGTCGCACTAATGACGTGGCAGTAACTTCCTACCCATTGTGGAACAAACATTTATCTTCATGTAGAGAAAATAATTGTTTCTTCTCCTTTTATTTTATTACTTGAGGTTCAGTTAATTCTCAGTGGTGAAACGGAGCCAATCATGGGTTAAATTGACTACAAGCACAAACTTTAAAAAATGAATGACGATTTAAACACAGCTCCTTTTCGGCTGTAGCTAGAGGCTGCTGGAGGCTATTGTGTAAGCACAATAATACACTGAGGAGTCCTGACGGTCTGACTGGGGTGAAAAAGAATAAAAATAAAAAGGAGAATTCCAAATTTGCTTCTTCCACAGAGTGTTAGACAGGTTCAAGAGTTCCTCCACCATCCAACAATATCTCTCGAGGTTATCTGACGGCTTGTCAGATAAGTCCCATTTCATGACCTCTTCAAACGCTTCTCACATCTGAGTTTTTGTTTACATGACCACAGCAGACCCTGTTTTTCTGGCCTCTTGATACTTGTCTGATGCTTAGATAAAGCTAACTAAGCCCAAAAAACCTCATTCTTCAGCTTCCCTCACCGCAAGTGTCCAGCACAGAGTTACTGGGTTGACACAAAGACTGCTGCAACAATCTTGCAGATTTTTGCAGATCACCTGATCCGACGCAGGACTGTGTTTAGGGAGTTTGGTTCCAGAACAGGTTTCATGCGTACCATTGGTGAAGCTCCATCTTCCACAAGCTCAGGCTCCTTCTACAGTGGTGACAAAGAGTTGAAATTGCACATCCAAATAAAAAGTTTTTGTCACTAGGGATCTGTATAAAAAAGTGACTGCCACCCAGCTGAGAATGCACTGGATCTGTGCACATGTACAGGGTTGTGGGTTTTTGCCCCATGTTACCTAGGTGGAGGCAGACTGGCTCAGCTTCCAGACACTCGCCTACAAGCTCTGATCTCCCGGGGCATCTGATATCCTAGTACGAGCAGACAGAGGTCTTTGAATCACACATTGTGGGCGTTCAGACAAAAAACAGCCTTGCTTTGACAAAAAAATGCAAGGGGCTGTGTTAGTGGAGGTGTGTGTAAGGTGCTGGTGAGACAGGAAGATATGAAACAGGAAGTCCAGCTGGAGAAACAGAGGCATGAGTTTGAAGGTTTATGAGATACTAAAACACTGCGCAGTGGTTTATAATATAATAAAGAATAATTTTAATGTTCTGAAAAATGATTGTGATTTGTGATATTGGGCTTTCTAAATAAAATGATCGCAAGGTAAACAGTCAAAACACACCTTCTAGATTCTTCCAGGATTGTGATCTTGCACATATTTGATGGGCAAATGTATCTTACTAGATGACAACGCAAGTTCAGCCACTTTTAATTTTTCTACTGGAAAAACCTTGCACTTTTTTTTTGCTAAAGCCCTCTGCGTTTGTAACTCTACTGTGTCAATAGAGTGGCCTCATTTAAATGAATGGGAGGCTTTGTTATTTAACACAGTACTCACACCAATCAGCCAAAACATTAAAACCACTGCTGGGTAAAGTGAATAACATTGATCATCTTGCTACAGTGCAATGCTCAGCTGGGAAACTTTTGGCTCCTGGCATTCATGTGGATGTTACTTGACACGCAGCACCCACCCAAACACCATTTCAGACAAAATAAACCCCCTCATGGCAACAACACTTGTCAATGGCAGTGGCCCCCCAGCAGGACAACACACAATGCCACACCACAAAAACTGCTCAGGAATGACCTGAGGAACATGACAGAAAGCTCAAGGCATCGACCTGACCTCCAAATACCCCAGATCCCAATCTGATTGAACATTTGAGGGACGTGCTGGCACCACAGAGGTACCCCCGATGCATGGTGGGCCCTCCTTGGACCAGACTTGGCTCTGACTTGTCAAGGCATGGACACAGGACCTCTGGAGGGCATCCTTTGGTGTCTGGCATCGGGGCGCTACCATTGGATCTTTGGAGTCCTGTCGGTTGTGATGTGGGGTACCAGCACGTCCCATAGATGTTTGATCAGATCAGGATCCAGGGAATATGGAGGCCAGGTTGACGCCTTGAGCACTTTGTCACCTTCCTCAGATCATTCCTGAGCAGCTTTTGTGGTGTGGCGTGGCACACTGTCCTGCTGGGGGGGGGGGTACCTGATCTACACTGGTGTTTAGGCAGGGGGAGCATGTCAGGTGGCAACAACATGACTGTCAGAACCCAAGGTTTCCCAATAAAACACTGCACTGTAACAAAATGATCAATGTTGTTCACGTCACCTGTCAGTGGTTTTAATGTTTTGGCTGATTGGTGGATATCAGCATGAAAGCAGCCTCAACAACGACATGGGTACAGGCCCGGCCACCAGATGGTTTCCTGCAAGTTAGTTCCCTCCTAGGAGTCTCCCCGTTGAGATTGCTCTGTCATGAAGACATTACATGGAGGTATTTGATCACATTTAACTCTTCTGCTCACTGGAACTGACTTTGAAGAACCTAACATAGTCATTACACCTGATAACACAGCTCGCAGGGTCACGCAACAAATAGGTGGCGAGACTTGTCATTAAATCGTCCAGTTTCTCACAGCCTCTGGATAGGGTGTGTCACGGTCACGTTCAGAGGTACAGCTGGAAAATTAATGTGCTTTCAAGTCTAATTTTCAACAGTCAGTCACACACAGTATGCTTTATTGATTACATTTACATTTCAAATTAAAACGGTAACAAGGTACAGTAATTTTGTGGGATGTGGACATTAGCGATAAAGCCACAGAACATCACACTGTGCTGAATGAGAACATTGTATGCTACAGTACTGCATGTCCTGCACAGCTTAAATGAAACCCTCTAATATATAAACCCTCTGTATGTGAGAACTGCGGGGCGTGCAGAAGATGTGCTGTGTTGTGAAAATGAACGAGCATGCGAAAATGGAAAAAAAAACAAAGACAGTATGTGGCATGTACTGTACGGGAGAATATGTTTTCTCATGAGACATATGGCTGCACCAGCTGGAGTTCTTATATTGTTGCTGTGATAAGTGGCTTTATTCTCAGCTCACTTCCTTTTGTTTCTCAGTTTTATTGGATTGCTCCCTCGCTTCCTCTTCGCCCCATGTTTATTTCTGCCATTTCTCTTTATTGCTGCCTAGAAATTTCCCTTGTCTTATCTCGTGTTCATACTCGCGCCAACACACACAGGCACGGTCGTTAACTAAATTCAAAAGTGGAGGAATTCATAGTTCATTCAAATCAAATTCATATCCTAAGACTTCTTTCTGGGTTATAAAGGTTTTATCGGTAAGCAAAATGCTTTTTTTAGTGGGTTTGAACAAATGTTTACAGACATTAAAGCATCTGTATGTGTGTTTTCTTGGTCTAATCCTTATTTTATGACACACTGATGTCAGTTAACCATGTGCATGAAGCAGGTGATAAAAACTGTTTTTGTGTGATGAGGGTGATTCGTTTTTTTTTTTCTTTTAGGGTTAAAATGAATGAGAACAAAAATGTAATTTGACCAAATCATTTCAAACAGCACCCATGTAATCTAATTTTAAACTAACATTAAATTGTAAAACAGATATGTTTTGGTTCATTCTCTCTGCCGTCAGCGCCTCACATGAGTGACAAGCTAATGTGATTTTTTTTTTTGTTGCAGCCAGGTAACTGTACATCTGTTTATATGTTTTTAAAAAGGGAGAAGGTATGACTGCTATCTGCAATATTTGAAATAACTCCACACATTTAGTTCTCAAATGGTTTGGTGTTATAATCAATGCTTCAGTTTTCTCCGTTTTGTGTTATTGAGGAAAACAACAATTGATGAGCTTACTGCAGTTAACCTCATGCAATAGATCCAGGAGACACACTTACACTCTGTGCCCTCTACTTTCTGTTGTGCTACACTGTGAACTTTGAATTTACTGAGGTTATTACAGGTCAGATGTTGAGTTTTTTTTCTCATGGTCAAACCACAGTGCATATTTTAAATGTAGTATCTTATCTCTGTATTTTCATCTAAAATCTTTTACCTTCTCCCTTTTTGCCTCTTCTACTGAGAAGGACTACAGAGACACATGTTCAGGAAACTTTAGATTGAACTTATCTGCATTTCACACACTTCCCATTAATTAAAATAATAAAATATTTGACAATAACAACAAAGAAATTATATGTACTGCATTGATTAATAAGACTGATGAAAACTAGCTTCAAATTTTGCATTGTATGTTTTTGCAGACCACAGATATGTTTATGTTTATCACATCAATGTTTCTGAAGTGACATGGCTCTGATTACATGTATGTGAGCTCACTTTGTTATCAGGTTATGGAGGGGATGGTGGACAGCGTGACACTTAGGTGAGACGGCTGCCAAGCTGCAAACTGCAGCAGATCGCTGTTCAAAACCAACAAACAACATTGGTTGTTTTTCAGCAAGTCATCGCTACATTTCCAGCCGTGAGTAACCAAAACAAAGTGGTTTTTGTGCATAAACATGACCATACGTTAATGACAACGGTGTTGAAACATAAGGAAAGGTAAAAATTTAACATATCCGCTACATGATAACATACAAATGCTACATTACCGTGGCTGGAAGTAACGTACAATGCCAACATTAATCCTGGTGATGGGGTTGAATTTTGATGCACAGCAGGAGGCAAATAAGGAGAAAGAGACAAACCGATAAAATCCACAGATCTTGTACTCAACTGGATTTCTTTGACACTATTTTTGCATTGGCTTGGACTGGTTGGAACCACAAATCACAGCTGTAAAAACCTCTTGAGGACACAAAAGGCAGAATAAAAGGGAGTCGAGAAAGACTCAGCCTTGGTAAAGGCCACGCAAAACACATTTACTGAAGATCCAGAGAACCACATAAACGTTTCTCCACAGCGTGTGTATTTTACTTAAGGGGAAATGTACTTCAACACTTAAGTGTAAAAAAACACGCTCCAAATCCAAAAGTCGGTGACGACTTAGTCCTGTTAAGAAAAAAAGCATTTCTCACAGCTTCATTGATGAAATATTCAGCGTACAAATAGGGATACCAAGCTGCTTCCTTAGCCTTTTGGAATATAAGACGGAAGTATTTCATCAAACGAGGTGTTGATCCACCACAAGACAGCGCTGACTACACTGTTCATATGTCAGAGCTGTTCAGAGAGCACTCTATGAATATCAAATGTAAGATAAAAAAATAAAAGACAAGAAACAAAGTAAAAAAACACAGGAAATTAAAGAAAAATCCCATCGTAAATGTTACAGGCCCGTGTCTGAGTTGGTGTCAAGTTACTTCAGAATGTGGTTTGTCGACTGAAGAGGTCGAGGGTCACAGCGGAGAGGAATGCTGGGATGCTCTTCTGGTGGTGCAGATGAAGGGCCACCATCTCTCCCAGAGTTTTGGAGAACTCTGTCTCCATGAGCTGCATGCTTCCATTGGAGCCCTGCACACACAAACACAAACACACAAACATCAGAAGACAAAACAAAATATCAAACAATAAGACCTGAGTTTTCCACCAGATCCATCTCTAGAGAAAAAAACTTTCAAAGTGAGAGCAAGATCACTTAAAGTTGTTATTGTCTACAGGGGATTGTCAAGTGCTCGTGTGAGTGTGTGTTGTGTGTGTGTACGCATTCACAGCAGGGTGAAGGTGTCTAAATCTGTGTGGATTAATTAAAAGGAATGAGGAGCAGCTCGGGGCGATGGAGTGAAGGAGAAAGGGATGAGAGAAACGAGGGATAAAGTAATTAAAGCATCGCAGGGAAGGAGGAAGGTAGCGAGGAGCAGAGTCCCATGACATGCTGGGAAGATATTGAGACGTCTGAGAAATGTCCTGTGTCAATGTGTGTAAGAGACACAGATCTTTATTTGATATGTATCATGAGAAGGCTCATAAAACAAATGGCGAAGGGAAATACTCTGAGAAGAAATTAAACAGGAAACCAAAGTCCAGAGGACAAAAAAAAAGGAATGGGAGAAGGTTCACAGAGAAAGATTTAATATGGCGTTACATTATTTCCCACATGGGCATTTTTTTACTGAAAGTCCAACTCAGTAAATGTTCACCCACTAAGTGTGATTTTGAGCTTCCCAAAAAATAGGATTTTAAAATATACAAAATACCCCTACTTGAGCTCAGCATTATTATTTGAAATGGACCAGATTTGAGCAATGCTACATTGAAAAGGAGTGTAGCTGATGCAAAATAAATAAATAAGTAAATCCTACTTGATAAACCAATTAGTGTGCTTCCTCACACACAACAGGCTGAGGTGAACTCAGCTGTTCACTTTTGTGTGAACAGCGACAAATCTCTGAGGGGTGAGAGGAGAGGATAACTGAACTAATGACATTTGCCAGCTGACTGCACAACGCTAAACCGAGGCTAAACGCAGCATGGAGAGTGCTTGAGAGACACAGACAGAATGACTTGCTGTTTCTCTGTTGTTCTTTAGCCAAATGTACAAATATACACTAACATTATCTTAAAGTCAAGCTGAAAGAAGTTTGAGGGTTGATTGATTTTTGGCAGTCAAAGTTTTGTTTTCATCTTCACTTAAAAAGACTTAATCTGGTTCATCTGGTAGAATTTCCATTAAATGACAGCTTTGTTGATTCATTCAGCTTTAATGGCGCCTTCCAGACAGTCATTTAACACTTATGTGAGTTAGAACGAGTATAAGTACAGTCACTTTATCAATCTATGAACTGAATATGGTTCCAGTCTATATGTTAACTGCACCAGCTGTTTCTTTCTTTGCCCCTTTCTACAGAAAATCAAGTATTTCTGCAACTCTAGACCAAAAAATAAAAAACTGATCTGCTGCCTTTTACCCCCACCACCAAAGTATAAGGCCAACATCACATTCACTTTGATGTCGGCGATGCCACCTCTATCAAGACATAAATAAAAAGACTTCAACTTTCAAAGCAACTTTCAAAGGTGTGGAGAGTCTGTGTGTGAAGCTCTGGGCTGCAATGCCTTTTTTGTATATGTGAAGTGGGCATGTTCAAGTTAACAAGTATAAGTTTGAGTATACCTAACCTGTGCACATTCACTGGACAATTTCTGTACAATTACTGCTTCTAAAAACTGCACAGCTCTTTAATTGTATTAAGATATCTATTGTAAATATGTCTTGTAGTAATTTTTCAGGTTTTTATTAAAACTTTTTCTGTCCTATATTTGTGTCTCCTAATTTTGCAATACTTACTTTAATTGTTTACTTTAACTTTTTTGTTACGCAGCAAAACACAGAAGCAAAAGGATTCTGATTCTGATGTTGCTCTTGAATAACATGAATTGTCTTTATACTTGCTAACAAGTCATGTGGCCCTAGTGGCACTGACTCTTCTTCTTCTTAGGCTTTTATTGGCTGCTGGCGCTTTATGATAGTGTACAACCAAGAGTCAAGAATAAATCTGAATCTGAAGAGGCCTGAGAGAGGAAATTAGGGAGAGAGGATGACATGCAACAAAGGTCTCCATCCGGATTCGTTGCGGTTATGTGATAAGCACCTTAGACTACTAGGCCAGCGTGACACAAGGCCGTAGTGGTATTTCTAAGATTAAATGTGTACTCCTGTCTTTAATTAGGTCATAATCAAAAAGTTATCTTACAGAAATTCACTGTTCATTTAAAAAAGGTACTTCCTCTGTGTTAGATTTATGAATAGATGATGAAGTAGGAAAAAAATAATGTAATATGTTCTGGAAATTCTTTAAAAGGGGCATTGACAGAGACTCCAAGTCCCACAATTCAAAGCATTTCCAACAGTCTGGTTTGTAAATTTGAGTCTGATTTTAGTAGTGACTCTTTTGATACATCTGTTGAAGTGTCTCGCCAAGATCTGCACAATGAACTTTAACATTGGCAAGAAAAAAACAACATTCATACACTGGGAACCATCTCACGCAGACACAAGAAGCTGATTTATACCATGTCTACAGACAATATGCGTTACCAAGGACACCAACAACAGGGTGCTGGTCACCTCTTCAAGAAATACTTGTTACATGTGATCTTGATGTGTTTCTAAAAATGTCTTAACTACACAGGTCTGGACACGGCAGCAAAGCAAACCAAAGGCTTTTCTAATCACACCAGCTTTCTCGTGACCACTTTCCATCTAACTGCCTCACTCAGTGGCTTTATTTCTCTGACAGTCCCTGGTGTTTTCTTCCCCTGCGCGGCTGTCTGAAAGCTATGCCATATCCTCGGGCTGCTGCTCTCATCACAGGCGCACACACAAACACGTGTGTGCACACGGATCTAAAAACTGCTGGGGCTCTGGGAACATGGAACACATACATCAAAGAAAAACACTGCGACCAGTTACCATGGAGATCTCAATGTCTGAAACACCTTCTGCCGAAGTTTGTCCTCGAAACAGATTTTGTGTGTGAGTGTGTGTGTGTGTACAGTACGTGTGTGAGACACAGTGGACGAGCTGATGGAAGCCTATGGGAGCTGAGGACAGTGAGGACTCCCACAGTTAGTCAAGAAGGAAAACAAAGATAACGGCTTCATTCTCTGGAGAAACACTAGTGCCACCACATAACATTTAGATTTCAAGTGGCCAAATGCACACGCACACGCACACGCACACACACACACACACACACACACACACGCACACACGCACACACGCACACACACACACACACTGTTGTGAGCTGAGCAAAGGTTAGCCAGATTTACACAGATTACAAAAGGTTATAGACACAAAACTGAAGCGGCGGTGCTCTGGGTCTCAGATAGAGAAGGAGTGTTACAGTAAGACAAGGAGGTAGGCAGAAGATGGAGAATCTCTTTATGCCAGCACATTCACCATTTTGACTGAATACTGTTCGTACAGCTGCCTCAGCAACAATAGAATAAAAAAGTCAGTGCTTCAAAACAAGTAACTTTAGCTTATGACTGAGGCCTTGCATGTATGAAAGTACAGCTGCAGGGCTGTAAGCATCATAAAACACTGAGGTAAGATAGGCAGCTTTAGTTTCAATTTGTCTGATCATGTACAGACTGAGACTCTACAGCCATGCTGGCAGCTCTGTAAGGCTGTACTTAGGAACAGTGGCGTCTTGAGCTGAATGTAACATCAGTATGCTAACATACTCACATCGGCAATGCCATGACACTGTTGCTGTGACTGTGGAACTAAACTATTTGCTGAATTTGCTGCAAAACTGAATCAAATCAAAATCGCATCGTGGCAGACTTTAGCCCCGTTTCCAAACACTTTAGGTGTGGTACTTTTGGATACAAAAGTAACCCTTTAGAAATGGTACCTAGACCCTAGTATTTCCACCACAAACAATACCCTTAAATGTGGGCGGGGTTGTTGTCACTCACTGCTTCGTCAAGCACTCACTGTATTTCCTCATTACCGGTGACACAGATCGATTACAGGCGTCGGCAGAACAAGGCTGCACGCCGACATTTTTCAGAACAAAACAGAACAGGCTGCAGTGAAAGTCTCTCTCAATGAGATATTTAAAAATACTGAGTTAGTCCTTCTCAGGCAAGCTCAGGGGTTTAGTGTTGCTGGAGCCCACAGGAACAACGCTCCATGACGCTTTTTTTTTAAACTCCCAGTGAGGATTAGAATATATGCCGTCAAGTTATTTTTTTCTTTGACTCCAGCTGCTGCAAGAGGCAGCAAAACCTCCTTTGTCTTTATAGTTACAGTCTACTAATAAAACCCTCCACAGTATGAACAGTGGTAACACAAGCTTAAAAACCAGCCACAGCTCAGCCCTGAGCAGAGTTACCGTCCGCTATTGACCAATCAACAGACTGCAGTGTTCACAGCTCCACCTTTTAGTACCAGATCTGTGTGCTAGGTACCCCAACAGAGGGGGGATCAAACATGGGGACATATGGAACAGTTCCATTGGTACCATCCACAACTTTTCACAGTAGAAATGGAAAAAAGCATACCAGACTAAACTGAAGCTACCATACTGATCGGTGGAAACAGGGCTTTTGTGAGATCAGCAAGTATCCTGTTGTTGTCTAAAGAATCGATGTATCATATTGTGACAAAACGTGCAATTTACACCATTAACATCATGACAATAGCATTATTCGGACATGTTGACGTGATGATGTCATACTGCTCCAGCTCCACGGTAGAGGAGTTAGGGTCCAGAAAGAGAAGCGACTCCAGTAGTGTAGAATCATTGGCATCTGATGCTACAGCCCTGAATGTTTTAACAGCCCTGGACTTTTCAGAGCCTTTTAGCGACTTGCTGCTCAGTGTAAACTCTGTCACTGTGTCCCTCTCCATGCACATGCAGGAAACACGGTCACCAGGTCATTCTGTCATATGCCCGTCACAATGTCCGCCTAAGTGAAGCTTGACAAAAAACTTAATATGTGCGAATGTGAGCATCATCGTAACGTAACAGCCTGTCAAAATAAATGTAGGTCTGTGTGTTTGTGTGAAGGGGTCTGACTGTCAGCGCTGACTGACTACAGTGGGTGGAGTGGAGAAGAAATGACTGAGCAAGCCGGTCTATGTGGGAAAACTCAAACTCTTTTTCCAAAAGAAAAGAAAAGATAAAAAGTTAGCCTAAGCGGTACCTTTTTAGTAATGGTTAAAACTGCCTGTTGATTTAATTCATTAAAATAATATATATATACATTGAAGGGTACATCTTTCTGTATTTGGCAACAGTTTAAATGTGTACTTCAGTTTTTTGGTTGATTTATACAGAATCCAAACCTCACCCTCACTGAGTTTGGGTTACCTCTATGCTTCAACATTTAATTTGTTGCAGTTGCTCATGAAATTAATACAACACAGTCTTTTTCAATATTTTCGTTGTATTGTCAAGAATAATATTTTCACAAAAATATCATGAAATATTGTGAGAATGTTATAGAGCCATATGCCCACCCTGGGATCAACCCACTGACACTGCCATCACTAGAGAAACACCACAGGCATGGCCCGATGACACCTATTATATGATTTATATAAAGCAAAGGTACTTGTGTGCCCAGACACCCTCACACTAATAATCAGAGTTCACCTAAAGAAAATTCCACCGAGGCTATTCTTCCTCATGTGACAGGGAGCGAGAGCCGTACACAGTGTACCAGAATATACAAGGGCAGTATAACAACTTCATTATTTGGTGACACTTGATGTGCAAAGCCTTCACACAAACATCCTACACGCTGAAGCTTTTGACTCAGCTTGTCATATTTTTCCAGCCAGCGCCCTCCTTCATATAAACCCAGCACTGAGTGCATTTCCGGTTCTTTATTACAATTTTTTTCTGTCGCATGTGTAATTTTCTTCAGTTTAGGGGCACTGCTTTTGCCAGTGAAATTGCACCAAATTTCATGTTTATACACATATTTCTGATAATAATAATATGGATTTGAATGTGACAGAGATTGCTTTGAACAAAATGTATATTTCTCTCTATACATTTTCTCCCCTTTTAACGTTGAGGTACACTGACGTTATTCTGTCAAGATAAGCTTCAGTCAAGCTCTCAAGTAGTCCTATAAATATATCAGAGAAAGAGACTCACAAACTTTTCTAGTGAGATGAAAAAAATATAGTGAAAAAAATGCCGAAATGCTTCTATTTGTGAGGTACAAACATTAATTGGCTATCTGGAAAATTCTCCTTTAACACTCTGATGTATAGTACATTAGTGTTTTCACAATACTGGAATTTCTAACTTCGATACAATAAAAAATATCAATGTTTGATACCATTTTCTATATCAGGGAAAAATTGCCATTAAGGGCATACAAATAAAAAGTTTTATTGACAGATAAATATAACAAGGCTCTAACGTGACAATGACGGCTCTTTTTTTCTTGATTAGAAGCAGAGAACAGCAGAGTGACTGTAGTTAACATTAACAATAAGAGAGAGCAAGAAAGTGCAGCTGGTACGGGTGTATCGATACTAGGGATGTGCGCAATTAGTCGTCTAAACGATTGAACGTTTGATCTAGAATATGAAAACAAGGGAGCATGTAGCCTGTCGGAAAAAGATTGCATATAATCACTCAACTGGAGCGACGCACAACCACATTTAACTCAAGCATTTGAATGTTAACCTGCACAGAACGGGGGCTGGCTCAGACCAATCTGACATCGTTCATCTGAAGAAGCTGTGATCCTGCCCGGTCTGAGAAGATAACGCAGTTCATCACGACAATGACCTCGCAAGAGATGCTTCCACTTAACTTTGTTGAAGGTAAAGGCTTCAGGAAGTTAATGGAATACGTTTAGCCTTAATACACCATGCCAAGACCTTTTTTTTAGACTAGTCGTCTTGTCTTGGTTAAAATTTTCGTACAGTCGACAGAGAAATTAGTCACCAGGAACATCCCTAATCGCTACTGAGGAAAATGAGTATTGAGACTCTTTCAAGTTTTCAAAAAAAAAAAAGTTTTCAAAAGATATGTACTGATGAATTCATATTTCTGACAGTGCTACACTACATACACAGTCTGATTTTTAATCACAGGAGTTACTTTGTGATGATGTGTGTACTTCACCTTTTCATACTCTCCTTCCCCCTCCACCTGCTGCATCCAGATGATTTTACATTGCAGACTAAAGTCTACTACAACAGTGATTGTCATGCCAGGGACGTTTCAGACTGGTAAAAGAATGTTTCTCTAACCCAACTCATAACCATAACAGCACAATCAACATTCAAGCAGTTACTATCCGTGGAAAGAAGACAGTTACATCAGCGAACAACATAAAGTTTTACACAGAAACTTCTCATGAGTAGCTCCTCTTTATGTTTTTGTTTCTCTCATCACAGGTAAATGTGCTGTGTTTCTGACTGTACATATAGAAGATAGTGTTTCTTATGTTTTGCTAAATCAAAGTTGACTGCGCTGGTATGCACTGAAAAAACTGGAGGTATTAAAAGCTCGAGTGAAGTGGGACAACATGCTGAATATAATGAGGAAAAAAACTGAAAAAAAAAAAGTCAAGTATTCTTGAATGGATTGATAGTTGCTACACAAATATAAGCGCATAATTAATTTAATGAATACATTAATAAAAACTAGCATGCGTGTTCTGGTGATGTTTCACAGAGAGCCAATACCTGTCTGCCTTAATTTAGCTGTACTTATATTGGCTAATCTGCATAATGAAGTACTTGGCACTATCGTTCTGTGATTCTGTTCACGTACGTTAAAAACATCTTGCACCAGAGTACAGATGGAGTGGTTGAGTAATTTCTACTAGTTACCACCATTAAGGGCAGATTTATTAACGTATTAATTAAGTTTTTAATTAAAATTAAACATGTATTGTATGAGCATTCCTCTAACAAGGAAAAGGAAAAAAAAAAAAAAGCCTTGTTTGATGGCTAAAAGCGAAGCAGGTTGAAAACAAATGTGACCCAGAGGGCCACACATTTGGCAACACTTGTTAGATTTATTCTCTCTTTTCTTATGCACGGTAAAATTCAAAACAAGTTAATAAAAGGTCACAAGAGGCTTTTTTGAAATCAGCTTTATTCAAATACTGACCTTATCAATGCTCATTTGCATATTCACGCTTCACTAAAAAGTGTTTTAAACAATATATGACCTTTATGAAAACAACAAGGTTCTGTTTATATTTGAAAACAACTGGATTTCCCTCATTCAGCAGAGGAAGTGAGAGAAAAATGCAAGGTGAGGTTAAGGTAATAACCAGTACCGCAGACTCCTCCTGCAGGGAGACACCAACTGCATCCGGAATAAAAACAGACAGAGATGGAAGAAAACTTGTATTTGTTTCTCCAAGATCGGGGTAAGAATCTAACAAGACAAACTTGCACACCAAATCTAAGAAGGACAGACCTCAACAATCAAGAGGAGGAGTGCCTCCCCGTTCATCCCCTCTTTTCATTTGTCTATCCAATTAAAGGAAATCGATACTTCCTGGCTTGAGATGCAGGGCGGGGCTTTATAGTGACCTCATCCAACCAAGGAGCTGCATGCTGCCTGAATCACAATCATGCTCCTCTCCCAAAGCAGACAGGGTCAGAGTAAAGGTGCACACCCACGCCCTTTGACAGTTAGACAGGAACCCAGGAAAGACAAGAAAGCAATAGCAAGTGACGGAGCCCTTTGTTTTCCCGCCAACACAAGGACAAGAGGCAACGCTACATGTTGCTGTTTTCCTGACCTTGAAATGAGCTTTGCCTCGACACTTCATAACATTTGATTTGACTTTTTTTTTTTTTGCCCTGCACAGCACACATAGTGCAAAGGTGGGAAGTAAAAGCACATGAGGTGGCTCAGGGAGAAAGGCTGATGTTAGGGCTACAACTGGCGATCATTTTTATTACAAATTAGTCTGGATTAGCAGATTTTTTCAATTTTTCAATTCATCTATTAATAGTTTATTCTGTGAAATGTCAAAAAACAGACACACACATACCCAGTTTTCTTAAGCCCAAAGTGACATCTTAAAATCTCTTGTTTAGTCTGATCAGAAGTAAAAAAAAAGAAGCATAATTCAGTTACTGTCATATAGGACAGAGAGAAGCAGAAAATCCTCACATTAGAGCGGCTCAAATATCTGGCACTTTTAACTAAAGAGAGACTGAAATGATTGCTCAAATGTAAAACATGGTTGCAGATTAATTTTATTTTGATCAGCCAATTCTAATCCTAAAACCTGCCCCCTTACTTATTCCTGCTAAGTTGGACAAATTTGACAAAAAAAAAAAAAAAAACACACAAACAATGCCAGTTGCGCTTAGCCAGGAGCTGCTGTATTTACTAAGTAGTTTCTCAGCGTCAAGAAATATAGCTTCAAGAAGCCAACAGCAAGGACTACAGTATGTGATGTGAAGTTATAACCATGATGATAACTTTTATGAACAAGGCAAAACATGAATTGAAGCTTTCAGTCTCAAAGAAAAAGAGAGAGGTAGAGACAGAGGAAGACCAGACAGTTAACACTGCACCAGCATTGCCAGGTATGTGTCTACTTTTCCCCTTCTGAGGATCAGTAAGGTGTAAATCTGTCATGCTTACCTGTTTTTTTCAGTTTTGTTTTTTTTTTTTTAACAGACAGTAAAAAAAAAATATGGATGTAGCCACAGTGATGTCACCCACTGGTTTGTTTGGATGCCCTTTTGAGGCCTGAAGTTCAGCCTCAAACCTCAAGTTCAGTTCATATGACAATAGCCATATTGGATTTTTGGCTCTGAAAATCCAAAATGGCCATTGCCATATTAAATTTTTGGAGGCCAATGTGCCCATATTTGGATGAGACGGTGAAGCTGTGGAGGAGTGGATCTGGCTCATAGACTGTGCTAATGCCCAGCAAACAGCCTGTCACTGAAATAGGCCACACCCTTAATATGCATAACTTTAGGCCTTAGTCAAATTTAAACGGGTGAGTTATATGAAGATCCAACCCCCTGGAAAGTTGCCATGAACAGGTAAATTAGCTATTGATCAATAGTTTTTGTAGTAGGCCATGAACACATTTATTTCTGCTGTAAAATTCGGTATTTTAACATTGGTATTTATGGAGACTGACTCAATCCTGGAGACAGCCTCAAGTGGTCATTAAAGGAACTGAAGGTTTTAAGCACTATTGGCTTAATTTTCCAGCCCCTGAGGCTGATGCTTGTTTTTTATACATGTGTCTGTAGCGTCCAATTTGAAGAATGCCACACTAAAGCACAATGTTGTGCACAATCATCCACTGCACTCACAGTTATCACGTCCCCACAAGAAAACACCAGAGTGATGCCAAATAACCACACAGACTTTTGCACATATTACACTTGCTGGTTATTTCTCAGAGATTTAACTCTCAGTTTCTTTTCTAGCAATCCATTCATGAGTCTCCTCACACTCTCCCCCTTTCCCTCTCTCATCCCCGTCTGCCGCCCTCTGCTCATCCAAATATCACAGGATTACCGGGGGCAACAGCCATGTGTGTCATGGCATTCTCTCCAGTCTGTCTGGCTAAAGTGGCGTTTAATTTTTAATTCTTAAAACACATTTGTCATTGGGATATAATGTGATACAGCTGAATTGTGGCTGTAATTGTTTTAATTTAATTTAATGGCAGCGAATAAACAAACTGTTTTTTTCTCTCTTCGGATGGTCAATGGTGAAATGATGTCAACTGATGCAATCATATTAATGACTTTAATAAACTACTGCTTATTTCACCCTTTTAGTTGCAATTACATTATTGCTGCATGTAAATGTAACCAAACCTGATTAAATGTAACCTTATTAATCACATCTGTCTATTACACAGCACAATTTTTTATTATACTAATTTGGATTATTGTTTTGTAGAAAGAAAAAAATTAAATCACCCACAGAAAACACACCACCTCTTCAAACATAAATTCAACTTTAAAAAGGAAACTCATCTGCTTTTGGAGGCCTGTTTTTATCATATTCTTGCCTTGCTACTCTGAGTGCCCCGGACAACATTTATTTATTTTTCTGACTTGGAAAAGCTCTCTGCATTCTCATTTCAATTTGATGAGCCATTTCTATTATGTGTCAATGTGACTGGCGAGACAAGTAATGTGACTGGCTGAAAAGATGATTAATCACCACTCTTCTACAATTTATATTTAAACTCTCCCAGTCGTTTACGCCTATATGAAATGCTTATAGACAGCTTTTCTGTCCTTACAGACTTGACACACTACTTTGCGCTGGTCTTTGCAACTGTACTGTTAAATATGAAGCCTCAGCCTGTGTGTGCATGCATGGATGTGACAGATGGCTCTATATTGAGGTGGTGACATCCAGTTCACAGATCAGCTGACCTCCGTCTCTGCTCTCCACCGCTAATGAGGGGACTTTTCTTCTCTGTCGTACCCTCTCTGCCTAGTTCTGTCCTCCCTCTGCTGCATAGATTTCTCTCTAATTCATCTCTATGCTGAGGCAGAGATGCATTGAAATTCAAAAAGATGTAATTCTCATTTACACCTTTGCCTCTTTTCAAATTCCACCTTCACCCACCTCTGCTCCATCACTCCACACACATATACAGTATTCACATATACACACACCAACAGCATCATCACCAACAACAAACCATTCCACTGCATGGCATAGCTTGCTGATTGGTGGGGTTGGAAAAAAAAAATAGGAGGCAAATTAATTGAATAATCAGAAATATGCAGATGAATAGCTTTCAATTTAAATGCAGATTTTGGCATTTTTCTGCTGTCGGGAGGAGGATGTGAGAGAAAGAGAGATAGATAGAGCAGAGCTCCCACCAAAAAATAATTAAATCAGCAGCAATTCTATCCATATTTATATTCTAATCAGCTTTTTGTTTACTGTTTTTAAAGCATTGTTCATGTGCCGGAGCAATAAATAACTGATGATTACATACATCTGACAGAAAGGTGTTTTGTGAGTGGCTTCCTGAACGACTGATCAACCTGATTCTCACTAGCATAAATACATAAAACATGGAATCAGTTACAGTTGTCAGTACAAGACACCTTAAAACTTAAGAGGGGCTTAAATGTTCAAAGAAGTCATAACTTTTTTTTGTTCATCTTTAAATTCTCTTATCTTTGCCTTAACTTCATTTTCTGAGCATTTCCATGAAGCTGGAGGAATCTGAAAATTTGTGCATTTATAACTTAATACTTATTAACTGTGGTGGTGGCGGCGTAATCTCCCAGAAATGCCATCAATAATTGTTAATTGCCTCCCTGATGGGTTTAAACTGTAATTATTTTATCATATTTTCTCCTCTTTCAAATGTTTGCTTTTGAACGGTTGTGAATTATTTTGTCACAGAGAGGAAAACTCTAAATATGCAATACTGCTCTGCCCTGGCCGTCACCTTTTATGTGTGATTGACAGGTCATTAATCAGCTAGTTAGAGTTGGGAGAATGACAGTGTGCTGACCTCTGTGTTGTATTAAACAAAGCCTGGACTGTAACAGAAGAAACCGGTCCACTGGGGCGGATTTTTCACCATTAAAATTCCAAGCAACATATTCCAAGCGAGGACGGAAAAAGGGCATTTCTATGCAGTGTGATTTTCAGCCAGAACTCAATAAACAACATGATATGCAGTATGCATTTCAGACAGGACTCGTAACAAAAACAAACTGGGCTGGTAAACAAAATTTAGCTGTTGGAATTTTGAGAAGCTCAGCAACAGGTGAGTTTTTTAAATAAACTGTGAACGTGCAGTTATACTGTGTTTGTTGACGTATTTACTGTTACAGAGGCAAGTTTCGGGCAGAAGTGCACTGCAGCTTGTTGGAATCACTAAGCTTATGCATGCATCTGTTTGCCTCACACATATACACACACACACACACTGAGGTACTGTGTAGACCTTATTTGACAATGTATCACACATAAACCTGTCTTACATCTCAGGCGTACTGGCATATCTACATTTGGTTTAAGGGTTCAGGTGGAACATGTTGACGCTACTCTAGTATATTTTAATTTAATTTGCATATACCACAAAAACGCTGCTACCGTCGTCACTTCTACATGCCTGTAATACAGAAAAATCAGAAAAAAAGTGATGTTTTGGAAGTTATTTGATGTTTGTGTTACGTTAACCATAGCACATCACCACTAGGACACAGTATAAGTAGCTATATATAGACTTAAAAAAACAATCCTAGATCAAGCTTTTAAATAACATGAAAGTTAAACAGTCTGTGTTTGTGTCAAAGTTTTTTGAATGCTGAGATTAGGTGGCTAATTTCAAGTCTTATTAACAGGCAAATACTCAGAGGAAGGTTCATACAACAGGTGTTATTGTGCTGTACTGTATAGAATATTTACAGCATTAAAAATGGTAGCTACTATGATGCTGAAGTGCACCCTTAGCATTCCCCTTATCTTTTCTTACTGTGGGGAATTGAGGACAAAACTTTATAAAGCACTTCACCTATTTACCTTTGCACAGCAGACAGCTAAAAAAAAACAAGAGAATCAAAATGTAGTCTTTTTCATTCTGTGCATCCTTCTCAAAACCTGGTGCCTAACATTACCCTCAATGCAACTGACCGCCAACTGACCTCAGGCTAATGCAGCCTCGAGCCGCTGGCCGAGGCCGCAGATTTGAGGTGCAAGCTGCACAGGTGTGGTAAACACTTCTCTCTAAGTCCACATCCCCAGATTTTCAAACTTGTAGTCTTCAGTTATCAAACTTCACGCATTTCCCTCAGGAGCCACAAAAACCTTTATACAACTCTTTCCACATGAAGTAGTACTCTTATGAACCGACTTTGAGGTTTCCCTTTAGAAAATATTAAAAAAGTACACTCAGTAGAGCGCAGATCTCCATCAGGCGGCCACCTTCTGGGTGCTATGCGCCCCCCGGGCTGATCGGAGCCACTCGAGACGCTGCAGCATGTTTCAGAAACATCCCAGAAGCCTATCAGCCTAGTCTATTTTGGACGGAGCAACAGCGGGTTGCACAGAGCAGACTTTGTTCTCCTGCTAATAGGCACTGTACGTGAAATATAAATACAATATAATTTTGAGAATTAATGTATTTTTAAGAACTGAAACACAGCCACAAATCTGTGATCCATGTCATTCAAAACTGAACTTTGAATGGTATGAACTTTGTCTGTGGGCTACAGCACAACAAAGTGGGGAAATAACAATAAACACAATTAAAACAGACAAAAAATATTTAATTACGTACCCTACTTACTTATTTACTAACAGCAGAAGCAAAATTCAAGGAAAAAATTAATAAAATCTACAAGTCTATGAAATCAGAAAGGCAAAATGTTCCACTTCTGAAAGGCTCCTGGTCTGGTACAACACCATGCAGCAGACTGAACAAAATCTGGTTGTAGCCATAGCAGCAGTGCAGCGGTGCCCAAAGGAATTGTCCCCCCCAAGGTCCCTTTTTGTCTATATGGCGATGGAGAAAACACTGGACTATTTCATCTCGTATTACGCCTATCTTTAGTGACATAGATAGGTATGGAATAAGAAGCTTCCATTCAAAATAGAGTTAAACTTTTCTGTGAATGTCAGTTTTTGATCAACAGCAAAAGCCAAAATGTGCCCAGCAACAGACGGTAAGGAGTACTGTATTTAGCTGAGCCAAATTCTAGAAAACTTGTGGCCCCTACTGGCCAGTTAAGGAGTGTGGAGTCAGCAATCGATGACGGTATAAAATTGTCATAAAACAGGTTTTTCAACAACTGCGGGTCATCACAACCACAAGAGGTCCTTGAGCATACAGTTATACATGTGTACACAAAATATGAGGCTGACTGGTCCAGTAGTTTGTGAGGTTAGCTGTGGATAGACAGATACACACAGACAAACACACATGACCAAACGCATCATCCCCTTTTAGCCTACACCTGGCGGAGATAAAAACATCCACTCACTCTTCAGTACACAGCCCAACCAAGTCCATGATTCCATATGTGCTAAAGCTGATCTTGATACATGACAGTCAAAGTAATCTCTAATAGCTTATTTATTCATTTTCTGTAACTGCTTATCCTGTTGGGGGTCGCGGGGGGCTGGAGCCTATCCCAGCTGATATTGGGTGAGAGGCAGGGTACACCCTGGACAGGTCGCCAGACTATCGCAGGGCTGACACGTAGAGACAGACAACCATTCACACTCACATTCACACCTACGGACAATTTAGAGTCACCAATTAACCTGAATGTCTTGGACTGTGGGACTTTGGAAGCTGGAGTACCGCGAGAAAACCCACGCTGACACAGAGAGAGCATGCGTGCTCTACACAGAGGGGCTCCCCCACTCTGGGATTTGAACCCCCACCCTGGGTTTGAACCAGGAACCCTCTTGTTATGAGGCGACAATAGAAAAGAAAAAATTCTATTCATCCCCAAAGGGTAAATACAACTGTCCAGCAGATAATAAAAAACAATAACCACAATGCATCACTGTGCTGCCATATATAATATCTTACTTTTCCTCTAAATTCTAAACTCAAAGTGTGAATGTAATTCATAAACACTGAGTTATGATGACAGGATTAATGTGCAAACGACTGTGAGTCGGTGACAGAGCTGGAGAGGCCTTCTTCTGCTCAGGAATAGTCACAACCTCAGGTGGACTTATGTGTGGTTCTGGTGTATCACGTTACCATGGAGACAGGAGACATATGTTCTGAACATCGACCAGAGGAGCCAGTGACGCTGACAAGAGTGTGCACAGACACACACACTCACACATATACACATACACACCCCGAGGGCAGGCAGGACAGGAAACTGTCAGGAGAAATCAGAGTCAACATTCTCTTCTTTCTCTGGGATTTCAACTCCAAGATTTCTCTCTGAAGGTTTAAGTACACAGAGTCATATCCAAGGAAAACACGGTTAATTTATTCACTCTTGTATTCCCATCAGCCTTTGTGTTTACTGTTTATTAGCGCTATGCTCATGTTTATCTTCATAGCTATCAGCGATACATCAGTGAGTGTTTTGTTTCAGTCAGTGAGCAAAGTGAAATTCAGTCCCAGCAAGCCTTCTTTCTCATCCCAAAATATTTAAAGCACCCACTCATGTATCCTTTTAAGTTCCATATTCAGTTTTATTGCTCTCGACTCATTGTTACGCATGTGAAGAGATCATGCATGTGCACACACACACAGACATTTGAGATTACAAAAAACAATGAATGATGGAAACACAAGGCATGATTGATGTTACCCTTATTTGAGAATTTATACAAGACCCATTATGCAGATGGAAGATGGAAAGATTTAAGATGAACAAACAGACCACACAAGCATTCATCAACAAACTCACAAACAATGGCTCAGCAAAATCTATGTAGAACTTTTTTTTTTAATATAACTGCATTGGTCTTTAGTCTGCATTATGACCTTGTTTGATCAGATTCAGCTAAAAATAGGTATACAGTGCTGCAGCAGGAGTTGAATTATCTTTCCAGAATAAGTGCAGATTGCACAGTATTCATGGGTGAAGCCGGAGAACCTAAATATGATAAATAAAGCCAGCAATAAGCTGGATATTTTAAATGGAAATTGAGAGTGGAATTCATTGAAGTGGTCCTGTAAATCTCCTCCTTCATCCAACGATGGCAGGGTTTTAGCTTAATATTTGTCAGCCCACAGGCCAAGCATCACACAAGGTAAACGCAGACTTTAATTTCAAAGGATACGAAAGTGACTTTTTTTTAAACAAACTCTTAATGTGCTCATAAAATTTTATCATGAAAGTGTGCATTTATACAGCCGCTTTGATTGTTACAAGGCCATTACCTGGTTGTTATCAGTTGTGATAAGCATCACAGATATGGATCAGAGGGGCCTGCCACACCTATTATTAGGTTCAGAAGGCCATTATCAGCATTATGATGGGAGCAACTAATGAAGTTAGTTGGTGTAATATGAAGAGCAAGAAAGTCAGCTGAGGGTGAGAGGGAGTAATGATGGGTGGGTCAAACAAACATGACTTTTACCCAGGAAAATGGTGTTAATTTCCCATGTAAAACCAATAGTTACACCCAATCATGATGTTTTTCTAACCCTAACCACGTAGTTTTGGCACTTAAACCTGAGGAGAGTGAAAGTGAGGACTGACAGACTGGTAATGTCATTGAAAGGGACTGATAACGGTTTTTCAACCTAATATTAGGTGTAGCAGGCCTCCTCAAATCCATATATATGACATGAAAAATCCTGATAATGGCCATTTAATGGGCTGATAACATCTGAATTGGATAAATGGTATGTCTTAACAGCACAAAATCTGAAAAGGTTTACTGTCTGGCATCTTTTTATAAGCAAGTTCATACTCTATGTGTCTTTGAATGTTTGCCAGCTAGTTCATTGTGTAATTTTTGGATAAGACAAATGTTATGTCAATGTTATTGCACCTGTTGCTACCATTTGGATATAAACGTATGGCACAGTCAGTACAGGTGTTACAGGTGTCAATTGAGTGTTAAGTTGGATTCACACCAAAGCCTGTGCTGCAGTGATTTGCCGTATGGCTATGCAGGCGGTGTGATATGTCGCTTAAATGGCCCATTTGTGGGAAAGTGCATGGTGGCAAGTCAATCTACCCACTTCCGCAAATGAGTATCTATCTCTGATAACTTTGTTAATGTTGGCATGTAAGATCTGTAGAATTTCTTGATTATCATTAGTATCCTAACTGCCACAGAAGACACACGCAAACGTATGAAACTACACACAAACTGTTACATATACATACCTCACTGTAATATTTAACAATAGAAAGAGACTGAAATGGTTCCCGTGGACTGGAGGCATTTTTCCGGTCTGATTACCTGTTAGGTGATTGGCCACCACAGCTTGAAGACAAGTTGCGTTTCTTCAAAAGTTGAATCCTTTTCACCTTCTTGCTGCAGCCCCCCTCCCCAGCAGCCCCCACTCCTGCAGCCTAGACGCACTACCCACATTCAAATGAATGGGAAGAGTGGCGTCTTAGCGGCAAAGCCAGATTTGGTGTGAATGCAGCCTTAGGCCAACATGAGATAAGAAAACCAACATGTTAGGATAACCCTGATTATAAACAGGATAGTTCTCTAACTGTCCTGCTTTTAAAAATCAGCTGCATTGATTTTTTTACACCCTACTGGCTGCTGTCAATAGTGTTGTTGTAGTGCCGTAACTGCCATTTGCTTTAAAATGAGCTCACTCATTCCCCTTTACTCTCTGATCGATAAAAAATGTTTTAAAAAGAAAACACAACACCTTTATCGGCCCTTATCATTTTAAGTAGCTGCCACACTGCCTGCTACAAATAACCGTCTAACACTGTGGTGACATTAAATCTGATTGGTCAGAAAATGAGAGAGGCAAAGATAACAGGCTTATCACTGGGTGAGAAAGAGTGACACCATAATAAACCTTTTTGGCCTGGCTGGGCCACATTGCTCCAGCTCCTGACCGCTCCCTTGGCTCCAGTCTTATTGGCCCTGTAGCCAGCAGCCACCCTGACAGTCGAGCTGTGCTTCAAAGTTATTTTAAAATTAAGCTATAACAGACAAATGACTAAACCATTCAAGCAGTGATGGCTTACAATCTGTCTTACACACACATACGCACTCACAGGCAAACACACATTTGTGTGGCGTTAATCATTCCCAAGTGGCTGATAAAACAGAGACAGGTCATTAAGACTCGACAGTGTTCATAAACTGTACTTTATTAACTGTCCTGTTCTCTCGTACGCTCTCACGCACGGACACAAATTATTTTTGCTTTTTCAAACGACACTATTTCATTGCTTCTTTAAAACATCGCCATCTTTTAAGCGTTGCGCTCTGTCTACGCATCACCTACCCTCCGCCATTGTTCCATACATTCTTTTCTTTCCCTCTATCTCTCTCTGGCGAGAAGGTTGACAGTTAATTGGGAGTATGTTTTAATGAGCTGGCCCTGAGATTCTATCTTCTCCTTTCATTAGGAAGGGAAGACAGGGGAGAGAGTGTCAAGGAAGTGAAGGAGGAGGGAGAGAGAGCAAAGGAGGGAAGGAAGGAACGAAAGAAAAAAGAAAAAGACAGAAAAGTCAGCCGGTCGATAAAGAACATCTAGAAGTTTTTAGTCATTGCTGTGGAGAGCACAGCTCTGTGTATGTGTGTTTGTTTATTTGTTAATGAGCTAATCAATAGCAGAGGTGTGTAAGCCCAGCAGTGGGTCCCTGCATTGGGAGATTACTTACAGAGACACACAACTTGTAAGACTTGTTTGTCTACAAATGTGCCTCTGTTGTTTGTTTTTTTTTACTATTCTGACTCAACTAAAGTTGCTCAACTGAAGTTTCTCCAGTACAAATTACAACAACACAAACATCACAGGTCAATTTCAATTCTTCTTGTGACAATTGCACCGCTTCATTTGAGCTACTGCCTGTCTCTAGCCAGAATTATTGTGTGATAAAATCAAAGCACTGTTTTTCTCATACCTTAAAGGAAATTAAAAGGAAAAAATGAACAAAACTTATTTCTTGGTCTGCAGCAATCTAATCACTGTGTGTGCATTAAAACTGGCAACAAGGTCTCTATCCTGTAACCTCAGACTGGCTTTATAGACTTGGTGTCGGTCTGAACCTTTAAATAGGTAAATGTTAATGTTGTGAAATGCAAGCAGTGCCTCCCCCTCCTTGAAACTTCTGGAAGAAAAATGTTCAAATAGCTCACTCGCTCACACAGCTAAGGTGTTTATCTCGCTGATTAGCAGAGCCTCATAAATACCTAATCACTGATGCTAATCAGCCCTCTCACCTAGGGGTGAGCTAAAAATATAAATTACACACATGCTCATGTCAGGCTAATACACAAACATTTCTCTGCACACTTTCCCTATCAAAATAATTCTGTCATCACAGCCGTTTTAACATAACATTGCATTAATCCATTATTAATTGACAAACAGTATTTATCCGCATAAACTAGCTATGACTAAGAAGCTTTTGCACCGCACTGGTTCTTGTTTACAACAATAGAAAAGTTAGAGACGACTTTGACACCCACAACTTTTGATCTTCCACCACTCAAACAGACATTCAAACTTCTGACTTTATTCTGTTATCAAAAACAACTGCATGGAGGTGCAACATAATTAGACTCCTTTTGACTTTGAAGTCTACAAATGTATTCAAATCACTTTATGGTAAATGCTGTGGGGGTGTGCATCTTATTTAACCAAAAAATAAAGTTAATGCAATAATGAAATAACCTGGAACAGAACTAACAGTCTAAGTCTAATATATCATCATATTAAGGCCAGGACACACCAAACAAGCATCGAAGGATGAGTGCCAATGAAGGCTGACTGTCGCATAGCCTCATGTTGTCTGTGTCTTGGTCAAAAGTTGCTCATGAACACACAGCAAAGACTAGAACCAACAGCCAACTAGCACTTGCGCCTGTGTTAGAGGAAATAACTCTCCATACCAGTGCACAGGGGTAGTCTGTATTCGTAATTAAAAACAGGAAAGTGGAAGACCATTAGGACGAATTCAAGATGCTAGTTAATTTTCTGTGTTGGCAAACAACGCAAACAAATAAGAACCGTTACTGCGAGAGCTCAATTGCTAAAAGAATAATTTCAGCTTATATTGCAAGTTTGTTTTGATCACAATCCCTCTTGACTTTGGCCATTTGTTTACTTTCCTCACTTACATTGCTCTTCCTGTGCACTGAGCTGAACTGCTAAGCAAACTGATTTCATTCAATGATGGGCTCCGCCGTCTCCAACCCTGATTCAACTTGCTGAATCAGATGAAAAAAGCAGACTTGTCAACAGTGCAGGAAACACCGCACAAGCAGATGCAGATACATTTAGATCTAATGCTGAGCTTATTAATGCTTTAAATGTTGTCCTTGTTTCTAATGTTCCATAATGAGCCTTTAGTGTTTTACAATCACTGCTTAATTGTACTAAAAGACAAATCTACACCAAGATGAACAACAGAGTTGTATCATAATGCATTCTATCTCAGGAGCTGGACAGCTAGTGGAAATTTTGATCTGTTGGAGGTGCTCAAGGATCACTCGTCATTAGGAATCATCTCCCTGGGGATAGTGGATGTCTATACCAAACTTGATGGCAAACCGTCCAATAGTTATTGACATACAGTATTTCACTATGCACTACTGAGTTGACAACCTTGAACTTATTCTAAAATGAATAGTCAATTCATGATTAGTCTTTCTAGTATTTATAAATCACTCCAGTGCTCCTCTGGTTGCCGCTTGTTCAAAGCAAGGATTTTCTGCTTTTTAATATCATTATAAACGGAATATCCTGGAGGTTAAGACTACGTTTGGACAAAACATTTAATTTAATGAACCGTGAGCAGCATTTTCAGAATTCTATTTTCATTTTATAGATAAAATAACTATGCATTTACTGAGGAAATATTCTGCAGGTTAATCAAACACAAAAGTTTTAGTCCTGTTTTGAGATACAACGGTTTCTCTAAGGGTGCTTTCACACCTGCCCTGTTTGGTTCGGTTCAATCGAACTCAAGTTTGTTTGCCCCCTTTGTACAGTTTGTTGGAGCAAACTCGGTTGCGCATCAAAACAACCAGACCAAGACCTTCTTGAAGAGGTGGTCTCAGTCTGGTGCAGTTCATTTCTGGTGAGAATGTGTTCCAACCTTGATTCGAACCAACTGCAGTCGCATTAGGAATTATTTGGGTTAAACATGAGCATGTTACAGTCCCGGAGGATTATTAATGTGCGCCTCCTCCTGTACTGCCTTAATATGCACATTCAGCATATTCAATGCATCAAAGCATTGTTTTCAAACTGTATGGTTTGCTTAAAATAAACAATGCAAGCAATATAGTCCACGATGACCAGCGCTAAACTCAGCCAGTGTAGTTGTCCCTCCAATGTAACATTAGAAAGTGTTGCATTTATCTTGCAAGTGTACTCTTCCTCAACGTTTTGTTTCCTTCCTGGATTTTTCCCGCATGAAAATTCTGACCAATCAGGAGCAGCTTTCTCACACATGGCAGTTTATCTAGAACGCTTGTTAATGCTGCCGTGAGAACACAAACCAACTCTAGACAATTATGCAACTTTGTAACAATATTAGTCCCTGATTGGACTAAAGCAAGCTAGCACTAGGTCTGAAAGCACCCTGAGTCTTAAGTACAAGTTTACATTGGTTATGATCACTAAAGTCTTGTGTCAGTATCCTTCCCCCCAAAGCCTCACTTAGCATTTGACACTTTTTACAAATACAATGGGAAAAAGGTAGTTTAAATTATAAACTACTGTCTTAGAATGAGGGTATAAACAAAACCTACAGTATCTTGCAGTCATAATACTACTACCTTTATGTCTCTCTAACATCCTGTTGAGACTCAGCCAAGACTGAATGGGTGACACAGACAGAAAAGCTTCTCATTTGGCAATTTAGCTTGAAACACTGCAGTTACTAAATTGTAGCGACGTTAAAATGCTGAAAAGCAAACGTGAATAAAGGGTAAAGAAATCATTTAAATGAGAGTGTGATATAATGAAAGCATGAGAAAGAGAGGGAGAGAGGGGGAACGTGACAGTTGCAGGTTAAACAGCTTACACCATAGGAGGGGGATTTGGGTGCCTCTGCTAGAGGGGGATATTAGCAGGATTATCTGGCAACCCTGCTGCTGAGGTGAATAACATTAGAATCCTATTTGTAAAGACTTCTATGCTTCCTGTCCAAAATCCCCCATTTGCTCTCCACTTACTCCTGCCTCATCCTACAATTAGTCCACTTTATATTCTCATAACCCAGATTACAGTCACACACACGAGCATGTTGTGCATGTTATGTATATATTCCTATTCATGTGTATTTGTGTTAGTGTTCCTTTAAGTGTGGGTGTTCCTTTATATGTGTGTGCATGTGCACGATGTGAGTGTCGTACTCCATTAGTAGTACAGGCCTCTGTGCTCCCATAGGCCACCAGGCGTGTGTGTCATACACACTCAGACACAGAACACCCTGAATACTAATAGAGGAAGTGTTAGCATCTGTTTTGTGTGTGTGTCTTTGTACATCTGTATGCATGTGCACCCAACAGAGAGGGGGGGTGGGAGGTGGTGTGTGGTGAAGTGTGGTGTGACGGAGAGGGTTGAGATTGGAGTGAGTATGTGTGCATTTGAGTGTGACAGTGCGCACTATGAGGGCATTACGACTGTGTGTTTGTGTGTGTGTGTGTGTGTGTGTGTGTGTGTTCTACGGATGCAGACTGAGGTTAATAAATATTGACAGTGAATTATCTCTTCTGGCAGGGTCGCAGGTGGGTTCGATGGAGCAGATTGGACACACCAGCGAGAATAAAAATACATGTGCGCCCACATGCACGCTCAAACCCCCATTTTTTATTCTCATGTTATACTCTACCCCAGCATTTGAGTGAGTCCTTGAGCAAGGCAGTAATGACCAGTTGCAATCACCTTAGCACTTGACCACTGTAATCACCCAGCCAAGATAATAAAGCTGCCTTCTACCTTGCCGGTACGGATTCTCCACGGTGTCTGTTCTAGCTTTAGGGCCCCTATCATAACACAACACAACAACAACACGGTGATTAACTACTGCTACACACTCAGATCAGAGAGCAACAGAGAGAGGGGGAGAGATAAACAACAAGAGAGAGATAAAGAGAGAAAAAGTGTAGCGGGACAGGATGGAGAGGAGGAGAGAAGGGGCAGGAAGGAGAGAGGTAAGTGCGAAGGGAGCACAACAGGATGTTTTTACTGTAAAGCTACTTAAGAAAAGGATTTGCTCACCAGCTAAGGGACAGACACACATACAGTTTTTATTTAGCCCACTCAATGAGTGTATGGGGAGTGGTGATCGATTCATGCAGCCCAGCCCTGTGACATTGCCCAGTCATCACTCTCTCACTCTCAAACACACAAACACACACCATCATTGCTCCACTCATGAGGTACACACACAATCAATACACACAGCAAAGGAGAGTCCCTGTCGGCGAAGTGTTCCTCTCCGTGCATGGCTGAGTCGGGCACAAAGCTATAACGTGGCGTAATGGTGCATAAACGTGGATATGGGAGGATTCGGGAAAAAAGGGGAACAAAACACCTTGCAAGGTCAAATTTGCACTTCCTGAAGCATTCGTGAAAGATCCCACTGAGACAGATATCAGCACTCACACAGATGCTACAGCCTGTAGGAAATTTGATGTTGACAGTGTTTCCATTTTAATTTCGCACTTCTGTGTTAACGATCACGGTGTGTATGCTTACAGACACTGCCGATGGCTCATAGCCACATGCAGCCATACCTGATCTCAGTAAGCGTGTAGGTATCGATGTATGTGAAGCTACAGAAACATTGATATTGATATCATTATAGGGGAACGGATAACAGGGATTTTGTTCATGGTAAAAGTGTGATCAAATTTTAATTTGTTTTCCAGCCCTTAAGGTTAAATTAAGGTCCAGACACACCAAACCGACATCAAAGAACTAGTGGCAACAAAGGCCGACTGTTGTGTCGCCTCAACCAAATAGTTGCACTTGAACATCCTGCCAAGACAACAGCCGATGGCCAATTAGCACAGACCTTGTGTCTGCATGAGAGGAGATAACTCTCTATACCAGCAGGTGGCGGTGCTCTGTGTTCAACATTCACAAAGGGAAACCGGAAGATCCATGGGATGGATTCAAGATGCTAGTCAGACAGTTAGCACATTAACAGCACAACCCAACATTGACAGAACAAAAGATATTTAAGGCGCGCAAGCAGACAATAACGCAAATAACTATGAACTGTTTCTGTCTCAGTTGCAAAAAAAAAAAACTTAACCTACATAACAAGTTTGTTTTGATCTCACACCTCCTTGACTTCAGCCATTTGTTTACTTTCTACACTTCAGTTTCTCTTCTCATGCACAGAGCTGAATGGCTAATCAGCCTAATTTCACGCACTGACAGGCAAGGACGTTCATTCAACATGCAGAGTCAGCCAAAAAAACAGGCAACAAGTGCCGACTCATGCTAACAGTGTGGGACACACTGCAAAAACTAGGCCACCAGACACCCACAGACAACCAAACATGGACCGACAGCTGACTTAAGGCTTGGTGTGTCAGGGCCCTTAAAGTTTAATATGTTTATGCATCACTTTTATTTATTTCTTTTGTGTAAATAATGTCACATTATATCAACATTTAAGTGTGATATGTTTGTCCACATTGCCTCTAAATGTTAAGTAAGTGTACCTTTTTGAAGAGCAAGGAGTCGTCCATGTGCTCTGCATAGACTGAGGTGAGCCTGTATTGGTTCTCAGTGGTGATATCGATCTGATAGCCGGTCAGGACGTAGCAGACTGTGCGGAACTCCTGAATTTTCCTCTGAAACACCTCCTTCAGCCTTTGGTTCCTGAGCTCTGAGCTCTCCATCTGCTTACGCAAATCTGCAACACACACAAAAGTTGGAAGATTACATCAGTCAGATATTCAGACACTAAACACCAATCAGCCAAATAACCAATTACAGGTGAAGTAAATTGCAATACAACCTTCTGTTGGTAAACCTTGGGTCCAGGCATTCATGTAGAAGCCATTTGACCATAGACTGTATAATAAAGATGGACAACATGACACCTCCCCATACCCAAAACGACTCAATCACCACCTGGTGTTTGGCTGCAGTGTAGGTCATAAAGCCTGCCCCCTACATATCAGTGGATGGGACATGGGCTAAGCTCAAGAGTCAAAGCACATGTCAACAAAATTTTCCCCATAGATGGTTTCTGTCATTTTAGTTAGTTCCTGTCATACTGATGTATGTTCAAGTGTTCGGTGTCCTGACAAGTTTGATTTAATGAGTTATTTGATTCTATAAAAAGGGGGTTTTACATTATGATTAACAGCTGTGCATGCCAATCGATATGCTCCCGATCAAACTGCTGCTCATGAGTGGTTGGATGGGTGTTTGGGTGGGACCTCGATACCGCGGAGATCACTACACAAACTCTGGCTCCAAATAACGTCACTGGCGCAAGATGGCAGCTTTGGCTTCATTTCTGTACAGTGGGGGTAAGTGGAGATGTGTCGTCCATCTTTATATACAGTCTATGCACTTGACATGCACCACCCACCCAAACACTGTTGCAGACCAAGTACCCCCCCAGGCAGGACAATGCACCATGCCACACTACAAAAACTGCTCAGGAATGGTCAAAGAGCCACGAATAAGAGCTCAAGGCACCAACCTGGCCTCCACATTACCCCGTTTCCAATGCAATTGAGCATCTGTGGGATGTGGCTGAATCCCAGAGGCCCTGTGTCCATACCTCAACAGGTCAAAGCCAAGTCTGATCCACAGTGGGGATACAGGACCTCTGGGGCTGTTCTTTGGTGTCTAGCACCAGGGCACTGGTGGGGAATCCTTTGAGTCCTATGGGTTACAAGATGCATTACTGGCATATCCCAACAATGCTCACTTAGAATGGGATCTGGGGAATCTGGAGGTCTTTTTCACGGTTCCTTTGACCATTTCTGAGCAGTTTCTGCAGAGGGGCATGGTGTATTGTCCTGCTGGGGGTCCACTGCCATTGGGGAGTGCTGTTGTCTGCAAAGATGTATGGGTTGGTGGTGTGTGTCAAGTGGCATCCAGCATATTTTCCAGCAGAACACTGCATTGTAAAGAGATGATCTATGTTATCCACTTCACCTGTCAGTGATTTTAATGTTGTGGCTGAGCGGTGTATTTTTATAACATCACTCTTTCTGTGCATGAGCAGCTCAGATATTATCCTGTAAGATTCTGCAACATGTGCAAGACTTCTCTTCCGCAGAGCTCCACAAGTACATGCTCAACTCACTTAGCTAATGCAGCATAGACGGACGGCTCCATATCAAATATACACTCCCTGAGGCACTCCAGCTGCTCACTTAGGGTCTAACAAAACACTATAATGCACAGCCTGTAGTGGTGACTAAAGCAGTCAGCTGCGTCTCTGAGCCGGGAGCAGAGATTCATGGAGAGGAGAAGCAGGATGGGGGCTTGACTTTAATTTGTTGAAAATCAATTTGCGATAATTACTTTAATTTGAAGACTTGATTTGAGAAGGCAGAGAGATGAGTTTGTCTGAGCAAAAATGAGTCGTTATGGAGGAAATTATTTAAAGTTTTATAATTGCAGAAAAAGTTCAAAGTGACACACACGCATGTGAATGTGTCTGGTTGTGCATAAATATAATGTAACATTAGAAATGGTAAAAGGAGTGAGGAGAAGAGAACAGCCACAAAGAGGCAAACGTTTCCATGATGTTACTGTTCACTTTTACTGAAAGCATTCTCAATAGGTTTGTGTAAGTACTACTGGAACATCTGACCACAGCGCCAGACAGCTGGGGCAAACTTTGATCCACACAGTAAAGCATGGTCTCCATTGCTGGCAGAGTCATCAATAGTCAACATCCTTTGATTGCCATTTCTATGACTTCAGCCGAAAAATGGAGCTTAGTTTGGAAGCTTTTATGTGAATCCAGACGTCTTTACTGGGATTGCAAGCTCTGCTCTTTTCAAAGGGCCATGCATGATGAAAAGTGGACAAATTGCTCTAATTAAACAGCAGTGAGACAGAGTTTTGTTCTCAATCTTGTTCTAGCTATTTACATCACACAAAATACCCATCTTGGCTTTTTCTCATTTCTGTTAAAGTTAAACAAAAAACTAAGTATTAAAAATGTGTAAGAAAATCAGGCGAACAGCACCAGAAAGAGAATTTAAACAGAGAGAAACTTTTCTACCAAGGCAGATGAAAAGGCTCACTTAACACCTCTGAAAAGCTTAGCTCGTGTTGTTTAATTTCTTCAAGGTAAAATGTATTTTAGTTGCTCAAAAATGCATCTACTTTGACAAGAATCAAAAAACAACCAGAGCTGTTTACATTCTTGCAGCCAACACCAACCAGTCACAAATTCTCAGTTCTCTTGTGCCATCACAAAAGCATACACCTTATAATCCCGGAGGAGCAGTTAGCAATGACTTTGGTGCATTTTTACAGCCCAGGCTTCTAACCCCGCCTTGATTGATAAGTACTTCCATTCATCATTCTTCTCTTCATATATCTTAGCCTATTACAGTTTTATCCATCATTATCAAACAAGTAAATGGCTAGAAAGTATAAACTTAGCAGAGTCTGTGAGTGTGTCTGTCTGTGCGCCTGTCTGTCTCCTGGGTGACTGGGCTCCTCTTGAGTGTCAGTCAGTGCTGATAAATACTGTTTCAAGACTTCAGCATTGTGACAAAACTGTCACTATATGACAGCTATCAAACTGCCCTGAAAATGGCTGTAAATTCTCCAGTGACAGAATGAAGTAGACGTTGCTTAAATTTAGTGCAACATGCAGACAAATGGACACGTACACTGGGAAATGAACATGTTATTGCCTGTGCAAAGTGGAATGTGTATAAGTGCACACACAAATGTGCCAGTGTGTGTGTTTAGCTAATAAATCAAGGGTAAGAAGATTTCAACACCAACTGTCAAGTTTTGACAAAGTATGTGACTTCTGACTTTTGCCCTTAATTGGTCTCTATGGGTCTGGGCGTGCCATCTCTTAAAAGCTGTCAAGAAAACTCCACTGAGCGAGACTGCTATTTTTCATATTTTTGTCTGCTCATTTTCCAACCCGAACTATGTCCAAAGTATGCATTTGTATCTGTTGAATGTAACATGTAAAAATGGGCAACGATGGCACAAAATATATTTATGGCTTTGCAGATTAACCTGTCAGTGGTACAGTCTAATTCCTGGCTACATCACAGAGCAGTGACAAAACTTGTTACTGACATAAAATCAATGTAAAAACCCTACAGCAGGAAGACAAGTAAAGTGTGTGTTCAAAGTCAATCTGTTCAACAATATTTTTCATTTTTCACTGCAAAGTAACCCTCAGGATGCTCCCAAAAAGGAAAAAAAAAAGCTTCATTCACAAAACGCAGTCATGTGTAAAGCTTAGAATAATACTTAATGACAACAGTTTAATTCACTGGTTTAATTTAATCTCTAAGAAATGCTTGATGAGTACAATAGGATTTCTAATCCTGTGCAAAAGTGAGCCAAATTAGAGAATAATTTCTGTCACTTTAAGCCTCTTTTTACGTGTTTATGAAGTCATAATTGTTTAAAATCTCATTAAAAGCATTACTGTAGAGCGCACTGAGGTCTATCACCAGTAGTGCTGCTTACCTCTGCGCAAACGTGGCACCACCAACAGTGGCCTGAATTGAACTGTCGAATATTTATGAGAATTTAGCATGAGAAACTGTGTACGGTGAAAATATGTAATAAAACAGAGTAAGGCTGTCCCCTAATAGTCGAACAAATGTTAATCAACCAGGGGAGTCATCAGTCGGCAAGATTTAATTAGTCAACCAAACGTGAAAATCCGTTAGGAGCTGTGCCTTGTCAAAATAAATCAAAGCCTATATGACTGGACCATGTGAGGATTTAATTTGAAAGGACAGACACAGGAAGAGGCCACGTTCAGCAGTCACACAGAAGTCCAGTTACAAACCAGTCACAGCCGACAGATATCTTGCCCTTCTTCCGCAACTATTCAGTCTGATAAATATGGGAAAGTTGATCATCTTAGTGCAGGGCTACCCAGAGCTTTACATCTGTCCCACAGAGGATAGGCCTACATACTTAAAAACAATGCCTGAAAAAGATCAGCTCTGCACTCAGGATTTTGGGTAAATAGGCTATACGATGCATGTTAAGGTTGCTTAGCAACCTCAGGACACAACCTGCTGCCGTGCTCTTGAAAGCTGGCACAAAAAAGGCACAAGAGTTATACTGTCCTCACAATGAGTCCTTTTTCAAAGCTAGACAGTTTACGAACAGTCTTCCAAGTCCTCCAATAAACACAGGGTGTAACTTTTCTTGATTATTTGATGGAGATCCACAGTTTATTGTGAAACTGCAACAAAAATATAAACTGCAAACACAAATCAGAATCTGAATAATACTTATCACACTAAAATGACTATATATGAAATATAGGCAAGTTAGCTAACAGGTTACAGCTATACTACCTATAAAATAAGTCACTTTGGCTGATTTGCAGCAAAACAAACACATAGAAAACATGTTATACATGTCGTATCTATAAAATTTTAAACCAAAATACTCATGGACATATAGTGTCCAAGGCAACAACGCTGAGGACAAAGTGCAGCAGGAGAAACGGTCACCATGTGCTTTCTACCCTGGCTCCTTAACTCTGAGGGAAATTCCCTGCTCTACAGCTGCTGCCGTTGAGTGGCCAGAAGGGGGCACTGCAGTACACAAAAAGCTACTTAAATGCACTCAAACAGAGGGCAGAACAAGAGTAGTGCCCAGCACCCAACCTTGCGTTTTCCAGGTGGTTAAAGATGCGACATGAGTACAGCCCCTAATTTACAGGGCTGGTACCTGCAGTTATTACACAGGCTAGTTAATTACAATATCCAAAATCTAAGATGATATCTAGTCTCATATCACTATATTGATATAATATCAATATAATGCCCAGCCCTATTCTACAGGGTCTATAACTAATGCTTGATTATATAGAGTATATAAAGTAATACTTTTTTATAGTAATACTTTTGATATATATATATATATATATATATATATATATATATATATATATATAAATCTGTGCTGATCTCAAAGACATGACATTTATTCAGTTTATCTTTGATACTTTTCCAGACATTCCATTGCTTTGACCCTGGTCTGAAGATAAGCAGAGATATCGAACATTAGGTCTGTATTATCTGCTGGAGGTTAAATTGAGCACACCGGTAAGAAACTTAATTATCATTGCGGAAGAGGAATGGGTCAGGGGCAGGCAGACAGGCAAAACAAAGACAGGGGAAAATGACAGAGAAGAGACAAGAGCGAAATGAAGTGTAAAAAAAGAAAAAGAAGGGTGGAAGTTGTAAAGAGAGACGAGACGAGAAATGAGTTTAGGTGCTGGTGAGCGAGAGAAAGAAGGAGTGAATATAAGAGAGAGAGAGAGAGAGAAAGAGAGAGCAGAGCACTTTGGTCCTCAGAAGACAAATTAGCCAACAGACTCCCGGCGCTGAACTGCCCTGAACTCCAATTAAATATTTAACCCTGTCATAACTACACTTTCCCCATCTAACTGTCTGTCATATACTCACACCTAAGAGGACAAAGGGCTCAGTGGCTTCAGATATCAATGAAGCAATTTCCTTCTTACTCTGGTTCAGGAACACAGCCAGTAGAGGGCGTAGGTAAACACTTTCTCTCCTTTACATTATGCAGCTTAAGTTGAGCCTTTTGCGTGCATGCACTTATTGTGTTCTGTATTAGTGAAGATTTATGTCTCCTATAATGTTTGCTGTGGCACCCATGTTCAGCACCATCAGTACAGTTTACAGTAATGGTAATGTGATGGACAACGGAGAAGCGAATGTGACTGCCCACCTCTGTTTCAGTTCATACGAGCGTAGTACAGGTAATTCACTACAAGTGACTAAATGTGTGTCTGAGTTGTTGACCTTACCGAGCACCTCCTTTGATGGCGGCAAACTAAGGCCGAGGCTGGAGGCGTGCATACTGGAGTCGTCTTGTGAATGGACGGTAGCGCCTCCATCCTGCAAAGACCGCACAAGTTCCCTGAGACGTGTCACTTCCTCCCGAAGAGCCTCAACATCCTGCTGGCGCTGTTGCTTGGCAACAGTGGTAGGGTTCATTTTGAGGTGGAGAACTCGGGTTTTGACTGGATCATAGTCTCCCTGCGACAGAAAGAAACATAAAGACAAAAACCAGACGTCCATCAGTTGCGCAGTTTTCCTTTAGAGTTCTTTAACTTGAGTGGAATAAAGTCGTCTAGTCCAAACTCTGGAATTCTCCAGAGTTTTGAATCAAGGAAATTCAGAGGTGACATACTATTAAAAGTATTTGATAGATAACAATAGCACAGGCATCTATACAGCAGGGTTCAAGAGTCCTCCACCCTAACTCTTATTTAAGAGTTTAATAAAAGGTAGTTAGTAGTGACTTTAAAACACTTTTTCCGTCTCTAATGCTTTTGAGAATTCAAATTTTTAAGGCTTTTACACGCCTGGGGCACGAAGAATTACAACATGAAAATGTCAAATACTCAACTGTGAATTTTTTGCATCAAAACTATTCATACTGGCAGAAATGTGAATTCAGTAAAAGGTTTTGGTGCGAAAAGATTCACTGGCAAGGATGCAAAAAATACAGGAATCCTATCCTATTGACCCAGAGCAGCATCTGTTAGTCTGTCTGAGGGAAGCTGTTGTATAGCCTGAGTTACTGTTAGCTATTTTATTGAGTTTCCTTTTAGTGAAATGGTCTGAGTGAATTTGAATTTCCTCCCGAAAAGAGTCATGCGGTGTATAAGTCTAGTGCTTTTATTATGAAAGGTATGAATAGAAGGAGTGGATCTGGTACATGCTGCCTTTGTCAAGGTTAAAAGAAGTAATAACATTTGCCATCTTGGTGTGGAGCCTGCCTGTTGTGGTTTTATAATCCATAAAAATATAGGTGCAATGTGACAGGTAGATGCTTTTACCTGCTGTGCAAAAGTTCACCCCAGAAAAATTGACCTCACAAATATTGCATCACTTTTTGCCCACAATATACGCACCTTTTCACCCTGAAGTGTAAATAGAATGTTTCCAAAACAGTTCAAATCTATGTGTGGTGGTAGCTGTGTGCCTGTGTGTGTCTTTGTGTGTATTTGTGTCCCTCTCTAAATTTGGAGGTTTTTGCAGGTCCATAGACATAGCACAGGCAGAACTGCGCTGCATCTCTTTTTCCTCAGCTGCAGTCTGCGGTATTTGAGTTGCGGGGTGGGGAACAGATCAGTCGATCTGATCAGATCAGATCGATGGACAAGAGGAGCAGTTGCTGCACAAGCGAGTGAAAGCAAATTTTTAGACCTAATGCAATGGATGGTTAAGTTTCACTTTCACTGCACCTGGCGTTCTGCTGCTCCGTCTGTGCCCAGAGTGCACTCCGCACTCTGAGATTGTGGTGCAATGAATAACCAAACTGTTTACATTCCAACAGCGCTCCTGATGAACAGTCCAGCTCCAAAAATAAAAAATCAATATGTGGCAGCAGATGTTGTTACCGTGGCAGTCCAACACAAATAAATGAATGCATTGGAAAACCCTTAAATAGCCAGTGTGGCTATTTTCTCCCTGGTACGTATCATCATCAGCTCTACAGATCGTAAAAACTGAAAAAAACAAGTCAAGTAAGTCTGAAATTGATAAGCAAAATTTTCCTTCGTGAAAATCTTGTGCTTCAGCTTTTCATCTATCACATCTTCCTCTGTTGTCTTTGTTGCTATTCATACTACATCACTTGACTTTCTGACGGTGGATTTGTCCTTTTTTTCTTTTAAATTCAAATTATTAATATCAGAGACTGTCCGAACTTGGCTAGTACTAGCCCTAACCATGACCTCTTTGCCCTAAACCTATCGCTTATGACCTTGGCGCATCAATGTAACGTTTACTAGCCAATCACAGCATGTAGTGTAGTGGGATCTATAATAATGCATCGTAGGGATGGGTGTAAATAGTGGAAAAGCTCCAATGTGACAATTCTCTCTCAGGTGCAAAGAGACACTCCGAATATTTAAACAAGTAACTAAGTATGAAGGCAGATGCAGATACATTTGTATTCTGTGAACTCTGTTGATAAACACATCAATTAATGGACTGTATCAGCTGTAAATGACTACACAAGGTCATTCTTTGTTGAGCTGCATCATCTGTCGCATCAACTTTGCAAAGTAGTCTTTAGATCAAATTCATTCATTGGTAGTCAATTCAGGTCCGGTCAGGTCTGGTCTTGGTTTGGATGAAAAAGAACACAGGGCTAAAGAGTATTTGTAACCAGGACAGAGAGTCTCCCCTTGTCCTCCCCAATGGACTTTTTTCGTATTGATCAAGTAAACAGCATTTGAAGTTCTGACACATAATAACTCACAGGCCTTTAGAATATGTGTGCTGCACAGGGATATAGCACATGAAACACCACATACGTCTGCACAGGAACTGAAATCATTCATTGTACTTGCACATTTCTGTGAAGTGTGGTAAAAACAGGGATATTGGCAGAAAAGCCTGAACAGACTTTCAGAATCAAAAAGCCAGGAAGAGTTTTATGGAAACCATCAGAGAGCGTGTGCTGACTGAGAGGAATAAATGAAGAGGAGATGAGAGGTGAAATGTGTGCACAAAAGTGCTTTCCAAGAAATCAATCCATGCTTTCAGTCACGATGACTCAAAAAAAACACTTGTACATTTTAAATATTACACACTCTGTTGCCAAGTGTCATTTAATCTTATATTTCTTTTTCCATTTTGCCCACTCTAGTTCTGCTGAAAAGATTTTGGATGTCAGAAATGGCCCTGTCTTTGTTCTCTTTGTGCTACTGTTAGTTTAAAACACAAACAGGCTGCTTTTGTGATGTAGGTCTTAAAGCATATTTTTAGTAACTGTATGTTGTACTTCAGGTTACTTTATGACAACAACTGTGTTGCAATAGTTAAGCTTATTGTTGTCTAGACTTGGCTTGAAAAGCAGCTGAAAAAGTCTGACCTTTCGGGGTCCAAAACAGCACCTAAAAAGTCAATGTACACAAATATTTTTATTCATTTTAGCAGGGAAACACAAAAACAGTCCAGCTATTACTCATACTGAATTGGAATGCAACTTTACAGCCTTTTGGCATATTGATTTTTCAGAAATATCCATTCATACATGCAGGAAATTTCTGGAAAGTAGATGCATGGCATAAGTCAGGTTTCAATCCAAGTGTAGTGGAAATTTTAACCAAATGTCCAGCTATTACTCATACTGAATTCAACTTTGAAGCATTTAGGCACATTCATTTAAAAAAAAAAAAATGCATTCATACATAATCGATATTTCTAGAGAGTAGATGTATGGTGTAAGTTAAGTTTCTATCCAAATAAATTAGCATTTCCATTCAGTACTGTTATGTGAATGTTAGGAGTTGAGCACATTGAGATTAACAGCTGGTGGCGCTAATTCTCCAGCTGGGTTCCATTAAACCGCTGCAGAGGAGGGTGATGATGTGATTAAGAGAGCGCCAGTTAAACCTCCAATGGTGGAAAACCATGGCCAAAATATGATGAAAATATTGCATTTATGTTTGTTATATGTATTAATTCGACGCCGATAACAGTCTTCTCATTGGTCCACACATATCTGATGTTTTTGTCTGCCACTATTTTTCGTCTCTTTAGCAAACTGGAAGCATAAGTGACAACAAGTCACATGTTTAATGTACATCATCATTTATTTACCAAATCTGTTTCTAGTGCATTCCAGTACACATACTATTTAGTATGCCAGAAAAGGATTTAGTAGGTCCCGATACATAGTATGTCAAATGCAGTATGCCCAAAAAAACAGGATGTCCTGTTGCATCCGATCAGATTTTGCGGTATGCAAGCCAGCATGCTTTTCTTTTGCTATTTTGACCCACAATCCTCTGTGCAGCGTAAGATACGTCATATCTACTAAGCCGCAAACAGTTGAGTGGCTTGGCAGCTTGTTGACAGCTGTCAGAAGCCGCAATGATGGATGACAGTGCATTAAAGTGACTGTTGACTGGTGGAATAGTAATAACAGGAATATCAATTGTTTTAGTGAACAAAATAATCACAAAGATTACAGACAAAAAAAAGGACATGAGTACATAGTAACAATGACAGAAAACTGCATAGCCTATGTAATTTTACTGTTGTGAATATAATATGTTACAATCCACGATGTATGCAGTTATTTCTTAAAGTTTAAACTACAGACACTGCAAAGCAACAAGAGCCGAGCTCTCCGGGTTGATCGCCATCTCTAGTGAACTCAGCGAATGGCATTTTGTTTAATCTTCAAGGTGACCTTTATATAAATAAGAGGGTCAAAGTTCAGGGGGCAACTGCAGTAACAGTAACTCCTAAAAGACAAAAAAAACTACGCAATTCGAAATGCAGCCTTTGCTTTGATCGGTACACTAACCTTTCCACCTCAGCCAAGCGTAAAAACTTTTTGCGATGTTTTAACTTTTTTAAATTTTATTTCCAGCATTACCACTTGTATGCATGAATTAAAAATATGCATATAAGGGCGAAGATGTATGAAAACATCTAGACTGTCACAGGATTTATCAGCAATTTGATGAATTGCTTTGAAGCTTATGATCACATTTATTTGGGGCAATAAAAGGTAATGTTAATACTACACGGATGAAGCAGGTCTACTTGTGTGGGAGACGGCATTTGGAATTCAAACAAGTAGCTTTATTTTCAGCTTTCTGTATCTTAAGATATTTATTTTCTGTGTAACCTATGACTGCTCTGCTTTACCTAGCTTGCCAAAATCTTCTCTACAGAGGCTACAGGAGCATACAGTGAAGTTATGAGCATCAGACTGCCTACCTGCTTTATTTCCCAGTATGCTACTCTTTGCCCTCAGCACAGAGCAGTGTGAACCACGGCAGCAGAAATACCCTGCACTGATTCACAGTGAATGCAAGTATTTATTAATGTTCTGTTGTGTAATGTTGTGTTTTAACCTTAGAAACACATAATGTGATATTCAATAAAATCCCACGTATACTGCCACAGTAAATATGCCAGCAATTAAAATAGTTTCACTGACTTTTAATAAACATTTACTCTGAAACTAAACACTGGCAACAGAAATTTTAATAAATGTTTCATTAAATCTTTTTGCCAGTATTAGAGTTTACTGCACAAGATTTCAGGGTAGCGCTGTATCTATCAAACTGACTAACACAAAATTACATAATACACAATGATTGGTAAATACAGACAGATGTTAGCGACAAGAGAAAACACAGCATAAGAAGCTAAAGCAAAAATGGGAATGTTGTTTCCTGAAAACATGATTTCCTCTTTTTCCTTACTTTGTTTTTCTTCTGACTCTGTAAGGTCTGGGTAAATGAGAAGAGTCTATCTTAGCTTAATGCCAATATGAGGAGACACACAAACACAGGAACACACACAACATGCACACACACCAATCTGAGCTCTTGATTACTGGCTAAATTAGATTCCATATGCCCCCAAGCGACGGTTGCCAAATAAACTACAGGCGTGTGGGAGAGCAAGAGGCAGACAAGGAGAAAAGGGATATGAAGATGGGAAACGGTGAAGGACATAGAAAAGAACACGATGAAAACAAAGAGGGCTGGGGTATCATTGCCTACAGCGTAGGGAAAACGCAGCATGGATGCAGGGAAAAATGCCTCGCACGCTTATAAATAACGCTTTGTATAATTTAAAAGGAACAGAGAGATTGAGCTTTCCAAAATGAGGAACAGAGAATGTGTGTATTTATATCAAAACATTTTCAACTGGACTGCACACACGTCACAGCCAGATAAAGTCAAGGCTTTCTTTTATTCCTGCGTAAATCTTTTGAAGTTCTACATCTGTATATGGAGGGTTTATTCAAGGATGGCTCTGTACGTGTGTTGTGATAAACACCGAGAGAAAATGGAAGGGAGAGCCAGATAGTGTGAGACAGATATGTAGATTAGAGCTGTAAACCCAGCACAAAAAGAGGAGTAAAGTCCTCAAAACGCAGCCAACAGCTACATGCTGTCAAAAAGCGAAAACTCTTTCAAACATACTTCCTTAAAATTAGGTCAAGCTAAAGAAAATTAGAATGATTTGGCCGTGGAATTCATAGTTTACTTTTTGGATGCCTGGACTGAGCCGTGGGGCAGTTTTAATTGACTGCTCAACAGCAAAAACAAAGGAAATGTATTTCTTCTTGGCATTACAGAACATCATTTTTAAAGTAAGCCAAGAAATAAATAATCTTTTTTTAATTGGTTGAACTCTCCTCATATATAAAAATAAAGTGAGAAAATGGAAAATGGCCATCTTCTTGTCTTCATCCATTTTACCTTCTGTGCAGAAAAACAGGGTGTGACAGACAAAAATGCAAGCAAGTGAATTAATGTGATCCACTGACAAAGGAAAACATGAAATCTAAAAATTCAAAGAGGGATGATCATCTCTCAAATGGATCATTAAAGGAGCTCAGAGCGTATGTTTTATCTGGATATGGTTCTAAACATGGAGGTGGCTGAGCCAGCAGCAATGATGTCACCATCATAAACAGTGCTAAACAATGGCAACAGTTCTGAGAGAGCTAACAGTGGTAACCAGAGGAAAACCAAAAGGGTGGGTGCTATGCTTCCATAACGCTGCGTTCCTGATATCAGCAGTAACCTCAGCATTAAGGGTAATGCAAAGCAGCAGCTATTAGCTACCCAAGTGGATACACACATGCACTAACATACACACATGGCCGGCTCACCTTACCACAACCAACCACAGAGAAGCTCAGAATACAACACACACATACAGGTAGCGTGACTTCATTCTCTGCTCAGGACGTCAGTACTCCACTTTATCTTTACAGAGCAAATAGTGGTTTGATGCTATACTAATGCCCTGAGTGTGGCACACACAACCTTTCACAGCACATGCAAGTCTGCATTTGACGTAAAAAGGGAAAGCGGTGCACTATGTGTCTATAAATTATAATCAAGTTCACTGCTGCAACATCAGAAAAATGCCAAATTGCCTGAGTTTCGTAGTGGATGTCTGCAAACTGCTTAATATTACAGATGGCCTATTTTGTGTGTGCTTGTGTGTTGACATGCATATATACAGCCTACTCTTCAACACAGTATTTACAGTGCAGCAAGGTGGAGAGCCATTCTAAGTGCCTGAGGCTACATATCTCTTATTCATAGAACAACAATAACAACACATCTAATACGAGAGAGCAGGGTCTGTTATAAAGGAGAGCAAGAGGCAGGGAGAGAGAGCAAAAGAGCAGCCGATCAAGAGCACGAGAAAGAGAGACGGGGCAGAGAGGGGGTAAGAGGACAAGCAGTATAAGAGCGAGGAGGGGGGATCGAAGTCCAGGGAACAATGTCTGTTTTTAACACAGCTGAACAAATCGCTCTCAAACATCCACTTATATACTAAATACAGCACCAACCACAGGGGACACATGAGTCACTGGTGGAACAGGTGACACACTAATGCTGAGTGAGTGTGCAGGAGTGTGAGAGCAGAGGGGTACCATCAAAAAATAACTAAGAAAAATCTGCACGTACACACCCTTAACCCCGATGAACTAATAGAGTGAGGTTGAATGGAGAGACAGAAGACACACTGGAAAAGCAAACCCCTGCCACTGAGTCACATCACTGAAAACACATTAGAGCTCCTTTCTTGATATTGGCTTTTTAACTACTCTCCTTTACAAACGAGCTATACCTGTCCCAAAGAACGCACAAGTGCTTTCAAAAGGATCAGTTCATCCAAATTACCAAAAAAGAAAAACAACAACTTACCTACTGGTGCTGGCCATATGATTTAAAGGTCCATCTCTGATATTAGTGGTGCTACCCCAATATAATGGTGGTGAATGGAAAAATAGAGAGAAAGTCCAAGTATAATGGGAGTGGGGAGGTGGATGGGTCAAACAACACTGGACTTTCATCCAAGAGACTGCAGTTCATGTCCCGTGCAAAACAAAAAAAATGTTTTTCTAAAAATGGTTAAAAAAAAAAACCAACTTTTGGTAGCAAGGTCTGTGAAGTATTCAAAGTGACTGTCCAGTATGTGGGACACTTTCTGGAGGAAATGTAGTTGTTGGGTTACTTTATAATTTTTTTGCTTTTTTCCATGTACAACAGTCTGAAGATGTGTTACAAAAGAAGACAAAATATCATCAAAAGAGCGTGTGCATTTCTTACTCAACGCTCTTTATGTCCATATTGTGCTTAGTAAGGCTGCCCTTTGGAAGTCGGAGATGCAAATGGTCAGTCGGAGACCCCTCAGTCAACTGAAATAGCTTCAGGCAAGCAGTCGTTGTTTTTTTTTTTTGTTTTTTTCTAGTCAGTGTGCTGAGACCAAATGTCCCCAGAAGTATGCTGCAGAATGAGTGCTCTTGACTTTCATGATACTCTTTGGAACAGGGAGCTGCAGACATGATGCAGCGGCACAGAGGAAGAGAGAGTCTGCATTGTAAGGCTCTGAGAACACATTATCCTCTCTCTTCTGCTGAGAAAAGTTGAATTTACTGCTCACAGATACTTAATATGAAGCAGTCTCTGGCTTTTGTTTGATATCTTGTGTCGACAAAAAATATTGGTACACATTTCTGGCCCGTCGTTAGCTTGTTCACTATATTACGTGAATGCTGCTGTCACACTGAAAGTCGCACTGAGCCCGTTCAAACATTTAAACTTTATATGGAATAAAAACCCTGAATCAGCCAATATTCATATTTCACAGCCAAATCTGGTTCGACTGGCATAATTCTGAGTCAGGTACCTTAGTTATAACTGGATCCAGTTATGTCCTTGTTGTTTGCAGTGAATGTGATCCATTTCCCCCATTTTCTGGGGAAGGCTTTCCCCTTTCTTCTTATTTCATGCCAGCTTTGAATTGTTGCCCTTTTGTTGGTAAAATTCTAAAGAGATACAGGTTTCTTCCCATTACTTCCACTTCTGTTATTAAACATAGATGCAATGTATGGCTGTCTTTGGGTATCTCATACATAAATGCAAAAAGATTTCATGTTGTAAGCGTACATCAACTGCACTGAGGTAGTGACAGAAATCTTAGATACATGTAAACCCATCCTTTGAAGTAAACAGGACGGTGCTGTCTGCTGCTGTTTTAACAAAGCGCTCCGGGATGCTTTCGCTTCAAGTGTCTGTGTATAGCAGTTGTACTGCTGTGAGAAGTCATTTCCAATTTGCTGGCGAGATTTTTTAGCTGCAGCTTGTTCTCTGGAGAAATCCATACTTTAACCAGGAGCTGCTCGCTCCACATTGCTTTCATGTTGTTGACAATGACAATGAATCGCCCCGGTCCTAGTCCTCATAGTTAGTCTACATCTTCTGTGGGCTTGCTTATGGCAAAAGTGCATCAAGCAGCGTGTACCTCGAGGAGCAACCTGCTACTAACTGCTACTTAACAGTATGATGTCAGACACAATACTATCACAACAACAAAATCCCCAGTGTAGCTTTTTGTGATGTGGACTATCTATGATAAATGCAGAGCAGTTCCTTAGCAGGTACTGTACCTCTGTCCCTATGGTAATGAGAGAAACCATGGATAATCTAAGTAGAGGTTACACTTCAATGACTTTTCCTACATGGGTAAAATTTGAAGATAACCAGCTACCTACAGCATTAATTTCTTGTTAGAGATTCTCTTAAACAGGTCCCTGATGGAAAGTAAAAATAAGCCAACTGGAGCCTAAAAGCTCAAGATGGAGTTAGGAGTAATGGTAGATGTTCAACAGCGTCCACTGTGCACTGAGAAAGATTTGTCTGATAATGGGCTTATCTCTGTGAGGCTCTGTCCAGGACACAAGTATCTGATATCCTCTGATAAAAAATCCAAAAGTAAAGAGGAGTGGAGTTTTCTTGTAAATAAACTAAAGTTATTTTTACATTCAGTGTTATTCACAATGTGTGTAATCTTGAGATCTAACAAAGTGTCAAGTGCATTTGCTAACTTCTTAATTTGTTTTTTTGTTTGTTTCCCTCCATGTCTACTAGTTTGCAGTCTTCTTCTTCATTGTCTTTGTTTGCATACTGCAGCATCTCTTGGTGTCTTATGGCTACAAGGTGATCAGTGGATCACTGTGACACAATCACCAGTGTGAGCGCGAGCAAGAGATAAACAAAATGGAGACCCACTCATTTGAAAACAACTCCATAATGTCACTAAGTAAAAATCTCCATAGAGATTCTTTAAGCTCAGATACACATGCAAAGTACAAGCTGGTAACAGAACATGTTGTTCTAAAGAGCAGTAGAACTGCAGCTGAGGGGCTCCAAGATCCACAGGTCAGCATAAGTGGGTCTCCTTTGGGATAAATGCAAGGATAGATGGCGAGAGTCATTCTGCACGTTTTGCAGCACTGTACAGTTTACTGTCATATCTCTCGACTCTGTATTTGCAAAAGCAAATGGCTGAAGTTGAGGTTCTGTCACTTAACTATGTTGGTATATATTCTTGTACTTTTTATGTGAGTGTATAGAAATCCTAGAGCTTTCTTAGTGGGTATACGGCATATACCTGTATATTACATAGAATACACTACTGCCAAGAGGATCTTGACAAAGGTCGTAGCCTCTGTGCCTTTTGTGAAAGAGCAGTGGAAGCAAGTGGATGCTGGACCAGAGGTCACATTAACCAAATAGTTTCCATCATTGACAGGTTTTTTTTTTTAACAATGATGGAAAAATCTGAGAGCCGTCCATCATTTTGACAGATAAGAACATTGGGGGCAAACTATAGTAACCTTTACTGATTTACACTCCTGTCCAGTCGGTGGCTTTGGCATATTAATTACCTATTGTCTAGTCTTGTCTTTCATCTCACATATGGGTAATAATAGATTATAACAGAATTTTTACGACCCTGTCCCTAAAAATGACAGACAATTAGAAAGTCCAGCTCAAACTCTGTGCTGGCCCGCTGTCTTCCCTCCAAATCAAAAATGGCAAGAAGAAATAGCAGCCAAGTACTAATTTAGGTGGACTGCAGAGACAACTTACTCCTCCTTGGAGGCCAACTGAGGCACTAGACCAGCTGAAAGGCCTTCGAAAAGGTGAAGTTAAACAGCTTTTTAGAGCATTAGCATCAGAATCGCTGGTAGGCTCTGCCACAGGGACCTGAGGCTTTGGGAGTTTATGGATACGCAAGGGTAGGTTGACTTTGTGGCTAGCAAGCATGAAGGCAAAGGTCTGCAGAGCAGCAGAATCTTCCATGGAAGACTGAGCTGCAAGGTCTCCCCTCTTCCTTCTTAGTTCAGCACCTTTTCAACATGGAGACAAGTACAGCGCAGAGGATTCCCCGAGGACCAAATGGAATGCGCAATATGTCAACCTCTTCCTCATCAGACAAGTTGGTCACGTTGAACTATCTCACCTGTATGAACCAGGAGTGACCTTTATTGTGTCTTTGGCTGGTAATTGGACTCCCAGTTGCTGTGCCAGCCACTGGACAGATGGGTTTCTCTGTTTTATCACTGAAATACTTATCTGTAGAACAAGATATACCGTAGCTATAATCCATATGGTCAAGAAATCACTGATTATGGCTTTAAAAGGTTGTAAAAGGAAAATTTTCTTTGAGTATTTAGAAACTTTTCCTATTTTTCCCCCTTTAGAAGTCTTGAAATAGAAGTAAAAAAAGACTTGCATGTTTCATCAAATTCATTTCACCATAACTGTCATTACTGACATTTCTCTCTTAAATTGCATCTTACACTGAGCAGGTTGAAGGGGGATGAGGTTCTCTTTTCTGACGTCTCAAATCACTTCACTGATTTACTGGATAAGTACGGAGCTGCGCTGCCATCATCTCTTTGGCTCAAAAGTCAGAAAGTTGTTATCTATTTTATACAGAAGCGTCATGATATTTTCTCTCTCCCAGTGCACACAACTCCCTACATGCCAGACCTGTGATGGGTGATGTGAAGACACACTGTCTGGTGGGAATGAAGCACAGTCAGCGGCGTACAGTTACGGCACTGGAGCGCAAGCTTCAAAAGGGAAGGTTCAAATACTTTTAGACAAATTCAAAATAAGGCTGGAATGTGGAAGGCCACATGGGACACTTACACCAAACATCACTGAAGAGACAGCTCCTTTTTGGCGTCAACTGTGGCTGCCGTCCTTCAGCCACCAATATCATCATCAATCTGAGCTTAACTGTCACCAGTATGCAACAGCCTCATTACTTAAAAAATCTGGCGGTCATCAGAGGACACACGTAAATAGCACTGTCTTTGACATTGTCATTAAAAATATATGTCTTGAACACTATTGTATTCAATTGTCTCAGTGAAATATTGTGGAGACAAGGTTGCCCAAAGGAAACTGATTATGAAAGCGGTAAGTGTTCATGTCATTGAGTGGGCTGTGATTTTATTTTCCCTGCTAGCTGGTGTGTCATCTGCTGGCGAATACCTGGTCTGTCCATCTGCCTAGGCCTGTCACCACAACAACTTTTGTTGGACGATATATTGTGCCAAAAACAATTGCGATAAACACTATTATTGTCATTTTGAAACTAGGTTTGGGAACTGTGACCTGGTGCTGATCCTGTACTAACGGTCCCAACTGGACTGAATTATAATTCGGATTTCAGTGCCTTTCATTTCGGTGCCACATTGAGTGGGTGGCTAAGAGTGAGCGTGAGCGTGAGCGTGAGAGCAAGACAGCGTGTGTGCAGGTGATGCTAACTGTGAGTCTGCAGCGGCTGCCAATAAGAGTATGAGGTTAAACGTAGCAGTGCAATGTGTGTGAACAGTTTGGGCTATTTGTCTGTAAATAAATGCTACAACTCCTCAAGGCTCAAGCAAAGTTCCCATGTCTTGCTTACCACCTGCTGATTAACGTGAAGGGAGTTAGTCCTGAAGTTAGCGAGCTCCCATTGGAACCTGACCAGGCTTACTTAAGGTGAACTGTTAAAGTGGACCAGCTCATTGCACTGACAGTCTCTGCTGCTCATTAACAGTTAATGGAGGAATGTCTAGCTGATGAGTCTCTCCTGAGTGAGGCAACACATAACTGATCCAAACTCAAAATGTATTTTTCCGTAACTATAATCTAATGTTAAATTGCAGTTGGGTTAGGTTGTATTTAATAGGTAAATTTGTTAGTAGTATTTTGTATTTATCCATATTTATATGTTAAAGTATAATTTAAACCATTAGGAGTTAGGCCTAATACATTGTTCAATTTTAAGTTTAAATTTGCCTTTACAACAAAAAAAGCTGTTGGTTAAACATCACTGACTGTCATTTGAGCTTTATTTTTTACAAGTACAGGTTCAGACACCTTTTAGGCATCGGTATCATTTCTGCACAGGTATCAGAAAAAACCCAAACCCTATTTGAGATCATGTTATGCCACTGATATGATGACATAATAGCATCATAATGCAAGTATGCCCTTTTAAAGAGCAAAAAACTTTTAATTCTTAAGAATATTCACACACTGATTGGAATCTGTGTATGAAAAAAAAACATATTTTTTAAAAAGTAACACCTGTTATTACATTTAAAATGTATATATAAAAATATAGTGCCTTTAGAGGAAGTCCAAAATCGCTCAGTTGAGAGTTAATACAAAATTTGGCCAACAAAACAAAACCAAGTGACACCTCTCGCGACTAACAGACAATCTTAGTAAAGCTCCAGGAACATCCCAGTTACCTCCATAATCCAGCCAATGTGCTGCCACAGGCGGACGGCTTGGGAGCCGGGGGGGTTTGCTGGTGGAGTGATGGAGTAGAGGATGAAACTACAAATGACATGCTCAATATTATCAGGATGGTGACTCTTCCACTCTAAAAGTGCAGTTTAGACTACCAATAAGTTTTGCTCTGTCATCTTTGAAGTGTTGCTTTATTTTTCTTCAGACTCACGCATGTAGGCAGGGTGGGCAGAAAAGAAGGAATCACTGCTCCCAAGAAACTGTCAAGAAAACTGTTAATTTATAACATGCATGTGAACACAATGGGCAATGGTCATGTCCTTATGTCATTTGATAAGTCAATAACGTAATTATCCTGACAGGCCTACATCTGCCAAACATCATGAAGAACAAAATATCAAACAAGGGAAGCACATATCTCAACAACTACTTGGCAAATTAACATAAAACCCTATACTCTTGATATATTTTAGCACTACTACTGGAGAAGCAAAAGCAAAGAAGCCAACATTGCAGCCTTAAGGCATTGCTTGTAGATTTAAAACAATTAGTCATGTTTCCACGTGTATTTATTGCTCAGATTGTTTTCATAATTTCTTCTTGATTAAACCTTTAAATCGGTAAAACATCCAACATTCAAATGATATCACTACAACAGCAGAGGCACCGTTTAAGACTGGACAAGACCTTTCCTGGGCTACCAGCAGGCCACAGTCGAGACAAAATATGAATAGCTTTTTCACCTCCTACTAAGTCTCTTTCAATCTGAAAATAATGTCTAAACATAACGTTGCTGTGGCCCAGTATTATACAATTCGGCATGCCCATGTAAGCACATGTACAACAGAGACACTACGTTGATGCAACCTCTTGCAACGCCAACAATTATCTCTGTCTAGACACTGGCATGACAGCAAGAGCAAAAAGACAAAGTAAAGCACTGTTAAGTCTACCATTATTGCTGCCACAGTCACGGTCAGCAGTGCAAGTAAAAAAATCAGGAAACAAAAACAAATGAAAATAAATTGTAAGGAGTACATTTAAATTAGACTGTTGTTATGAGTAAATTCAAAATAGCTGTAATTCTGCTGTACTTGCCGAAGCCATGATGATTATATAATTCACCTGCATGTGCTAATGAACATGACTGTCTCACCAGAAAGAAAGCAAGGTCTGAACCACAGAGAGGAAATGGAAGATTAGACAGAACACACATGGAGGGGAGCGGAACAGACTTCAACAGGTTCTGAAAAACTGATGCCAATAACATTATCGTTCTTACGACTGAATAGTCCGGGTTCTTTGACAGGACAAATTTAAACCAAATATCCTTTAAACCACCCTTAAAAACTCAATTCAACAATCATCCAGTACACTCTGTTCGAATCTACCCTGTCACTGTCTTAGCCTACAAAGCAATAATCTGTCAAGTTTATATTTTGCTCCTCTCTGTCGCCAAATGATAGCTGGTAGCATCTATAACCAATTCATAAAGCCTCTGCATTTACTATTCTGAACAACCGAGTAGGTGGTGGGAAAAAAAACTGGTGCACAGGACATAATGTGTTTACGTTTCTGTCATCATCAATAATGAATGTTTGGAATAAATAGAGAATCCAGTAGTTCTGAAAATAAAAAGACGGAAGCTTTGCAGTTCTGCTGCTCCTTCCCATACATACTGTAATCGTAAAGCTGACATTTCCCTCCCTTCTCAAAGGGAATACTCACCAGCTGGCATAACCAACAACAGCAACAAAGTATTAGAAGACAAAGAAAACTGCTGCTCAAAGAAATGTAAACTGAAAAAAATATCAAAACAAAAACAAAGTCACAAATGTCTCAACTTTGATTATGAATTCAACTGGAAAGGAAAATGTAGGAATATGACTGCTCTCAAAGATGTACCCAAAAATACACCTATGCCACTGATTACCACTGACTGAAATTAGGTTTGCAAAACACATTCAAATTTCAAATCTATTATTCCACTTTGATTTCTTATTTGTAATTCTATTAGAGATGCTGTTGCCCAGCAAGGAGGCCTGTTGAGGACAGAGACCACTCTTTAATTGCAGGACTATATTTTAAGCTTCCATAAAAACAAGCGCCCCCCCTAACCAGTGAACTGATCCCTTTTGGTATTTGTTTTGATTATTTCAAACATGTCAAAATAAACGAAGAGGAAATTATCTCATGTTGCAAGTCACAGCTTGCATGTTACAAATTTGGCCCCAAACTCATGTCAGGCTTTAGCTACCGTGACAATGCTAACATTAGCTAGTCAACTCACTGAAGTGTTTTTTGGTGCTGATAACCAAGAGAGAGAGCATGCTTTTAACGTAGCTGGCAAAGTGAAAACTTGCTCCCTAAAGACTGCGCAAATTTAATTAGCTCTGCCTGAGATGAATGTTTTTATTTCAGCTTTGAAACACACTGCTCACACCATCAGACCAGCAAAGAGACGCAAGATACCAGTTCACTGTTCAGTGTTTGTAAGGTTTGCTAAAATTAAAGGCAAGCACGGTGGGAAGTAGTAGTATGTCTAATAGTAGTAGTGTATTTCAGGAAAGCTTGATGCAATATTGTAATAGTACTATTTACAGTGATATTTTTGGCCCTAATAAGTGTAGCATCAAGGTTTTATACCATCACATCCCTATTGACTACTTCTTAATAGCATGAATGAGTTGCATTTGTTGTATTGACACATTAAAAGGTGTACGGCTCATACAGAATTTCCACTGTGCAATGCATACGTACTTACAATACAGAATAAGAAAGTCAGCATGTCTCAGTGTGCCTCCTGACAGATTACTGGTGGGGATGATTGAGCACGAATCCATGAAAAGCAGTCTCATTACACTGTAATATGAGTGGTTGACAGTCACACAAGTCACTATGATCTCAATAAGACAGGGCGGAAATGATGGGTTAGGCTACAAGTCTCTGAAGTGCAAGTTGATATAATGAAAAATCCCATTGTCCATTTATTCAAGCTTTCAATTCTGTACGTCTTTCATGCCTATTCATTCAGCCATTCATTTCTCCTTTCAAATGCTTCTCCATTCAGTCCCTCATCTCTTCACTCGGTCTGATGTAGAGGTCTCTTTGTGTGCATTAGACCATGGAGGAGTCATAAAAATTAACTCCTAAGAACTGACCTGATCCATTGACCGTGCAACCTTGAAACCTGTGTGCACACACACTCACTCCTATACGCACACTCAGTTGTCAATTGCTTTAAAAGTGGTGGTCATGCTTGAGAACACATGGATTTCATTCACCCCTCGGCTAAATGGAACCAACACGCTTGCCCACACACGTTTCATTAAAGTGCCCTGGTAGGCTTAGTTTGGCACAGTATGAGTCAGGGGAGTTAGACGACCTGACTGAGATGAAACACACACACACACACACACACACACACATACAGACACATACATACACACACACACAGCCAATTTAAAAAGGAGAAGGGATCGCGTATAACTGAGGGAGTTAGTTAAGTAACTTTGCTAGATGAAAGTAGCTGGATTAGATGCACACAGTCATGCAAGTGTGTGTTTGTGTGTGTGTGAGTGATAAGGAGGCTCCCAACCAGGATTCATTTCATTTCAGCCAGTTTCATTTCCAGCTGACACTGGGGAAGGTCTACATTTATTTTGACGATATCCCGCCCCCCCCTCCACCGCCTTGTCCATTCTAATCCCTTCAACCAATAAAGGAGGACTTTAAATCAGCCACAGGTCCTACAACTCTGCCACTGGACGCTGCTGGAATCACACCTGGGTCCAATTGTACTTGAAAAACTGTCAGATACGGGAAGCGTTTGTGTGAATCAATCTGCAATGTCATACGGGCTAGTCTGCTGCCCTTGGGGTTATTAAATTGGTTCCTTTGTGCCAGACGGGTAAATCCATCACAGAAAACTGTCGCAGGGAGTCTTGGTGCCTACCTGTAGGTTGTGTCTCTCCAGTCTCATCTCCAGAATGTTGTTCTGCTCCTCCAAACGCTGCCGTTCTGCCTCTAAATCTTCAATTTTCTGTCTGAAAAATGCATGCACACACACTCACTCGCTTGTTTATTAATACGACTATGCACATTGTTGACTCTATAGGTTAATCCTATAAGTATAGCTGCTCACAGACAAGTTAATCCACCCCTTGTATATGCATTCATCTCTCTTGTGTCAGGTTTTGAATTGGTTGTCTTTTCAACAGGTTGTGCGGGTGTTAACTACCTGAGTATGCTGACCTCTTCTTTGGTCACTGAAGAGTTGCTGTCAGCAGCAGATGCCTGCTGCTTCTTTAAAGACTCCAGCTCCAGCTCCACCTGGGACAGACGGAGAAGAAAATGAGGCTGTGCACTAACATCAGACCACCTTTGGCCGTGCACCTGGCAGAAACCTTTCAGCTACAGACAGATCCTGACTGAGGACTCTATTCCAATGTGCTGCAATCTTTTCGAGACAGACATCCAAACAGATATATCCTTTATACACCATTAGTCCACTGATTCATTCTCCACTTCACAATGTCCCAATCTTTTTCCCCCTAGTACTTGTTTTTAGACCGACTGTGCCTTAGTTTCTCTCCAATCTCGCTCTCCTCTCTGCAATTATCCCTCATTTCCATTTGCACACCCATTTTCCTCTTTTTTTTCTGAGAGCATCTGTCCGTCTCTCAGCTCATCCTCACTCTCAGTCTTCCCAAGACGGATAAGTAATTACTGCTATACCAGACAGGTGGATTTCACGCGTCAATACTCATTGCCATGGCCATGTTGATGTCTCCTCGGCAACAAGGAGCCATGAAAAGAAAGGAGATCGTAGAACAAGTGAAGACACAAAGACAGAGTCACAGAGTGTGTAAGAGAGTTTAGGTCACACCTGCCAACTCTCTGCTTTATCCTGCTTTAATACCATATTTTAAAGCTGTCTACTTTTTTGTAACTTTTCTGTAATATCCACAACCCTCAGTGTAAGAGATACTTGGCCCATTTTCAACCAGCTTTGTATAATAACAATGTGGGCAGTATGTGTAAATGAACTCTGGTAAACTACATCAATATTACCGACGCACAGATCTCCCTACTCATCTTCTAGGTCACTATCGGCCAGATGAAATCTTTAGCTTCAGATTGAAATTCAACCTTTTTCGTTTGTCTGATACCAAGGACACAAAAAGAAGCAGATCAAGAGACAGACCTGCCCCCCCTCGCTCTCTCAAACGCAGACCAAACTCCTATCAAACTGTTAAACTAGTCAGTGCTAATCAAATATAAACCAAAATTCTGTCACTGTGTTGCCTATTTCTCACCTAAAGTGTGTTCAGAAACATATTTCAGGGCACTACCTTGCTTTAATTAGAGAATTTGTAAACAGGAAGTGGCCGCCATATTGTTTCCTGTATTGTAAAATCGAAGGCTGAAGAAACTGAGATCTAACAGTAAAACTAAGCAGTGCTGGTAAAATATAAACCAAGACTCAAGATTGCCAATTACTTGCCCCAAACGTTTTCAAAAACATATTTTAGTTAACAGTTAAACTGTAATTCGAAATTGTTTGTTACCAGCTGGCCGCCATATTGTCTCCTATGTCAAATGGACAAGCTTGCCTTACATCACCCAACAGCAGGAGTGCTTATTGGTTCGGTGCAGCGCAGTACATTCTAGTAGTTGTAGGTATCTGCCTCTTGAGATAAAGCAACTGCCTCAGCTGTTTTCCCCTCTTTCCTCTAGTCATGTAGCACCAATTTCAAAAGTTTAACAGCCTAATTTTATGAAGACACCATCTACTGTTTACTTTCATTTTATTCAGTGCAATTTGGCAACTACTCACTTCAAGTGACAATTTTAAATAGACGTGCCAATATTAGTAATATGCTTCTTGTCAACCGTCAATTACTGTCACTTAAGTCAGGATGTGAGCGAAGGGAAACAGTAGTCAACAAAAGAAAGCTACTGTAACCAGAAATACAAAGCCAGCTGCTAGATAAGACTGCCCCTTTGAAAAGGTCTGCAGGATGAACTTCATTGTTCGGAACACTGGAAAAAAAAGATGTTAGTCAGCATGTTAGTCACAGAGGCATTAGAGCATCTTTGACTCACAGAAAGGCCAAGTACACCTGCCAGGATTGCAGTTGTGACTAAAAAGGTACCTGAGACAGCTTGAGTGCTGATGGCTGAGGTTGCAATGTCTAATCATGAAGTACTAATTGAGTCTTCAGCTTTAATAAGTGTTTTATATTTAAACTTTTTGTATCCTTGTTTCTTGTCTCTTTGTTTGTTGGGGTAGAAGTTAATGAAGGTCAAATATGTTAATTATTGTAAGAAAAGTGTTTTATCTGTATGTGACAGAATAAAACACTTCCAATTATGTTTGTGTGTGTGAGAGTGTGTGTGCGCACACATGTATACTCACTGTTTGCAGCTGCAGCTTCAGACTCCCTGTCTCTTCCTGTGCTTTGGTCAGCTGGCCCTGAATCGAAGGACAGAACAAAGGGGAAAACATACTCAAAATACATAAAATGAAATATGGCTTCCTGTCCTCCCTCTGATATACAGCACTGACATAAACTGAGGATGTGAGCAGAGCAGATTTGAGTCCGGGAGAACATATATTATCCAAAGTGTGCCTTTCATTCACTTTTGAAACAGTGACACTCTAGCCTTCTCCAATTCGTTCCAGTGTTGCTCACAATGCCCCTGTGTACCACAAGTGCAGTTTTATCAGTTTTCAGTGCAGATATCTGTCAATTTGTCCACTAAGCAAGAGTACTGAGCGTGTAGACAAGGAGCAGCTGAGCATCACACATTTACAGTGCCTTTAGCTATGAGCAAAGTGTCACTCAACGACATGCATGCTAAATTGGCCGGCAGCTTAGAGGAGAATAAATCAGAGCTTTATATTCAAATTTGTTTCAAAAACAATAAACTTGGCTATATGGAAGCTTAAGCAGGATACTATAAATGGAAGTGTTGCATTTGTTTATGTGAGTGCACAAGCCTGCACACCCACCTCCATCTCTGCATTGTGGTTCTGTGTCTTCTGCAGCACGTCCTCTGCCTCCCTGAGCCGTTTGCTGAGTTGAGGAGAGTACTCAGTAGGTGCCAGCTCGCTGTCATAGGACTCCAGTATGGCACGCATTCCATCACGCTCCTGTAACACACACACAGACACAATTAACATAACACTACAAAATGGAAATCCTGCTGTATACTTAACAAATTTCCATGACGCCTAGACAGAGGAAAGTCACGACATTACAGAATTTTTATGCAGACATGTTGGTGTGCATCAGAGTGAATAAACTGAGAGCGCTCTTTGATGTTTTTCTGATTTGTCTCTCTTACTTTTGCATGACTATTTGGTGTGTTAATATGACAGGCAAATGCCTTTGTAAATGAGGAACAAAGTATGAGGCAGCTGTGCCTTTCTCATCCAAGCTGTGACAAGAGAAGCTTAGGGTTATGGTCGTGCTCATCTGCATCTCTCCTCATGTAATAATCAAATCAAAGACAAATGTCTTTGTAGATAAAGGATAAATGATAAATTAAAAAAATAATCACAGAGTCACGACAGAGAAATGTCTTTGCAAATGAAGCATATAATATTATGCTGCCTCATCTCTCTTAACGGAGATAATTTAAAAATTCAAATGGATTTTTTCATCCTCTATAATACAGGAATAAAAGACATGTCTTCAACACTGTACCCTGTCCAGTAAATCAACACGCCAAGCGGCTGCTTCTCTTAGAGAAGAGAGGATAAAAACATCCTCAAGTCAACGTCTTCACAAGTGTCACTCAGACTGACACGCTGTCTACAAATAGCTCACGAGTCTCTATCAATGTGTGTCTGTATGCTCGATGTTGGAGTGTGTATGTTCATTTTCACACAGATATGTGCATTTCTTGGCACTGTTCCTGCAACCAACAATGTGTAGAAAGAAAAGTCAGCCATCTACAGGCAGTATTAGATATTAGAAACCGTCACAAAAAGGAGTGTGTATGAGTTTGGGTGATGGGGCAAGAAGCATGTAAATGCTAGTTGACAGACACAGAACACAAACAAACAGCAAGGGCCCTGTAGCTGCATTGAAATCATTACACTTTCTTCAATCACTAAACTTTGAATAACAAGTCTGCATTGAAGTCCATGAGTGAAAAAAATGAACTCCAACAATGTCATGTCAGGACAAACTTATGCTCTGCTTTTATATGTTTGTATAACTGACCTGAGATGTCTGAAGAGAAAGAAAAAGCACAAACTGTGGCCAATAAACTGCTCCAAGTGGACAAAAATGGAATATATTATTACCAATGCTGATGACTAGTCTGTGTATGATATCTTACAAAGCAACAATGTTATCATTGTATCTGTAGCCTCACTCAATGTCCCACCCACTGCACTTTCTGACTGGTTACACATCTTGAGAAATAGCCTATCAACAATGAAGGCTGCTGTACCACACCCAAGCCCGCTCGGGGGTGGTTAGAGCGTTGGCAGGTAACCTATGATACGCTGCCTTTTCACCGCAGTAAGACAAAATTTATACCATCGCAGCCCTATGCACAATCCATTTCAAGTCTGGAAATTTACCTGACACAAAATGTGAGCTTTTAACAGTAATGAATGATAACTACATTTAATTACTATGTTACATAGTAAATATGCAATAGTTGCCAGGCAACCTGATGAGCGAGAACAATCTAATCTGTTTAAAAACTGGCAAACAGCCCGTTTATAAATGCAAATTCATTCACTGTCAGTCAGGTCTGTTCAAATGATGCGTCTCCTCCCCTCCCTTCACTACGCCGGTCCGCTCTGTATTATAAAGCAAAGCAGGCGGCATTTTGTGGCAATCAGGCTTTTAATAAACATTTCACAAACAGCCAGGCTACTTAGGACCATCCTTGAATTTTAAGGGTCATTGAAAGCTCAATAGTCTATTATTAAAGGGGCTAATTTGGGGAAGCGTATGAAATTCATGTTGAAGTCAGGTAATAAATACTGGCAGTCAATACCAGTTGAGATAACTGCATGTAATATATGTTGATTGCAAAGTAGTGCCGTCTCTTTAAAATGGTTCAGAAGCACCTTGTAATTCCTGGATGTAAAAATCTATGAATAATGGGCTGCAATTGCTCTGTCAGATTAGCTCATAGGCTAGTATCTGAAAACAAACCATGATTACCCTAATCAGATTCAGCCCATGATTAGCCAGATCGAAACCAACATAATCCATTTAAAGATGACTGAGTCTGGTTCATTTAAAAACACTATATGTGAAATCCCCCTTAATTCAACTTTATTTGTTTTGGCACCACAGCGGCATCATTTGTCATGCGACATTACACAATTGCCTAATACATCCTAATAGAACCTTGGAAAGGAGAGAAGAAGACCAAGTGGAGGACAGACTGTACAGAAGTAAATACAAAAACGGTACAAACACATTTAGAGGTCAGTGTGTATGTGTTTGCTGCCAATCCTAACCAGCGGGCCCTTTGGCTATTTACTGTCTATTAACGTGCAATGAAATTCACTCAATCTAAATCAAAAATCTGTAGCCTCGTCCCTGATATAAACTCTAATTTTAAAAAACACACAAACAAACAGGGAGTGGGAGGACAGAGTGATAAAACTATCATTACTGTTTTCATCACCTATTTTTTAAAAATTGCTTTTATGTCAACTGTTTTATCTCGTGCGTGAAGATGTGACTGTGCCTCTAATGGGTCAGCGAGTCTGTCCCAGTAAAGTATATGAGAAACAAAACATCTGAGCAGGGCAAACAGTAGCATAAAGGAGACGCAGCCTTGTGGCAGAGAGGGGAAGATGAAATTTGTTCTCCTCTCCACTTCCTTAACAACCTGCTGTCAAGGTGCAGCTGAGCACGGCACTTAATCATCATTGATTTGTGAGCCGGTATGTGGCTACAGTCATTTCCACAGGTGGAAGGGGGGAAATAAAGATCTGTATGGAGCTTAAACAGTTAGTTGATTATCCAAATAAATAATCAATGTGATGTGAAGCGACAACAATTTTATATAATCAATTCCTAGTTTTAAGTGCGGGTAAAGCAAAACTAAAGGTGTTGAAATGCTGGAGGCATGTCTGCTAAAGGCGCTGAAATAAAAAAAACGAGCCGCTGCACAGCAGCACATTCTCGTTTAGCAGATAATGGTAGCTAACATTAGCACAAAATACACACCCACAGCAGTGAGCAGTAATTTACGGCAGGGCCGGGTCGTTGATTTGGGCTGAACGACCAGGTAGACTCAAGGAGATATATCAAATCAATTTAAGTTTTGGTGTTAATGTACAATGTATAAAATATCTACATCTTCAAAATAAAGTTATTACAACATGCAGGAAGAGGTTACTTTTAGTCAAAAAGTATTCATAATTGAAGCTGGCTGCATTAGGTGCATTTATTATAATAATAGACAATATAAACATTGATTAGTTGAATCCCTCCCATATTTTTTAGTCTGTTTCCTTGAATTATATCAAATAAATGAAAGAAAATTGATGAATAAAAGACAAAATATACTTGGGCAGTTGTAGATATGGTTGGGTGAGAGGCATTAACATACTCAACTTTAACCGTTGAGCATCATATTACTTTATGAACATTTGACTGGCTGGAACTGAAATGTTCAGCAAACCATCCCTGAATAAATAAAAAGGGTCAAAGTTTTAAAAAGCCCAGCATTTAGCTACAACTGCGATGGATATTTTTTAAAATCCATCATGACTGGATGGTAAACAACAATTATTCATACCTTCTGAATGCTTGGTTAAGTGCAAACGGTCGAGTGCAGTCGCTGCCAAATTAGTCTTGGGGCCAAGTCATATTTCCAGCATGCCTGTAGCTCTGCTTAGTTATGGTGGTGCCTGAGAGTGTGTGTGTGATTTGTGTACTAAGAGACTGAGCATGTTGACCTAGGGAATTACACACACTGCGAAATCAATATCACAGGGAGGTCTAGTCAGGAACTGCAGAGCAAAAGGAAGCAAGACAGACAGATGAGTCACGTGACATTCACTGACCAATCACAGAGAGAGAAGGGTAAAGGGCAGATTAGGAATTCTGTGGTGGACTTGAGATTCAAGTGCCTACAGTGTTTTCTGAGCGTTTGAAGAGAAATTGTGGCATTGGGTAATAACACAAAGGTCGTGTCATGAGGGTCTGACTACTTGCTAATGTGTCTAGATTTATAGGTTTGTTTTTGTGCGTCTCTTTGATTGTCAGGGCACCTTGGTTAATAACAGTACTCTCTTCTGCAGTCGACGGACAAGAGCGTCTTGTGTCTCCCTCTTCTTCTGCTCCTCCAGAGTCTTGCTGCGCTGCTGGGTCAGCTCTGCACGGAGCTCAGATTGTGAACGCTCCACACTCCTCACACTGACGGACCAGGGTAAATGAATGGGGGGGGGGGGCAAGGTGTAAGTGGGTTAATAACAGGGGAGAGCAGAGGGCAGGGAAAGACAGAAACAGGTTGTTTAATTCTATGTTCAGAGTATTTCAGGAAATTAATTCATAGTCAATTTAGAATAATACTCCTAACAGATAACTCACCTGACTGACACTGGACAACTGTCCAGAAATTATTTGCGGCAGCGATTTTTGCCAGGTCTGATCAATAGGACAATAATTATACTAGAGGACAATAATTATACCACAAGCTCCCTTCATCCCCTCCACACCCACCACTCTCCCATTCTGCTGTTTCTAATATTTCATAATGAGCCCAATACGCTCAGCAGAAGAGAGACGCTTGTTAGCTAATGAAAGCTTTCTTAGCTGGACTGAGCTGCAGCATGAATATACCAGAGCATGCGCGCAGCCCTCCCTACAGACATCACCTCTGCCTAAACAGGACAAGTTTAATTAGTGAATTCCCCCTCTCTCACTCACAATCTCTCACACACACACACGCACACACACACTCACACACCAGTGGTTACTGTCAGGAGTGCTATCAGAATCAGGACCAGTTTAATTAACTTTGTGACAATTAAGAACTTCTCAGAGATACGCTCTAATAGATACATGGGGGAAGAGAGGCATGCAGGCAGACGGGATGAGAGAAAAAGGTCTGAAGGCAGAGAGAGGGATTTTGTGTACGTGTGAAGGAGTGTGTGTTACCGGCTGTTGAGTGTGTAGTTCTGCTCTTTCAGAGCAATTTCTCTCTGCTGGATCTGAATCACCTCCCTGGACAGATCCTCTGGTTTCCTACAGACAGACACACACAGAACGGTTAGCATACACATGTGTACACACACTCACACACACTCACAGACTCACACAATGAAAAATCAATATGACTGAGAGAGCAGAGAGGACAGAGAATAGATAAAAACGACGGCGTTTCCATATTCTTTTGTTATTCGGCCGGTGGGGAGCTGGGAAATAAAATGACATGAGCAGCAGAGAGAGAGATGAGAGGAGGATAGTGGGCTAAATACTGGTCACAGTTCTGCAAAACAAACTCACTCCATGGGAGAGATTGACAGATTATAAAACACACACACAAACACACAATGGGAAGGCAACAATGCAGAAGGTCACATACTCCAACAGAGATGCAACACATGACCTCCAAACTGTAAATCCTGGCTGTAACTATGGATCCGTCCAAAAAGTGAATGCCATTATCTCTTTATCCCTTGTGAAATGGGCATACATTATGGGGGCTTAGCTCAAAACCTCGCAGTTAAAATTACACACCTAAAAAGGGATGTAGCTTGCTCTGCAGTGCAACTCGACATCGTGTGCTCATAAAAAGATGTCAAACTTCTTACCCATAGAGAGGTCAGTTTAAGATTGCTGTCCTTATAACAAATTAAAGCATGTCATCAAACTTTAGGTTTCACTAGAGGCTGTCAGTGGCAGCCTGAGACCTTGCAATTGTGGTCCAGCATTAGGGAGTCCGCTGAGTCATATGACAAATTAGGCATGTGGACAGAAAAGGCTGAGCAGTCGAGGTTAACATCAAGGCTGGGAAACCAGAGTATGCCGTGTGAAAGTTGGGTGGCTTGGATTTATCACCACTTCCAATTCTGCGAGGTGGAGCCTGAGGTATGGAAATAATCTCATGACTAAAATATGAGTTCATGAATCATATGATGGAATAACTACGGTACCCAAAGTAGGTAATTCCACATTGCCCTGAGCACAGAGGGATTAGCCTTCCCCATACGAGAGGCTGTTTTAAGGGTGCTGCTGTTTTTGAGGGGGGGGGGGTTTGAAGGTCATGAACCGGCCATCTCTGCTAATGTTGCAGATAACTGGTTGGTTGCAAATTACTGGGTAAGATGTCATGAACTACGACAAGGTAACTTCATGTAAATGTGTCATCAGGGCAGAGTAAGTCTTCTGTCAGTCTAGTGTTGAACACATACTTAATTGTAAATTGATTCCAAAGCCTTGTTAACGTGTTGTGGGTTTACTTTCAGAAAACAGTTGTGGTAAGAGGAAGCCACTCAATAACCCTACAGGCCCTGACACATCAAGCCAGTGGTCAGCTACCAGTCAGTGATGGGCTGTTGGTGAGCATCTGCCGCCTTTGTCGGTGTGGTATGTCTCACACCATTGGCATCCATCATCCCCTGTCGGCTTTTATTTTGACCGATTCAACATATTGAATCAACGTCAGTAACAGAGGAGCCCGTAGGTGAATGAAATCACTCTGATTGTCAGTTCAGCTCAACGCACAAGAAGAGAAACGGAAGCGAGAAAAGTAAACAAAGAGCTAATGTCAAGAGGGAGTGAGACCAAAAAAATCTGTTACATAAAGTAAGATTATTTTTCTTTAGTCATTGAGCTCTTTAGAAGAAACTTTTCAAGACAGTTTGTGTTATTGTTCACTGGTGAACGGTAAATACGCTTTGCTCTTTCAACATTGGATTGTGTTGTTCATGTGCTAACAGGCTAACTGGCGTCAAGACGGTGTTGCAGTTTCCTTTTTTGAATGACTACCACCATGTCCTGGTGTAGAGAGTTATTTCCTCTCACGCGGGGTGCAGAACGTCTGTGCTGGCTGACAAACGGCTGAGTCTTTGTGGTGTGTTTGTGCAACTGGCCGAAACACAGCGACGTCAGGCAACGCAGCAAGGGGGCTTAGTCGCTGCTCACTCTTTTAAGTCGGTTTGGTGTGTCTGGGCCTTAAGACGAACCCACTCATACCAATGTTCATGTGTTTTCAGACAGAGTGGCAAATTAGTTTTTATCCTTTAAACTTTAAGTACGATGCCATCTATGACTTACAACCTTTGCTATCTAAAATGTTTCCATATTCATGACTCTGTCATTGTGTGGACTCCCATTTTAAACCCTCAAGTTTAGCATTTTGGCTGTCACCATCTTGGATTTTTGGAGCCAGAAATTATCTTATTTGGAGGGTGGAGTTGTGGAGGAGCAAAGGTTGGATCTGACTGAGAAGTCGGGGACACTACCCACAGACAGCCAATCTCTCCCTTAATTATGCAAACAAGTGAGTTGTATAAAAATTTACCCCCCTATAGTTTTCATGAACGGGGAAATTAGCTATGTATATAATCATTTTTTGTACCAGGCTGTAAACATGTTTGCTTTGCTGTAAAGTTTAACATGGGGGTCTATGGGAATTGACTCACTCCTGGAGCCAACCTCAAGTGGCCATTTGAGGTACTGTAGTTTTTGGCACATGTGCATTGAGTTCATTTTTCAGCCCCAGAGGTTGCCACTTGATGGAGACAGGCGATGAGTCATGTTTATATTCACACCTACAGGCAATTTACAGTCAGCAATTAACCCAACTTGTCTTTGCAACAGTGCTAACCACTGCACCACTGTGCTGCCATTGACTGTTCAGTCCATGTCAAAAAATGTACAAAAAAATAAATCTGCCAATTGCTTGTTTTTCCCGCCAAACACTCCGTAACCCAAAGATATTTAGTTTATAATGACAGGAGTGCAGCAAATACTCATTTTAGTGGTTGGAACAAATCACTGTTTGGCATCTGTGCTTGGTAAATTACTTTAATGAGTACTTGTGTTTATACATTTTTGCACATGATTATTCTTCTAGCTTTAATGTTTTGGGGAACAATATAGAGCTCAGACAGACATTTCAACTGACTGCATATTTTTGATCATATAGAAGCATGGCAAATTAATTTAGAATTACAATTGTGAAACCCCTAACATACTGTACACACAAACACACAAATAAATACCTTTAACTGTATCTCTAACTTCTTTCTTTCCTCGTGAAACACAAACCAAACAGTCTCAATTTTCTCTTTCATCGTCTGTCCCTTCAATGTTGTTCCACATAGCAGCCTAATTTTAAGAAAATATTTTCATTCCTTTTCTGTCAATCTAACATTGAATTGTCAACCACATGGGTACACACATAAGCAAGCACAATGTTATCAGACTGCGTAACAGAAGGAAAGGAAATAAATACCAGCAACCAGCCAACTGCTGGCAAATTCAAGCTGCGGCTGTGAGGCTTGTCTTTACTCCGCCAGGCAGCCACGCTGATTGTTGTTGGGGAGGGTTAACTTCTGTCCAAAAGTTATTTTCGACTGGCAAAACAGCATAAATGGCTGGTAAGATACAAAATCCTCATCTACAGCAAAGATGTGTTTACTCCTCATTAACAACTGCTCCACAACATATTCTTTTCACACCACTAATGACCACCCTGAAATGTCTGGTGACAAAAAGAGTTACAAAATATAAACTAAAGCAAAAGTATTCAGTGTCAGTAGCTGGTAGTCATGAGAAATGACTTACGGGCCAGCAAATTAACAAATCAATATTACAAATACACAGCAGTATGCCAAGACACTGCCGCCTTTATAAAATATTTCATATTTCATGACAGAAAAGAAGCAGCCTAAACATGGGCTCTAAGATGAAGCTTTGTTTTGATGTCAACATTAATTCAGACGCTGTAACGTTACTGATGGCACTGTGATATTATCATTCTGTCACTGTAGTGTCATCCATTTTATTTTCTATTCAAACTTCCTGATCATTTTTAACTCTTAAAAGCATAATGACATGAATCCACAGCCAGTTTCACTTGAGCAGTGCTTCCCATACATTCATTTATTTAAGGCAGCTTGCCACAATATCAACATCGCCTGACACATATTGATTTTCTATTTTAAGAACTGCGCGCCAAGCCCTCTCTCTCTCTCTCACCTACTCATTGACAGCAGTCCCGTCTGCGTCTATTGTTTTTTCCAACCTACTTTAGATGAAATCGGCTGCGTTCCCATGGAAACCGCCATTACGCGGGTCCTACAAAATGTGAAAGCTATAGCACACTGGAAAATAGCAATATGGAGCATTGAAGCAGATGAAGACAAGAGTAAGAGTAAGAAGTGAGACAAGAATTAGCTAGCTAATGCACCCCGCTATCCCTACTCTGATGGAGACACTCTTATGTCACCATACTTTTACTATCTCATAAAACACATACAATCTACGTACCTGGAAAGATTCAGCACACTGCAGATTTGAATGTGACTGCTTAACAGTCTATAAGGCACTCAAAATATGCCACAAATGCACAAATCTGAGTCAATACTCATTTTTACGCAGCACTGTTGTTCTGGGTGAAGTAAAGGTGAACAGATTGCTGAATGAAACGCTCTTACTTTGCACTTGCTTCTACATCACAGGGCTGTGTCGGGAAAACAACATCCTGACAATTAAGTCGGCCATTTAGTAAACAGTAAAAACAGCTTGAAGGAGTTTCTAACTGTTGATTTGCAAGCTGCATTAACCTTTACTTTTGATCAGTATGAGCCTCACACATATGGCTGCCCTTTAGAAGCCGTATGTGCAATGCTGGGTTGTTTTGTTGTTGCTGTTGTTCGTTTAGTTTTTTTCCCCAGCAAAAGTACTCAGGCAGCCAATGCCACGGCAGTCTGAACATCTGAATTTTGAGCAGGATTTCAAATATTCGACTCAATTTACCCAGGATGACAGCCTAGTCTGAGTAAGATTTTCAGAAAAATGATGGACAGCCATACCAAATCATTGTGTATATTAAAGTGAGATTGGTATTACGTTCCTGTGATCTTCCCAGCTCTTTTAATAACTGTAAATTTGACAAACCTTGTCAGGTCCCATAACACACATAAGACGAAAATGAAATCTTACATGAGGAAGGATTTCATTTCATTTTATAATTTTTACAATAAGTCTATCTTTTTCTTCTTGCCCAGCAGGAAGGTGTAACACACATTTAACACACACAGACACAGACACTGACACTGACACAGACACACAGTATAAAACCAACCAGATTAACTGTGTGGATGTGTTTAATTTAACATTCGGTTTACATCACAGCCAGAGTTAATCATAGAGAAAATAGTGTGCGCGCGTGCGTGCATGTGTGCATGCATGCATGCGATGGACAAGACTGCAGTGTTTATAATCTGTCAGATCTGCTCCACTGCTCACAAGGAAACATGCAATCATTCTCTCATTACCAGTTTTGACTGGATGCATTGAGACACACTCAACGCGCGCACACAAGCAGGTATAAAACAAACACACACACCTCTACACACACTGGTGGAATCAATCCACAGTGATGAGGCACATTTATTTGGAGTGACCACAGCTCCACCTAGTGGTACTCAATCATATTTCATGAAAACCATCCGGAGAAAACTTCTGAGAACAAACACTTGACTATCATCACACACACACACACACACACACACACACACACACACACACACACACACACACACACTTTGACACAGTGTCTGACCTTATGTTGAGTCCAGTAGATTGCCCCAGGTTTTCCCAAGCTTGAAGCTTCTCCGCCAGCCTCTAAGGATTCAAGAACAAACAGGTCATGTGTCTATGTATAGGGAGTACATTATATTGTTGATATGACAGCAATCAAGTGCAAGAAAAATACAAGATATACCACAGCTGAATAAACAGCAGTGAATTTTAAAAAGTAGACCTCACTGGTAATTAAATAAATATTTAAAATACCACTAAAAAAAGTATTTTTAACTTCAACCAGGAAAAGTCAAAGATGTACCAATAAGTAGCCTAAATATAATCTAGTGTAATCAGATAATGCCTGTAATGGTGTAATCCCAGTGTACTGATCGGCTCTAATGTAGGTCCACATGTATTCTCTTCTTTCATGTTTGGAGTAATGGAATATGATCATAATATGCTACAGAGTCATTACCACACACATAGTGAGTTTACCTCCTTCTCCAGTTCCATATTGACTAGCTCTTCTTTAGTTTTCTCCATCCTCTCCAGCTTCTTCCTCAGCCCCTCCACCTCCTCTTTCAACAGGCTGCAATTCTCCCTGCTCTCCCTGGACAGACCGCAGTAAACAAAGAAATAAAAACACATAATTAACTTCAAAGCTGGAGACTTGGTGCCTCATGTAGAGATAGCAAACTTTTGATCCATGGCTACATTCACACTCAGAGACTTGATGTTAAAGGGGGAGCTATTGTGCTCATTTTGAGATTCATACTTATATTTTGGGTTTCTACTAGATAAAATAGAATAAATATTTAAAAAAGCTTTCCTCATACTGTCTAGGCTGGAACACCGTTCTTCACCCTGTCTTAGAATGCTCAGTTTTTGGCAAAAAGTAAGGAGAGTAAGTTCTTAGATTTTAGTGCTTGTCTCTTAAAGACCGCCTCCTTTAAAAAAGCCCAGTCTGCTACGACTGGTCAGCGTTCCATATCCAATGTTGTAAAGGATAATAGCAGCATTGTGTATCATAAAAAAATCACCGACAAAAACTTCTAAACCTAATGCCTATTTTTTTCACCAACATTAGCATGCAGCTAAAAGGCGGCCCAGTGTGAGTACCTGCAGTAGCATGCCAGGAGCAGATAACCATGTGGAGAAATAACTCACAAGTTGATGCTAGCTTGTTTCAGAAATAGGAAATAAACAGATGGAAACACAGTCTGAAGACAATGGGTTTTGCTCACAGGAATTAGTTTTACATAAGATTACCTCATACAGTATATTCAAAACTTAAGTCATGTTTAATATGAGCATCTGACATTGTAAGATCAAATATATATGACAAAAACAAATAAAAGCAGGTCACCTTTAAAATCTGATTTCAGATGTAGTGCTATCACAGCAACTATGTTAAAAAAATATTACTGGGCATGAGCAGGCTAATGCAGGAAAAAGAGTAACATTAACCTGTAGTGCATTGATTTGATGTTTCTAAAACCCCATCTTACATATAAATTTCTCTCCAAAAACAGGTCAAACGGACTACAGTTATAAAGATGAGCACAGAAGAAACTGGCGTTTTTTCTCCTATTTAAGCTGCAAATTACAACCTTTTAGTGCTGCAGAGGACAGTCAATAGATGTTATCAGTGATGACAGATGTTATCAGACGTTACTTTCTAGCATGATATTACTTAACCTGTTCTTCTTCTTCTCCATGAATATCTAACTACTTTAAAGAGTTGATGTAACCAAGCAGTCAGTTACAGTATCTTCAAGAGAATTCTACTTGTGTATGCAGCATTATTTTAAATCTATTATCTTGAGAAATTAAATGGAGTTTCACGCCTTCTGAAATCAGAATACTGCCAGCAGTGGGGAATAGTAATGTGCATAAAAACACTGAATGCTGTATTTCTGCACTTGGTCTGTCAAGACTGTAGGTTAACATTTCTCATGTGGCACAGCTTTTCTCCCACTTCCCCCCTCCTCAAAAGTCATCTGTCACCCAGTGCCTCCTAGTGTGGTATGATGACCCGCAGTCACACTGAAATGTCAAAGAGTTCGGCACAAATTCTTTTAAGCACAGTAGGGTTGCTCTAGGCTGTGGTCTTTAAAAATGAAAGCCTGTCTATTTTATTAAAAGGTGAGACATTTTGAAAGGAATTCCAAACTTAAAAATGTATTTGACCTGAGAAAGTCATTATCATCTCTGAGGCGCTTCAACTCCTTTTCCAGGTCTGGAACCTTGGCCACCTCTGACTTAACTGTCTTGACAATGGCGATGTCTTGCTCCTGGAAGGCGAGACGTCTCTCCAACTCCTGCCAAAACATTAAGAGAGAAATCAGGCACATTTAATACCAATGGTGTTTGTGTATTCAGTGCAAAAGCATTCAGTGCATTCACTTTGTCTTTGTTTCACATACAGGCATCCTTTAAGAATGAAAATATCTAAAGAGTTTCTGACCTATAGAAATAACAAAAAGGCAGTTCTAACGAGCCCCGCCTCTGCCTGTCAACAACTACAGTATTATGATAAGAAGAAAAACATTTTTTAGTATCTGAAAAAAATTCAGTTGCATAGGTACACATCATGATATTAATCCACCATGCAAAAATTCTGTCATCACAAACTGAGAGTGCAGAGTGACCAAAAGTATAGCCTACCTTAATCTTTATGATGTGCTCTGAGCAGGACGACTGGGCATCTTGGAGACTTTGACAAAGCTGAGAGACTTCCTGATACTTCCTGAACAGAATACCAAATCAGATAGAAGTGTGTAGTCAGCATTTATCGTATGCAGCACAGCATGATACAGAGCTAGGCAAGCTGGTAGTCTCTGTATGTTTCCGTACCTGCGCTGTAATTCTAACTGTTCCTGCAGTTCTTGGTTCTCCAGAGTTTGAGAAGAAATTGTCGAGTCTTGGTTTAGATTCTTCTGCTTCAGTTCTCTGATCTCATCCTTCAATGAACTGATGGTCTGGGGACAGATTACAGAAGTAAGCCAACATAAGATAGGTAAGATAGGAGACATAAAGGGTTGGGCACCCAACTCAGTACTTTTCAAATTAATTCATGCCAAATTTCTGTACGTGAGAGCACATCTGGGTGAGAGTAACTTAGAGCATAGGGAGAACGAGAGTGACATGTCAGGGGCAGTCAGGGCAATGGCAAGCTGAAAGTGGTCCAAGTGAAGTTAAACTTTTCAGAACTCAACCCTGACAGTGCTGGCTCCGAGACACACATGACAGTGTTCTCACACGATGCCCTGGTGACAGACTGACAGGCTGAGGTTGTAGTGACAGGTTTGGGAGAGGAGGTGTAAAATGTTCTAAATAAATGCAGCTGAGGGTTATGAGTTGCACCCACACTCATGAAGGTAATACTTTTTTTGCTGCTTCTATTTTTACTTTTCATAATATAAGCCCAAGAAACACAGAATGCATCACTGCCTATCAGAGGGAACTTCAAATCACTAATAGCATTTCTCTAAGGAGCAACTCAACAAAATAACTTACATAAATAACAAAATGTTCTAAATAAATAACTATGCTTTAATTAAGAAGTTTGGACCAAAACTACTTTTTTTTTTTTTTTTTACAGCAAGAGTAGCTACATAAATAATGCACCATGGGTACAGGTCTTGTACTGAATACCAGGTACTGGTATTGGTATAAATGTGAAAGGTATCCAAACCTTATGACCACAGCACAAGTGCAGTAAGTGTGTGTGCGAGTCTGTGTGTACCTGGTTAGCCGTGTTCAATCTGGTATCTCGTTCCTCCAGTTTCCTGTTCAGGCCCTCCAAGTTCTTTCGGAGTGCACGGTTTGCCTCCACCTGCTCAGATAGGTTCTTGGCTGCCTCAGTTTCTCTCTCCTCCAACTTTTTTATTCTCCCCAAGAGATCCTGGTTCCGGTCAACCTCATGCTGTAACATGACAGGATAAAGATCAGGTTTTATTGAATGTCTTCACTGATGTTCTTCAGTTCTTGTGAGATTCTCTGGACAAGAGAGGTGATAGAAAGTCCTGTATACTAAGTCTGTGAAGAAACTTAGGATCAGAGTTGCTCGTCACCATAAAGTCATTTGTATTATATGGATGTGTAAGCGTGAGTGAAATGTACCTCCAAGTCTCGTGCGCTGTCAGAAGCAGCCTTCTCCAGTTCAAATCGAGCTCGCTTGTGACTCAGCTCCATCTGCTTCTTCTCCTGGTCCAACTGAAGGTAGCGATTCTTGGAGTGAACCCTCTCTGCTGCCTCCAACAACTAACAGGAGAGACAAGTCAGTGAGTGCAGAAGGTTGCGTGTTAAACACACAGCTTACAGTTGATGCTGTCAGTTTCTGTATACCTCCATGCTGCGTTTGTACTGACTCTGCAGGGCTCCACTCCCTGCTGGGTGCTCTGACAGCCGCTGTGGAGGTTCAGTGCGGCTGATGAAGGAATTGAAGGACTTCAGGGTCGTTAACACAGTGGTGTCGTCTTCTAAATCCATTTTGGGAGTCACTGGTGTCGCAGTGGCCACATATAAGGGTCAGAGATAAGAGAAAGCGTCTGTTAAGTTTCACAGCAGTATTACAAACAACACAACATAGCTATTTCAGCGAATACATAGTCAGATACACATCAGACAAACAGATAGATAACACTGTATTGTGTTAATGCTATAAAACTCTTATAACTTGTTACAGGTCAAGTTCACCAGCTCAACATTTTAAAACGCCAGAAGCTAGCAGTTAATGCTAAATAAAAGACAGCTATGTAACTTAACGGTAACTGGCATTAGCTTCCTAGCCCACTATCGCAAGCAGCAAAATAAGGGGTCTAAGCTCACATTTGAGCTTAAAATAAAAGCTAATGTTAAGTCGCTGCATTACGTAAAATAGTGCTGCCACTTTTTCGCTCATGTGTCCGTGTTTAGCGATTTAAACTGTTGTTTACACTCCTGTGCCACTACAGGCTAGCCTTGAAGCTAAGTTAAAACTACAGTGAGTGTTAGTTTCTGCAGTTATTTAGAGGGTGTTAGCGAGCTAGCAATCCTAAAATAATCAGCTGGCATTAAACCTAGGTTTACAGTCTCACTTGGAAGCATGTTTCCTCACCTCACAGACGTTTGTGAAGAGGTGCAGGTTAGTTAAAGATAAGTTATCTGCTAGCATGCTATGCTAGCTGCAGATACTCACAGAAATCCCTCCAGTTTAGCTCGAATGAGATGTGGTACTATCGCGAGCGCTCTCAACGTATCGCGAGAGTGTCAGCTGCAGCACTTTCTGTCAGCTGTGTTTATGGTTATGGAGAATTAAACTTCACAGCAGCGCTGAAGAGTTGTTTTACAAGACTAAACACATATTTCTATGTTAGAAGAAAACTATAATTAGTTCAAGTGAAAAGTATGGAAGCGTTTTAGATTTCAGGCCGCAGATGAGGAACTGTTATGGCAGTTTAGTATGCTTTTTTATGATGAGGTAAGGCATTTATCCACCCTAAGGTCAACAGAGTCAGAAAGAACTACCAAGAGGACTAATAAACTGTTCATTAAAGTAAAGAAGATCACCAACATCGTCATCACAGCTGTCAATATTTCAGGTATGTGTAATCAAATTGAGGAAATAAAAACAGAACACGTTGGAAAATATAGTAGGCCTTTACTATTATATTTCCATCAACAGTGTGGCGCTTGTATGTAGTGTGACTTGTGTGTGACTTAATTGACATTTCAAAAATGTAATTGCACAGTTTGACCCACAGAGAGCAGCACTGCTCTACTGATCTGTTTTACACAGCCTGATAAGGAAACTTGTCAACAGGAGGCTGTTATTGGTTCTTCATAACAATGCACAATATTCTTAGATTCTTAGGTGTGAGCAAGTGGATATGGATGTTGTTCCCACATAGCAGACTGATCTGGCGCTGATGGTGTTCATTTGGTACTGGCATAAGGCATTTGGAGCCAGGTGTGCTACTGATGGCACAGTTTTAGAGATGAGCTGATTGTCAAAGATGACATTTGGGTTCATTTAGGCCAAAATGTCATGGCCAGAAGCACTGAAATTCATGTTCAATTGATTCACTACAAACTGCCACTAGAAATGCTCTTGATCCAAACTTAATTTTAGCCACTAATGTTATCGGCCAATGTTATCAAGCCTTTTGACTAACAATGACTCTGATTATTATGCATCCAGTTTGCTTCTACATGAATACTTAATTGATTCCCACAAGGAAATCCTCCCTCTGATTTTGACAGCCACAGCGAAGCGCCTGAGGACTATCTCTGGTTCTGTGACAAGTGCTGTGGTCCAACAAACAGCCGGAGTATTTCATATACCTAGAATACATTAATGTCTTTTGATGTGGTTAGAAACTGGAAGACTCAGAGGATTTATGTTATCATAGGGAGGGAAAAGGCTTAGCAAGAACCAAGGCCTCACCTGGAAGATGAAAGTACCAAACAATAAAATAGATACAAATGTATGCATAGAAATCATCAAAATGTAGTAGACAAGACATTCAGGGATTTCATTTTACAGTATTTCATTGTCTTGCTGTTAACAGGAAGTGGTCACGCCACCTCGTTAACTGTAGACTCTGTTGATGGGGCTGGGAATCACAGAGAACCTCACGATACGATATGATACTATCACAATACGGCGATACATTGCAAGACAATCATCTATGATACATCACAATGTCTGTGTATCTTAAGAAGAAAAACTACATATAAAAATATAAAAAGGCAGCTATCAGGAATGATGTATTTACTGCATTATGGTGTCACTTTCACAGAACTTGACAAATGAGAAGAAACAATGGACAAAATAGTGCATAGAGTTTTAACTTACTGCCTCTTTAACACACACTGACTGCAACTTCCATGTCCAGTGAAATACATAGTACTACTGGTAGCCCTCAGTGATGTTAAGGAAGCTTTGCTTTAACCATCGTATTCAATGTAGGCTGACTTACAGTTGTGGTAGCGTTAGCAGTTTTCTCTATGACCAGATCAGGAAAAAGATAAATCAGGTAGCTAGACATGTTTGTTGTGTTGCCTGTGTACTCAACTTTCAGTTACAGTTCTTGCATATCGTGTCTTTATCAATTTTGTTTGTCCCATCTATGTCGTAAAAGTCGAAGCTGGCTCAGACTTTAGGTTTGATTTGTTTTTCTGCACTATCTGCACCCTCATTCATTTGATAAGCGCCACCTCGAGGAGTCATGACTTAGTCAGCTGTTGTAAATCAAATTGGCAGGGAAATCCGTTTAGAGTGCCTGCATGTTTTCATAAAAATATCAATATCTTGCACCAGTGTATTGATAACATATTGCAAGAGGATGTTATACAATATATTCCCAGGGTCAATATTTTGTCCCATCCCTTGTTGACAAGGCAGCAGCACCCTCACATCTTGGACATTTGTTGAATGACTAATCCAGAGCAGTTTTTGGCAGCAGAATAAGCTTTAATTACAAAACTCTAAATTACCACGCCCAGTTCCCAGTGGAGAGGAGGAGGTCAGGAGGTCAGAGCCAGTGCCCTCCCTCGCCAATATTTATGCAAGAAAAGAGCTGGACAACATAAAATGCGAGATAGGGGGAGCCACAGAGGGCAGTTGTTTAAAAGGTTGGGTGAGATCCAAGAGGGAGAGGGTGGAGGGGTGTGAATTCGTCTGAAAAGGTCAGACAGAAGACATGTCCTCTCAGAGTGACAGGGGAGCTCCCGTTCTCTCTGTCACTGTCTCTTTCTCTTTCATCCCCTCACACCCAAGAGTATTCAGCCTGTTTTCGGTCCGCTGTCCTCACACCCTCTGCCCCTCCCGCCTCTCTTGTCTCCTTTTCTTGGACCCCCTATCTCCCTCGCTTAGTGACTAATAACACTTTTTCCCCACTGTCTTTTTTTATCTGTCACAGTCTGACTGAGTTGCTCACTCTCTCTCTCGGGTATTCTGTCGCCCCCCTTGCTGTCTCCACCTGCCCTCGCCCTCCTGAGGTCGGCCTGAATGCAGCAATCTTTGTAAGATGACGTAAATGCACAAGAAAAACACACTTATATGGGCATACGCATTTATATACACACACACACAGACACACACATACACACACCGTAAGAAGTAAATCAGCAGAAGTGCCTGCAGATGTGCCCTTCATTGCCATCTGTTGTAAAAAGAAAAAAATAGTGAAAGCAGCTGACAAAAAGCCATCTTACATTCAGTGGCTTTTCCACCCACAGCACGTAAACATCGCTGCAAACATAAATACTGCAGTTTTATGTGAGTTGTAAATGGTTTGACAGCTGACATCTAATCTGTATTAATCTATATTATATTGTTACCTTGTCTTGTCAGCAGCAATGTCAGCTTTTACATCTCATCCATTAAGTTCAGTCCGGTAAAAACTAATAATCTGTTGATTCAAATAATCATAAAAAAGGCTTTTCATATCACCAGTCATCTGAGGTGCTGTAGTAAAGTCATTAAACTTAATTACTACACACTATTGAGCTTTTTACAGATTTTTTCAGTGCTTTATTGCATTTGAATCGTCTTTTAATGTCCAGACTGCGCTCGTATATTTGTCTTGTAGTTTTAAACTGTGAGGCTTCACATTTATTAAAATTACTTTTCAGACTTTTGAGTCACGACGTCTTCGTGATGCAGAAAATACCCCTCATGGGAGCTGCTGTGTGAGGGCCTGAAATAGAAATGAAGCCAGTCAAATCATGTTTCGCTCACAGTAGATAGAAAGGGAGGGGTCACTTCAAGGTCACCTCAACACAATGTGTTGCTTCAGTCACAATTGTAACTGTAAATCTATGACGGGAAACTGAGGAGGAAAATGGACAATTAGGAGAAAAAGGATATTAAATAGATAACAGGGGGCAGAAGGTGAGGAATTGAGGTAAGAATTTGCAGTCACGATGGGTCCATAAAGTGGAGGGTAGTGAGGGATGGAAAGGATGGAAGACAGAGAAAAAAGAAGGCTATTGCAGGAAAAAAAGTGCAGAGAGGGACAGAAAATGATGTTAGAGATCAAGTGACGCAAAGGTTAAAGAGAGGAATCAATAACGTAGTGATTTTATAGTCTTCTAATGAAGGAGGACAGAGTCAATAGCTGATTCAGGTTTCCTGTGTTCTCCAGCCCCCGGGGAATACTTTAACAATATTAGTTTATGGGTGAAGTGCATGCTCATACGCTCATGCACACACACACACAAACACAAACAGAAGGATGCAAGAGGGATGCACAGGCTCCCAATGATGCATAAAGGAAACCACAATCAGAGAGGAAATTAAAAATAAATCACACTTACTAATTAATAACATAAGCAAACTCAGTGAAGCAGTCAAGATGAGGAGGGGATGTGTGTCTCACTTGATTTTCTGAACTCACCCCCCCCTGGGGTTTTCCAACATTCAGAACATTTCTGCAGTCCGCAGGGCAGCCCTCCAGCAATATCGTCAGCACAGAACACGCCACAAAAATATGAGCATTTTTCTAGTGCACGACCCTTTATATAAGTAATATGTAATGCTCAGCTATTTCACAATAGTATGCATTATACTGTATACAACATGATTCTGTGTCTGTTCATGTGTGTCGTCTACATTATATTTCCAAGAGCTGCTGTCACTCATACATTTACACTTTCATATCAATAATCCTGACCAACAGCATTCCACTGGGACTCACCTGCTGTGTTATGAAAGATAGGACTCTGTGTTTATGTTGGTGTGTGAGTGTGTCTGATGTGAGCCATCAGCTGGAATACGACCAATCGCACAGATGCGTTTTATCCGCGGGGTGGCTTGATTGACACACGGAAATAAGGAGCATCAAGTCGTTGCTGCAGGTGTGTAGGGTGAATGGAAGGAGAATAATATAGAACACACTCAGTGGGAGGAGAGGGAGGAGGCGTGACCGTAGTAACAAGAAGGTGCGATGGAAAGAGGTGGAAGGGGTATAAACAGAGGAGGCAGGAAAAGGCAGAAGAGGAGGAGGAGGGAGATTTGTGAAGATGTGGAATAAGCGCTGCAACCAACAGTCAGTTAAGCAGATGGAGGAATTCATTTCGTAAGGAGTGATGTGTGTTGTGACTGTAGCGTGCTGATACCGCAGTTTCACTTATATTGGATTTTAAGGGCTGATACAGATGCCAATATCTACAGAGTCAATACGGGATGATGTCATCATCAATAACCCTAGGGTAATGAAATTCTTTAAGGCTAGCAGTTGTTGATGGTGTAGTGATCCACACTACACACTTATTATTCTTATGTTCACTTATAACGCTGTCTCCCCGCTTATTCAGCAGGAAAATAATTAAAAGAGGCCTTTTCTTTTTTTTAAAGGGACAGTACAACCAAAAATAAAAAAAAAAAATACATATTTTTCCTTTTATCTGTAGTGCTATTTGTCAATATGTCTGTTGTCTCTCAAATATAATGGAACTATGGCACTCAGCTTGTGGTGCTCAAAGCTCCCCAAAACAGATAAATGTATCTGTAGTGTTATTGATAGGTTTTCAAAGTAGTGAACATCCAGGACCCACAGCTGGTCATTTGAGTGGGTTCAGGGGAAGTTCAGCCTATCCCATATTTGATGTTTTATGGTTATATTCATGTATGATGTAAATGTATCTGAAAATTAAACATGAAATCCATCCATTTTCTAACCACTTATCCTCTTGAGGGTCGCAGGGGGGCTGGAGCCTATCCCAGCCGACATTGGGCGAGAGGCAGGGTACACCCTGGACAGATAGGGACTGATAGGGACTATTTCATCTCCACCAAACTTCACCTGCCAACCTTATCACCGTACAGAGGGAAGTGTGCATCTACTGCTCGCTCACCTAGCACCACTGAGCTAGCTAATTTTACTGTTTAGCCAGTGACAGGGTCATTAATGTTTACATCTCGCGGTTCCAAGACCAGGAGCCTCTCGTCCATGAGTGGATGCATGCTTCTTTCTGCACAGTGGTTAGCAGGTGTATTCATTTAGATGGAAAATAGTTCCTACATGAACCTGCTCACAACAAAGTCTTTCTGGAAAGAGACATGACTGTTGAGTTCAGGCGCTTTGAGCACCACAAGCCATCTAGTTCCATTATATTGAAGAGAAGGCAGACATCTCTGTGGCCGGTATCTCTCGGCAACTCACATCAGAACAATGTGGATTCATAAAGAGCACAAGAGGTAAAAGGGAAACATATGTAGTTTTTTATTCAGAGATCAACTGTAAATAAATAGATGAGCATAAGTGCTGTCTATGAAGCACAATAGTGGCTTTTTCCTTTACTGTAGTTTTTCCAAAATGTGGTCAGTCTCATATTTGACTGTAACTGGTTCATACTTTTGACATACCGTAGCCTATGGTTTGATTTTAAAGCCATATATAGTAGTTTAACAGTAAAATACACTCGAAGACAAAATATAGATTTCTGTTTACCATAAAACCCTCAATAATAAATGTACAGCCAAGTCCTGTTAACAAACCAATATCCAGTATTTAATCTCTAACATATGTTAGAGATTAAATACTGGATATTGGTTTGTGGTGAATATTCACCTCAATATGTCATACACATATTCATTTTGATTGCATGATATAAAGCCTTCACTAAAATAAGGCTAGCATGGTGTAGATTGGTTAATTCGTGTGAAGCTCTGTGTGATCATACTGTTGTCTCTTCACCTCAAGTAAAACAGAAAGAGGTATTGTTAGCAGAGATGGCAGACAAACATGTAAATAGTGTATGTGACCTGACATCACCAACAAAGCCATGCAACACCAACGTTCTCCATGCTGAATGATTCTGGGGTCAACTTACCTGTTTCATGCGTCAAATCACAAGGGCTGTCTACAAAATATATTCTCTCCGCCAATTTAGAACATGTTTAAAGTAAAATGTATGCAGAGGTAGCAGTTGCACTCCCTTTTCACATTTTTGTTTGCTTGCATTTTGTTTGCCTTACTGGACAGCTGATAGGTGCTGACTTGAAAGGGGTAATGACATCCATCAAAGAGTGCCAGCCTGGGACAGCGAGGTTATGCGGTATGCAGCTTAACCATTTTGCTTTTGGGACATCCCCAGCGTATTATTGCAAACAACAGCTGCCAGGGTCGAGTGATGATCTGGAAAACTTGTCAATCAAGAAAACACGAACACAAACATAACCTTCTCAAGCTTTCACTTCTATTTGTAGAGAGTGTCAGCAGCTGCATTCAAAACACTGAAGAGAGCAGAAATCAAAGAGCCGTTGTGCAATCATGTACGCAAACAGATTTAGAAAGAAAATTTAGGCAGTTTTTACTGACTGCCAAAGGGTAAAGAGAAGCAACACAAATGTAATAAAAATCTCAACATTGTTACAAGTCCAATAATAATAATAATAATAATAATAATCTCTAGTTTTGATCAGACTGACACATCACCACGCATCTACATATGTGGCTTAAAGGAATACTATGAAGGACTGCAGGTTACTGTTTGTAAACCAGCTAGCCAGCAAAAGTGAGAGTAAAAGCCAACCTCAGATTCACCCTTGTTTGGTGAATTTGCCACACTATATTTGCTTTTTTTTTTGGTGCTGTGTCTCTGAGATGTCTGCTGCCTACAGTCTTTCAGCTGGTCGCTACCTTTTTATAAAAAGCCATGACCACATATGAGCGCTGTGGGGTTACAGGCCCATAAGCATCCTGAACACAGAAAATAAAATGCAGGCAGAGGGCAGAGTCTCTGCAGAAAAATACACTGCCACCCACTGAGAGTGGCTAATAAGTGATGACTGAGAGAGATTGCTTTTGTATGATGTTATACATTGTTTTTTGGGAAAATCCTGTATAGAATATCTTTGTTTGTTATTTGTTGTTTCCCAGATGGTGAGCCTCATGTATGTATGTATATACACAGTATTTGTGAGGAAACTCAATTTCTGGCTGCATTTAAATCCTCACAGACAGCTGTTTGGATCATTTTCGATTAATGACCTTTACACCTTCCAAAACACAGCTTTATTTTTCTCCTGGTAATGGAAGTCTACAGCGTTTACAGCAGTAAGCTGGTGGTGTGTTTCTTCAAATTTCAGTAACTGCTTCTGAATGATCCTCAGCATTGATCAGAGGGGACTGGTGGCAAACTGATATTTCAGTAGGTAAGAACATGAGAGGAATTTGACAAGCAGTTTTACAGCAAGGCGAAATACACTGATACAATATGATGTTCATCTTTTTACGTTCTTGCAGGGTATGGCTTTACACTGAATACTGATGTCGCTGCACGTATAACAGACTTGAAAGGACTATCCTTGGTAATCAGTGAAGCCTCAAAAATTGCTCAGGCTGCGCTCTGTGATCTGTGTGACACTACGTAGAAAAATCCCACCTTGACCTTTGCAGATCTGACAGCGTTGGCTGGATTAGGTGGAAGTCAGACAGAGTCCAATTCGTCTCAGTGTCTCACAACAGGGAGGAGGAGTGGGTTAACGTGGGAGGGGCCGACTTCTAATTGAGGTGAGATCCCTCGTACCTCATGCGGTCAGTTCATAAGTCAGCACCTCTGCCCTATTGATTTTCTCTGTCTCTACTCCTCCTTCATACATGATGAAAACCTTCAGCTGCCTTTGTGGTGAAACTTCAGATGTTGGTGAACACAGCTTTACTTGTATGCAGTACATAGCTGCTGTGGTCACAGTCCTTGTAGAGGCTGTGAAAAAGAACATAAAAAGAATAATGATGCAGTCGGATGCACAGAACATCTGGAATTGGATGCACATTAAAACACAAAGATCCAGCAGCTGTTTCAACAACTCATTTGAAATGAATCAATATGTGGATGGATGATTTTGCCTGTAGAAGACAAAAATATTAGAAATCACAGCACGTAGCATAAAGAGGAATGAATCACAGAGAGAACTTAAGATCATAATTATTCCTCCAGCTTACATCAATAATGTTGCCTTTATGGTCTTTTAAAGTATTTTTCTGTGCTGACATACATGTCAGGCAGCATGGTACATGACATAATAAATCAGTCAATGAACTGTGAGCCAAGTAATACAAATGAAAAATCCATCTTCCCACTTACATTTGGTATCTCCCGGGTAGGTAATTAATCACAGTTTGAAGGGGGGCCTGGAGTAAAGGGCCTCCTGGTTTAAAGGGGAACAAAGAGAGGGAAGCTTCCTGAGAAATTCATTATTCCATGTGTCCGCTAAAACTTTAAATCACTTATATCCCCTAAGCCCTTTTTGTCACATTTCACACTTGTCAATTATACACTTAAGCCATTAAATCTTCTGAGAGCAAAAGTAACTTTAAGATATGATTCACTGCTGGAAGGATGGTCTTTTCATAAAACTAGACTGTCTAGAGAGACACTAATACTTTTGAAACTGCTGCTACACGACCAGACAAAACAGAGGAAAAGGGCTGTGGCATTCGCGTTGGCTCAATAGGTAGAAAACCCACAACTGCCAGAATGCACAGCACCACAACGGACCAATAAATGACCCTGCTGGAAGGACACATAAAGTGAGGTTGTCTGTTTAGACACAGGAAACAATATGGCGGTTAGCTGGTAGCAAACAATCTGGTATTACAGTTAAACAGTAAGCTAAAATGTGTTTTTGAAAACATTTGAGACAAGAAACAGGCAACTCAGTAACAGAATCGCCATTTATATTTTATCAACATCGTTTAGTTTTACTGTTACCAATTCAGGAAACAGTATGGCGTCCACTTCCTCAGTAGCAGGTCTTTTTTTCTCGATCCACTTGTATACTCTGTGTCTTTGGTGGCAGGCATACAAATGTAATAAGGTATAATCTGTGTGAGCAGCAGCCCTAAAGCCAGTGAAAATACATGGAGGGAAGGTTACCACAGTCCATTCACACACACTATCCACATTGTTATGATACAATGCTAGTTGAAATCAGCAAAGTATCCCTTTAACATTTTCACCTGCTCAATCCTGCCTTAATGTCCAAATACTGAGCAGTTGTAAAATAGCAATGAGAATGTCAACAAGAAAATAATGCATTTATTTTTTTATGCCAATAAGGATTTTTTAGACTTCACCAGGACTTTGCAGGAGTGAATATTCTTAATGCAGTTTTGTTTTTTTTTTTGTTTTTTTGACAACATTGGCACTTTTTAAGAGTCATTTTCCTTTTCTTCTCTGTTGTGGTCTCCACCTAGCCTGGTCAGACCATCCTGATGATGTATCATTCTGGCCCCACTGCCACTCCAAACACTTTCCAGAACCCAAAGTTAGGGATGCCCACCACATTTGACAACGTAAGCAGACAATCGGGTACTGCGTTGTAATCAATGATGTAAAATGCAGGCCGCAGCTTGCAGAACAGTTATGGCAGCTCCACTCCCAGGTAGGTTAAGCACAGCAATAAAAGTATGCACTCGCTGAGTTTCTCAGAGGAAAAGACATTTTTACCGCTCTCCTGACTGGATTTGGCATTGACTTGATTTATCAACTGTCTCCAGTTGTGATGAAGAAGATGTCCCCCAGGTGTTTCTTTGCTGACTGGCTGAAGGAGTTTGTCTGTCGAGGTGCGTACTCCTGCTCACTCAAAGTGTTTGAGACGGCAGCGGGGCCAGACTAATAGTGAGAGCAAAACAGAATGTTGAGCTCACTTCATCAGGATGGTCTCACTGGGCTATCTCCACCATCTCCTGAAGGAAATATCCAGCCCTTAAGCTGCAAAATGCTCAGCTATGTTCAACAGTCATGAAATGTGTCTGCTGTTTGGTGCTGGTGTTGTTCATCACCTATGAGTGACACCTTTCACATTACACAGTCATATGTCGAGTGGACATCTCCAGAAATGGGCCTCTATATAAGTGTGTGTGTGTGTGTGTGTGTGTGTGTGTGAGTGTGTGTGTGCCTTTACATCAGAGTAATATACCACTTTTACCAGCCAACAGTGGAGTCATTTATCTTCAGCCCACTCCATCACAGGGGAGTGTTGAGAGTGGATGGCAGTTTCTCTTCAGGCTCATTCACTCACACCAATGTGAGAGAAACAGCAGGGGAGATTATCTCAAAGCACAACAAATAAAATATGTCCTTTAAGTGTCCCAAGCCTCTCCTCCCTCTCTCTTGACGCACTGATGATAATTTTCATTTTTTTTATTACCTTCATTGTGAGAGGAAAGGGAGACACTGGAAGCAGTGACAAGTGGTGATATAGTTCCTGCGTCATTTGAGGGCTGGAAGTCTTTTTTTTTTTTTTTTTTTTTAAATATGGGTCAGACTTAAAAGCATGGAATGAGAGTGTGCTCTTAAATTAATCTTTTTTGAGAAATAAAATATAGGTCAATTGAAGAGTTATACAATTTTTTACTCTCTTCTTTCTGTGTGTGTGTGTGTGTGTGTGTCAGCCATGCTAGTGGTGTTCTGTTATATTGGTCCAGACCAATATAACTCAACAATACTGGCAAGATTGCCATGAAATTTTGTACTTGAAGGGAAAATTCACCACCTTTTATATGGATGTCTAATCATTGTTGATGGTAAATGTAGTGCATTAAAGCAATAAGTTCCTCAGTGCATGTTACATCAACTGAGAAAGCTATGTTTTCCTGCTCCCAGAGCTGTGCTGGGAGCAGGAACATGTACCAGGATGCATCACCACCCTACTCTATAGTTATTACTTTGTTAGCCAATGCATAGCGTAACAGAAATACTCACTCAGTGGTCATGTGCCTTCTTGGCTCGGATAGTCTCAGTTGTCTTCTCCAGTTTATCTCGATTTCCCGGTGAAGGTCTGCAGCACACCTCTGTCTGAGTGAGGAATGAAACTTTAATGCATCTTAATGCTCTCTTGAGGTTGGTATCGGTGACATCATCTAACAGCATCTGCCCACGCTAAAATTTATTGCAGCACAATGATTCAGTTTCTGTTGGTAGCATAGGGCAATTTGAGCAAGGCCCACCAGTCGGTGTTCGCTCTCGTTAGCTCAGGTCCTGGAGGGTCCCCACCGGTCACATCAGCCTCGGCCTCTCTCTGCTGCCATTCTTCTGCCATATACTCAAATCAGCCAAAACGCTGTAATGTATCCTCATTCTGCCATTGTTTGGAGTACGCCCCCTGGCTGCCCGCAGGAAAAATGAAAGCTGACATAGCATGTAAGTCTACTATACCATTATGTCAATTAATAGCGCTAGATGCAGGAAGAATGACAGATGCAAAGTCAGCTTTCCTGGTCAAGCATGCACTGTGGAATTTATCTCTTCAAGCAACTACACTTACCATCAACCCTAATTGGACATCCACATAACATGTGGCAGACGTTGACTTGAAAAGACTCTGAGGATTAATTCTACTGATTTTAGTGATCACCTGAAACCAGCATCAAAAGCCACGACATTTTTGTGCAAACATTCATAGTTTGCATATGACGAATCTGAATGACTTTGGTGATCCCATTTCCTCTAGCGCCACCATGAGGTTGACACGTGTGGTTCTGAGTGAAATGTCTCAGTCAGGTTCAGACATTCATGTTCTGCTCAGGATGAAGTGGAATAAGCACTGTCATCTGGACAAAACTATAGTTTGTCCAATATTCTAGGTTTTGATCAAACACCCTGCAAAACTAACCACATTCCCATCAGCCTCAGCTAACACTTAGAGCTAATTAGCAATGTTAGCATGCAGTCGCACTTAAATTAAGTCAAGTCAGCTTTATTTATATAGCACTTTAAACACAAACAAAGTTGAAACAGAGTGCTCTTACAGCACACAGAAAAAAACAGAAGCAAATTAGAAGAGAGAAACACAAAAGTTTGGGCGATAATAACAGAAATGATAACACATCACTTCTGCTATTATTGCACCCATAGTGAAATGTATTTTCATACTGTCACCACAGTGTGACAGTAACACCAACAAAGACAGTCACACTACGCACAATTAAAGGCAATAGAATGAAAGTGTCCTTTAAGACGGTTCTTGAAAATCTCAGTTGTGGGGGAGAATCGGATGGCGGAAGAAGACAATTCCTGAGCTTTGGGTCAGTGACAGAGTAAGCCCTGTCCCCGTAACCCTTAGTCCTGGATCTCGGACAGACAGAAGTCTTTGATCAGATGATCTCAGTTCTTTCATGGTGTGATACGAGGAGAGGAGCTCTATAATGTAAGAGGGGGCAAGGCCATTTAACACTTTTTTAAATAAACATCAGAATCTTAAAATGTATCCTGTAGCTAACAGGCAGCCTGTGTAGGGGGGCAAGAATGGGTGTAATGTGCTCCCTCTTTTTTGACCTTGTTAAAAGTGTTGCTGCTGCTTTTGGACTAGTTGAAGTTGGGATAAACAAGAATAAGTAATACCAAAATACAATGAATTGCAGTAGTCGAGGTGGGAGGAACTGAAGGCATGGATGACTTTCTTCAGGTCAGAAATGCAGAGAATTGATCTGAGTTTAGAGACTGTGCAGCTGCATGAAATTAATTTTACTACATCATTTATTTGTCTGTCAAACTTCAATTCAGAATCACATATGACTCCAAAATTTTTAACCTACCAAAGGTACCAAAGGGCCAAGATGAAGAGAAATAATTTTGATCAAGTGCTGTGGTCCAAATGAAATGACTTCAGTTTGACTCTCATTGAGCTGGAGAAAGTTTGCAGCCATCCAGGATTTGATGTCATAAAGACAGTTATTAAGGTCAGTTAGTTTGCTGGTGATGTTTGGCTCTAAAGGGAGGTAGATCTGTGTGTCATCGGCATAACAGTGAAAATATACATTATGTTTCTGAATATTGTGGCCTAGCAGAAGTAAATAACTGGAGAAGAGGATTGGACCAAGCATAGAACCTTGGGGTACACCACAGGAGATGAGAGCTGAGGAGGAAAATGAGTTACTGATTGAGACAAAGAAGGAGGATCTGTTGGATAAATATGAGGAGAATCAGTTTAAAGCAGAACCAGAGACCCCCACCCATTCCTTTAATCTGTGAATGAGAGTAGAGGGATCTGTGTCAAAGGCGGCAGTTAGATCTAGGAGCAAGAATACAGAGCAGTTACCTGAGTCAGCAGCCAGGTGGAGGTCATTAGTTATTCTTAGTAAGGCTGATTCAGTACTGTGAAAAGCTCTAAAACTGGACTGGATTTTTTTTTAGTTAGAATGGTGAACGAGATAAATTTTACCTGCAAAACATCAGCATGCCAGAATTGTCTTTGTGCTGGCTTTAGCAGGCCCATGCACCCAGCACATATGTAGCCTACAGTAAAAAACAGTAAAATAAAAATATAGTAATAAGAACTATAGTATACAGTGAAAGTAAGAACCAAAATATTTTATTATATTTTATTTGTGTTCATTTCTAACACTGATTTGTTTCTTCATGTACTGGGTTTAGTGAATTTCCACCTTCTCCCTCCTCCTCCGGCATCATGAACCTACACAGAGCAGCCATGCCTGTTAAGAATTAATTATTACCTATCAGGACATCATAATATGACTACACATTATGGAAGCTCATGGCCTGTGGCTGCACATCAAGGTGCAATGCGTGATGCTTTTTGCTTCACTGTTTTCCAATTATGCGATATAATAGAAAAATATAAAGTCAATCCAAGTCAAACGCAAATAATTCCATACAAGCACATATTGGATAGATAGCAGAGTAGGCAATAGGAGGTAATCAAGTTTATCAGCCTATAAATAGCATATAATTGTTATAATATGATATTATAGGTCATAATTCCACAAGCTAATCTAAAAAGCAATTATGGATGACAAAAGATTCATTTGCTTCTATATTTACAGCTCATATTTGTGTGGTATTTCTGTATTTATAAGACTGAAAATACAAAGCATCAGTCCAGTGTCAAAACTGTTTTCCTGTTTTGTTGCTTTAAATACTCCACCCTGTCTTTGGGTATAAAGGAGACAGAGAAAAGAGAGAAATCAGAGGAATATAAAAAGCCTTGTCTAGTAGATTGACCTATCGCACATAAAAGGACTCTAACATTAGCAGAGGGGTGTGTGTGTGTGTGTGTGTGTGTGTGTGTGTGTGTGTGTGTGTGTGTGTGTGTGTAAAAGGGAGACAGAATTGCGTGAATTTCACGTCTAAATGTGGATTTTATCTCTTGCAAATGTCTCCTGTAAAATGTTATGACAGTTTTTTTTTCTTTCCTGTCATTAGTGTTCATTCCTTTTCAATTATTCTCTCTTGCTATCAAACACGCACTGATTCACACACAAATCCACATCAGGCTTCTGTTCTCTTTAGCCAAAAGGTTCAGCTCATCATTTCCTCAGTGATTATTTCTAGCAGCCAGCTTTTGAAATCTGTCCTCTGTGGTCCTGTCAGCAGTCGACCTCTGTACTTCAAACAATGAATACTCAAAGGGAGCTGGTCAAACAACAAAGACAGGTGGTGAAAGTGTGAAAGATTATTAACATAACAAAAAATATTCCCCCTATAAAGGGAATATCTTTTGACATAATATGTATTATGTATTCTGTGTGTCTGTTTGAAGTCTCTTCAAGCTTTTAATCCAGACTAGATGACTTAATAAAGATTAATTGGATTAATATTTAATATACTCGGTACTTACTGAGTACCCCAAGAGTTTAAAACTCTGTTCCTCAAGGACTTAACTTGTGTCAATGCAATGGTGAACTAAGTGCATTCCACCAAGTACTGTACTCAAGCACAACATCCAGGCACTTGTGCTTTAGTAGAGTATTTTCATGTCATTACACCATATAGGAAAAACATGTGATGGGCTTGTAAAGTATAATATAATTTTATGGATTTAACAGTTTAGAAAATTAGCTCAACTTGATCAACTACAATAGTTAAATTTCATAAAACAGCAGATACATCATAAATTTGTTGTAAAACATTAGCCCATCATTAACCAATGGATAATAAATGAATGACCTACAACAATAATCCCTCCCCTCCCCCACACCCTTGGTGATTTCCAAACGTGTCCTTTGAACTCTTACCTCAAGATGACTAAATGAAAAAGGGTTCTTTGGGTACCTACAAGTCTCCACTGAACTTGAGACAGCTTGTTCCCAGTAAATTTATGTTCCTCACAATCAGTGCACTCGTAAAGCTATAAAGCTGTATATTTATTTCTTGAAGGAAAAGGACAAGCAGCCTATATGAAGAACAATGACTCACCACACATTTACAGACACATGACACAGTGAAACAGGATTGTTGTGGAACTCGAAAGTGTTAACTGCACGGGTATTAGTCTGTGCACATCAAATAATTGGTATCATTAACTGGAAAACAAGAAACCAAATTATATGAATATGCAATTCCTGATCTCTCCATATTAACAGCTATGGAAATCCATATTCTCACCTAGCCTATATGTTTCAACAGCATTAGTGAATTCTTAAAATTTAGTTTTGGCTTTTTGTTTTGGTGTGCCACCCCAAGATTGTCAGTGGTCCCATGTGGCCACCCATGTGAAAAATTTTCAGGAGAGCACAGTCTCACCCTGAGGTTGTCGAAATCAGGTGCTTGGGCAGTGGCTTGAGGCGTCAGAAACCAACGAAAAAATCCTTTAATGTTGGCATGATATGTGGTCAGTTGCTGTTATAGTTCAATGGTGGTCGGCAGCATCAGGGGGAAGCGACCAGACAAGGACAAAAGTTAAGCAAGCAAAAGTCCGATTTGGGCGGGCGGACAACACCCGTGAGAGCGGTGTTTGCATCCCGTAAGATTCTAAAGCAAAATCCTGTTTTTTTCCCACACCAAACCATATGTTTTGGTGCCTAAACCCAGCCACATGTGTTTGTAGTTGAAGGAAAAAAAAAAAGTCAGTTTGCAGTGTTGCACTGACGTAGTGTGTTTATTTTGAAAGAGACAGTATGCAACTTCTGAATTTCTTGTGAAAACGGAAGTGTATCTTGAAAAAGGACGATGCATTTAACAGGCATAACTTGACAGGGCATCCCAGAACATCAACAACCAACACATCCAGGATACCTTGCACATTGTTTGTGGTCGTGGAAAGTCCATGATCAAAAGTCAGGTCGGATTGAGAATGTGTTGTTTCGGGGGTTCCACTGAGCAGAGCAGGCTGTAAACATGAACCCATTATCCCCTCAGAAAGCTGATATGACATTGGTGACTAGCTGCCTATTTAAAAATCCAGCAGTCACGGAACAACATTAGTATTCACTTGGAGTTATGTTTCTGGCCTTTTACTTCTACAATTGATCCTTTCATGGCTCACAGGAAATAAAATGGATGTGAAAGCAACATGATGCCACACTATGGCACATTACACTGGCAGACTTAAAGGTCAAGGAGAGCGCTGAAACAGACCGTGTGTCTTATGTATTCAACAATAAACTGGATTCTGTTTCTAGATCTTCTGATTATTCCCAGCTTCCTTTCCTCACATTCAAAAGCCGTTTCCAACAATGACTCTATGGTAGGATGACAAAGATGCACAGCCACAAATGTGTTTTATGTTCTCATTTCCAGTGATGTTTTCCTTTATGAGCTACCATCTGTATTTAGTTTAATTGCAGATTCATCTTTGTCAGCCAGTGGCTCGAAAAAATAACAACAGGTTCTTGTCTCAGCAGGGATAAACAGGCAGCGCTCCTACATACTGGCACTAATTGGTGTCACTTGATCTTCTGTGTGTGCATATGCTTTGTGAATTCCTTTTGTCTTTATTTTGGCTGTAATCTTGTGCTGTCTGTTAGCAAGTCAGTGCACGTACAGCAGTGGTGTATGGTAGTTAGGACGGGCCCCAGTGCATTTTATTATGATGAGCCCTGGTGCAAGATTTTGCTCCTTAACTAGCTACGACTTGACATTGGACAACATCAACATACATATTACGCAGCAATCATCACCATAAATCTTTATATAATAAAAATACCTAATAAAAAAATAAAAGATCAATTTAATTAAATCATTTTTATGGTTTATTTGTTGTTTTATAGTTTATGTAAAGTAAACATATCATTTTATTGTAGAATAGATTGCTACTGACTCTTTCACACACAAAATTTGGCCCCACTTCTTTTATTTGACATGAGTTCTTCTTTGAACATGGGTGTATGTCTGAGGTGCTTTCACACCTGTAGTTCGGTTCATTTGGTTGAATGGAAAAAATGATACTTTTTAGTTTTGGTTCAGTCCCTGTTCACAATAACCTTTTGCAAACAAACCAAGAGGAGTAAACATGACGTTCTAGCGACTGACAGGTAAGTCATTGATTGGACAGTTTTGGTGTTTGTCATCCTGCGTCATCAGGACCTTTGAGGGGAAAATCAAATTCTGGTGATCAAAGTGTTTTTATTTATGCTCTCTGGTTTCACAAAGAGCTCATAGAAATATAACTGATAGTAAGCATTATCATGAGGCTATTTTTAGACTGCAAGTCAGTCACATCATGAATAATGACTAACATAGAGATAGGATGAAAAGAAAACATCTTGTACAGTAATTCTGTGGGATCACTGCCACATGGTCAATTGACCTAATGAACGGACAACGTACACAGAGTCAGATACAATTATGGCATTTTAACAGCTTCTAATCAGGGGAGATACCCTCACTGATGTACATATGTGTTACCATGGTTACATGTATGCATTAGGATAAATAGGTTGTGGGATATACGTGGCCTTCATCAGGATCGATTATGAGACCATGGACATATTTCATGATCAGCAGATGGATTTATAATTGGTTTAGCTGTTGAAGTCATGCTAAATAAAACAAATCAGCTATTATAAAATCCTGTGGTTGGTTTGTTTACCTTCACACCACAAACGAACCGCACCAGAGTCCGTTTGAAAGCGGACTGAGACTGACTGGGACTTGAAAGCTTTCACACCAGCCCAAACAAACTGTACCAACCACTCAATCGGACCTGTGTTTCTTCCAACCCGACCAAACAGGTTACATGTGAAAGCACCCTTAATGAATTACAAGAGCCTGTTATCTGGCCAACACGCTGTTGAAGGGCTTTCTTTCTCTATGCCTCCTTCAGCCCATGGGCCACTGCCTTCACTGTCTATATTAATGCCCCTGAGCCACAGCAAGGCAATCATGCATTTGGCTACACTCAGAAGTCTTTGATATAATATTCTGAATGAAAGTGAAAATATCGATTGTGGTTGGCGGGTGTTTGCATTTCTTCAAAGTTAGGGCACAAAGTCAGAACAGGGAATAAAACATTCAGGTATGTAGGTTCCTAACATGTAACCTTTCATCATTACAATGTCTAAAAACAACTAGACCTATATTATATATTTTGTTGAGTTGTGTACTTAATTATCCCAGGTGTTTTCAAGAATGTTCAAACCTACAGAAACCTGTAATTTTATCCAAAGTTACGGTGCATTTTATTTGGTGGCCCTTCAATGGCATCATATGAACTCTACCACTTCTAGTAAATCTAACTTTGGGGAAACACTGAAAACACCAGATGACAGGTCATTGAAACATTGTAATACAGTGGAGACCTAATTTATTATTTATTTAACATATGATAAACAATCCAGCTTACGACAACGTGCTACTCATGCCAGCCACCGAGCTAACGTGTATGGTAAGCTAATTCACATGGTAAAGTCATAACATTACAGCAATGCTATTTCCCCTCTGTTGATTTATTTTTGGTGCCCCCCACAATATCCTCTTTTGCTCTGTTTATCAGACAACAAATGAGACAAAGTATGAAACAAGCTAAAAGTGATAAGCTAGGTCGCTAACACACCCCGCAGTCAACCACTCCCCCAGCATCTCCGGAGACAGACTTTCAGCTCGGCTGTAACAACTCAAATTTAGCCAGTGCATACCCCAGCGGCTAGGGTCACAGTGGGCTGGTGGGCAGCTGGGTCCGACCTGTGTAACTGCAGCAACAGAAGGTTCGCTGATCCAATGGGATGGCATAGCAGCTCAGGATCAGGCGCTCAGCAGAGCTGGGGTTTTACTGGCTAAATTTGAATTCTCAAACAGAAGCTAGCTCTGTAGGAAACACCACACAACAAAGTTACTTTTAGTGTGACTGAACTGACAACAAATAACAGCACTGGTGACCCAACAATTGAATTGGCCACATGACATTAGCTACATAATGGATGCAATGGTGTTTGTCTAACAGAGAAGGCAGCAACTCCCATGATCCCACGCTACTTCACAACATAATCAGAGTGTGTCTTTTGTTATTGTTGTGATTGAGATTACATATTGTGCTTTTAAGTGAAATCATATTCAACAGAACAGTCAGCTAACTTTTTCATTCCCTACTCGTCCTTCCACCGCCTCTTTCTCTGTCTCCTCTGTTGGAGAAGTGGACATTGATGCCACCAGCACAGTTGAGCCCATTATTGCCCTACAGCGCTGCCCTTGGAGAGTTTAACAGAATATACTTCACGGATGAGTCAGACTGCAGCGATGGATGACCTTTTGCCCTTTTGGGTCTTGATTAGTCAGCATGACAGCATCAACCTGTTAGAAGGCCTGGAGCACAAATTTACTGTTAGACCCCCATTTGACCCCTCACTGTCACCTCCTGAACACCCTTTCGCTGCCAAGTCCTCATTAAGAACAGTGCTCACTGCAGCGTAGCAGCTGTATTATTTTCACAGAGACCTTAAAAACCAGCGGCAACAGTGTTTTGGAAAACTACTGGGTTCCAGGTTTTCTGTCTGTGCTGATTTGATTAAGCACTTTAATTTAGGAATATGTACCATGTGAACACAATATATAATTAAAGCTGCTATAATCAATATTTTTAAATTAGCAACGGATCAATTCACGTGGATGTGAAGGAGGTTACTATTAGGGACAAAGTCACAGACAATTATTACCCAAATACAGTTCACAGCCCCTTACCTCTACTGAGGTTTTTTAACGATGTTTTAGCTCTTTATTTCTTCAATTCTTTGAAGCAAAATTATTGTTTTCTTTCCCCCACCACTCCCCCTGCATCATTTTCAGACCCAGTCAGCTGTTTTCAGCACAGCACTAAACAGTGGACAGAAATTATTGACAGGCTGGTGAACATAATGGAACATTAAGCTTGATGACCAAAACAAAGCTAAAAGGAGAGTTAATACTGGACTTACATTCATCATGTAGACACAAACATGTCTCCAAATGACAGGTAATGTTGCTCTGTGTTTGCTGAATGTGTCAATAAACCACTGGTGGCCACTATATTCACAATACAAAACAACTTGTTCCTGCTGCCAAAGATGGCCAAAAAAGTGTGGCTCTGGGTATATAAGGTCAAATAAAGTCATTTTCATTTCTACAGTCCAATATCACAGCTCTATCCATAGACAAGTCTAATTAGATTTTGGCACAGAAGAAGAGTGCTTCCACAAGAGAAGGCTTTAAGATCAGTGGTGGACAAAGCACTTAAATATTATACTTAAGTAAGAGAGGTAATACCACAGAGCAGAAATACTGATGTATAAAGTTGCAGAATATGGAAATACTCAAGTACAAGTGCCTCTAATTTGTACTTAATACTTACTTACTGTTTAAGAGAAAGCTATAATGCATGTCCTACCTTTGTTAAGTTTGTTTCATGTGGTAGAATTCCCTGATAAATATGAATAATTTATCAAATTACCAAAAACCCCAAATGATTCGCACTAATCTGCAGGGTCTGGGCACTCAGTCTGGTTGGTAAGCCAGCCTTATCAGCCATAAAGCCAGCAGATAAAGGAACGTGGAGTAAAGCAAGGAAAGGAAGAGCTTTTTCAGAGGTCACCAGCTGTTATGAGTTTGGAGTTTTTAATGCAGCACTGGAAGATTGTGAAGGAGAGATCTCTGAGGGCACAGGCAGCCAGCAGGGTGACCTGCACTGGGTAAAGAATCGAGGGTTTCACTGGGATTTATAAAGGAGCGAAAATCAACGTCACAATTAATGGAAACAGTTCCATCAGCCTCTCCATCTCCCCATTTCCCGCTACCCCTGAGCTGATTCTCTCTCCTTCCCCAGAGCTAAAGACTCCAAAGAAGACCGGCACATCTTCTGAGTCTACTCTATCACTTTATCATTATTCCCAGTGGCCTCAGAGGTGACACGCTGCATGGGCCCCCTCTAAATTGTGTGCTCTCTCAGCCAATACACTTTCTATAGCTCGAGCAGAGCAGACCACAGCAATCTAACCTTCGAATTAAACATAGACCATTCCTGAGTCTCCTTTATACCGGTACTGCCTAACAATTTTGTGCAGAAAGATGTCAGTCAAACTGCCACTGTGGAAAGCTGCTGCCAATTAAGAGTAGCGAAAATCTTTTTTTCTAATTTTAAACCCAAAGTTTGCTTTCTGAGATACTTTTGAAGCCGTTTCACCATCTGCAAGTAGTGTGAGGATGGGTTCCAAGTCTTCAACGGTGCAACCCCAACAGAATACTATCCATCAGTGACAGAGAGAGATAAAATCCTTCATGTGTAACGAAACCTGCTGAAGCAGTCCACTGTAAAATAACTTACCCACAATTTGAAGTTGTCACAGATACCACTCTCTTCAAAGGGAATCAATTCTGGCCAGCAGTAAGTAACAAATGTATTTAAGCTTAGCTCTGTACAGCTAAAAGTTTCGTATTGATTGAATTATGGATGTCATGATACGTGAGTACATGTCATATTTTGTTTTACAGGAAGAAAACGTGATTGGATTTTAATATTAAAAAAATTAAGAAGTTTATTTATGTATTTTTATATATATATTGTTAAATGGGTGCACAATATGGCTGAAGACGTGGTATAAAAGGGTTAAAGGGGCATTTTTTCTTTCATCTTAACTTTAAAGAAAGACTCCCAATAGTGATGACACTGCAGACCCTTTGCCCCTGGCTCTGTATAAATGAATCAGTGTTAACTGCACAGCAGTTGTCCTCATCCAGCTAGACGCAGCAAAAAAGTTACCTTTTAGTTACAAAGTAGATGAGAGAATGTTAATGAAACACATGTTAATGTGAGGAATATAAAGCATGGTACAGCTTAGTCATATACGACACATGCATCAAGCGGAGGCAATATCAACAGCTGAAATATGGTGCCACAACTATAAATCAAAGCTATAAATTTAACTGGTGATTGTTTTATGTTATCTTAGCCTGTAGTTTTGCCTGAATTTTATTTTATCTTTTTTTTTGTTTATTATTATTATATATTTTTATTATCTTTTTTTTCTCTATCACAGATGTTTTACATTTTATTGAATTGTGCTTTATAAATTATGTGTATAGTATTTAAGTTATTATTAGTAGTAATAATTACAAAACCTACATGGATAGGTACACTGTAGATCCCTCTAGGAGAACTCCTGTTAACTCCTTGCGTTGACTCTAAATACAGCCTCAGGGTTTGTAAGATGAACTTGGCTCATCTGTGTCCTTCGTGCATTGCATTAAGACGTAGCAGAGTCAATCAATACCATAGTCAGTGATTAATTAAATGTTGTATGCATAATGACATCTTGGAGCATAATTAATTTAGTCACTTTTCCAGTATGGAAGTCAAACACACAGAAAACCTGGTTAGAAATAGCAGAATTGGATTACATCCACATCAGAATGTCAGAACTACATTATGACATATTTATAACCAAACTAACAGATGTTATTTAACACTGCATTCACTCACAGTTTTACACTTTTACACTACATGAAGTAAGTTCTTCACAAGTCCATAAAATAAATGTGATTTCTCCAGGTACATCTGTGGAGAGAAGCTGCATCATAATGACAATGTTTAGTGGTATACTTGGGGATCTGTGAATCCACCCACTAGCTCAGACCTGCGGCGAAGAATATAGTTTTATGTACCAGACAGTAAGTGGTCACAGCAGGTGCAAGCCTGGTAAAACAGATGTGTCCCGACTGGTGAAAGATTGTAGCAGAGACGGGTTTACTTACTTCAAATGGAAGTAGACAGAAAAGCTATTTCAGCAGGAAGCTGAAACTGAGTGATATTTACAGTCCTCATAATCTTCATGGTCTTACATAAATGTTTCTTCTCTGTATTTCTGCTCTTTAGCTGGACATTGAAGCAGCCATAATAAACAGCAGCGATGCATAAACTGGTCTCCAGTTATTTGAATTTATGTCTTTCTTTAAATAAAGATTATAAAAATAAAGATTAAAGCTGCAATAATATCATTAAGAGCAACAATGGATCAAATTACTGTCTAATGTGAGAGCGGTTGCACAAATAGAAACCCAGTGACAACTGTCGTCAGACTCTTCAGTTCCTCTCAGCTCAACAGAGTGCAGCCTCAATGTTTGGTTCACAATCATCAACGTTGTGTCAAGCTCTGCAGAGATGTTTTAATAAACAAGTTGTGTACCACCTGCCATGCACCAAACAACAGATACAGTCAGCAACTAGCTGGTGAACACAGTGGAACATTTAGGACCTGAAGAGCCAGATATTGAGTGAATATTGCACCTAAATTTGTCAGGTGGACAACCATGACTCCAAATGAATACTGACGTTGGTTCATGACTGCTGGATGTGTAAAAAGGCAACTGTTTGCTAGAATGTTGGCCACTTTATGAGATAGTATGTGAATGTTGTGTGAACATAACCAATTTTTTTTTTTAAAAAGCAAACTTAAAAAAATAAACTTACATTTTAAAAAGACTTACATTCGCTACATTTCACACATAAAAAATACTGGTTTTAGTCACTAATTTATTATATAGATGTAGTTTACAGCATGCCAGCTAATAACTTTGGTCATTTAGTATGTAAAATAATAGCAAATAGTAATAATAATTGCAGTATTGAGGACTTAAAGTATGATTTGTGATATCTTGAAAAAATGCTCTATTACACCTAGAAAACTTTATATTAATATTATGAAATTGAGCATAGCGTTAGTTCAGGCAGGACACGATGCCAAGCTCAGTTCACATCCCAGCTACATCAGCTGATCTCAAACAGCCAATCAACTGATGGATCAGCTGATAGATCACATGATTCCTTTCTATGTAACCAATTGGTGAATCTCATTCAGAGCGCCCTATTTAAACTGCTCTGGCCTGCCTACTGTTGCTGCTTCCTCTGCAAGCTGCTTTGCAACCCGCCTTCACCCCAGCTCCTCCTTTTCATGCTGTGTCTGACTTATCAATGTCATTTCTGTTTGTCATTGATGCTGCTCTGTTCTGTTCCCGGACGTCTTTGCTGCTGCTCTCCCTGCCTTAGGATTTCCCTGTAGGCGCATGGAAAGGCAGGGAGGTTTGCTCTTTATGCCTGAGGGTTTCCACGTGGGCGCGTGGAAGAGGCTTTCTGCGTAGGCCCAAGGAAAGGCAGAGAGGCCCCAGAACAGAGCCATACCACTAAATATGATAGTGCAAATGGAAATAAAGTTTTCTTTGACTAAAGTGTTCCTGACTGAAATACTTTTACTATACTATTCTTACTATTCATGAAAACTGTTGTGGACCATTTTGAACAATGACCAAAGTTTTCCTAACTCAAAGGGAGTTATTTCTAAATAAAGAACCGAGAGATGACGAAGCTACAGGCGTGTTGCCAACCACGAAAAGCTTTAAAAGATTGCTTTGAATGAAAGCCAATTCACTGCAAACCAAACTCATAGAAAATTCCTCTTCAAGATGGTCATTGTATAAATTAGTTAAATTTACCATAAGATTTGTTCTGCTCATTGACAGCTGTTTCTTCTGTCCCTCCTTCTCACAGTAATTACTGTGTACTCCCCTCACTTCAAAGGCTGATAAATATTCTAATACAGGATTATAAGAAATTATAATTTCTCTTATACCAGCAGCAAACACAGAGTGATTAATGCAAAGGCTCACTGGAGTGTGAAATTATCCCAATGCTATTATGTAAAAAATGTAAAAGCGGCTTGATTATTTTCACCTTAAAAACTAAAAATTCATTCTTTTGTGTGTCTTCCATAAGACTCCATCATGACTTACTGTTGTTGAAGCATCTAGAATCAGTGGTTAAAGATGTGTTTCTGATTCTTGGGTTTGAGTCTGGCCAGGAGAGCTTAGGGTTTGTTCTTCTCTTGCACCAGTTTTTTATTATCTGACCTCACACAGCCACTGTACAGGATATTGCAGGAGCACTGCATTGCATGACAAGCTGGCACATGACTCTATAATTTAAGGTTTTCAGTAAAAACTTAAAGAAGGCATCAGCAAATTCGCAAACAGCATGACTGCAAAGAAAATCACAGCTTGAGTGTTATCATATTTATGGAATACTTTGACTTCTCATTCCAACCACAACTTCAATATTTACATGCATTCAAATACATTATTTATCTACTGCTTCCTCATTCTAATAATACAGAAGCAAAGGTATGCTTAAGATTAATTTACTAGAACCGCTTTCAGGAAAGAGAAGGATTGTTGTCGGGGGTAAATAAATCAAAAATCAACCACTAGTTTGACAGAGGTGTTATTTGAGGAAATGTGCTAATTGTCTGTCTAGCCAGGAGTTAGAGAAGAAGATTGATACCGATAACTTGTTGCCACATTAAGTATGGAGCTGGAGCCAGGAAATGATTTCAATCAGTGGAGTCTTAATTGAAAAGAGGCTTAAAGAGTAATTAAAAATAATATATTTGACATTGAAGAAACATGAAAGGAGTGTTTAGTAATTAGACTGCATCGTGACTGCATTGTTTCATTCTTTTCAGGGGGTAGCAATGCCATGAGCTGTACAGGAAAATCCCGCCAGTGGAGTCTAGATACTGGTCTTGGTGGTCAAGGGTGAAGGGCAATGCAACTGAAAGAACAACTTGTTTTTTATTCCCAGGTCAGGTCGGAATTAGCTGACAGTACGGTGACTTGGGGTTAATATCACATGCTAAGGGGGACAAAGTGTCGGCATTTGACGACCTGTGGGATGACAGTGTGTTGGAACGAATGAACACCATCAGCCAGCTGATTGCGTTGGAAAAAGGAAAAGAGAGCAAAGGAGAGAATAAGTAAACACAGTACGCATTAAGGAAGTCTTCCTGATTAAACATTCACAGAGAGACTTTATTGCAACTGTATCCCTCCAGCTGTGACACAGCAATGTAGGCCAGAGGCATAGAGTGAGGGATCAATGGCCCCCTGATACCTCCCAACTTCCAGCACCCTTGCTTAGACCAGACCCATCTTTTAACTCATTTTCATATATTTTAATTTCAGCTACACACCTGTGAGGTTTTGCAACAGCATCTTGCACAATTGTGACACTATCACATTGGCAAGTTTTGCACAGACAGATAGACAAACAGACAGACAGACAGACAGACATAAAAACGTGTGGCCAAATAGTCAAAGAGCTTCTGTGGTAGTTCCCGCTACAATAGCTGTCACCAGCACCACACACACACGCACACACACACACACACACACACACACACAGAGACTCACAAATCAAAAATAATCCCAGTCAACACGATGTTGTCTCAGCTGGTAACAAACATATTTTAAAAATCTGCCAAGCAGCACCCCTGGAAATTATTGCAAGTAACATTTGATTCAAGCTATGTTTTAGGGCTTAATGATGCCTTTAATTAATAGGATAGCTGTGTTAGTGTGAAAGGGGGACGGGGAGATTGGGGATGACATGCAGCAAAGGGCCATAGGTTGGATCTGAATCCATGGCTGCTGCAGCAAGGATAAAACCTTTGTATACGGAACATCTGCTCCATCAGATGTTCCTAATGGGCACCCATTATAACATTTACCTTTTTTGTTTAGCTCATACACAAACTGTAGCAGTTTAAGCCAAACTTATATAGTTAGCTGACCAGTCACAATTCAACTAGATGTAATGGAAGCAATGAAAACCCCATATGATACTGCAGTATGTCAGTAAAAGGTGTATGCACTTACAAGCGTCATCTTTTGCTGAACAGCAGCCACCAAAGTTAACTAAAGTTATGAGATAATGCTAAACTATTTTAATAAAACCACAAGTGGAGAAGAGTCACAAATACAACAATAAATTTGTTAGCATCAGCTGACATTAGCCGCCCCAAGCTATTGCAGCGAAACTCCCGACTGTAATGAAATAAGCAGTGGTGCATTTTATTGATTGTGAATTTGACCTCTTATTTGACTCTCATGAGTTAATAGTCTTGCTTCAAGGTCAAAACGTGCATCTCCTAGGAGAAGAAAAGTACTGTTCTTTCCAGTATACTGTATGTACCCTGCTATTCATATGGCGTTCATTACTTCATGTAATTTAGTAAAGAATGGATTAAGAGGGAACAACAACTCTTGACCTGTGGATCCTTGAAAAGAGCTCAGACATAGGCATCTGTGTGTATAAAGGTGCTTTGTTTATGTGTTTACACCTTCAGATATGCACACACAACAACCTTGCATGCCCAGTGGCAGTAACAAAGAGCACTGTAAATAGAAGGTTAATTGAACAGTTTTGTAATAATAAGATGCTAATAAGATTTTTGCAATTAATCATTTTTATTATAAAAGCAAGGTGAGTTGCAATAAGGGACGGGACGTAATATAAGAATATAGAAGACAAGCACAATGAAAAAGTGATGGGTGCAGAGAGCATGAGCAAAAAAAATCTGGCTGTACGTATAAACAGACATCTGTTGACTAAGCTGGCTGCATTGTCAGCTGTCCTTTTCCAGGCGTGTGTGTGAGTATAAAACAACAAGAAAACAATGCAGAGCTCTCTAGAAAAACACTTGAACTTGTCTCAGTTTTGGCCATAATGCAGTTAAATGTTGACCAGCATCAAATCGACATCTCGGTTAGATTACCTTGTTATGTGTAGCAGTGGTTGTTAGTCTTCCAAGAATCCTATTAGGTCACAAACCCCCATTTAATACGATTTAGCTTCAGTGGCCTCTATCTGAAGAGAGTTTGGTTGTTGGACATGATTAAGACCAGAATTCTATGGTTTCCAACTACGGTGCAGAATACAGAGATGACTGAACAGGCTGTTCTCATGCACTGTCTGTACGTTTACCTAGGAAAAGTATGCCCAGAATTCATATATAACCTATGTAATCATGAGCCAGTAATTTGTGTTTAACCCCTGTAATTGGGAAAGCTGTGATCACATGACCAATGCTCTGACTTAAGTACAGAAGGAAGTAGTATAAAGTGTGAAAGTCTGCCTAAGGAGGCAGGTTGGGGTGGTGGATGGACTTTACCCCTGGTCATCATTTCCTTTCCTGAACCTAACCTAAATAACATTGAGTCCCTAATGTCATTAATGGTGCATTATTTGGTTGGATATCATTCAAATCATAATGTTTGCCCTTTTGTAAGATATCATATGAACACTGATTCATTCATTTTCCATGCTGCTTATCTGGTTGGGGGTCACAGGGGGGAGCCTATCCCAGCTGACATTGGGCGAGAGGCGGAGTACACCCTGGACAGGTGGCCAGACTATCACAGGGCTGACACATAGAGACAGACAGCCAATCACACTCACATTCACACCTACGGACAATTTAGAGTCACCAATTAACCTGCATGTCTTTGGACTGTGGGAGGAAGCTGGAGTACCCAGAGAAAACCCAGATGAATGAGTTAATGAACGCCATGAAACTGTACCCTGGAGTCCAAGCCCCCCACCCTGGGTTCAAACCAGGAACCTTCTTGCTGTGAGGCAACAATGCTAACCGCTGAACTCCCCAGAACTCCCTCAAGGACTTCTGGGGGTCCCAGGACACCTGGTTGAGATACACTGGTGTAAAGCATTGTATCACGTCAATTGTTTTCCACGCAAGTGCCATGATGCTGCATGCTGTTGTAATAGTTCTCCTGAGTTTTAAAATCCTGACACAAAGGAAAACAAATTGTTATGTACTAACTCTTTGTCTGATAAACCTTCAAACTTTCAGTCTGTGTTAAAGTTTCTTACCGACAACAAAACACCCACACCTGCACAGGCTCTTGTGATTTTTTAACAGTGCTATTCTGAGTGTGAATGCAGCCTTAGGGAGAAGGACAGCAAGGCTCGAGGGGAGAGACAGAAACAGGCAGCTGTCATCAGTTTTCTGAACAGCAGTGTTTTGTTGGGATTGACAGCTTTGTGCTTGGATCTCTGCTGCAGGTGAGTCATAAGGCTGGTAGCACTGAAACCGGGCCAGGACCACTCACAGCCTCCTTTTTAGGATCTCCATTTTAATAAGCTGGCTACAGCTACAATGCAAAGGAACTGAGAGCTGGTGACAGAAGATGCTGCCAGCTTCCGGATACTGCTGATCAGTGACTAACAATGACGGCAGTAAAGAATGTCAGTAAACTGTAAGCTGTGCTTTATAATGACCAGTACAGTGATATACAGGTTTACTACAGGTTTAGCTGCTCTTCCTGAAGTTTCTACCATTTTATTTTCCCCGTAAAGGGGTTTTTGGGGAGTTGTTCCTTATCCGCTGTGAGGGTCTGTTAAGTCTGTTATTTAATAATGGAATGTCACTTATTTAAGGTGACATACATCACATACGTCAACTCAAAGTTGACTTTTGGTTTCACCTGGGACAAGAACAGCTGCCTCCTAGATAAAAGTCCTGTGTTTGTTTGACCGATCCACCTCCTCTTCCTCTTACTGTGTCTTTATACTACGTCACCTCACTTCCTCTTTTGCCCCCGTCATAATTACTACAGCCACAAGAGGTTGTCGCCTAACGATAAACATAAATGGGATGTAATTGTTGCTTTTACAAATGTCCTGTGTGTTTGTATTTAGGAGGAAGACAGTTGTATTGAAAATGACAGTATATGTAGAAACACTTGTTACATTTTGGATCCCCACATTTCCAAATTACACAATCCAAAGTAAAGCTTTAAACTACAATAACAGTCCTTGAACCACATCTTTCGGCGATTTTTTTCCAATAAAGCCAATGTTACTGAGTTACTGCTGCAGGAAAACATTCCTCACTCACTTTTTAGCTGAAAAACAGGAAACAGCTATTTCAGGAGTTCATTCATCTCCATTACTGTATCATAGGGGTTGACTGCAGCTCTATCATCCAGCCAATATCACCAGGTTGTCCTTTCTTTTGGCGCCAAGTCAGAGAATCTTCTTGTTTACGCTTCACTTAATTTGTATATTGAGTATTGGAAATCGGTGATGGAGGCGACACACACCAACTTACTGACAAAGCCTCCTCCATCTGAGGAGCACTGCCCTTCACTTCAGGCTCCGGTGAGTTTATCAACATGGACAAACTGTGAAAAATCTGAAAAAAGAAATCCCCTGATTTTTAGCATTCATAGCAGCCCCAAGCACAAACATATGTGCACACACATGCACACACATACACACACAAATCGACAAATGCACAGTTACCATCTCAGTTTTGACATTTGAGAAAATAAGAAAAGCTTATCTGTTACTCTCAGGATAACACACTCAGTGCCCTGCCAGGAGCAAATCTTAAGGTTCATTTCTGATTGTGTCTGTGTTGATCCATGCATTGGCAGGGCTGGGTGTGCTGACCACTTAGGTTGTCTTTATACAAGCTTGTTTAGTTCACACTATGTAAACATTTCACACTCGACAAGACCACTCAGGATGTGTGTGTGTGTGTTTATCCAGACTATAAATGAGAGAGAGCAACAAACAAAGAGCTTAACCGTCGACTGTTGGTTCTGATTTGGTCTGATGCACAGAGCAGCTTCGGATGAAGTGAATGAAGGCCCGCAGTAATCATGACGGGAGCAGAGGAAGTCGGGTGTAGTCAGGTGAAGTCAGGTATAAAGGGCAAAAAGGTTGCAAACAGAGTCGACTGGGGTGGGTGGATGAATGGGTCAAACAAACAGAACTTTCACCCAGGAGACCGCTGTTCATGTCCCGTGTAAAACCAAATGTCATTGTTGACTTACTTTAACTTACATATGTAAGTTAACTTATATAATGTAGTTATGTGAGTAACTTATGTTGTGTAACAAATGCACTGGTTGCTTTGAATCTAAACAAACTACCACCATTTTGCAACATTAACCACATGTTTAAAACTGTAACGGTAAGTAATTGATATACAAATGGTCATTTGGAGGGCGAAGCACTCCTTTAAACATCACCTGCCACTGGTTTCCTGCAGCAGTCGTATTAATTGTTTTGGAGGTTAATGGCAAAGAACATAACCAGTCATTAAGGTATGAGGACGTGTTGAACAGTGTGTGGAAGAATGGAAATGTGAGACAGACGGAAATGTAAAAGTTAAGTGAGAGAGAGAATTATTCCGTGAGTGCCCATATTTGCATAACACCTGAGGCAAAAAATGCGTAAATGTGTTTTTGCTCCTGTGACAAAGCAATTTGCACACCTGGGAGGCCAAGATCGCAGACTCTTGAGTGTGTGTCAAGTATAGACGATAATTACAGCGCACACGTATCCACCACTGTGGATATAAACAAAATCATTTTCACGGTCAAAATCACAATGTTTTCCAAGAACAGCCTTCAAACACTTCTGATTTGTTTTTGAATCTTTAGTAACTCTGGTGTGTATCTGTAAAGCTCAAGGTATGCTTTCATGCTCACAGTTTTTGATCCATTCAATCAATTGAACAGTTGAGGAAAAACAAAACTGGCCTGTGTTTTCTGTGGGACATGGGCAATAACGGGGTCAGTCAGTTAGGTTCAAAGCACTCTGGATCTGTGGTATAAGGTCTTGTACAGACAGACAGTCTGCATTAGATTCCCCTACAGTCTGCAGTTTATAGTGTGGTGTTGTACAAGACAGGGTGATTGAACATCGCTGGAATCAATGGCTCTCTATTTCTTGTTTCTATTGGCAAACCCTGTGATTTAGGAGCTGAACTTTGACCTTCAAATCGGCTGTAGCCGAATTTGTCTGCTCAGTGGAAATAAATAAGAGGCACAGTAAATATTTGCAGAGCATTTCTGTCTCCAAAAAGTAATACTAAATTTATACTAATTTGCAACGGTAAATTTGTTCCGTTCAGAAACCTAATGCCAAAGGGATTACAGATTATTTACTCAGCATAATAAGAAAAGTCGAGTCAATGAATCTGTAATCAGCAAAAAGCTCACAAAGAATGTGCTTCTTTTTCCTTTTCTTTTTTTGTTATCATCAGGAATTCGTCATCTTGATTAAATATTGAAAAAGTCAATACTGCGGGGCAAAGGCAAAAGACCTTAACTTCATTTTGGTGAAAAATGACTTTAAGTCTTGTTTTGGAAAACTAAAAGTCGTTTTGTGTCTCTTGTGTTGGACACAACTCTGTCCTGTGTTGTGTTTTTTGGTGAAAATAGCGGCCTATGGTTGTCTTATCTACAAAAACTCATGCAGCTTCACTTAAGAATAACCCTTTGTTTACCTACGTATGAGACTGCTGTTTTTGGTGTTGCAAATAGCAACTTCAAGTGTCTGAAAATATAATGTTGTAAGATTTTGTTTTAATTTAGTACAAACAGGGGCGGCACGGTGGAGCAGGGTCCAGGCTGTCAAGTCATCAAGTCATCATTGCTTTATCCTTTAGCAATTGATAAGTAGAAAGCAATAACTAGCTAACAAGCATGCTAGGTAGTTAAAAAGTTGCTGACTTCCACTTTACTGCAAAAGTAAGTAAGTAGTGCCCTAGCTGGCTAACTGTTAGCTCATCTTTGCAAGCTAATGTGAGCTAATTTCCATTGTGGCAAAATACTGACAATTAATCTAAAAAAGCAAATATATATTTTAATGTCTGTAATAGCAGACTAGTGTAAACTAAAGTAAAACTTTCAGCTGGGTCTCATCTTGTCATTTTCACCTCTATGCACAGCTGTTTTATATATATTTTCCGGGGCACTGGCAGCAGGGCTCTTTTTGATGACATCACAAACGTTGATTGGCTGACAGTTGTTGTCCCAGGGCTATTGTTACAAAGTAAAGTGGTAAAAACCCTTCCAACTGTCTGATATTTCTATATTCCTATTTATATCATATTCAGTGGATAGTTTCACAATGTACGATTCTATCTGGTAATTATTATCATACACTATATTGCTTACTCTAATCCAAAAAAAAAAAAAAGAAAGAGAGATCAAATGGAAGTTAATGCGTTTTGCCTTGATCCCTTATGACCCCTTATTATTGTGCAGACAATGCAGAGTACCGTAGCTTCCAAATAAGGGCCAGGGTCAGGTTTGAGCTTAAGATTTAAATGTACAATTTATGTATATATAAAAAATAAACAAACAAAAAACATGATGTGACATGATGTGCTTAGTTTCTCAATATTTAACCAAAACCACCTCACCGTGCAGTACAGGAACATGTAGCACAATAGTACATTCCTAAAAAAACAAATTATGTAAAACCACCGAGTAATATGACCATGAAATTTTTAGAAGACAAGATTGTGCAGAGACAGATGGGAGTCTGACTGAGCCTTCAGTCTTGTTCAATTTTGGGCTTTCAAAGCATAAAACTTGACATTTTCATTATAATAGCGGATATCCTCAGTACTCCTGCGTACAGCTGTGGTTGGTGAGATACTGCGTGTCCCATTGAGTTGCTGTAAGGCATCCGGTTTTATATCTTCAGTTGGAAGAAGAGAATAAAGGAGTGATACAAATTTACTTGAATCTGTGTGCACTTGGTGTTTGATTACATATACACTTCTGGTTAATTGCTCAGTAACAGCACGCTTGCGAAAAATGCTTTAGAATTAGAGCAGAAAAGTGCAAGGCCCAGCAAACTTAAAGCAGCATGCGAATCACTTTCCTCACAAAGAAAAAAATAGAAAAGGCTACCATCTCGGCCCTGAAGCCAGACTACCCCGTAAAACGTTTAGATAGCACAATAAACTTTCATTTATTTGAAGAGACATCAATCCAGGACAGCTGGTAGTGGCTCGCTAATGGTTTTCCTGCCACTCTTGTCCTCAGGGATTCAAAGTAAAACACCTAAACTAGAAACACACAGGTTGAGCTGCAAAACAATAAAAGGAGGAATTTTATACAGCATGCTCAGAGAGGTCTAATGGCTTTTGAGTCACCCTGATAGCGCGGCTCTATGGCAGGGACTCTGAAAGTCTGCATCAGTACAAACAACAAGTCAATGCAGACCCAGCCACATCTTCGTTATAAAGCGTAACATTTTCTATCATGATCGATAAATTGTTAGTGACATTGAATAAACAGTGTAGCTGGAGATCATGCACAGCATTCCTGTCCCTAGATGACTGTTTTTAATGTGGCATATTCCCCTATCGTTGTCATGGTGACGTTAATTGCTAGGGAGTTTTGTGTGTTGTTGCTGCCAAGTTCACACATTAACGTTACAATGGAGAATCTGCTATCAGCTCCTAAATCACAGACACAGAATGTGACTCATTTTCTGGAGTAAACAATTTGCACAGATGGTGTAAATATGCGTAGTTGTAAGAATACAAGACAGAAATAATAACCGTCTGAGGCCCACCTCTGTTTTGTTCAGGCTCAGTTACAAGAGATGTGATGATAATTAACTGCAACAACAGCTAGGGCTTATTCTCAGACCACTCCGTGACTCTCTTTGTCTTGAACTTGAATGTATGTTACTTCAAGGTTATAGGTGAGTTGATTAAATGTTATTATTGCCAATCGTTCCAGATGTGTAACCTTGAATAAAAAAGAGATGTGGACCCTTGATTATAAAGTTTGAGAACCCCAGCTCTCAGGATTGCGATGGTGGCCTGTCATGTCACGGCTTGTTGATCCACCACATGGGTACAGACTGAAATGTCTCTAAGTCTCACTCTTAACTCGTCAAATACCAACTCTTGGTCAGTGGCTCTCTAGCAGTGATATGAGAGGCACGGCATTTTTCGACACTCAGACCAACTGCTGTAGTAAAAAGAGCATGAAAGTCTGCATAAGGTTGGCGTGAGGAGAGGTGGATGGGTCAAACAAACTCCTGACCTGACTACAGTTCGTGTCCCATGTGAACCCTCAAGTCAAGTCATTTTGATAACAACATAGTGTGCTTGTATGTGTGCACTAATACGCCTAGTGACGTCACGTGACATTTGTGACAAATGTCATGTAAGTTAACACCACGCTAGTGACAAACTTATTTTAAGTTTATTTTGAAAAGAGACCAAATGCCTACAACAAGTGGAAACTGTACATTTTCTATTAAAATGGAAGTTTATTTTAAAAAAGACACAATGCATGTCATGAGTGTAAACTGACATGCCGTCTCTTCGTGTCTATGAGGCGGTCATGAGGACCAAGCGCCTGTATTTGATGAGTTGGGAGTGAGACATGTTGCTCAAAAACTACTGGGTGGATTGCCATGACATCTGATACAGATATCCATGGTGCCCAGAGAATGAATCCACTGACATTTTCTTTAGTGCCATGAAGTTTGACAACTTCTGGATGGCTTTCCATACTTTTTTTTTTTTTTTTTTTTTTTCCAATTCTTTGGTTTATGCAAAAACCTGCAAAACTAATGACATCCCCATCATCTTCAGCTGCACTTAGTGTTTGGTGCTAATTAGCTACTGTTAGCACACTAACATCCTAAAATAGGATTATGAGTAAGGTAAGCATTATACCTGCTAAACATTAGCATGTTAGCATTAACATTGTGAGTATATTTGCATTTAGCTCATTCATAATAATGATAATCAATCAATCAGTCATAAAATTAACATGTTTTACAGGAAAATTATTTTTTTAAAAAAAACAAGAAAACCAAAGTAAATTTAAACTGAATTAAAATCAGGAAAGGCTCTCTGATAGCAGTATGTGTTCAGGAGGGACTTAAAACAAATCACTGACTCAACCGACCTGATTTCCTCAGGTAGATCATTTCAGAGCCTCAGGCCCTGACTGCAAACAATCTGTCCCCCTTAGTCTTCAGCCGGGCCTCTGGAACAGACAAAAGACCTCCGTACATGTCAGTACTTACTCAAAGTAAGTACTGACATGTACAGTACTGGAGGTCAGAGGTATAGCAGGTAGAGATGTTGTGTATTCAGTGAAATCTTACTTGTCATGTTTACCATTTTGTCACACAAAAGAGGGATTCACTTAGCTGAAACATCACTGGATTAGTATCGGCTACTGCCAACCATTGACGTCATATCAGTTCAAAAGTTCAGCTAAATTTCCATCCCAGTCTCTTAGGTTAAATTCAATCACAGTTCATTAGCTCCAAAACCTTTTAAATTTGCCAAATTATTTTAGCTGACAGGCACGGAGGGCAGCTAATAAGGGTGCTTTGGCTCAGCTCTTGCTCGCTACAGCTGTGTTGTCAGCTGTATGAGCAAGAGACTAACTAGCTAATTGATGAAGTTGTCAATCATACAACGACAGGACACAGGACTCAAGACTGTGGAGGGTTATCTGTTTAGATTAGACAGAAAAGATGAAAAAATTAGAGGGGTAGCTTCAGTGCTGACAGCTGATGACGGACAGGTCACCAAAACAGCAAATATGTAGAGCCTATTTCTGTAAATTCCCAACACCAAGCTTACTATGGCTTTAAATATAACAATCCAATTTTTGAGGATGACGGATTACATGCAGAGCTGCCAACTGAGTGAGGCCGTAATCACAAGCTGCAACGGAGCCCAGCTTTTAAAGAGCTGGCTGCACGGCTGACATCCAGCCAAAGCCGACAGAATGCCTTCCATATTTTAATTGTTTATAATTACAGTGATAACAGTCCTGTTTAATTACAAGTCATTTTTCAGCCATGAAAAAGTGATATCAATATGGTTGAACACATTTCACACTTTAGCCCTCTGTACACACAAACACACACACACATACACACAAAAAGGATTTCACATCTGACTCAGATTCAACAATTTAGCAAAATAAAATTGTTTTATAGTAAAAGGTAAGATTTCCAGACCTACATTAGTTTCCTAAATTTAGCAGGATAATGTCGTCTTTATATTTGGCTAAATCACATTTGGGAGAACAGTGGCCTCCTCCTCGTCTGGTCGGATTTCTAGTGTCTCAGTCGAGGCTGATTACATTTTGTTTGGAGATGATATGATTGAAGAAAGAGAGAACATGAGGCCCTCTTTTTGAGAAAGTATTAAAAATTGTTTGCAGGTTTTTCCAGCCTTTGTTCATACCCCCTGAGACTCTTTCACCGTCCTGCAGAGTTTATCAGCCTGCAGGGTGTCTCAAGGTTTGATGAAATTCTAGTTAAACCTGTGACTCCACTGCGTCATTCAGTTTTAGCGCTGCTATTTTTTACTTTTTACTTTTTCCAGTGGACTGAATCAATACCACAGCAGCATTCGCCTTGATGTGAGCATGAAAACAACTTAAACCAAGAGGGACAACAGAACCAAACAAATGATGGACAGTAGACCATATTTGTTGCCCAGGGCAACTAAGTACCCATTACTGTTGAGCCTTGAATAGCAGAGCTCAGTCCTGAACTGTGTATGTTTGAAGGAAACAGTCACTTCTGCTTTCCGCAAAAACACAGATATTTAAATATTTTATGCCTTGTTTCTCAACCCAATCCCCACAACAAATGTTGGCATTGTATGTTGCTGTAAACCACGGATATGTTATATTTATACATTATGATGTAGTGGATGTATTGAAACTTCACATTTCAACAATGCTGTGGCTAACGTGTGGTTATGTTCAGGCAGAAAAACACTTAGTTATGATTAAGTGAAGATCATGTTTTGGCTTAAAATACCGAGTTTTGGCAACCGTGTCTCACTCTGAAGTTGTCAAAATCTGGCACTTGGGCAATGACTCACGGCGTCAGACAAAAAAAGACATGGGCATGATACATGGTCACCGTTGGTCACCGTTATAGTTTGACAGCACCCCACGGTATCAGGGGGAAAAGTGTCGGGAAAAGAAGGAAAGTTAGGGCAGTGAAAGTCACAATGAGGTGGAGGGAAGGGGTGGTGGATGGGTCCAACAAACACCAACTCTCACCCAAGAGAGCGGTGTTCATGTCCCATAAGATTCTAAAGCAAACCAGAAGTGTATTCTAAAAGAAGACAATGCATGTAACAGGCAGAACTTTGCACAATGTCCCAGAACGTCAACAACCAAAGCACCTGTGGTACCTTGCACACCATCCCCTCAACCTCCTGATGACAATGTCAACTCATATGTAGCATCACATCATATGATACCTATTAAGCATGCAAATGTAACATTTTCGTTTGCAGAAACATACAATGCCACATTTTCTTCTGGCAGCTTGGCTAGGTTTTCTCATTGCACTGCAAGTCCCAATATACTGACACTTACATATAGAGCTGAAACAAACAACTGATCTATTAGTCAACTGTCTTTGGGTTTTATACTGTTTGTTGGACTAAAAAGAGCAGTCAACTTTTGCTCTAGTGAACTCTGGAGGGCATTTTTCACTATTTTATGACATTTTATTTAACAAACAATAAATCAGGAGCATACTCAGGAGATTAATTGATAACTTAAATAATTGTTAGTTGGGATGTTTTTACCAGCATGTTCCCCCACAGCGCTCGGGGCTTTATAAACAGTTAGCAAGGAGGTGCCAGACTGAAAGCAGCAGCAGGTATTGAAGAGGCACAGCTCTGAAAAAATGTGAATACACTAACGCTGGGTTCACACAGGAAGTGAAAGGGCGCACCGATTTTTCGTGGCATGCTGTTCGCTTACTTTGCACATCCAGTGTCTGGTGTATTTTTTCCTTGAGCTGCGAGCGAACCAGGCCGGAAAACACACTGGTAATCTATTTTAAACCATATAAAGGATATATTAGATTTTATATAAATGATGTGATTATGATAAATGATAAAATATGCATCCCAAGGGTCCATATATTTGTCATTTGTTTCTGTACAGAGAGCAGGAGAGATGAGCAGAGCCACACACTGACTCACACACACACACACACACACACACACACAGCAGGCAAAGATAGAGCTCTACGTGTGATTTAAACAGAGTAGGGAGCATGATCACTTGCTGACCAGCACAGAATAATGTGCTTCTGGTGTGAACTAAGGCAACTGCTGACAGGCGGCTGAGCGATAATTAACAAATCACTGTACTTCCACGTCCAGTGTGAACCCTACGTAAGACGAATTGCCTAACAAGAGTGTATCTGGGTTTGGCTCCTACTTTCACTTTCATTGGTCAGCGTGTTTCCAAACTAACTGACGATCCTTCATAATATAACTTTAAGAGGTCACTTAAAAAGTAAAAAAGGAGCGTCCTGCTGGCCTAGGGGTTGAGGTGCTGACCACAAACGTAACTTCCCTGGTCTAGCCAAGGACCTTTGTTGCATGTCATTCACTGTCTCCCTGCCCTCTTTAATGAAGGCGTAAAGATTTTACAAATGAGATTTGGGTGCTCTACAGTAAAAAAATCCGGAAAATGTTGAAGTTGAAGGTCTGTGTGGGACAATGCCATCAGTGCTGACCATCCAATAATCCATCTGACACAGTCTGATGTGTCACAGTCGGAAAGGCACTGTCTAAATAATAAAACAAATGACGGCTGAATTCAATGTAAAGGCTTTAGTTTCAGGGTCTTGGTATCATACATGTCATGACTTACTGGCACACTTGAATAGAAACTATTGCTAATGTTATTAGTAACACTGTACTAGTGAGTTACAGATTGCAGAATGGAAGCTACAGGCTTGGTAAAATAGGTCACATGATATATCTGTGCAGAAAATCCCCCTGGTAAAAGCGTTTGCAGTGCAAAAATGTGCAGGAACAGATGAGCGTACCCTGAAAAAACAGGTAGAAGCTTTAATTCAAAAGAAACTCCTCTTTTGAATCATCTTCTCCTGAGAAAGATGTGAGCACTGTGGTGAGAGACATCATTTCACTGTCTGCTATCAATGTTTAATTTTTAGGTAAATGCTATTTGATGTCATGTCAACGGCAGAAAATAGTTTTGCACAAAAGCCCATTCCCCTTCTGTAATCAACCTCGTCAATAAAATATAACTAGTGTTATTGTCTTTGCGGCAGAGTTCTCACCATTGTGCATATTATTTCACAGCATTTTTAGTTCACTGTTTATGTGCCCTTAGTGTGCATTGCACCCCTCTGGGTATGCTTTCTAGTGTTAAATGGCCCTTGTCTTGTTGCCAAAAAAAGGGAATATGAAGATAATGAAGGCAGAGGAAGAGAAACAAGCACAAGTTTCTGACACTGGTGCAGCAATGACGCACGGAGAAAGGAGATGACCAAAACTGAAAGAAACAAGAAAAGAAGGAGAGGGAAGCGGGGACAGAGTGTACAAAGAGAAATACAAAAGATCTGAGAGGATCAAAAAGACTGGATGTCTGATGAAATGGAAGCAATCATGGAGAAGGAACTGGCTGAAAGTTCTTCAAACAAGCATTTTGTCTCATGGGGAATTATATATATTTTGTGGCTATAACAAATACAAATTCAAGTTTATACGGACAGAGGAACAAGCTGAACCAGGTACTTTGATACTGAAATAGTCTGCCGGAGCAGCAATGAAAAGATAATACAAGAAAAAATTTTTTTTTTTTACCCATATACTGCATTCAGAACGTGTTCAGATGCCTTTAATTTTTCTACATTTTGTTATGTTTATGATCTGCATAGAATCGCAGAAAATCCTCAATCCAGGTGTGCAAAGCTTGTCGTGTTATACCCAAGAAGATTCAAGCATCTAATTGCTACCAAAGGGGCTTCAACTAAGCATTGAGGTAAGAGTCAGAATACTCAATGTGACATTTCAGTTTGTTTTTAATAAATTTGAAAAAAAAAAAAAATTGCCTAAACTCAAGTTTTTGCTTTGTCATTATAGGATACTGAGCGTAGACTGATGAATGGGAAAAATAGTTGATAGCTACTATCAAGCATAAAAATGACTGGGTCTGAAAACTTTCTGAATGCACTGTAACTCTGTATCAGTAATGTAATGCTATGCTTATTGTCATATATTCTTCACAGAAATTCCAGTTAATTTCTTTTTTTTGATGATGGTGATAGTGTAAAGTGCTGTTTAAAACTGGCTATAAAATGTTCTTTAAGTGCTCACACTGTGTGAAATTAAACAAAATCAAAACTTTCTTTCTCTCTCATTCACACACACACACACACACACACACACACACACACACAAACACAGGCAACAACATCAACAAGTGGCTTAATTACAACACAAAATATGACCAGGCAGCTATTTCCATTTCCAGTTTCTCTTGCTTGTATCAGTCATAATAGAAGGACAAGGGAAACATGAAAGAGGCATGTATGCTGTTGCCAAAGCTCGACCAACCTGGCCTCCATATTTTCTGACCACATGACACATCGTGTTGCCATGGCAGTTTCACACACTCTGCCACTTCACAGAGTCGCAGAGAGAAAATCGGCACTGATCTGGGGGGATCGACTCGTGGCTCTTGTTACCAGCTCACCCTTTTTCCCCCTTTAAGGGCAGAGGCCTTGTGGGTAACCTGTGAGTGTGTGACATGTGCTTTGGTGTATGTGGATGGAAGCAGCTCTCTCTCTAGGGGTGCCATGGTGAAGAAAGCGGGCTGCAAACAGTGATGATAGCAGTGGAGTTAAGTGTCTAGACGAGCTCAGAGCCACTGTTCAACCTCATGAAAAGACCATGTTTGTTGTTTTGTGGTTAAGACCGACATAAAGCCATTGCTGGCTAACACTACCTGAACGCCATCCTTCCTTCTGCAGAGTGGTCCGGACTGCTTGAAGCTAGTTACCAGCTGATAACTAGCCGAGCTAAAATTAATGCAAGCAAGGCAATGTGTTCTCAACTATGGTTTGGAGCTGGTAAGATGTCATGGAGAGACGTAACACTCTGCTACAACCGCGCAATAGTCTGATGATCCATCCATCCATGTTCTAACCGCTTATCCTCTTGAGGGTCGTGGGGAGGCTGGAGCCTATCCCAGCTGACATTGGGCGAGAGGCAGGGTACACCCTGGACATGTTGCCAGGGTTATCGCTGGGCTGACACATAGAGACAGACAACCATTCACACTCATGGGCAATTTAGAGTCAACAATTAACCTGCATGTCTTTGTACTGTGGGAGGAAGCTGGAGATCCCGCACCCGGGATCGAACCAGGAATTTTTGACAGGTCAGAAATGTATCTGACCGTCCAACAGCCGGTTGGGAGGCGTTGATCAGACTGTAATTGGTCCTCGCTCTACCTGGTAGACTGCAAGGCAAAAATCGGCCGACAAAACTGACATTCCGTCTGACTAAAGTGAGTCATGCAGCTTAAATATTGGGTCAGAAATGGAATAAAATTGTATAGTTCATGCCCTGCATAAAACATAGCTCCAAAATCTCTCCAGGGGTGTTCAGTTGGATTGAGATCTAGTGAATGTGAACGTCATCCTGTATAATTCAACTAATTTTCATACCTAAGCATTCAGTGACGCCTAATGCCCTGTGCATGACAATACTGTTATCCTGGAAAAGATGACTCTCATCTGCATAGAAACGTGGACTGAAAATATAAAAGCAATCAGACAGAAAAAACTTGGCACTGATATGTTTACATTCAAAGCCTTACCCAAGTAATTTTTGTGCGTGGACCTATTTTTGCAGCTGTGATATGTAACAGTTTTTGAAGACAAAGACAAATTACAGCCCTCCAAGAGGGACATCCCATCAATTAACCCTTTCACTGTATGTGTCACTCTGGAGTTCCTATACACTTCTCACAGTACTTGCTCACTTGTCAAGATTATGGTGAAAGACACCTCAGTTGACTTCTTCCTTTGTGACTGAAGCTCCTGCCATCTGTGCGCTAATTATAAATTCTTTTTCTGAGTGACTTAGATCTTTAACTCCTGCCATCTTCATCCAAAATCAAGTTTAACTGGGTCTGCTCAGCATTTTTATACATGTCTTGAGCATATTAATTGTATCATGCAGCACAGCTATAGAAGCATCGGCATTTGTTACATCCACCAGCTCTTTTAATCAGGTTTGTCTTTCACTTTGCCACCTGTCTGTGTTGTTAATTAAATTTTTATGTGTTACCACAGCTGCTTTTGTGCACTCTTTAGACTGAGGTTGAAAACAGGTGTGTTTATGACGGGGTAACACTTAAAGCGTTCACTGCTTATTTCACAAACTCTGAGAGGTCAGACTTCAGAAAACTGTCTTACAAATGAGTTCCAGATCATATATGGTGTTATGCATGGTAGGTTGGCATGAAGTATCTCTATTACCAACTTGTGAAGTTTACAACTTTTTAAAAATACTATGTGAAGTTTTTTGACACACATGATTTTGGAACAATAGCTGCGGTTACATGGATAATACTTCTTCAACCCTATTGAAGTCATTCTTATTAGAGATTCCAACTGAGCTCTTTACAAACAGATCCAATAAGATGTACATTGAACATTGAAGCTTTCTTCGCCAACCGTATTGAGAAAATTCATCTAATACATTGAGTATAGAAGTAGAAAAAGTTGTTCTGCCTGTTAAAACAATTTAGCTGTAAGTAACATAAGTGTAACCCATGTAATTTTCAGTAGCTACAAATAACAGATGTTCCCTAAATGTTTCATATGCAGGCTGCTACTACCTGTAATGATAGTCGATATCCAGCGATCCACGTTGCAGCCTGTAACATCAATGTTACATGAGGCTACAGTTTCAAAGTCAAAGAGCACTCACATAAGATCATAGCGCTAGCAGAGTGCTAAATATTTTTAAATTCATTAACAATTCTCTGTTAAAATCAGCAGACAGAGCAGTGTAAAACAGCTGTGGCAACATGTCTTGTGTGGCGGCTCTAACCATGTCATCCCCATATGGAGTGAACATGCACGAAAAGAATATATTTATTCCAACCAGGGAAACACAATTGGATTAAGTGTTAACATGGTTTTTAGATGCTAATATTTTCTTACTGAACAGATTATCACAGGTTTACGCTCCCACCTCTCAATATGATCAAGAATTCCCTATGATCAGGCCAGATCAGGCCAGTTTCCTCTGATTGAGGTGCATGAGGCATTTTTATTCTGAATGGTTTATTATTCTAATTATTAGGGTCCATGTAAACCCATCTAATGTTTTAATGAGTGGTTTGTTTGCATCTCATGTAGATGCATAAGAATACACATTCCTGCAAATGGCTTCAAGCTATTCCACTGATCAACCAGTTGCAGTAATGCATGAAGAAAATTAGAAATGGCCAAGTAAAATGCAGGAAGAAGACTGCAAGCTACTGTAGCAAGCAGGGATGCAATCAATACAGGTTTTACATTCTTAAAGAAAACCACATTTGCAAATGTTTTATGCTGAAAGAAGGAATTCATTCAGCATGTCTATTAGGCCTCAAAGACAATGTATTTAATTTAAAAAGCAGTGAATGTTACTTTGTTTAGAAGTAAAGTCCACAGGGTACCTTTGACCTTTAAAAAACATACCTGAAACTTAATATAATAAAAGCAGTTGCCTGTTTCCAACTTATCGACAGTAAAAAGGGAATTTAATCCAAACCTTGACCAAAGATGTTTTAGTTTCTGAAATCTCTTAGCTAACTTTTCTACATGATGAACAAGTAAAATTACCATGCCCAACTTGTTCTACAATCACTAATGAAATCCGTGGTGTCTGTATCACAACTTTGATGAAACTGTTTCTGAGTCGTTCCCTCCTTCAACTTCTTTCTAACTCATCTGATAAAGGAATGAGAGCTTCTCCTAACTAAATCTAGATCCCATTAAGATTTAATCAAGCCCGAGGGAACAAGAAAAGATTGGACAAAGGATCCAATAACTTTGCAGAAAACTTTTATCCATCTATTTCAGGCCTCCCACCATTTATTATGTACCTATTATTTTAGCTAAAGACAACTCATAAATCCTCAAAGTGAAGTTCTTTTAAGAACAATTGTGTTGCAGGCTCTCTAAAAAGGTGTAAACAGCCTGGGACATTTCAGTCGCAGTTACAGGTGACCACAGAGACTCTTTGCTTTTTTAATGAAACACCAAATGCACATTATTTAGTACACATGCCCTCCATTAACACAGTGCAAAACTGAGAAAGAGGGAGAGGTAGATGAAAGTAAAGAGAGAAAGAGGGATGAAAGACAGTCACAGCATAATAGCATTGAGATTTTCTAAGGTACAAAGCAACCTTATCCAATGACATAAATAGGACAGTTTCAACACAGTTTGATGCCTTGAGTGTTGCACCGCTTCACTTTTGCTGCGAGGACAAGAGTGTGATTAGCAGCTTGATGTCACAGCAGTTCATGCTATTCACCACCTCTGTCTTGCAAACAACTGGAGGCAGCCTGAGGGTAGATTAGATTTTGTTGTCTGTGTGCATGCATCTGTGTATGTGTGAGCTGGTGTGTGTGTGTGTGTGTGTGTGTGTGTGTTTTGGTTTTTTTTATTTCTTGAGCCTTTAAGCTATTTCAGCACCCTGTTTCAGTCCTTTACCCAACAAGACATGTGCTAGTTTAACAGGCATTGTCTCTGGTTGGGCCAAAGCTCAAAACCTTGTCTGACCTTAAGTGGTATTTAGACATGCAGCAGTTTTGGTTTACTTGCAATGGGGATAAATGTAATGTAAGTTTTCACGGGAACTACCTTCAAATAATTTAACAGTCTGGGTCACAGGTTTCCAAGCATCATCCAGAGTAAAAATACATTGATATCCGAGTTACAGATTTCTGATCTGTTAAGTGGTTTTAATATGTCCTGTGTTGCGCTCACTGACAGTCGTCAGAAGAAACAGTTGAGCCAATCATACCTTTGTAGGGGGATTGGGAATGGGAACAGAGTGAATCACCTACCTGTGTCAGATCAAGAAAAGGGTCGACAAGTGTAGATAAAATTGGGCTAGGATCTTTTCCTTTGTGGCAATGCATTCAACACATTTGTTAGATGTCAAAGATACACACCGCGCGTTGTGGTGATTTTGTTTAAAACAAAAATCCACAAGACACCCAAAAAGGGATAGTTCACACCAAACTACACCAGACGTACAAAGAAGGAAGTGTACATCTACTACTAGCTCACCTAGCACCACTGAGCTAGTTAACGTTACAGCTCAGCAGAGGGGGACGCCACAGATGTTTACATTGCATCACAAGCGTCTTTTCCATGAGTCGCTTTCTTCTGCGCAGTGATATGGGTGGGGGGTGGAGTTCAGTAGAAGCAAAAAAGTTTCTACATGAAACTGCTCACAACAAGGTCTGTGGATTATCTTGACTAACCGGGTTCCGATTTCTGGAAAGAGACATTGCTGTTGAGTTTTTCAAAAGGTTTCTGGCGCTTTGAGCAACACAAGCCGAGTGCCATCTAGTTCTATTATATTTGAGAGAAGGCAGACACCTGTTTCCATCACTCATTAACTCACACCAAAGCAATCTAGACTGATAAAGAGGAAAGAAACTGACAAGAGGAACAATATGTATTTTTGATTACAGGGTGAACCGTCCCTTTAAGTGACATATTTCTTCAATCGGCATGAAAAACATTGACTGCGTCCTGTAACCACAGCTCCAGTGCTGACACCAGCAGGATGGATATCTCATTCACTACTGACTGGTTTGAGCAAAATAACTCCTACACCCACCACCAAGCACAAATCAGCTAACATGAACACAGTGTCAAACTGATTGATGAGGTGAAACTGAAATGGCAATTTATTATCAGACAAGGACACTGATTCTGGAAAGACATGTTGCAGTTGAATTTTTTAATGTAACTGTTCAATCCTGTGAGCACCGGAAACAAATTTACATTCACCAAGTCAGAGACTGTTATCTCAACTCCAGCGCAAATTAAACCAAAACTATCTCCATGATTAGAAACCACTTGTTTTTTGTTTTGTTTTGTTTTGTTTTTGTGGACTGACCTTGTAAATTCTCCCTGAATGGTTTATTTCAGATGGTCTGGTCTAGCTTTCAAAAATCTGATGGCCCTGAAAAGTTATTTCATACCTAATATCACAGAGTTATTGTGTGCAAAACAAAACCGCTCACTGTATTCTGAGTTTTAGATTTTCTTCTTTACACACAGTAGATCTCTTGTTCCCTGTAAATTCCATATATGACTGTACACTACTGCTAAATATCGTTCGCAGGCTGCAGACATTGATGGTGACATTATCCTGTAAAGATCTGTCAGGAACTCAGATACAGTATGTTCCTACAATAGCAAAGCAATAAGAAAGAAAAAGTGGAAAAAGTCACATAGATACGCCCTGCTGGGTTATTATCTTAAGCAGATGTCACAAACTGTTATTTGCAGCTGAATCACTTATGATATGACTTGCATGTAATGATGCGCTGCTTCAATCAGTTATTCTTACTGATAACTGGCTTTTCAGCCCAAGGCTAAATAATGTAACCCCCAACTCTTCCCCTGCAGGCTTCACTCCATCTCTGTTCCTTCCACCTTCCGTCAAAAAGCTGAACTCATCGGTGCAAACGTACATCCTGGATCCCCTGTGCTTTCAGTGATACTGAGAGAATAATACACAGAGAAAGAATCAGTGTGTAGACCAGGTCAGTTTATCCTCAAGACAAACAATGGCTTTTGTAAGGGATTTACCCGTACTGTCAACTGCAAACTGTGAAGCCAGAGCTGTCTGTCTTTTTGCTGCCTGCAGGACAGAAAAGAAAAAAATCTTCCCTGCTGATACTTCAGATAATCTGCAGCTTTCACAGGGTGGTCATATCAGTTGTTTCATCCTCCCTGTCCCCTACCAGAGAGTAGGTTTGTAATGTTCTGCCTCTGTGTTGTCCAGTGTAACAGAGAGCGTCTCTGCCCATGGTAATGACGTCTCGCTTATCAGCTGACAACCCATATATTCTACCCCCCGAATGTCTCCTCAAAGGCAACATATCTACTTCCACAAAGTCGTTTCCTTGAGGTAATGATCCCGCGTTCTCATTCACAGAGTGTCTTCTTGCGGGCAGGATGTCTGCTCTTTGTATGGAGTGCTGGAGTGTGCGGAGCTGGCAGGGGAACAAGGAGCTGTCACACACACTGGGACTGGACCGACACCAGTCTGAGATACTGTGGTCGGATCCTGCTTGGCTGTCTGAACTGTCTCCGACCTTTTGCCCCAGTCCCTGGCCTCTAGCCAAGCTCAGCAGCCTGGGGATTGTAACGATGGGTGCAGATGCTGCCACAGCAACAGCAGCAATATGGTGGTGCTCAGCAACAGTCGCTTTGGTGTCTGTAATCACTGCAGCAGGAGACGCCACTGCAGCTGAGCTGGTGAATGAGGAGGAGCCAAAGAGAGCAGCGACTTTCTGGTAGTAACGCATTCGTATCACTTTGGCTGAGCGGTAAAGATCCCCTATGAAACAGTAACAGATGGGGTTAAGACTGGAGTTTGTCAGGCCCAGCCACTGGGCAAACGGACGTGTCTGTAGGAGCCAAGACGGTGGGCTTTGATTGCAGTCAATCCAAAGGTCGACCAAGTAGAGTGGAAGCCAGGACACTGCGAACAGAAGCACCAGACACACCACCATCTTGGCAATCTTCTGGCGTGTCTTGAGTCGTGACGTGTGCAGAGCTTGGCTGCGAGGATCAAGATCGGCGAAAGTGGATTTCTTCCCTCCCCAAAGCCGCCTGCCAGTTAGGAAGCCTATGGTGAGGTTAAAGGTCACTGGCAGGCAGTAGAGCATCACAAACAGCAGCACGTTGTATCTGCGGATGAAGAGTGAAACAATGAAAAATAAGTTACTGATTTAATGCCCTTTTTAAATTATGTTCATGACTATAAGTTGAAATCTGTCCTGTTTTAATTAAAATATCCATCTGTATATGTGGTCAAACACTAAAAGTGACATTGTATGTACTTGAGACGCTCTCCATACTCTGATGTTTGCCCAATGAGTCAAGAATAATTTTATGAGATGACGCATTCCAATTGAAGTCATGAATTGCAGTGTAAGTATAGTTATCAGGAACACAATGGGCTCATTTCAAGCCTATTACATTTGCTCCTGTTTCATCAACAAGATAGAAGGATCAATATGACTATATCATAATAACCAGCAGCACTGTCTTAGAACTCCCAATTGAATTAGGTTTGAGGGTATGTCTAGATAATCATCACTATTTCTAACACTTTGCAGTACACAGTTACAAAGTGATTGGCACACAATGAAGCTATAATGGCAGAAAAATACAGTGTGCACAGTAGAAGTCATTCTGAGACACTTGACAACTTGTGATTAAGGAAAATAAAACACAAAAAAACAAGGAAGAGCAAGGTAAGGGATGAAAGGGGAACAAAAGGCTGTCTCTAAACCTGTGTTTTAAGTTCAAAACAGTGCTGACTTTGACAGTCTGAGCTCATCAGTGACAGCATTTATTAACCTTTTCGAGTGGGTCCCTACTAGAGATGCACTGATTCAGTTTTCTTGGCCAATTCCGATCTCCGATTTCTTAAAAGTCTGACCTGCCGATACTGATTTTGAACTTTGAACTGAACTGGTTTGAAATAGGAAAAATGCATGTAAGATATCAAAGATAAGTGTCTCATTTCGCATACATAAAAACTACTTTGTAAACTGCTACTTTGTAAGAAAACTAATTAGACTAAATGAGGTTAGACTACCCAAAACTAGAAAATGGCGCCAATCATTTTAGCATTTTTCCATTCACTTACATGAAAAGGTTAGTGTTTAAATCTTATCATCAACTTCCCCAGTAATCTGATAGTAATCATGACTCATTGGCTGGGTCAGCAAAGTAGGGTAGACCACCCATTTTGTGTTTTTATTGGGTTATACCTACTATACATAAAAAGCTAACGTTTAACTGTTTTAGTATCTTCCATTCACTTACATGAAACAAATAGCATTAGCTTTGCTATGCTGCACTTTTGAGCTAAGTTACTTATTATGTGATTAATACAGATTTGGGTGGGGTACCTCAGTCTGCTAGTTAGCTTAACACAATAGCTTACAAACCAGGTGCAGCATGCGTGGGAATGAATTACAACCTCTGAGAATGGGTTGCAACAGCTGTGACAATAGTCAATTACAGTCTGTGCTGCTGTTCACCCAACGTGCACATGCAGTTAAATTCGAATGGCCCAGGATTGTCTATATCAAAGACTGACCGGCAGATCATCGGTCATGGCTGATCAAGCTCAAGCTCAGCCAATCGATCGGTGCATCTCTAGTTCTTACATGAGAATCTAAAGGCCTGACACACCAAACCAACCTTTAAGAACCAGCAAAGGTGAATGCCAACTGAACATGATCATACTGCAAATACTACGGCCAACAACCAGACAGCCAATCTGCCATCAAGCATTGCACCAATTGAAATACGTCTGGTGCAACATTGCAACTAGCAACTAGTAACTTTGCTTTTCCCTGGTGTTGTCAGTTTGGTATGTTGTTGTTCTGGGGGAAAACAGAAGGAAAAAATGCATTAAATGAGTGAAATCACTGATGCACTGTGATGAGCAGCCAAAGAGAGCTCTCTCTCATTGAGAGTACCCTCTGATTCCACATGCTCAATTGGCCATTAAGAGCCAATTACTGCCAGCAGAGCTGGACACCACAGAAACTACTGGTGATTGGTGGCCATGAAACATAACCAAGGCCTGACAGCATGTAATGGCTCACTGTCAGCTTGATGTGTCAGGACCCTCAGGCTGCAACATGGTTTGTGAGTGGACGAAAGATCAAAAATTAGTTGGAAAGCAGAGGCTCTGCAGAGATCATAGACGAGATAATAGTGACATATTCTGCTGTCTTTTGGAGAACCTACCCTTGTTTAAGGCGATGCTGAGGCCACTCCTCCTGACAGACCAAGATGGCAAATGTCCCAAAGCTGATATCCTGTCGCCGGTTCATCACTGCAATAGGAGCGCACATGACCGAAGACACTATCCATACCACGGCAACGGTTGCCAAGATTCGACGGCGGGTAAACATGGAGCGAGCTCTCAGTGGTGATCGGACACTATAGTAGCGATTTCACACTGATCACAGGTCAGTGTTAACACGCTGGCTGAGACTGACACAGCCTGCGTGAAGGGCACCGCTCGACAAAGGAGGTCGCCGTAGACCCAGGCGGTGTAGATCTGGATTCCCAGGGTGATGGGCATGCACACTAACACCACCGCCAGGTCACACACCGCCAGGTTCACCAAGAGACTGCGCGTGGCGCTGACACCAGCCAGCCGCCGGCTCCTCCTATTGGTAAGGACGCGCAGGGACATTAAATTCCCAACAAATCCCAAAATGAACGACAGACAGTACATGATGGTCAGAGCGATGGTGCTGGGCTCGTGGAGAGTCCAGAGCAGCATGCTCTCAAGGTTGGCCAAGTCATTTGAAGAAAAGGGGGACAAGGTGGAGGGTTGGTAGACAGAGGTGGATGCTTGTTGAGAGGATGAGGTTGAGGGGGTGGAGAACAAAGGGGAGGAGATGAGGGAGGAGTAAGGTATGTGGGAGGAGGGCAGCAGAGAGGGCAGAGGCTGATGCGAGGAGGCAGTGGCAGAACTGAAAGTGGAGGGCAGCATCATAGAGCTGTGGAAGCTGTAGGTGTGGTTGAGTCTTTCCTGAGAGTCTTCATACTGCAGCAGTGGAGAGAAGCTTGGCTGGACTGAGCTCCAGTCTGACGGCTGGTCCTGGGACAGATCCATGCTGCTCTCCTGACGGGAACAAAACCACAGCAGGGAAGGCAGCAGAGAGTTATGAAAATCTCTTGACAGCAGAGCTTACTGTACTGGTTTCCCTTGGTCCTCATTAAAATCCATTCACAGATACAGCAGAGGAAAAGCAAAAGCCAGAATCAGACTCCAAGTAGACAGGAAATCCTAACCAAAAACATCATGTTAGGTTCCACACATGTGATCTGCAGGTCCTTCTGTTTTGTTGACAAATGTACATCATGGTCTCCCATCTCATACCACATCCTATAGAGTCATGATCCTGTTCAGCATTGGTCCAAGTTCAGTCCTAACGTAAATTAATTCTTCCAGGGAGTGGCTGTTTGAACCTGATAATCCCCCACGAGCTGTTAATGGACTCTCTCACCTTCAAGGAAGGCAAATATCATGCAACCCTCACCCCCCCCTACTCCGCTCCTCAGTCTCTCTCCTCCTCCTCACACCTTTAGTCCATCACAGGGATGCAATCAGATCTGTTTAGAGAAAAACACCACATATATCAGAGGCTGTCTCCACCTGCAGCTGTATTAGTAGCTCTACAGCAGAGCAAACAACAGCAAATAACACATTTCCTGGACAGAAAAACACTGAAAAGCTTTTCACATCTCCTGGTGTGTGTGTGGGTCACAGCTTCTCCCAGTTAGGTCTTAGAAACAGTCAGTAAAGAAGTGTTTCTGCTCAGGAAATGATTTGCTATTTATTGTAATTTTAAGAATGTAGACATGGTAAGGAAAACATGTTAGCAATAGAGATTAAATGTTAATTATTGATTGAGTACAGATAGCAGAATGTCACTCTAGACATTGTCATTTTACAATCATGTGTTTCTTTATGAACAAAGAAAAGTCTGTCAGCGCCAACATCAGAATATTGCCATTAAAAACAGGGACTGATATCAAAAGCTGCCATACAGAAACTTCAGAATTTGCATCCTACAAAAAACACATTTTAATCCTGAATGAATAAGAGGCAGAGAGGAGTAGCTGTTTGTTCAAATAATGATCTTCCCCTCAGAGAAAAGCATATCCAGACAATGTTCACTTTGTGTTTACTGACCGTGAGAGGATCTTCTTGAATGCTGAAAGCCTGAAGATGTTGAGAAAAGCAGCCAGGTGCTGACTGAAGATCTGCACCCCACAAAAAAAACAGAAGAAAAGAAAGAAAGAAAACAATAGCAAAGTTGCTCCTGAATCGCTCACAGCCGGTTGCCACATGCGGTTTATAATCCGTCTTTGAGTCTCAAAGCCACGGAGGGATTTGTTGCTGGTAGAGCTCTTTACGTTTCCGACAGCTTTTCTTTTGACACTAACGGGCTCCTCAGATGTCTGCGCTCCTGCCGGCGGGAGCTCCGAGCCCATCCGCCACTGCAGGACTGAATATGAGAGAGGAACAGAGCCAGGGAGGGAGCAGCTGCTGCCCACACACACGCACACACACACACACACACACACACACGCAGCCACGCACTCAAGCGCGCAGCACCTATGGCACTTGTTAAACCCTGTAATCAATCAAAAAGTGTCTGTCATGTCACTCTGCAGGCTTCTTCTCCTCATGTTTCCGAGAACATGACGGCTGTCTCGTTTCTTGACGCTCAAAAACACAAAAAATTCAGAATAAACTAGATTATCTCTCCTCTGATTGATTATGACAGCCAAATAGCTTATTGACTGTAGCTTATTTCCTGTCATCATTTTGACAACAAATTTTTGACAAGATGGATGCACTACATAAATAATTACATTATCATATTTAGCCGTTTTCCCACTGCTAACAGTAAAAACATACCTCTTAAAACCAGTAATGTGACATATATGTGATTGAAAGACAAATAAAAATGTTCAGAAATATTTGCTTTGTGTGCTGATTTACTGTATGAAGCCTGCACATTTGATTTTCCTTCAGTGTGCACTGTATTATCATGTCAGCATGGCCGGATTAACTTACTATAGGGGCCCCCTGGGGGCAAAGATCTTTTGTCGGGCCCCTATTTCTCCCCTCTATATGGCAGTTTCATTATCTCCAAAGACACCAGGAGACCAACCAGTAGGCTACCTACTCATAATGCTGCCTCGCCCCAGTTTTTCTTTGTGTTCATTACAATGAAGAAATTAGTCAAAACTCATAACTTTATTTAGGAATATAATATATACACAGGAGCAGAAACTGAAATAATTAACAAGCTGTGCAAATTCAAAGGAAAAATAACATACGACCCATTGATATGGAGTGAACCACTTTGCGTCACGACATTTATTTGACACCTTTAATTAACAAACATATGATGATCTTATAAAAGAGGAAGCTTTTTCTAAAAAATAAACAATGTGCATCACAAAGGATGAAAAATACACATAACAGACAAAAGAGTGCAAGAAATGAAAGCGTTCAAAACATAGCAGAGAAAATTTTAGAAGAGAGAGAGGATATAAATTTAAATCAATCAAGTCCAGATTAACTGTGTACATGTATAAAGGACAATTACAGTAACTGCTGTGGTGAGGCAACATATAGTTAAGTCTATCACCGGCACTACAGTGACTTGCCAGTTAGAGCCACTGGGGCTGTAGAGCTACCTCATCAAAACCCCACTTTTTTTTTTTTGTGAGTAATTTGTGCTCAAAGTTTAAAAAAGAACATTGCTGCTAAAATGGGAAGATGACACATAACTGCAGTAAAAGCTACAGGTCATGTATCATCCTCCAAGCTTGCAGAGGTGCACTGTGACGCCTCTTTGCATCTGACCAGCAAAATCGATGCACTTTGTGAGGTAGCTGGTCAACTTGTATTATGGCTAAGCTGGAGATGTAGAGGATGTGGACCGTTCACAGAGCAGATGTGCAAAGTGTGTGTCTTTTTACTGCCTACACCTGCAGCGCACATATGGCGTGTGTGAGTCACAGGGTAAAACAAGACGGTGAACTTTTGTTTCGGGATTGTGTGAGTATGTGATTGTTGTTTCCTCAGTTTTTGGACTCAGCACAGTGCTGTGAAACTTCATTTGTTTCACCAAGTCTGTGTAAGTCAACATCTACAGGCTACAGCCCTCTCCTCCTTTCCTTTAACATCGGCATGATACATGGCCGGTAGCCATTATAGTTCAACTGGCGCTCTGCAGCGTCAGGGGGAAATGTGGTGGGATGAGGATGGAAGTTAAGGTGGCAAAAGTCCGAGTAGGATGGGTGGTGTATGGGTCCAACAAACAGTGACTTTCACCTGGGAGAGCAGTGTTCACACCCTGTAAGATCAGAAAGCCAAACCCTGTTATTTTTTCCGAAACCCAACCAAGTGTGTTAGTTGTTGGAGGAAAAAAAGAAGTCTATCCATGTTGTTGCACTGATGTAGTGCATTTATTTTGAAAGAGACTGTATGTAAATCTTAAATTTCCTGTGTAAATGGAAGGATATATTGACAGAAGACAATGCATGTAACAGGCAGAACTTGACACAGCGTCCAAGAACGTCAACAACCAACGCACCCAGGGTACCTTGCATGTTGTATCTGGACAGTGGAAGGTCCACGACCAAATGTCGATATGTGACGAGGTCAGAGTGAGAATGTGTTGACATTTCATTAACTTGTTATTGGCGTTACGGAAACTAGCGAACAAACTAGCTGGAGAAAAATCGTCCACCTCATAAATTAGGTTTGAGTGACCGCTATCACTATCCACGCTAATATCGCTTTGACATGTATGCTAGAATGGCAGTCTGGTTGCCGTGGTCATGAATAACATCTGAACATTAACCCCTTGTTGTCATCGTAGACTGGTATAAATGTACAGAGATTATAAACAAATGGCTCCTATGTTGTTTTAAAAGGAAAAACAACAGTCTGTCTTATCAATTTTAGTTTTCTAGAAGTGTTTTTATGGACAATAAGCTCCTGAATGGACTTTTCTGTGTGTGTTGATTAATTTTTCACTTATAAATACACATTCAGTGCATTTTTTTACTCTCTTTTTTGTGCAAAGTTCCGAGACAAAATCTTAGAAAAACATGTGGGAAATGTTACCTTCTGGGATATTGTTCTACTTTAAATGTGGACAATGTGGGGCTTAATGCTGTGGTCCCATGGTGTTTTCTAGCTGATAAGCCCCAGCTCTAGTCATCTACAGCATCTTTTTCCAAAAAAATATTCAAGCAAAGATAGAGACCCTTTTATTTCAGTGTGTTGAAACGTATAACTCAATGACAGAAGCACCTACCATGATTCTGACTGTTGGGGGAAAAACCCTAACCCTCAGTGTTGACCTTTAAAATAAGACCATGCATGTACATGTACTAAAAATGGAACAAGAACAGCTTTCATGTACTTTGAGTTTGCCTTGGATGGGTGTTTTAGGTGATTTCAGGTGAATTTTACAGGATGTGTCTGAGGTTAAAAGCTGCTGTGGAGCTTCGCAGTTTCATTGACTTCAAGACCCATAAGTCTCAGGGGAGGTCAGCCAATCACTGACCTTTTAACCACACCCTCCTTTACTGTTTGAGAAAGGCTGTTAACTGAAAAACAGGAGGTCGTCCTGGATGAAGTGGCGCTTTAGGGCTGAGTCCTTACTCAGTGTCAGTGGCCGGGATTCGAATCCAGGACAAGCCCTCTTTTGCATGTCATCCCCTTTCTCTCCCCTGCCTTTAATTAAATAAAGAAGAAAATGTCCCACAAAACAGTCTGTACCACTTCTCCTACCACTGTGTATTGAAGCCTAAAAGTGCAGGCCTCATTACCTTTCCATCCAAGAAAATTGTCTCGTACGTGACCAAAAAGAGGATGTGATGTCACAACTCTAATGCAAGTAGGCCTAATACATAGATACTGATCAGAGCAATCAAAAGCTATAAACAATGTATGAAAGTGATGCTACAGTTTAAATTCTGGTAGTGTGATAATGCACTAAATAAACTGAGTAAACGCACTAAAATGACAACATCTCCATTTCTGAAAGCAGAAGTGTTTCTACTGGCCTGATGGAGCACATCTGCTCCTTCCAAGCAGAACAAAGGTGATCTCTGACCTGGGGAGCCAGCAGAAGATCACCCCAAAACAGGAAACACATGCTTGAATTTGTCCATTGTACGAGCCTCACTGAAGTCAGTGGGAGATATTCATAAGGGTGGAAGTGTAATGTGACCGTACCTCAACAGTTTCCATTAAAAATTCATACAATATGTGCAAATACTTTGCTGACTTGTACACTTGCATAATGCATAGAGATTTGTAACAATAACCCTGGGAGGTAAAACACACACAATATGTTCATATGAAACTACACTACTGTTCATCATTGTTACAGATGCTTCTTACAAACTGTTACTGAGCTGCCTCCAACTCAGACTGTGTGAACCCAGTTTCACCAGATGCACAGACCTTGGAACGGAAGCTTTATCTCTGCATCAAATGGAGAAAATAAATACATTTTAAACTAATAACTTGGAAGGTGAAATTAAAATGTCATGGACCTGAATCTCTGGGCTTCCTCTTTTCAGCCCAGTATCTGTGAATTAATAATTCCCTGTCATATAGAGTTTTGATCAAATCGGCTGAGTTCCAATTTATGCATAGCCTGCTGTCATTCTCTCCACAGTGGACTCATTTATTTAGTCCCAGGTCGACAGGTTGTGTCTCTTGTCCATTTATAGACAATGAGTTAATGCCCTGTGGCAGAGTAACCGGCTTCCACATTTTTAATGCCAGCTAAACCAAGCAGCACATTTTCTTTGGCATGTCTAAGCAACAATGATGGTTAGTTAACTTTAATTGACGATTTTAACCACGTTGCTTAAAAGTCCAGTATCGTTTAAAAAAAAAAAAAAAAAAAAACTGCCACAGCTCTGAAACTAGATGCATTATTAAAAATCACAATATCATTTTCATTTTCAGCTTTCACAATAAAGAAAAATGCATCATTCAGTGTAATAAAGCAATGCACCATTTGGTATTCGAAGAGATAAGCTCCAAAAGAAGACACAAACTAGGTGGGTAAAAGAACAGATAGAAAAAAGAAAGAGACACCAACTATATGAAAAAAAGAAAGATAGAAAAAGAAAGAAAAAGGTACCAACTCTACAATATTGACTGCCGGCTCAAAAGATGGTGTTGAAGTTATGAGTCAGCTCAAGAGATATATATTATTCAGTTCCATTTTAAACGCTGAATCATTTATGTTTTTTTCCCCCCAACTTCCCCTGGTGAATGTCAGATCTGTATCCAAACAGACAGGCCCATATAGCATTTCGTAATTACACCCGTTTTTTCCCTTTGTTTTTCCTCACATGGTTTAAATCAGTCATTCCCGACCTTTTTCCTCATGGGAACCCTTTTTCATCATTGAGTAATCTGTGAATCCCTCACTGAGTAACATAGTTTATGGATATTTCATATTATATTCAATGCATAATAACAACAGCACAGAACAACTGATAAACTTTACAATTAACATAAATAGTGAACACGATACCTATGGGACGGTTCTGTAAAATGAATTATTTGGATGAATTTGAGCAGATTATTTCCTGTAAATGTTTCGTCAAAGTTGAGTTTTCCTGATATTTTTTAGTAAATAGGCTTCTTTTTCTTCTCCCTGACACTTGGCCATTGTTCTATTAGCTCTTTGGTTGTTTTAATTGTGTATTTTTCCGATTGCAGGATGATGCAGAGAGTGAAGGCTCTGTGAATATAGCTTGTGTTCAGGTCATCACCATGCCCTTATCCCATCAGTTTATATCTTAATCTAAACTTTAAAATGACAATTTCATTTAGTTTACTTCACGGAAATTAATACAATGTTGAGATATGTATACATATATATATATTTTAAAAATTTTCTTACACCCCTTAAAATCAAAAAGGTTTTGGGGCCCCTGGTAAAGCTTTGGTGACCCCTAGTTGGGGCTTGGACCCCTTGGTTGGGAACCAGCGGTTTAAATTGTGTTGTTAGTTTCTGCTTTTATCAACAAGACGTTGGTAACTTACCATTAAAAGTTTTTAATCTTTTTGAGGGTACAGATTCCCATAATTCTTCTCTCTGGAAATAACACACATGCAATTCACTTTGTGATTGTAACAGGTGTGGCTTGAACCTAATAGCAGCACCACAGACAAAAGCGCACTTTGTAAAAGTCTCTATTGAACCAAGGCAAGTGAAACAATGAGAAAGTTTACCTTCTCGGCTTGTTGCCTCCCGAGGCACAGGTTCATTCCAAAAGTTTCAGCCAGCCACACCCAAGCAGAGACCAGGAGTGTCTGGTGTCTGCTGGATGCACACACACACCAAACCATTCAATTGTGTGTAACAGTACCATGAGAGAGCAGGCAGGAGACATTGTTAGGCAAGCAGAGGAGTCAAAGAACCAGTGATGATGCTAAAAATCTTTGCGGCAGACACAGAAAGGCAGTGTATGCAGCCACATGGCAAATCACTGAAAACACAGGCAGGTGTTGTAGAGCTGTCAGGGAAAAACTCCACAAAGCCGAAGGGGACAGGCAAACAGATACCAGGAACACAAAAGCAGAGCCGATGGTTGGGTACAGAAAGCTGAGGAGTTTCACCCTGCCTGTCTTTGACTGCAGGCAAAGCAGGAGAGTCAAAGACAGGCAGGGTGAGTAGCAACGAATCAGTCCGAAAGTAAACACTAGAGAGTCTTGCATGGGAAGAATGAGAGTCTGTGAGGCAGGAGTATAATATATTACTACCAGAGTGTAGTCAGGAGCAGGTGAACTGAGTTGCCTTGATGAGGTGGCTGTGGTGGACAGGCAGTGGGAAATGTGTTGACAGATGATTTGGCTGGCAGGTAGGAGTGGCATAGAGGCAGGATGGGTGAAAACTTTCTGAATGAATGGCATGGATGGCAGACCAGAGAGCAGAGCTGTGACACTGTTGGCAATTTTGTCTGATATTAAGACCAAAAGTAGTGTTAACATACAGTTGTGTATGATGTACAAAAGACCCTAAACTGTCTAAACAGTTGCCACCCTTCTCCGTGTAGGTTAACCTTTCAGTAATGTGGTAGGTTTTTGCCATTGAGATGAGCTGCCAGAAGCAGCAGGGATTACTTTTATTAAGAGAATGAATCATTTCTGTGACCTTGAATTTGCTGACTAATGATAACTACTGTATGAGAGAGAAGAGTGTGTCAGGTCTGAATACACTCTAGATCGTGAAAGTGCTGCAGAATAAAATGCCATTTGGTCTCTTTCTAACTCCTCCAGTGTAAGTGTTAGCAATACCTTGTTCAGAATCTGTCAAAAGGGCAGCAGCAGCCACCCATATCCTCATGCACACCTGTGGGTTCAGCTAGTCAATGACGCACATCTTAACAAATCAAGGTCATTTTAAATCCAAAAGCAAGGACATGTTTTTGTTACTTGTGATATCAGCATCAGAGTTGGTTTTATCGGCCAAGTATGTGTGCACATACAAGAACACTGACTACTTTTTTCCTAGCTTTCAGTGTAGAGACACATAATAGAAATACAGCTGATAAGAAAGCAACTGTTCTTGTGTCTGGGTGTTTTGGCATATAATGTTCTGAGAGCACAGATGGGAGAAGTCTGAACAGTTTGTGTCCAGGGTGTGAAGGGTCTGCAGTTACATTACATGTCCGTTTCCTGATTCTGGAGGTGTATGAGTCCTGGGCTCTGTTCCAAAATCTATACTGCCATGAGTACACTGACACACAGTACACTGTCCGCACTTACAAAGTGCACATATTTCAGCAAGTAAGTGCTGTTCCAACTCATTACTCTATGGCGCACTTACCAGATGTTACGATCACAACTACGGCTGCGACTCGTCAGTGACGTCACCCGCCAAAAAACTGGAACAGACAGCAGGTCAGAGGTTCCGCCCACTGACCTGTAAGTGGTCCCGCCTCTTCCGCTACGTAACTAAGATGGCGGCCGTTGAGTGGGAAAAGTGTGCAATGTTCCACACTCTAAATTTTGGCCGTCATGAGTACAAATCCGGGTCTTTTAGGTACACTTACTTTCCGCCCCAATCGTAATGTGAACGCCCTCTGTACCCAAACTAGGTACGATAAGTACAGAAAGTATGGGTATTGGAACAGACCGCCGGATGGAGTGCAGCATGGCGCCAATGACTTTTTCTGCAGTCCTGACTGTCCGCTGTAGTCTCTTACTGTCCTGTATGCTGATCTATACCACACTATGATGGACATGCTGAGAACAAACTGGATTGAATCTGTATCTTAAAACAATATTGGTAGAGCCTTATTGCTAAGGTACTGCCAAAATGTTTGATTTGTAAATGGCTTGTAAAGCAGGGGATAACATTGCCTGCTTCCTTAATAGCTTCCACTTTAGTTTGGTGTGATGATGCCAGGATTACCACACAAGAGTGGAAATGTATGGAAAACTACACATGTAACAACAGTGAGTATTAGACTGACTGAATGTGGAAAAACTGAGACATATTAAAAATAGCATTCATTTTTCAGAGGACATCTTGGGCTGCTCATCATCTGTTTTGAAAATGGATGAATATTTTTGGAGAATTTCTTTAAACTAAAAGAAGAAGAAACATTTGAGGTGTTGTTATTCATAGGTTATTATGCAATGGTTTTACTGGTCCGGCCCACTTAAGATCAAATTATGTAAATATGTGGGCTGTGAACTAAAATGAGTTTGACACCACTGATGAAGAGGGAGAGGAGCAGTGGGGAGGGCACACATCCCTGGGGGACGCCAGCACTGATGGTCCGGGTGCTGGATGCTATTTTTCACAGTCTCACCTGCTGTCTCCTGTCCGTCAGGAAGTTTGTGATGTACTGACAGGTGGGGACTGGGACAGGGAGCTGGATAAGTTTGGAGTGAAGGATTTCTGGTATGGTATGATGTGTGTATCTGGGAAATATACTGCATAGGCCCTAATAAAACTTTTCGTAAAGGCACTGTGAGGAGGGTTTTTATGTAGTCTCTCTAATTATTTTAAAAATAACATGATCCTGGTAGAATTCATACAGTCCATATGTTGCTTTCAGCCCACTCTTTTTTATATTTCCTGTGCAGATCCTTTTTTAACTGCTACATACTGCATAAAAATAATGTAATGTTGTAACTCTGCATAGTGGCTGTAGGTGGTTGGTTCACCCATATTACAGAAAAATCAAAAATAAAAATTCTCATCTATCTCTGGTGGTATTTTACGGACAGTTTCATGGTATGGAGAGTAACTTAAATTTGATATTGAAAACAAACCTGAACTAAAAAAGGATAATAGGTTAATAAGATTGAAAACGCATTGTCAAAATTAACAAGTGCGTTTTATTCATCCTTTATTGGAAGCTTGTTTTTTTAGTGCCAATCCTTTTTCTCTGATGCCACTGAAACCTTTTTTACTTCAGGTTTTGTTATCGATGCCAAATTCTCTTTTTAGTGCCAAAAGCTGAAGTCACTTTCCTGGCTCAATTTTATGTTTCCAGGTTTTTAGGCGTCAGCTTTTGAGATTTCTGCCTCCACCCCAAGAATTGTTTGTAGTGAAAAAATGTCATTTTAAAAAGTGAGCTGCAACCATTCTATACATGAACAGAATGACCATTGAACAGTTTTCATTGGAACGACTTAAACCAAAGAGAAACACTCCCTATGAAAACCAAAGTTTCCAGCAAATGTTTTCACAGCATGACTACATTTTTATTCATTGGTGTCTCACAGGTTTTTAATATACCATTATCATCATTGTTCTCAGTGACGCAGGTGTAAGCCCTAGTGAATAAGAAAGATGTTTTTGCTTTTGAAATTATATGTGTTACCATGAGTCATTTACCAACATGCTCACTGTGTGAATAATTGCAGCAACAATCCTCCTTCATAATGTCAGAGGAGATAATGGCAGGTGGGTTTAAGATTGTCATGGGAACAAGTTGATTCACACATTGCGATGCAACAATAAAGTGAACTCACATAGTGAGTAAAAGAGTTATCACACGTTATTAGGAGCCTGCCCATGGACTGTATAAAGGAAGTGGAACTAGTCACTGTGACATCACCCATTGGTTTGTGGACTCCCATTCTGAAGCCTTAACTTTGGCATTTTGGATTCACCGTCACCATTATGTTTTGTTTGTTTGTTTGTTTCATTGTTGTTTTGTTTTTGAGACAGAAGTGGCCATATTTGGACAGGGGGCAGAGCTGCAGAGAAGTGAGGGGTGGATCTGACCAAGAAAGGACCCCGTCATGGCAGCAACTTGTCAATCGCATGGTAACCACGCCCCAAAGCATACCCTGCTCTACAGTTTTTTACTTTACTTTAGGAAATAATTTACAAAATGAACACCGTGCTGTATTGAAGAGGACTTGAGACTAGCAATTCAGAGCATGAACTAATTAGGAAAACATTTACTGAGGTAATAAATCAAGTGAAAATCTGGGTCACCTTCTCATAGACCTCTATACAATTGGACTTTTGCAGCCTGTGGAGTCGCCCCCTGCTGGACATTAGAAAGAAGACAGGTTTAAGGCACAGTGGCTTCATTTTTTTTAGACTAGGAGATAACCCCTTCACCACATCAATGAAATCAGACTGCTGGAGAAAATATGGTGATATGGGTAATTACAGAGCCTAGACTTTTTATACACACAAAAGTCTTTTTCCTCCTAAATTTTAGTCCCAAGTTTGATAAAATTCATGTTAGTGGGCATTTCTCCTTTTCCAAGTAATCCATCTACCTGATAGGTGTGGCACAACAAAATAATTAAACAACACCATAACTACACAGGTATGGATATTTTGTGGTTGTACCAATTCATGAACTTATTGCAATAAAAGTATTTTAATGTCCGGCCTAATGTCCAACTTTATTGAACTCCATTTTAAATTATTTTAAATAATCTTTTGATCTTTGCACCTCTTGCCTGCACTTTTGCTATTTTTAATGGTGATTTCTTTTTTTTTAAAAATATAAATCATTTAGAATAAATTTGACCTTTCACGTCTTTCTTTCTCTTTATTCTTTTGCTGTAAATCTGTATCCTTTTTAATGTTTTATGTTTTATTGCTCGGCAGAGCACTTTCAATTGCCCTTGTGCATGCAATGTGCTATACAAATAAAGCTTGCCTTGTCCATAATAATAGAACCATTCATTCCTTATGCATAACAGCTTATCCTGGTACAAGGTCAAGAGGGGCTGGAGCTAGCGCTGGGTGAGCAGAGGGGGGACTATTACAGGGCTGACACACAGCAACAGACAACCTTTCACACTCACATTCACACCTACAGGCAGAGTCACCAATTAACCTTAAGTGCAGGTGTTTGGACTGGGAGGAAACTGGAGGACCTGGAGAACCTGGAGAACCTGGACCACCCAGACCACACTGACACATGGAGAACTCCACACAAAGGGCCCCAGCTGGACGAACCTGAAACTTGCTGTGAGGCGACAGTCCTAACCACTGTCCCAGCATGACATCCATATTTGAACCATGATATACTATCAATAAAGCATTGAGATGCACAATGCAAAACATAAAGTTGAAAACAAAAATAAATTAAGAGTCAGATCATTTAAACACATTGCAAAATACAAACTCTCTAAGCTAAAAACAAAATGTATCCTAATGTGCCAAATGTTTACTGTGCAAGAGTTACACAGCCCCAGCTGAGAAATATTTCTTTTGAACCTTTTAGAATTAAAACAGAGTTGAGTAAAATCTCCTGCAGGGAGAAGATACTGGGTGAAAATCATCCCTAACAATCTTCAGAGTGTTATGGTGAAGTCAGACTTTTTAAATTAAAGAGAGATGAGAGGAAATGACTCATGATTTTCAAAGCAGTAAGTTTAGTTATGGGTCCATTTAGGAACTAATTTAAAATGGATTTATATGTGACGCAGGGGTATAATGGCAGTGTCGTTGAAGATACCTAAAGCGTAGGCAGCGTTACCCGTTGATAGCACCATAGCAGCACTACACTAATATATCATGTGAATGGGCTGCAGTGTGCCTCTTTTTCTCCACAGCAACTCTATTCACATTTTTCACTTCCACTGTGACAATGCTTACAACTAGATTAACATCCAGGTAACTTCTATTTCTTGTCTTTTCTCACTGCTGGAAATTAGTCATCTGTCGTGGAGTTGCCGTGTAAAAGTTTTTTTCATTCACAACGACTACAGTGAGCAGAAGGTTTGCAGTTGTCACTGTGTTGTCAATGAAAAGAGGCAATTGGAACCAAATTTGCCCTGGGCTGCGCGAACTGAGGCAAAGACGCGTCTGTGCCTGTTGAAAATGCTTCAGCTTGAGTAAAATATTCACACTTGGGGCTTTATGAATCTAGCAAAACTTCATAAAGACACAGAGGAAAAGAAATCCACTGGAAGAAAATCACAGAAAGAGCTGGAGTTCATGGTGAGCTCTGAGATCAGTCAGAGGTCGATCTGACACACAAAGGCAGGCAACCACCGCACACGCCATTAGTTGCCAGATAGCTTACAGCTAATGCTGAATACAAGCTGCACACTGCTGAGTCTTTCTACAACTTCTTTATCTTGCTCTGGGCAATCTGTACTCTCTACATGTAGAGAAATGTGTCGGAAACACAAAGCAGGCCATGCAGTCAGCTTCTGCAGTCCCCATGTGGTAGCCCCCTAACACACAACCATATATACATCAAGAGAAACTGGTCTATAGATACCATAATTCAGTGGAACAGGCATGGTCGTTAAGAGAACCACAGATGAACCACCACCATGTACAATGAAAACTGAAGCCTTTATAACAGCACACTATGTTGACAAGCATGTTGTAGGACATTTTCTTCATTTGACATGACTCATGTGACAGCTCGGCACAAACGGAGAAAAAACATGAATTCTTAACAATAAATATAATGCAGATAAATGTCCACCCAGCTTGAAGTCAAAAGTGTAATCCATCACTGTGAATGTCGCAGTGTTCACTCTCTGCACAGCTGAAACGAGCTGACTCGATTGCTTCAGTCAATAACTTTTACCCTAACAGCAAGTGTGCCGTGGGTTTCTGCAAAGTAGTTAATGGTGTTTTTTTCAGTGCTGCACATTCACTCATGTAGCCCATGGATTTATCGGAACAAAGACATGATCGTTTAAATTAGGCCAGAGAATAACATGAAACATTATTGTCCTTTCAGTGGCACATTTTCATTCAGAGTGGACATTTATTTTCTCCAGGGTCCACTTCAAAGACAGTGGCGACAGCGTGTGTGTGTGTGTGTGTGTGTGTGTGTGTGTGTGTGTGTGTGTGTGTGTGTGTGTGGCGTGAGACAATTTGTTTCTTTGCATGTGTGTCATGACCTGAATCCTTTTGTTACTGTACTGCACTGTTAACATCAATACATGGTTTTGAAGTTGCCATGTCTGGCCCCTGTGTCAGTCTATTTTGTATTTAAAGGGATAGTCTGGATTTTTTAAAACGGGGTTGTCCGAGATACTTTTCTACAGTCAGTAGATAGCAGTCGGCACACCCCCGCTTTGGAGAAGCAGACAGGAGTACCACCACAGAAGCTCATTAATGCACTGCTGTGGATGGGAGTCAACACATTTTAGCCACCTGGAAAAAAAAGCCTGCCCAAAAATCAACATCAGTGTAAGTGTACGCTACATTTAGAATATTTCACCACTTAACCCTTCTGTCAGACAGCCTCTTCCTTTGGCACTACATTTTCTCAACCATAGAACTGCATTAAATTTGGATGGCCCCACACTGAATGGCTTTTTGTCATCAGTGTTAAGTCATTCAGTTCGTTGATGGAAACTATGAAGAAAACTTGTTTTCGAAGACCTTTTTTCCATGTCGAAAATGAGACAATGACGAGCTAACAATAGATCTTGATAATAAAAACTATGACGAAATCTATGTTTTATTTTCATTAATGATGAAATGTTCGTGATGCTGCATGAATGACAGGCTAGTAGACTCACAGTGGAGCAGCGTCAGCCGTCGTGAGCTGTAATCCAGCAGTAGATAATCAGCCGTGCGTGTCTGACTGGTGGAGTTCCTGAATAAGATTTGTGGAGAGCAGCTCCGCCTGTTAGCCGCTGAATAGCAGTGGAGCAAGCAGCCACCGACTGCCGGACCTCACGTCTGATCCCCGCAGGACTCCACTCAGTCTGGATGGTTTGATGCTGTTGGACAAGCAGGTAGGAGGCTCAGTTGTCTGTGAGTGTAGCTGTGCTGTATGTAAACAGTCTGAGCTCAGTGGAGTTTTTTCTGACAGCTGAAAGTTTAGTTTTAATCACCAACTCTGTGAGACAAACCTCCAGACTAATATGCTGCCTCAGTAAGTTTTTCTGCTTCTTAACAGTGAGTTTGAAGTACAACTAGTCTCACAATAGTTATTCCTGGTGTCAAGGTTTTTGAGAGCATATATAGAGAGATGATGAGCCTTTCAAATGATGATCAGTCAGTGTGTGTTTGTAAATCCCCCCTTAAACTTGTCAAAAACTGCTGGAGAAATGCAAGTTTGTAAGTGTGTAGAAATAAGTTGTATTTGTATTTGTTTCAGATTCACAAATTAGCTTAAATGGATTAGTTTTAAGATGAAAAAAAAACATATAGAAAACATATTGACTAGAACTGATGACTAAAATGGATTTTCATCGACTAAAACAAGACTAAAACTATTAAGTATAAAAATGACTAACATGTGACTAAAACTAATCAGCATTTTCATCTCAAGACTGAGACTAAATCTAAAATAGCTGTCAAAATGAATACTGAATGAACACTGGTTTTCATAATCAATTTTATTTTATTTACTTGGATTCATTGTCTCTTCCATAAATGGCTGAAAGTCCGACCTGAACAGCTGACCAGCGGCGTAGCACAGCTGCGTTCATGCATAGGAATACCAAAGGTTTACAGTTGAAAAAAAATTGTGAATTAGCATTCACTTCAACTGAGGCCCATTTTGTCAGTGGCTAAAATATGTTTTGCTAAAGACCCTCCTCCACAGCAGTATGTTGCTGAGCTTCTGTGTCAGCATTCCTGCCTCATCTTAAAACTGTGGCATGCCAAACCCTGTATAAGGTAATATACATATTGATATGTACCAAAAAATCTGAACTATATCTTTAAGATTAGAGTCTGTTTCCATCCTCAGTTTGTCTGGCTTGCACAAAGCAAAATGGCGGCAGAACCTTATCTTCAGCTGTCTGTGTACCAACTGTTGCATTCAAGATTGCAATCATCCACACATCACGCGTAACAATGAAACAGAGATCCATCATGTCAAAATGCTTACAAAGACAAAATTAAAAGCAGATTTCTTGTTGAAACGATTCGATGTGGAAGAGAGTAAACAAACATGTTTTCCTCCTGTTGATTCATTCAGTCAGAGTTTCATTCCAGTGAATCTATAAAACTAATGTACACCTCTGTCACACTGCACAAACTCATCATCACATTATGAAGCGCGGACAAACAAATGTTGATTGATTTTCATTTGCAGATTGTAGACATGAGAGAAGAAAGCTTCCTCTGGCACACAAACACCGAGTTATTGACATGATGTCCTTGTGATGATAAATGGAAACATTACTCAGAGATCTGAACTCTCTCAGTTAGAGGACCTTTGCTGATGTAATGCATTCTTTATTCTGAACCATTACAACTACATACATCCCCTATTGTCATTCTCCAAACCTTAACCTTAAATCTCAGCCCTGAAACAGCCTGTTTGATGTTCCGTTCACATCAGTGACACAGCTAAGATTATCCTGGTTGGTGAACTGCAGATGCCAAGCTAACAGCAACCCAACACGGAGCGTGCTGGCACTGATGAGATCTTACAAAAAATTCCTGTGGTAAAATATTTTAGGTTCTGTGGTGTCTGACATGAACTGTCCTAATTCTGTGGTACTCCAGACATGTGTGGCATCTTTTTTTTATTCACACAGAAAGTATTTTAGCAGCTAGAGGAGCCTTTTTGTAATTGTTTTTAATGAGAATGGAGTTCTTGCTGGCAGGTTTTTGTGTTGTTATGCACCTCAGGTTTCTGCGCTCTAGGCGCCTGGCATTTTTTCCAGAGCGCTCTAAAGTCCTAGAGTTGAAAAAAATCAACTCAAAGCAGAAAAACACCCCACACCACCTTTTTACATCATCTTTTCCCCATTGTCTAATCGGATGATTTGAGAGGGGGGCCTTCTGTGCTGGTCACGACAACAAGTTTACAGTTAGTAAACAATGGAGGAGAAACTGGTGCTAGCAGTTGCTGGATACCCAGAGCTGTATGGTCCAACAATAGACAGCAGGTTGTCAAACTGTCCCCAAGTTTTTATGGTCTCTTGTACCCACACAGATCTCTGTTTCCCTGTACCCAACAAACTATTTACTGACAGCTTCTCACCCTCAACCAGAGCTACAGCAAGTACCCTCTGCCTTTGATGTGATTGATCACACGGGAAGGTTAGTGTAATAAAAAGGCGCAGCAAGCATTCGATTTTCAAAAACAGCAGTGCGGTGCACCTCGTGCTTTGCAACCTGCAAAACACTTTCTGTGTGATCGGGGCCTTTCAGAACCAAACAACAGTGGCGTCATGCCACTCTGGTGAGTATTTTTAGACAGCATGTTGGCATCACAGAAGCAAAAGACACGTGATGGGCATGACGTGTAACACAACAGCGTTTGCCTCTTGTGTGACATATAACATACGCGTCAGCAGCACTTCATACACAATAATAATTGCATTAACATGGCAATACCAACTACTTATTGCTCCTGTTATACAGGTGGCTCAGAGGGTTAGGAGCTTTCAGATTGCATTGTTTTACCAATTTGCGGACATTTTCAGCCGCTGCTCTTTCTCATTGAGTTAGCTGCTGACTGCTATCGGTTACTTTTTAAATCTCCCACGATGGGTCACATGCACAACATGTTGTCCAAACATCACACCTGTGCCACCTGTGATCCCATCCTGCCGTTTGTCCCTTTTATGCAGACGCTGTTTCTGCACTGTTACCACCTCTAATGCCGGCTTAATGGCAAGACAACTCTGTACCTTTTATACTGTACAGAACAGCCAGGCGGCATAACAGCATGAAATTCCCACCTTCCTCACCAAAATGTTCCAGAAACATATTTTAGTGTACTGTTTAGCTGTAAAATGAGAAAGTTTGTGACCCAGCTGACATGATGAAAACTGTCAACTGGAGCACCGAGCTCCACCCAACCAGCCTGACCAACTTTCTCATTTCACAGCTTCACACTTCACTAGAATATGTTTCGGAACACGTAAGCACAGAATCTTGGCTCATATTTGATCGGCGCCGTTTGACAGTTTGACTGCAGTTCATGAGCAGTGATTGATCACATGCAGTGAGGCCATTAGAAATGCTACAAGGCACTAGAGAAGTCTACCATTTTCGACTTTATATTTCGGGCTCTCCGTTCCCTCTCTGTGTTGAACTTGACACAAAGATTTGCACAGATTTCCTGCGACCCTGTGAGTGAATGTCACTGATTGCAGCCATTATACTGAAATGAATTTCCCAATGTTCTTGTGTGACCGAGTCATAGGAAGGAAAGCTGGGCTGGGTTGATTAAACCAAAAAACTGAATTCATCAGATCAGAATCTGTTTATATTCTGTTCAAGGTCTGTTAAATGTCTTCATTTTGTTTCTGCATAATTTATGTTAGTTTAAATCTGTGCACTTTTATTTGTGTTTTTGTGGTGTATATGTGAAATAGTGTGATATGTGTTGGCTGTTTTATGACAGAATTAAACCAATCAATGTTTATTTTCATTTTTTAAGGGTGGAAATCAGTAATACAAAATATAAATGCCACATGCAGCACAAATAATCCTTTTTCTTTTGACTTGAACATTGAGGTGAAACTTCTATGACATAAAAGATAAGCTTTAAGATGAGTGAGACAGACAATAAAAAAACTGACGGCACAGCATGTCAACACTTCACAGCATTTTCCTCACTCAGACAAAAAGACAGAGAGTCTCTATTGCAATTATGATAATGTTTTTGTCTTGTTCTTATTCATTGCAGCGATGTCAGGTTGTCATGTCCTTGAAATGAGGCTAGAACCATTGAAACAACCTGAGCTCAGTTCAACTCTCTCTGTCGCTCTGTGCATGTTTGTGTGTGTGCATGTGTGTGTATGTGTTTTCTTTATCTGATATATTTCATGCTATACTCCCTATGGGGACAGGAAGTGATTATCATAAATCACTGGAGCTTTTCTGCTTGTGGTGATGCTTGGACCCCTGCTGAAGGCACATATGAATCATGTTCTACATACACATGCACACACATGCACACACATACATACATATGCACACGTACACAAAATGATCCAATTTCTGCTATTAATTGAATCTCTGAAAGCACTTAACGAACCATCTCAACCATCAGGATGTGTGTACAAGGACAATCAATTTCCAGAGGCATTACTAACCCCCCTCCACACACACACACACACACACACACTCACATGAAGTGCACACACTCTCTCTGTGTACAGTTTCCTGATCTGCCTGCCTCATAGTGACCTTTCACAGCTGCCTCTGAGACCTTTTCTTTTACCTGTCTCACTCACTTTTTCAGCACTATTTACATCACAGCAAATGCAAACTTACAATTAGCTCAGATTCCAAATCATTAAATTGACAAGCAGCCCCTATTGGAGACTACATGTGCCCTGAAAATCCATATACAGAAACGGCATGTCCTCGCTTCATGTCCCTTACAATGTTGTTGTGACCTTTAGTATGTGCTGCCACGGCAACTATAACTGTCACAGTAAATGCCAAGACATGCTGAATTGGTCAGCTTCCCAACGCATCTCAGGACTCTAAAGTTTAGGCCCTTGTTTTCTTTACTGAGGGACATTCTCCACTTTTTAATCACAAAAAACTAAAGAGCAAGTACAAATATTAGAGAGCAGAGAGCGGATGTCGCCTGATTATTCAATTAAGTTTTATTTATAAAGCCCAATATCACAAATCACAATTTGCCTCAGAGGGCTTTACAGCACACAACATCCCTCTGTCCTTCGACCCTCACAGCGGATAAGGAAAAACTCCCCAAAAAAAGCCCTTTCATTGGGGAAAACAAATGGTAGAAACCTCAGGAAGAGCAACTGAGGAGGGATCCCTCTTCCAGGACAGACAGACGTGCAATAGATGTCGTGTGTACATTATGTACAACCACGTGGTTATGGTTAAGTAAAGGAAATGTTTTGCCTTATAATAAGGAAAAAAGGAAAACACGCACACTCCAAAAAATATATTATAGGAAAAGTAAAGAGGTGCACGGCCAAATAATAACCAATTTTGGAGGGAAAGTCCTCACTGGAAAAGCACCATGTCCCAGTAAAGAATAACCGCTTTTGCAATGCCTCAGTAAAAAATAAACGCTTTTTGCTGGAAAAACAGCGACGGACCGCCAAAACCATCCACACTTTTAAAAAAAAAGCCACAAGAAACACAGCCATTGGTCGCTAAAATGTGGTTTTCTTGTTTGTTGGATCTTAAATAGTGCTTCATAGTCGTTTGCATCCACCGTCCCCTTTGACCTTCTGTGCCAAAGAGCTCATGTACTGCATCACTTTAGAAATGTTGATATGACATGTATAGAACATGCAAATATAACATATTCATGGTTTGTAGATACCTACAATACCAACACTTTCTTCTGGTGACAGGGCTGATTGCGTAACTGGATAAGTGAGATAAGATGTTTCTTTCATATGAGTGATCCTTTTTTATTTTTCAGATCAGATCTCAGGAATATTCATGATGCTCAGCACAAACTGTCCCTAATGTACAAAGAAAAATGGTCTGCTGTTGTTTGGTACAAATCTAAAATACACACATATTGTCTGATAAAAACAGCTACAGCATAGAGCCTTATGAGAAGCACTGCTAAACTAAAAGTTGGAGATCTCTTTGTGCACAGTTCGGTTTAGGTACATCACCATTAGCTATAGAAACGAGCAGGTTTAATGGTCTCCCTGAAGAGACATAGACTTTAAAAAAGGACTGTGCACCTGCACCGATGAGACAAGAGGAAACCATATAATGTCCAAAGCACCTGCAAAGGGTGAAATACATCCTTAACTGCGCTGCCATGCAAATAATGTGTTTAAATTCGGTTTAACTGTGCATACATTTGTTAAAATATTGGCCTCTCTCTATGCAGTGCTAATAGCCACATGGTGTTACAATTATATTACTAGCGTCTGCAGAGATTTGGTGGTAACTGAAGTGCATTTATAAGGGGCATCACACCCACACACAGCCCCGACAGCACTGATACACTGGGATATTTAAATCCCAAATATGATTTCTATCTGTCACGACTAAACTCTTACCAGAAGTTTTGATGAATGCCTCTGCACCTCATCGGTCAGGACCTAAAGCTCGGCTCTGACAATTTCAGTTTTCCTTCTCTCTCTGCCGTGGTTCTGCCCACTGTGTTCTTGGTGCAAAGACAACATTTATACTTTGTTTGCCACATGGATAATTTCAATCAGCTGCAAAACTTTGCACTGTAATATCTCCAGCACAATATCTTTTGTGAATTGGACCATGAGACAGGACAGATAGAAATTGCAAATGGTGCGCAATTCATGATGATATCAGCAAAGTCCATTCTGTGTGAACTTGCTACTTTATTTGTTTATTTGTTATGTGATTTAGTGTCTTTTGTTTCTGATTGATTCTTCTGGATAAGTGATTACTTAAAAAAACTTCAGCTATTTTTTAGGAAGGAAAGGTTTCTGTGGTAGATTTTATGGACAGATGTTTTTTGTTTGCAATGTCATAAGAACATAAGACGTTATGTTCGTGTATTTTCTGGTGCCTAAGTCCATGTAGGACTGCACACCGTAAATGTGCATGACACAATAAACCACTTATTAAGTATTCCAGACGTCCCTCTCCCCAGCAACACTTTCCAGTTCCTCCTGGGGGACCCCGCGGTGTTCTCAGGTCAGACGAGATATCTAATCCCTCCAGCGTGTTCTGGGTTGCCACGGAGCTTCCTATCAGTGGGACGTGCCCTGAACACCTGGAGGCATCCTGATCAGATGCCCAAACCACCTCAACTGACCAACGCCAAGGAGCAGCGGCTCTACTCCAAGCTCTGTTCATTGTTTGTTTCTTTCATCCAAAAATAAATCACACATTAAGTTAATGCTCCCTGTGCATGATCATAATATGAGCATTACCAATGAGTGGCAGGAAAGCACCAAGAAATCTGAAAAACAAAAGAGCACATCCAGCAAAGACTCTTATGAATGATGTATTTTGGTTTAAACAATAGAAGGAACTCTACACTCATTGGACAAGGCATTTAATGCATTTTTCATAGTTAAAGGACATTAGATTCACAGAAAGGATATAGTAGATATATAGGACATTTAGGAGGTTTTATCAGGAGCTGAATTAGCTCATTTATCTCTTGCACAAATGGACCCGATAATTTAAACCCCCCAACACACTGAATGTAGTAGTTTATAGTTAAAATATCAGTGTATTCAAATGCTGCCCATTGCGGAAGGGCTGGTAACAACAGTGACCAACGCAAAAATGCAAAAACCGCAAAAACGCAAATGGCCCTATCTAAAGCCAGTTTTTGGTTTGTCCATTTTGGGCGACTAGAAACCTGGTTGTGCAACATGGTAGAAAAACACTGAATATAGCAGTTTCTCCTTAGAAATCTGTGTTTTTCCAACACTGCTGGGGGAACTGGTAACAATGTTGGCCAACGCAAAAGTGTAAAAATGAGAGTGGCCCCATCTAAAGACAGTTTTTGTTTGTCTGTTTTGGGCTACCGTAGAAACATGGCGGTGCAACTTCTTGAACTCCGTGGACAAGATCCCCTCCATACATTGACATAAACAGCTCATTCTGAGATGATTCTTATTTTCAGGTGAATATACACTGAAAAACAGTTACTATATTACACTCTATTTCTGCCAGTATACCTCCTTAAAGCCTACACACTGGACCTTTAAAATTAGTGATTCTGTCAGAAACAATGGTGACTCTATAATGGCCAAAAGAAACCGCACACTTGAGCCCAAAAGCATGAGACATAGGCAGTTAAGATAGAAATATATGTTTACAGTATCGTAAGATGGGCAGAGGTCAAAACCCGGAAGGCAGTCAGAACAAGCAAACTTGAATAATCAGTCCGTGGATCAGGCAGATGGTCGAGCAGGGAAGACAGAGGCTGGAGTGCTAGTGCAAATGCAGACTAGACAATCAAAGGGTGAGTGAAGGTGGGCTGGTATATATAATGCAGGACTAATAGAGAAAGGTTGTTACAATCACCCCCACCCACCTGTCAGGAAGCAGCGAGGCTTTATTACTATTGAGTAAAAAATTGTCAGCCTTGGATTTTAATTAGATTATCCTTGCTGGAGATGTTTATTTGTCCTCTGTTTCTGACGATCTTGAATCTACCTGTGACTCATTTAATCTTACATAACTAATCATTAGCTGAACTCATCCAAACCTAAATGTCCACTGTCATGTAATATTTATTTGTTGTAAGTTTCGCACCCTCTGTTGAACATTTCTAGGATGATTTTGTGAAAGACTTCTTTACTCTAATTGATTAATCTTCTATTCTAAATCAGTCTAATGAGCAAAAACAGTACAAAAGACTTACACATCCCAACGCCCAGAGTGGGTGCTGGACCAAAGAAACATCTGGCAAAGTAGAAAAAAAATGTGTCCGCACACCAAGGAGCTCCCATTTAGAAGAATTTTACTGTAGACTGATGTTTCGAGCCAATGGCTTTTCGTTAGACTTCTGATAAATGAAAAGTCGCCATTTTAAACACCAATAGCGCCTAAACCAGTCACATGATATACCACACCTGTTGCCCATAACAATTAACAAAGAAAAAATATATATATACATGTGTGTACCCTGATACATACCGGGGCTACTTTTGATACATATATAAGGGGAAAATACCAGCATGTACACATTTATATCCCACACATATTAACAATTTTACAAAGTTTTCTGGTTAAGTAGCCATCATACATACTCTTAAAAGACACATCTTCATATGTCATAGTTGCTGCTCACTGGCAGCAGAATGCATTACAGTGTGAGCATATATTGACAGTGAGGCCACACATAGAAATAAAGGTACATGAAGAAAAACACATACATACAAATATACAAATCATGCACCCCCAAAAGTTAGTATTACCACAAGGGCTCGGGCTGGATAGCCGCCATAAACATATTATCTGTTAGAGGCGTCTGATCTTAAAAAAATCTTTTCAGTGGAGGGGTAACACCAGGTAGAAAAACTGTTAATGTTAATGTGAGCAACATGACCAGAACAGTTCCCACATACGGAGCATTGGTGTTCGTATCTTCCCCTCTGCATGGATGTTTTATCACCTCAATTCCCAGATATCTGAGAGTGGAAATGTTGTTTCATCTAAGGGAAGTGTACAGCCACAGGGCTAGATGTTACATTGTTTCGGATAGTACTACAAGTTTTTAAAGGTCTAGTGGCCTTAGCAATACAATCCAATCCACATGGGCATTTAAGCATGTATACAACATAAGTAGTACCACATGAAATATACCTTTGATGTAATGTCTCTTTCCCATATGAGGATGGGTGAATGAGGCAGTTTTGTGTATGAAATGACATTATTGGCAGTGATCATAGGGATAGTTCCCAGTGGGGACAGAAATGTGGAAGTGTGAGGGTGATAGAGGAGGAAGGTCCGCCCTCACCAGCATGTCCTGTAGATTAGCTGGTCTCTTGTGAACCACACGTGGGGAGTTTGAAAAGCACTTCTTGAATACAGGATCTGTTTCAACAATATGCCAGTGTTTTTGATGGTATTTTCTATGGCCTTAGAGAAAGGTGAATACTGTTTCTTTGGTTTCAGTGGTCCCAAGACGTTCAGTTTGTGACAGATCTGAGAAACACGATGAATCCAAGTCTCTTTCTGTTTTGTACTCACACTTCACCACCCCAAATTAAACCCATGGTTCAACCATTCAAATTTTACTCCTCTGGATATGACAGAGGTCTGAGAGCCTTAAAGCAACAAGATCCTAATAAATCCACAAGTCCTGACAAGCTTGATCCTCACTTTCTCAAATTCACTGTGGACTTTACAGCAGATCTTTAATCTAACCCTTTCTAACAATGAGATCTGCCTGCTGTGTGTCCTCCGTCTGAAATTGGGGTTTCGCTCAATTATACTATAGGCTGATCTCTAAATCGTGTGTTTTAACTTAAGTCCTTGAAATGCTGGTTAGTGGATAACTTTTTTTGACACAAATAGTATTTTATCACAACATCAGTCAGGTTTTAGAAAATGACACATGAATGTATGGTGAATGACATTTTTGAGGCAATGGACTGGGGAAAACAATGCACAGCTCTTTTTACTTATGTGTCAAAAGCTTTTGACTCAGCTAACAATGTCACCCTGGTGGATAGTCTCTACAATATTGGCGTATCTTAGCATTGTGTTGGTTTTCCAGTTATTTGTCAGCTATAACACAATGTGTCCAGTTTTCTGGGTCTTTCTCTTTCTTCCTGCCTGCATCAAAAGGCGTGCCCCAAGGTTTCATACTAGGACCACCGCCATTCTCGGTATATGTGAATAAACTTTGTGATCATTTCTAAAATGCTACTTTCCATTTTTATGCAGATGATACAGATATATATTTTCTCATGACCTTGAGCAGTCTGTGATGTTGTTCTAAATGGTCATCTCTGTACATCCACAGACTTTCACATTTGTTAGCTTTTACTGTATATGTAAGTCTCCTCTTGGGTTGGCTCCTACTTTTCTGTGTATATACAGAAAATACTAAAATCAAAATCAATATGGCCTTCCCTCTTACATTATTCTTCAGATGTTGGTCCACAGAGTTAGAATAGAACTAACAGAATACACTGCCCCTTCTTCCTGGAATAATGAACAGAAGGACCTGGAATTGTCAGATTGAGATAATACAGTGGTACTCTTGGTACTGAAATTGTTTTAAGAAAGTTTCTGTTTGTTGTTCATGCATCATAACTTTTATTGTATTGTCCTTGACCTTGACTGAATATTAACTGCACATTGTGTTAACACCTTTGCAGTGTGTGACGGCTGTATTTGACCATTTGTATAATTTGTTGTTGTAACAATGTGTATGCTGCCGTCTTGGCCAGGTCACTTTTTAAAAAGAGATTTTAATGTCACTGAAACTTTTAACTGGCTTAATAAAGGTTTAACAACCCAGTCTCACTTCAAACTTGTCAATCACGGACACTAGATCATTGGTCCTTGGCATCAGATACCAACATACCAAGGAATCCTTTAGCATCAGCATGAGAGACACCAGGAGGTGGCATTTTTGAGGGCTCTCAAACAACTCTGGACTTTCACCCAGGAGACCGCTGTTCGTAAGCTCAGTTATTTGATAACAATGTAGTGCATGTAGTAGCATACTACGCTAGTGAGTTACATCATGCTAGTAACAAAGGTACATATTAAAAGCCAATAATTTTCTCTTAAACCTTACGACATAGTTTTGTTGCCTCAGCTTAAAGAAGTAAACCAAAAACACATTTTACCTACATTCTAAGTTTATTTTTTAAAAGAGACTGTATACATTAAACAAGTATAAACGATACATCCCTGAGCATCCAAAATTGAGGCTGGAGGGGTACCTTGAGCATTATAGATTGAAATGTAGGACCACTGACCAGATGAGTTGGGAGTGAGAATGTGTTAATATAAATGGGTAACAGGTAGGCAGGTGAGCGGGGACGGTCAGGAGATGGGACTCTGGTGATTAGGACAGATGGAATAGTCAGAGGGCATCTTTTAGACACGTAAAGAATGGCAACAAAGGGGCCTGCAGAAGTGGGAATGTGGCTGAAAAGAGGGATAGAGAGGCAGAACGGGCAAAAATAAACACAACTGTGGCAGACATTGTGACAGATTCAGTGTAGTCAGTTCAGTTTTTAAGTTTTTACTCCTTCATGTACTGAACATCTACAGACCTACAGAAGAGTTCTCTAGAGGCATGATGTGTTTTTCTTACATTTCATTTCTTTGCTCATATTAGCTTTTATTTTTATTTACTTATTTCTTTTCACAAAGAGGTGTGTGTGCATGCATCCTTGCATGTAGGTAGGTGGGTGGGTAAAGGGTGGTGGGGTTCTGTGGTTGTTTTTATGATCAAGATATTCCCTGTTGTACTATTTTTTCTTATCAGACTGCTAAATTACATGTTTTATGTCTCACTATTTGTTCAACGATGATAATAAGACATTAAGCATCAAAATAGAAAATTCAAAAACAGAAAAAAGTTGTTTAGGAACTGATCGTCAAGTACAGTTTGAGCATAGTTAACCACAAGTAATCTTCAGAGCACATCACAGATAGCTGTCATGTCATTGGTTGTGCATTAAAAGATCACATAAACAAGGTCAAAGCTGAAAGTGACTGACTTTCAGATCGCAAGCAAGACAAAACTCCCAGGGTAGCTTTGCCACAGGGCTTAGCTCTCTCCGTGGGAAAAACGTGGCTCACATCAGCTTAAAGAGATTCTGGTCATGTGTAGAAGGTCTTATGCAATAATTCATAATGTTCAAAGTACTTATAAATCATAATAGATTGAATATTTATAGAATGCAAATATCAAGTTATACAGAATAGCTTTGTTAATGTTAACTGCTGTGGGGGGGAAGGGGGATGATCATTTTTCCAAAATATAAAACTTATAAAACCCCTCCCCCCCAGTATCAACGTGTGCTCAACAATCTGTAATTTTACATTCGCTGTATAATTTTCTGCCTTATGAGCAAGGAAAGTGACTTGTCTTCCTCATCACGAATCCAATTTCCTGCAGGGACATCATCGTTAACTGGCTGACGTGTTAGTCCAAGTATGTCCACCTGTGCACAAGAGTGTGTGATTTTGTGCAGGTTACAGAGGAAATTGATGCTTTTGAAATGAAGTACAGCTACTCAATGAGCCTGGGGCAATTCCTCGCTCCCAACCCTCTGCTTTGAATCATAAATATTTCATTTCTTCTTAAGTCATCTTTCTTCCTGCCCCCCTGCTTCTGCGCATCAGGGGGTGTTTTTGAGAGCGTGTATGAGAGGGCTTGACTCTTGGATTACCTTTCCCTTGTCCTAATTGGACTAGGGATGAAAAATGTTCATGTTTAAATGATTTTTCCTCTGGAACTGATACGAAGGCATGGGCATTCATGTTAAGTGGGGTGCTGAGAGTGTTGCGGCATCCCTACTGGATTGTGAACGCTGTGAGTATTGGAGTACTATTTTGCTGACACTTCAAAAAAAAACAGCTCACTTGCAGTCATTGAGGAGTCATAGCTTTTGCCTGTTGCATGCATCAAATTCACTTACATATCAGGGAGAATGTGTGGAATGCATTTCATTTAAAGTGACGTATGTAGCAAATTCTGTGTTTTACAGCTCGTAAGCATGCCTCCTGAGATTTGTGCTGTAATCCTGACCCCCCTTACTGCGTGGTCAATGAGTAGCTTGCAATGCATTTTTTAATAAAATAAATACACCAGAAGGGCACTCTGAGAGCGCAGACGTCCGCCAAGGCCAAATGCCCCATCCCGCAATATTAACGAAAGTGAAAAATAATTAGGGAATCTACCCCATGATTTGTATCTTCTCCAGAATTTAATTGCTTCTCCCTTGGCCCATGCTACGCCCTTTTTTAGTTTTTCTGTAATCCTGCTGACAGACAAACCAAGCTGAAAACATAACCTCCTTGGGGCAAAGATAAAAAAAATCAGGACTGCAATGCAAATAGATATTTTCCTCTGGGAGGCTGCTGGCAACAGAACTGTAGAGCCTCATGAGCGAAGCTAAGAAGGCCTGGACTCACAAATTTACAGGGATCGAATGGAAAGTAGAGCGCCCAGGCTCAACTCCACATACACACTCATTAGTAGGTTGTGCGTGCAGTTTGCTCCTTTCCATGGACGGATGGATGCATGGATGCATGGATGGTTGGATGGATGGACAAGCGTAGATCTTCTCTGTAATAAATCTCGCTCGTGGTAAGTTTTGAAAAGTGCCTGTAGGCTTACGTGTGAACATGAACAAAAAACAAGTGATGTTAAAGAACAGTGTGCTGTCACTCAGTGGCAACTTTAACATTATCATGGAGCCAGTTGCTGACAATGCTGCCACATTTCTCAAATAAATTGGTTTGACAGATGATCATTACTTGTTGGGACCAGATCAGCATGATGTTCCAAACTGCCAGAAAACCAATGACGGGGTAAACAAATACAATTGATAGTTTAGTAACCAGTGATGTGTAAAAGCATCATAGCTAGCTGCCTGTTGTGATGCAAAGGCACTACTTTGTTTGACTTGCCTCCTTATCCAAACCACAGGCTCAGACCAAGCCTGGGCAATGCTAGTGTAAATGACCTAAAGCCAGGGTTAGGGCATGACATCATTCAAGTAAATAACATAAGCAGAATACAAACTATGAGTAACTGTATTCTGTTACAGTTACAGTTTAAATTAATGATATTCTGATTACATTTACTGTCTTTAAAAACAGATTACTTGAAAGGTGTTTTTGTGTAATTTGCTCTAACACTGTGTCCTAACTAAATGTGACACCAGTGAGCATCAGTTTAATCGTATTGATTTCTATTGGAATATCCTTACAGGCCTTGAGTGAGGCAGCGCTGTCGTTTTCAGATGAACCTCTGTTGGATGACCTGTTTCTGTTAACTCCTGTCACTCACTTTGAAAGCTCCGCAAAGGACGGTGAAAGGTTGATTGATGTGGGTCAAATTAAGAGTTATCTAAACAACACTTCCGCATTGTAGAAAGAAATAACATTTCTCTTTACAATTAACACTTGAAATGATGAAGGCACTTGAAAATGACAAGGTAGTACAAAATGTAAACCATACTTTGGTGTTTCATTTTTACCTCTTTACTTGAGAATTCATTAAACTTTTTTTTTTTTTTCTTTTTTAATACAAGAACTTAAATAAGGTGGCAGCTGGTTGGAGGGAGATCATGAAGGAGCTGAAAGTTTCTTGTAAGTGACCCATGCTAATGACAAGCTACTTGCTTCCCAGTAAATAACACAAATTGAAATGTGTGTTTTCTGTTTAAAAATTACAAACTTAGAGAGTTATACCTGTCCCTCAGTTGGTGGGTTGCAGTCCAAAAGTCAATTTTTAATGGACTGCAAGTCACACTTAACTTTACAGTACAATCAATTTCCAGCACAGAGCTTTTATTCTGAAGCACCATTTACTGCTGTAGAGTCAGTGACTAATGGACAGTTGCTTAACAGAGACAGCAAACTGGCACGACAACATCGCCAAACGCAAGTATGATGCTGAAAACATTAAACTGTGTGGACCTTGAACTAATGACTAAGGAGAAATGAAGCTTTTGCGCAAGTTCAGTCAAGAGGACAATACTGTTCATGCTCAGGCTGTAAGATTCTTTCTCACCCTGCCATTCACTCCTTACACGTATGTTCACTCACTATCTCTAGGTGTCATTGTCTGGGTAGGTCAATTGAGTCATCAGCTGATTCACAATCAACCAATAGCACAGTGACACACCTTCTCTGTCAGCCTCTCATCTTACTGCTCCTCATTTTAAATATGGTTGTTTATCTGCTGTAGTTCTGTCTTGCTTCAGTCGTGTGCGCCCTCCACCTCCCCATCAACACCTAGTCTTTATGGATTCATCGGCCTCATATGCTTCAGCAGTCAGCAGCCTCAGAGTCATCAGCCACCACCGCCACCAATGTCTGGACTCCATGTGTGGATTTATCCTGCTGCTGCTCACATGTCCCTCGATCACAAAATATCTCCCTCTGGTGTCCAAGTGCCAAAGACTTCTGTTAAACCTTAATCAGCACAAATCATCTGTTAATCTATACACTCATATTCCGTATTAAATATTATCTTTACTTCATTCTTCTGTCTCTCCTGATTGAAATCTGGACCCTGTGGGCTGAACCACTGTTTTGAGTGATTATGTCTTCAGTCGAGCACACAGTTGATAGGTACCCTACATGTTTTGTTTACTTACTGTCACAGAGGTGCACATATAACAGACAGTGTGGACAGAAACGATGCTCACTTGTTTTTAGGACAGTGTGAAATTTATTAAGGCACACATTTCTCATTAGCAGATTTTAAAAAGTGTGTGCAGTGTACCTGCCACACAACAATAGCTGAGGAGCCACACAGCCAGCACTATTGACTGTTTTGGGCATGGAATAATAAGAAAAATACAAATGGTTTCAGCAACATGATTTAGATGTATTACAAAAGTAATCCATAGTATTTAGAATACATTACTTAGTTTCAGTAATCTAATGGAATGTATTACATATCACTTTTCAGAGCATGTACTCAGTGGTGGAATATGTTTTTAAAGTAACCCTCAACACTGCCTAAAGTACATCTAAGACACTTTATATCGTCAACAATCAAACAACTGCATCCTCAAGAAAGCACAACAGTGACTGTACATTCTGTGGCATCCCAAGAGGTTTGGTATGAGCACCAAAACTCTAGTGAACTTTTATCGCTGCACCATCAAGAGTGTTCTGACTGCTGTATTGCTGTGTGGTTTGACAACTTGAGTGCCCAGGACAGCATACAGCTATAAAAGACTGTAAAGACAGCAGGAAAAGTCACTGGCACAGAACTACTACAACTTAATAACATTTATGCCACTCTTTACAAAAGGAAAGCCCAAAACATTATTTAGGACACCTGCCATCCTGCTTATGCTCCGTTCTCACTCCTTCCATTGAAAAAACATTACTAGATCAAGTCACACACCAGCCGTCTCAGTAATAGTTTCTTTCCTCAGGCAGTTGGGCTGCTAAGCTGTTGACGTATCCATATGCACTGCACATTGTTGCTTGTAGAGTGTATGCACTGTATAATGTGGGTAATGTTATTTATTTGTTGTCACCTTGGGATGTGTGCCTTTTGTCTAGGCAGAGTGTGCCGCTGAGCATAAGCATTTCATTGTGATTTTTTACACAAGGCAATAAACTTAATCTTAAACTTTGAAAAATAAACAAACAAAAAGACATGAAAAAAAATCCTTCACTGAATATTCAAAGAAACAGGCCATTTGGGAAATTAAATATTGCAACTCAGCTTGATTAAGGCAGAGGAGAGGGTGACAGACATCACAATGCAGAACTTGATAAGAATAGACATTTGTTTAAAATCACAGACCGTGTCAAGTTCTGTGGAGTCTTTTAGCTAGCCCTCCATGGGCATGATGAAAGTGCAGGCCATACAAATCTAAGGGTTTATGATTTTGTAGGAATACTTGGAGTGCAAGAGCATTTGCTTGACTGCATATTAACTGTTGTCAGGGGTCTCAAAGGAGACAAAAATGCAGACTTTGTCTGGACCCAGGCAGATGAGAAAACAGATGTTTCCCCACAGTGTGAGCTGGTGCTTGTCATCCACTTCACAGAAAATGTGGAAAAATGGTGTGCAGAAGAAGGTTCAGAATGTACATTATGTCCACTGGTATGCTAACTAGCTCAAACACATCATGCAAAAGGTGGCAACACACATATCCAAGGTCAATTAGTTTTTCTCCAACCTGGCAGCATTCTCTGTCCCCTTCTCAAGATCTCAAAAAAGTACCAACGTGCTCGACTGAGTGGTGGCACACAGACCCCACAGGGCCAGCACAGTGAGGTGGAACTTCAAGGGCACAGGTTTGATTTTGAAATTGGTGGGGATATAAATGCAGTTCGCAGTGGTCCCCCTAGAAGCTGAGGCTTTTTGCATTTCTGTTAAACTCCTAGAGCTGTATTCACAAAGCATCTTAGCCTGTAGGAGAGCTCCTATGGTGATAAAGTGTTAGAAGTAGGGAGGAGGACTTTTAAGAGGCTTAAGAGTTTCTTAAGTACAAGAGAAAATAGTGGAAAAACAGAGGTAGGAGAAATGACAGTGAGTTAATGAAACGTTACATATTAGATTGTGCAGGGATAATGTTTGTGATCAATCTCATCAGAGATGTGCTTGCATCTCCCACCAAATGCAATAATGATGTAATGCCAGAAATAAAGGTGATCACAACACTAAATTATTTGGCAGCTGAAAAATGCATCAGTGACTTGGGTCTGTTTCAACATTCTATCAGCAGCGTGATCACACTAATGCCCGGGCCACACTGCCCGCATGAGCAGTGCATATGCATCGTGAAACCTCTTGTTTTTTATTGCGGTGCCCATGTTAACAAGTTAGAGCAGCCACACTGCCTGCATAAGCAGTGTTGCTCAGGTGTGGCTCGGCTGCTGCTCAGCTGCGGAACATCTAGAGATAAGGAGGCTTGCTGATTTTTTCCACATGACACATGGTATCAGCAAAATAATCATGTTGACGTTATATCACCTTTCAATGCAGTTTCAATGTCTACATCTGTCACAGACATGACAATAACTATATATTTTTTTAACTCAACATTTCCTGTTTCCGTTTCAACAACGTGTCTGTCAACAGAAACCTTTCATTTGTTAACACAATTCTTTTTACTGTGAAATAATGTCATAACCGAGTTGTTGAGCAGTGCAGTGGCTTGCACAGCTCCATAAATGAGAGGAGAACTGGCTTTTAGTTGTGGAATTACACTTTAAGCTCAACAGCAGCACTGCAGCAGCGCCGCTGTCTGTGTGAACACTGTAACAGCTCAGTGAGGTAGTCATCACAAACTGCTCACTGCAGGCAGTGTGGCCTGGGCATAACAATTACAGCACTTTCACAGTCTCATATTGTGATGCAGTTCGTTTCATTTCCACTCAGCGTCCAACAACTTGCAGGCTCACAAAAACACAACCAATCATATCTGTTAAAAAATTATGAGTCATACCTGCAAAAGGGGCCAACCACACCTCCTCAAAAGTTCATTTCCATTCCTTGCTCATAGTTGCACTGAGAATTGTCCTAAATCACTCCTAAGCTAGGACTCCTTGCTAAAATAAATTTAGACAAGTCAGGAGCTCTCAGCCAGTATTCTCAGAATGTGAATCTGGCCTGTGACCACTATTGAATGTCATCTATAGCCTCTATTTATACAAACGGCAGCCTGCAGACTCATAAAGGGAGTTTTTTTTTCTGTCCAAATGTTCCTGAGATGATATTTACACCATTTCGATGATGATTTTGATGATAATTCTGTTATAAGGTACATGTAAAAGGCAACTAATAAACAACAAGAAGACAGTTTAACAGGGATTTCTTAACTTTACTCTGGCCACAGTGTAATTGTCAACATCTTTCTGACATCATCATCATAGTACATGAACTAAATAATGCAGGGGGAGCACCTACAGGCCTAACCTTGTATTCTAGCCCAGGTAGCCAACAACTAAGCACCGTAATCACAGAACACAAGACATTGTTTCCTTGTTCCTATCTGAAGGAGCCAAACACATGCCTACGCCTGTCTTTAATTGAAATGACCTGTTGGCATATTTGTTTCATCAGTATTGTGTTTGTCCTGATGGACACACAGCACCATTGTTCTGTCTCACCTGTGTCCTTGTTGTTCTGAGTCATGTTTTCAGTCTCCTGAGAGCACTAAAATGTCTTTCAGTGTCAGCCTGATGAGACGGAGGTGACTAAAAGCAGCCTGACAAGGGTTTCAGCCTGATCAAACAGGCTCTCACTTCAGCTGCCAATACTGTCATGATGTTAGACACTTCAGCACTGGATTTGAATGTGTTTTTGGGACCAAAACAAGGCAAGGACTTTTAGGCGCTCCCTAATCTGATCTGGGTACTAATCAACACTGCCAATAACTTCTTCAGTCAGTAGAGCTTCCTCCAGCTTTTGCAAGACAACTAGATCTGGTTGATTAAAGCTGTACTCAAACTGAACATCTATATACGTATTTTGGAGAGCTCTGTTCTGTAATGCTGTTGACTTAAAAGTGTGCTGGCTCACCCCAACAGTGTATCGTTCTGGTGACTGTCTGTAGTGAGGAATCTGGATGGGCTCAATCCCAAGGGAATCAACCATTGCCACTGCTCTGTCAAAAACCTCCTGAAAGCTGTCCTCACTCATTTTGCCTTGTAGAGTAGATCTGACACACTCTATTGCATTTCTGGTTCCTGCAATAGCTTCAGACTGTTTTTGCAGGGACTTGTTCAGACACTTCAGCTCCTCGATCACTTTAAATGCAAAAAGAAGTCCAAGCTCAGTTTTACCCATTTTGAACCTTACTCACTGTCTATTTGCCCGCACGCCTGTGCTAGATCCAATTGGTGTCATTTCCTCCAAGGAAGACGAAACACTTTTAAAATGAGACAGCTCTGCTCTGGTTGCTTTTCCTCACTCTGTCCACCTGGTTAGACACAGTGGTCTGAGTGATGCCGATGGTATTTCTGAACCTGCAGCTACTACTTAAAGTATGGGCTTGAATTTTCCAGACTGCTAATGTCCCTAGCTCATGGACCCACTGCAGCACATCACGTTTCAAGGAACTGGCTAGGAGTGCAGACAGTGTGATCAAGACAGTGTGTCCCAAAATACAAAGCCAATGTCTACTGTATCGTCAACTCTGCTTGTGCTCAGAAATGTCTTCCTGAGATATCGGCAGCCACACTTAAAACAGACATGGGGAATATTTAGCCTCACAAGGGCATAAACAGCCACTCCAGCCAACTCCTCTCCAGTAGTCCCAGAGACCTCATACAATCCAATAATAACCTCATGTGGTACAAGGTCATTTTCCACACATCTAAAACATATAGATTCTCGCTTTATTCCTGAGTGCTATCTATAATGATTGAGTATTGCAAAACTCGTAGAGACTGGATGGATAATGCAGCACTTCTGACAGTACAATTTCTTTAGTCATGACAACGGGATCGCCAACCAGAGAGACAGGCCTCGTTCTTGGATTTGCTGAGATAGATTCCCATTGTGCATCTCATGGTCATAAAGTGGTATAATTGCCTAGCGAGGTACTGGATGGAACCATCTTCTTGTTGTTTTGTCAAGGCAGTTATGAGTTGTGAATCCATTAGGGTAGGGGGAATTCACTATTCTGGTGGCATCCAAAGCTAACAAGAGCATCCTTCAGATTATTGCATACCTTTGTGGAGAATGTAGGGTTGGCATTTTGGACAGATTACTTTTCTGTAAACTTTGTTTAAATGTTTGTGCAAAATTGCAATACAAAGGAAAATACAACAATACAAGGAACACACAGCAATGCAATGGATAAAAGGCAGTATAAGGAAAAGATAATATACTGGTAGGAACTAGAGAGTACATTATTTAAAGAATAAAAATACATTAAGATGAAGAGAATGCTAAGTTGAAAGGGTAAGTTTGAAGGTTAATCTTGAAGGTATTTACAGATTGTGACGACCTCAGCTCTTCTGGCAGACTATTGCAGAGGCAAGGACCATAAATACTAATTGCCGCCTCCCCGTAGTACTTTGTCTTCACCCAGGGAGCAACTGAAAGGATAGTGTCAGTGGAGCTGAGTAATCACAGGGGAGCTTATCTGACTTGAGCATGTATGACACGTATTCAGATGTTAACACCTAATGAGTGATTGGAGAACCAATAAAAAGGATATAATCTATTCTCAAACCGACACGCAGCCAATGAGGGAACTTTAGGACAGATGAGATATGCGCTCTCCTCCTGGTCTTGGTCAGTACACGCGCTGCTGCATTCTGAACAATCTATAGTTTATTTATAACCCAGTGGAGCAGCAAGAAAAGCATTACAGTAATCATCAGTTATCTGTATAGTGTATAGTTTCCTTCAGGGTGGGGCTGCAGTGGAGCCATGCATACTGCTTTGAACAACCTTCCTGAAAATGGAGGACCCTATATGACAGCCTTTGTACTGCAGTGTATTTAGGCTGAGGTTGGTTTGGCTTGACTTCAATGTCCAGAGTACCTCCAGTCCTACACTGTTCCTTATTGTCATCACTCTCTGTGCTTCTCTTTCATATTGCTGTCTACAGCTGGACCAGTTTCCTTAGAAATACATTAGACAGTAGACAGACAGTAATGTTTAGGGTTGTGATCCATTACAATACCAGATTGTCCTGTAAAAAACAAAACAAAGCAAAACAAAAAACTGCTCCTTACTGAATCAATACGAGATGCAATTTTGTTGCAGGTCAGGAACAGCACAGTCAAACCCAAATACAGGATGAATAAATGAGGAGGCAGCAGGGTGATTAGGCTGATTTATCAAGAAAAATACCTAAAATGAAAGAGTCCAGAAGCAGGCATGTAACAAAGAACAGCACAAAAACCAAAACCAAACCAACACACTGGGAATACTAAATACTAGAAACACTAAATCACGAAACAGGCCGGAGCAAAATATTCACAGGGAGGAGGCTCAGACAGCAAACTAACAAAAAACAAAAGAACTGGGCAGGTACATGTAGGAAGTGACTAGTTGGGAAGTGAAAATAGTTAATCAGGAGGTGAGGGACAGGTGAAACTTATCAGGGCAGGGCAGACAATCAACACTGGAGGGAAAACACACAAAGGTAGGAAGTGAAACCAACACAACAGGAAACATGGCTGACTGAATAAATGCAACAAAGAAAAACCCAAAAAACAAATTACTCATGAAAATAGAACGTGAAAACAAAGACAGATTACTAATATGACAAACTAAAAGAGAAATAGTCAAATAGTCCTCTAGATGCAGAGCAGGACCATGACAGATTTGTCCCATAGTTTCATGCACAGAATTGTTAGTTTAAGGATTGCGTTTTTCTCACTTAGCCTACATGCACATCTAGCTGATGGAGCTTTGGCGGTTCTTACAACCAGATGGAGCTACAGCCTCTCACACATTAGCAAGAAATGGCAAAATCAATCCTATTAGTGATATTGGATTAGGGAGGTGGGATTTATTGTAAAGAATGAGATCTGTTAACCGTTTGTGTGCCACATAGACTGACTAGACAGTGATGGACAACAGCGGTTATATTTTGTTTTTTTGATCAAAAGTATTGCTAGAAACGATTCAGTAGTCGCTGGATATTTGTGAGGACATGTTCCTATAATCCCTCTGAATTCTACGCCTTTGTTGTGAACACTTTGAGCACAAGGACGATGTGCTCCAGTGTTTCCCATCCATCAGGGACTTCGGCCAGTTTGATCCTGCTACTAAGAGAGAAGCTGGAGGCTTTGTGTGGCTGCTAGAGGATGACAGTTTCTCTTTGTTCCTGGTATTGTTGCACCATATCATGCCTCACGTGGACATTCTTTACAGCCAGCTCCAGAAACAGACGTTGGACACAGTCTTTGTCTGGACAATCATGCAGCAGTTCACAGATAGTGTGCAAAATATCTGCTTAATTTAAATGATTTTTTTTACGAGTAAATTTTATATTCATGCCCACCGTGTCTGCTTGTGGTGTTTGATTGCAGCATCATTGCAGTAGGCTTTGAGGGTTGCAGTCTGGTCTGATTTAATACATTCTATCCAGATGCTCCGAAATCCAAATAAAAACACGACTGCACAATAAATGCGGACACAATAGAGGATTCTTTTGAGTGTTAAAATGGCAGTCGAATCATTGTACATTTGTAGGTTACAAACTGTAAGTGGCGAGATAGTGCCATGAAGCTAAATTAACACTGAAGAGTGGCAGTCATGGTTATTGAATAAAGTGATTTAGTGGCAGCACCCACGGCTCAAATCATCTTCCAATGCATATGTATGAAGGAGTGCTGATCTGACAGCTTTTGCACTCTAGCACTACAAGAAAAAGAGAAGCCACAAACGTGAGATGACAGAGCCGCTCGTGTCACCTCCAAAACCTTGCGGCTGGCATACAAGGCTACCAAGTGACTCTCATACATCCAGTATTGTCAGACGCTGTATGCCAGACTTGCACGCTTTCCTGTGCCTGCACCGAGGTAACCTGGTCATCCCTCAGTTTGGCCTCTATCTTTTTCCCTTCAGCAGAGTTAGTCGCTATATATCTCCAGCTATAAAACTCAAAACATCCTCCTCTCACTATGATTTATATCCCACTATCTCCTTCATCTAACTTTCATCACTTCAGGTCACATTCAAAATCAGCCACAAAAACAGGATGTACTCTGAAGTTTTTGGTGCAGGTATTCAGGAAATACTGAGTAAAGCACAACAATGGTGTCATTGAGAAAAAGCGGATATTTAGACGAGAACAGCCGGGCTGCTTTATGCTGCAGTTTGTAGCGGCACAGTGTAATAGAAAATATCATGACAGGAGGCTGCTGGGATCAATAACTCTTACATTTTTTAGCAAAATTATAACAAAAACTGTGTTTCAATTAGTCAGTTATGGTGGTGCACTGATTAGCTGTGGTGTCTCAGAGGAATCCATCAGCAGACTGGAGTCTTTCTGTGTGGAGTGTGTCTATTATCCTCTTGTCCACAGATGTATTAAAGAAAATAATGTATGGTGCCCCACTGATTCCAGTGATTGCTCACTGAGTGCTAACACTACAAGGTCCATGAATCAACAGTCTCAGGATAGAAGGGTGTGATATATTGTACAAATTTTAAAGCCCATACTTGCAGAGTGCAATCACACACAAGTATGTGATAGTGGGTTATATAACATAAATTGACTTGTCTTGGCCCACTGTAAATGGACTGCAACACTCCTCCAACGTAGAACTAGTCAACCCTCACTGCACACTTGAACAGCACCAGTTTTTTTGCAACTTTTTCCTTTTTATTAGACTGTGAAGTCCTTCATTGTACATGGTAAAATTTAGTTTAATCCAAATGTTTCTCCTTTATGTTAGTCTGAGCCGGGTTTGTAACTTTGGTCAAAGAAAACTTTTATTTCTATTTGCAATAAGATATTTGGCAGTTTGGCTCTGCTCTGGGACTCTCTCTGCCCTTCCATGTGCATACATGGAGGGAGAGCAGCTGTTCTGTACCCCTAGGGCACATACTGAGACAGCATCAATGACAACAGATATGACATTGATAAGTCAGACACAGCATGAAAAGGAGGAGCTGGGGTAGAGGAAAACTGCAAGCAGCTTGCAGAGGAAGCAGCAAGGGTGCCCTGTATGAGATTTTCCAGTTGGATGCATAGAAGGGGAACTGCTAATCCATCAGCTGATTGAAAAAAAAAAAAAAAAGCACCAGGAAGAATAGACAACAGAATAGCAAAAGGGATGCCAATGGGCTTGCTTCAAAATTAAAAATCACAAAAGGAGAACACCCACACTGAGTCAGCCTGGAAAAACGTGCCAACCAGAGTGGAAAGTCGTGATCTCTTATGTGGAATACTAGTGGCCAGGAGGCTATGTCCACAGCATATCATACAGTAAATATACCCCAAGGAAACAGTTCATATACACAGGTAATAAATAAAACAACAAAAATAATAGCCATTACAATAAAATTACCTAGATTAGGCAACAATAAAAGACAGATTACACAAACTGTCTGAAATCAATTTCCTCATTAAGTCCTGGATACACTTAAGCTTCAAATTTAGAAAATCCAATAAGTTTCTCTCTAAAGTAATCGATTGGGGTGTTTGAGATCAGCTGATGTAGCTGGTATGTGAGCTGAGCTTGACATCTGAGCTTGACATTGTGGCCTGCCTAAACTAACGCCATGCTAATTCTTTGAGTGTGTGTGATGCTCAGTAAACTTTCTTCATTGCTTTGTAGCTGTTTTTTTTTTCAGAGGTTGCATACAGAAAAACTGTGTCTCTGGCCACCATGTCAATGTTGTTGCACAACCTGTTCCTGTTCTTTGGGGCTTGGTCTGTGCAGCTTTCCTCCTGGTTGGACATTTTCCTCCCACAGATCTAAGACTTGCAGGTTAGGTGAGCTGGAAACTACTGTGGGTGAAAAGGTGGCTGTCTGCCAAGTCAACTTCTAGGTCAAAATCACAAATCACCTCACAGGACTTTACAGTCAGTGCAGTATACAACACTTTCTATCCTCTGGGCTGGTTCAGACCAACAGTAAAGGTGTGTTTAAAAAATGGAGCCTCTTCATTTGAATGAGACCAGTCTGACCTACAAGATGCTGCAGCGGCTAATCAAACACCTGCAAGCGCACATTCCTGGTAGATTGCTTGTAACAGTCGAAATATACTAAACTAAAATTTAACGCTTGTGTTTTTCCACCATTTTTCTACAGGTTTAAGTGAAAGATCTCAGAATTTTTTACACAATCAATAGATATATTTCTGTCAAATTTTGGTTCCAAGTGTGTTATCATTTCAAGTTAGTGAGCGCTTATACTTTTCCAAGATAATCCATCCACCTGACAGGTGTGGCATTTCAAGATGCTGATTTAACAGCATCATTAGGTGTGCCTTGGGATGGTCACAGTAGAAGGCTACTCTAAAATCTGCAGTCTGATCACACAGCACAGTGCCACTCCCAAGTTTTAAGGGAGCATACCATTGGCATGTTGTCTGCAGGAATGTTCATCAGAGCCGTTGCCCTTGAACTGAATGTTTATTTCACCACCATAGGCCATCTCCAGTGTTGTTTCTGTGATCCTGGCAGTACATCTAACTGACCTCACAATCACAGACCACATGCGCCTTCACCTGAAACATCATCTGAAACCAGCCACCTGATAAGTAACACAACAAATGCTTTGCAGAACCAAAGAAATTCTGCACAAACCATCAAGAACCGTCTCATTGTCCTCACCGGGGTTTTAACCTGACAGCAGTTTGTTGTTGTAACCAACTCGTGCAGTTGTGATGCTGCTTGGGTGCACTGTCAAATTCACACAAATGACATTGGAGACGGCTTAAAACTTAAAACTTGTGTGATCAAAGTGCACATTTTAGAGTGATCTTTTATTGTGACAAGCCCAAGGCACACCTGTGTAGTTCTGATGCTGTTTAATCAGCATGTTGATATCCCACACCTGTCAGGTGGATGGATTATCTTGGAAAAGGAGAAGTGCTCACTGACATGAATTTTACAAATCTGTGACCAAAGTTTTAGAGAAATACATCTATTAAGTGCATAAAAACAGTCTTAGATCTTTAATGTGAACCTGTGAAAAATGGAACCAAAAGCAAAAGGGTGCGTTTAGATTTTTGCTCATTGTTTTTGTTCAGCATGAATGCAGCAGAGTGTCTCCATTATGATCGACTAAAGCTGCTACGTTGAATAAGGAAGCCTTGCTTTGCCCAGACAGGCACAGTGCTGCTCAATGTCATTTTTGAATAGCTAGTCTATCATTTTTTCTCTACACACAGCTCTGTGGCCCTCACACATATATAAATAGACCAATATATAAATACATTGAACATGAAATGTTTAGAAATTATTATAAGTAATGCATTGTAACATTGTACCAGAGGCAATGAGAAGCAGCAGAGCAACTTTGTGGGTGTGTTTACATTTTACATTAAAATAAATCAGCCATATCAATGTATCCTGTAGATCAAATGATCAAGTTAATTCAGTACCTGTAAATATAGCTTTACACTTGCAAACCCTGCAAAACCAATGGCTTTATCATTTAGTAAAACTCAATAGCCAGGCAGTGAAGCTGGCAGCAACCACACACTACAAAGACAGAGTCTATGTATTAGGTGAAAAAAGCCCCACTCCACCCCACCTACGTGACATGTCGCGTCCGTACCCCATCTAATTCAGCCATTAAACGAATATCAAAATTCTACGTACCTTGCAATCTCTGCAAGAAAAGTAATTGCCACCATGGTAACCTTCCAGTGTAGAATCTGGCATCTGAGAGGCCCTTAAAGACCTGTTACTTTAACTGGACCTGCTGGATTTTATTTTATTGTCTCATCAGCGCCTGAAGCAACACAGCCCCCACCAACACAGCCCCTTGGGTTGTTTTTCTTAGCGCAGGGCTGTTTTCAGTCTGAATGCCCGCCAAGATGCTAGATTAAGATATGAAAATACTCGCCCCCGAAAAAACCCTTTAATAGAAAAATGAAGGAGGAAACCACAGGAAGAGGAACTGAGGAAGGATGACTCTAAAAGATCTTACATGAAATATATACAGATTCATGCTGTTCTCATTCACTGTTCGTACTTATACCTACAAAAAGTAATGCACTATAATTCCTTTGTGACCGAGTAATCATGAGACAGTAATTTGTGTATAATCCAGGCTGTGATCACATGACAAATAAACTGAGGGAAGTGAAGTGAAGTGAATTATTATTAAGACCAAAAGTCCCCTGAAGATGGCTGACTGGGATATTGGGTGGGTCAAACAAAAACAGGACTTTCCCCCAGGAGACTGGTGTTTGGAACCATGTCAAACCAAGTGAATATTAAGTTAATGCAGGTACGTCATCACCGTGTTTTTTTTTCCTACGTAACTTTATGGTAACTATGTAACTTTAAGTTAAATGCATAACTTAATTTGTGGGGGACTAATTTGTTAGATATCATGCAAACTATCATACATACATTTTTATAGTATGTGCAGTTTTGTAGTGTACATTGACCCTTGTAATCAGGGGCCAGGACGCTGTGATCCGAGATTGCTGGAGGCAGTCCTCCCTCATCTGACAGAAGCAAAGGAGGAAGTCAGGTGATGTAGTAAAAAGAGCAACAAAGTCCACATATGGCGGTCAGGGTGGATGGATGGGTCAAACAAACACAGGACCATGACCATGTTAAACCCAAAAGTCGACATTGTGGGTTAAGTTGCATACGTAATGTAGCATGACGTCATGTTGTTACATTACATTAGGTACCTCACCTGCCAACATCCAAACATTCTTTTACTGAACCTAAATTAACTGGTAGAGGCACTAACGCATAAGATATCATAAAGCATTGCATAAGGATACAGAGCAGATAGAAGCAGCAATAATAACATCACACAACGGAGAAACACATTGACAGTATTAGGCAGACATAGTGCAAACACATATGAATAATACTGATACAAGAAGATGTCAAGCAAATTCCAGGTGCTGCCAAAAAGATAAGTGGGTATGACGGACTGACTGAATTTGTGGATTTCCGACTCTGAGCCTAGAAGCTGCAGGAGATTTAGCTTGGGGAGCTCATACAGTGGAGGTTAGAAGGTATGAGAAGAACAATAACTGACAATACCTGTAGGGTGCAATCACATCCAGTTTTCACTGCACTATAATGTAAAAAATAGCCTTCTCTTGCATGTTGGCCCCCTCACTGTTGATGCTACAGTTACAAGCAAACCAGGCTTTGTAAACAAAACTTAAATTGACTCACAGACAGCTTGTTTGTTGGACGAAGTTTTGGTGATTGATCATCCTGTGAGCTCATAGATTTTGGCAGAGCGGAGACTAAAAAACAAATCTAATTCTGTGTGAGGGAATCCCAGTGGACTTGATTTTCTGTCTTCTTTCTGCTTTTATTCTCCTCTTCTTTTTGTCATCCAGTTCTTTCCAAGCACCAAAAACTGCAAGCTATGAGATTTCTGTATCTCTTACACCCACAGCATCTCTCAGGGTCATTTCATTGTAGTTAGTTCACATCATTTCTTTTATCCATGCACCATTTCAAGTGTTACTTGGTACATACAGTACAGTATTTGTGTCTTATCCAGGTCCTACATCTGTACAATGGTGTTAAAGTGAATATATGAATACATTACTTTGCAGGTTCTAAAAACATGAAACTGAATTATGTACCTGCAGCTACTATTGTTAGCACTTACCCAGTGATCATGTCAATCTGCAAGGTGACTCTTTTATATGTATCATTGTTGTTTTTCATGCTGTGCAGACACCTGCTGCGCAATAACGAAGGTAATATGGAAATACAAGAAGCCTCATATTCTGCTCTGACTCATCTCTCAACTCTACACCTTTGCCCTGTTCTATAGGACATAAGACAAGTTACCAACGACGTCACAGGAACAGCACAAGCCTCTTTTATGTGTTTGCTACAGGCTATAGGTTTTTCCACCCTCATTTAACCAGGCAGTTTCTGGAAGAACACTGACACAAACAGCCAGGGGGCGTAGTTACAAGAGAAAGGATGGAGAGAGGATGGAGAAGGGGAGGGAAGAGGGGGGGATGGTATGGATGTGCATGCACATGTGTGAAAGAGGAGGAGGACAGACAAACTGTGTGAGTGTAATTCCCCATGGCATCACAAAATGAATTTTTACTCAAGACTTTTTGTTACACACTGACACTTCAATGAGTCTCTGTCTGTTTCATGGGGAAGACATGTGAGCTGCATGATGAGTACATCACATCAGCTGCACCATCCATCACTCCCAGCCTGTGAGCCACCAGCTTCCTTTCTGTTGCATTCTCAAAGCAATAATAATGACTCCACTAATGCCCTTCAATACAAGCATTTGTCTCTGCATGAGTGTGAGTGTGTTTGGTTGTATAGTGTGTGGGACCTAAAAGAATACATAAATGTGACATGCTATTGACAGAGGCTACAGCACCATCTAGTGGGGACAAATGTTCTGTCACATTCCACATGTGTCAAACAGCAGTGGTACAAGCTCCTAAACATACCAAACTGACTTGCGTGCAAGTATTGTACCCTGTCACATTGTTATGGAACAAGCTGGAATTCTCCTGACAACTGCAAGTTACAGAAATGAATACAAGATGTGGATTAAAGAAATACTTAACCTCCCCACAAATTACTATTTGTGTATCAGTTTCTCACCCCGCGCTATATTGAATTTGTGACGAAAATGTTCATTATTTCAAATGCCTCCATGGTGAATGAAGAATCCAAAAAAGAGCATTTTTGATGAATTGAAGTCATGGGGTCATTGGATGGGGTATAATCCAAGTCTCATTTATAAAAGTGAAACTTATCTATGCTCTCTTCAAAGCCAGACTCCATGAACATTAAGAGTAATTTTACCTCACTAAACATAGAAGCTGCTGGTCCACCACTGCTTCGATTGCTAATTTGTGTATTATGTGACTTTATATTTAACCAGAAAAACCTCTTGAGATTAAAAATATCTTTTTCAAGAGTGTCCTGGCCAGACAGTTACAGACAGACAACACAGAACAAAAATGCAGAATAAACATGTAAAGCTCTAAAACAAGCAATATAAAACAAAAAATAAAAACACTACAAGGAAAAGCCAAAAAGTTTTCTAATATATGCTAGAGATGAACCATAAAAATGCAAAAATGGCAACTAGACATGATTACACGATTAAAGGAGAAGTCCGGTATTTTGCACTTTGAGCCCCCACCACGCTACGATTTTTATGTGGGAACATCAACGAACACCACTGACCACTCAGTGAGTTTCATGGCTTTGAAAACGAACGTTTAAGGTGGTTTTAGGACAGATTTACACATGGCCATAGACAGCATTGTTAAGCCAGGCAGGGGAAAGCCAAATTCTCTCAAATTCTCAGAGAAGGAGCAATCGTCAAGATTTTGGTCTTAACCACTCTATTTCATCATAAACAACCAGGAATGGGGCTCAAAGTGCAAAATACTGGACTTCTCCTTTAAGCGAATCTGAGCTAACCTATCAAAACACCAAAGTCACATAATAACACAAACAACCTAACTGATCGAGGCAGTGATAGACCAGCAGCTCCTGTGTTCAGCAAGGCAAAATTACTGTTTATAACAATAGAGTCTGGCTTTGAAGAGAGCAACGATAAGTTTTACTTTCAGTTCAGTTCACTTTCGGAAGGGGTTGTCTGTTTGGGAAATACCGATCGACTGGATAAATGAGACTTGGATTATACTGCAAAATCGTAAATCGTACAGTGGGGACATTGAAATGAACTACAATGATGGTAAAGAATGAAATAAGGAAAGAAATAAGAGAAACTGAGAGATGTTCACACCCTGCATACTTTTAAAACCTCTACACACTTGGCCAAATGAGCATGAAGAGAGAGTGACCGACAGTGTGTTTCAAGAAATTACAAATGAAGGTTACAGATGCTGTTAGACAATACACATCAGCACGTCTACACACCTTCCACTGAAGACTGAAATCGTATCTGATATTTTTGTTTGTGTACCCACATGGTCGAATGCACATAAAGTGTCTGTAAATAAATGTAATGTAATACACAATTTTTGTTTGCAGCATTCTGAGGCCTTTGGACTCTAACTTGCATTTAGCTCCTTAATGTCACACAGAATTTTATTAAATCAATTGGACTGTTAACAGTGACAAATCAGAGCTAAGTCTTTGCATAGAGTTCATCTTTGGGGCACTTTTGACACATAAATTTACACTATTGACCAACTGCAACACGTCTTGACAGTGCTGACCTTTATAGGGAGCACAGAGCCAAACCCCTGCTCTGCTGGAGTATTAACTGCTTCAGAAAAGCAATGCACCATGTGTTGCAGTCAGTTGTGAGACAGCAGCGGATGGCTCCAATACATTCCCTTGAATTATCTTATTCTCCAAATATTAACCCAAGAACCTTAGACTGTTATCTGATACTTTGCATTTTATGATCAGTTGAGTCACCAGAGTTTGATCAATTCAAGGGGAATGCTGTTCAAATAGCACTGCTCCTCTTGTCCAACAGGCCGATGAGATGAGCTCGTCTTCAGCTCCAACTTGAAGAAGTCAGCTGGAAAAACCACGCAGCTCTCTAAGGCCAGCTCAAATAAAAACACTCAAAGTATTTCAGAGGATTGGAGCAGCTTTTGTCTACAGGACTGTAAAGTGCCGGGGGCAAACTCCAGATATGGTCTCAGTTTCAGCGTGGATTAGTTTAATCTGACCAGAGGTTCGCCTGTAGATCTGGTCTGGAGCTCACAGTCATCCTTTGATTGGTATCCACTGATTCCTCATGTCATGTTTGAGCCCTGAGGAGAGTTAAACCCATAGATGGCTACATTCAGAGAGCTCTAGGTCTTAGGCGAGGGGTTTTTAGGAGAAACTTTGCTTTGCTACTATTGAGAGTTTTAGGGCTTAATACACACACATGCCTGAAAACACACTCCAAGAATAAGTATGTGAAAATTCACAGATACGCAATCAAACATGCACAGAATGCTAAAGCAGTGCTAAAAATGATGCTGTGTGTCCCGGGGGTTGTTTGCTTATCAGTGTCAGTGGAAAGTGTTGCACTGTAAGGGCAACTACTTTTGTGTGTGTGTGTGTGTGTGTGTGTGTGTGTGTGTGTGTGTGTGAGAGAGAAAGCTGTTCTTCTCACACTATGATGACTCACTGGTGACACTGTTCTGATTTATTTTGGTATCACTTATCCTTGATTTGATTTGGTTTCTCAAGAGGATCTCACACCCACACACACACACACACACACACACACACACACACACACACACACACAGCCATGTTTCCATCGCTTCAGAGGACTCTACATTGACTTACATTCATTGCATTGAGACTATCCCTAACCCTAACCACTACTTCCCTAACTTTAACCTCACCCTAACCCAAGTCATCACCCTGAGATTTAATGATTTACTTCATGGAGACTTGCGGAGGGCGATGCACCCTAAAGTTATTGCACAAACAGATTTATGTCCTTACAACATGAATAATACACGTACACACACACACATTGTAACTCTCACATTCACTCCTTCGATTAGAGGACACTTAATGTTTAAATCAACATTCCAGCATAAATAATCTACAGTATCTTTTATCCTGCAGCAATGACTACATTTACATGTACAACGTATTCCAGTTTTTGCTCTTATTCTGAAAAAGGCAATATTTCTACTGAGCTGTTTGCATGACTAATGACAATGAATAATCCACATATATTCCCGCTGTCATGCGGACTCTGATTAGCGTACACTAACATGTTCTTTATCATGTCAAAATATAGAAAAGTGGAACAGCTGAAGCAGCTTGTGCCATTTTGCTCCTCTGCATCCATTTTTTTTTTTAAGTTTCCTACCGATGTCAGACTTGTTGAACCGTGCAAACACAACCTCCCTCCTTTATTCCCTCACCTCCTTGAAAAGGTCAATGTTGCAATATTCATGCATATTCAAAAACCTGCTGATATCCAAATTAAAGATGTTTAAAAGTAGGTGTGTTTCTTCTTCCAACCAGAAATGTTTGCCTTTCTTTTGGGCATGTATCTCCACCCCTACAGCCTTGCGAACTGTTGGTGACTTGGTTTGTGTACAACATATCCATTGCAATGCACAGAGCTGACAGTAAACAGGTAAGAGGCTGTGTATCACAATTCCAATTGTTCTGTATACATGTCCAAACTACTGCTATTAAATATTAAATGTCATGCTGATTAAATATGAATATTACCAGCATATCCCACACCTTAATCGGAAAATGCTAATTGAGGATTAAGGATATCCAAATGAAATGTGCTGTTTACATGACCATTATCAAATTAAGAATACTATCATATTGGGAATATAAGTGGAATAATAATCAAATATTAGTGTGTCGGTAAATGTACAAAAATAGTTCAGCGAAAACATGATGCAGTTTGAATGAAGTGAATGAAGTTATTGTTGAAGAACATTCAGAAAACCTTCCCTTTTAATATGCCACACATAAAGGAATTTATTATTTATTAAATCACATATGAATAACAATATAAAAGTTTACTTCTGAATGCTGCATGGGAACTAGTTTGCTTCATATCTCACATGAGTGATTCTCCACTTAAACCTCTGAGTAACAACCACTCCCCGTCTGTACAATTTGTGAGGTGGCTATAAAGCGTTGGCAGCTTGCTCCTCGATGAGGAACGAGGGCTGAGATGGTGCCATTATTTCATGGCAGACAAAATAACAAATCAATAGAAACTTCTCAAACTACTTGTGTATTCCTTTGCTCAGTATTTAACGGCTTCCACTGGAACTTCAGGGCCTCCAGAAGGCTGGCAGCATGACATAAAGGGATTTAGACGACATGTATTTAGCAATAGTTTTGATGGAATTATGACATTTTGGCTAATACTAAGCAAATGGATATACAGTGGAAAACTTTATGTTGCAGGAGCAGTTTAAAGGAACAGTTAGCTATTTTTATTCATATTTACCACACAGACATGAGGGGATATTGATCTTCTCATGTAACTTTCAGCAAGAAAATCAAGAGCGTACTTCCCAAAACTCTTTCTTTCAAGATTTTAAACAAATGAAAGCCTGTCAAAACAGGCCTTAATAATATTTTCATATCCCCAGAATACACACTATGTTGTTTTTTCATGAAAAATGGCCTAAACTACAACTTGTAGCACTTCTCAAGTTTAGAGACCTGTGACTTTGAATATTTATCCACAAATATGTGATCTGAGCTAACCACAGCCACGAGGGTCTGGAAATTCTTTACAGCCACATCCGCTATTCAAACTAGAATTACTGCCTTAATGGTTTTGTGCCACAGCAAACCAGTCAGTGCAGTTACAGTTTATATCCATGTCTGTCCACAACAGTTGACAGTGCTTTAAATTTGGACGTGTTGCAAAGAAACTACAAATTCCAAAATGTGAATGTTTTGTGCACGTCCTCACCGCAACATCTCAGAAGAGCAGCACAGTTTCAAAGTGGGTGCCCAAGATTAGTCTCACCAATCCAGTCCCCTGAGTTATAGCGCTGAATAATGGCCAGAAAAGTGTTTTACAGAATGTCATGATGTCACAGTGAAGCTGACCTTTGACCTTTCAGATATAAAATGTCAACATTTCATTTTATTTATCCTATTAGATATTTGTGTGAAATTTTGTCAGAATTAGCATATGAAATTTTGAGTTGTGTGAGGTCACAGTGACCTTTGACCTTTGGCCACCAGATTCTAATCATTTTGTTGTTGACTTCAAGTGGACGTTTGTGCCAAATTTGAAGAAATTCCCTCAAGGTGTTTTAAGATATCACATCAGCAGAGTGAGATGGGCGCAAGGTCACAGTGACCTTTGACCACCGAAGTCTAATCAGTCATCCTTGAGTTCAAGTGGACATTTGCGCCAAATCTGAGGCAGGTCCCTCAATGCATTGAGATAGTGTGTTCACGAGAATGGGATGGAGGCACCAACAACCCACTAACACAATGCCTCCGGCCACGACTGTGGCTGGCACAGAGGCATAAAAATTTATTTTGCATGTAGCATAACTTTAGGGGGATGTAAATCAGTTGTGTGCATCCTTTTTCTTTTATAAACTAGTGTATAATGATGACTGGAGGGGTACAGTACAGTAGAAAAAAAAAGAAATAGAGTAACTGTGTAGACTGGTGTGTAAAATTCAATTTGTGTGTGTAGGTCTATAGTATGTAGATATGTAGACAAGTCTGTGTGTGTGTGTGCTGTGTGTGTGTGTGTGTGTGTGTGTGTGTGTGTGTGTGTGTGTGTGTGTGTGTGTGTGTGACAGATCAGTCCCTAACGAGGATGTAACTGGAAGTGTCTGTGAGCAGATTTGCAGGTGTCAGGCTGATGCGACACACCTCTGCTGCAGGCCTGTTTGTACCTCGCTGATAAGATAAGACTCTGGGGCTGTCACTGTCACATTCAAACAAACTGAAAGGTGTCAGCTCCTTTTATCCTGCCAGATTAATGCACCGCCATATTTGAAGTGTTATTATCACTCGCACACCTCATGCACACCAGACACAGGTTCTTGTTTGGCTATGCTTATGAGGACATTACTTTGATTTCCTTCCCCTTCATTGGGTTTTACCTCATTTTCTCCAAAGGGCAGCTTCATCAGGGCTGCGCGGAACAGGAAGGTGAATTAACACTTCAAACTGATTCACTGATTGTCGCTGTTAGTTATCAGGATTAAACTGTTATTAGGATTCATTACTATAGGGGAACATTTTTGCAATCAGATACCATAATCATTTTGTGTCAATGAGGAACAGGCCCACACACACCAAACTGACATCAAATAACTAGGGGCAACAAAGGCCGACTGTTCCATCACCTTACATTACCTGTGTTTCTGCCAAAAAGTCGCACTTCAACACAACACAAAGACTGCAGCTGACAGCCAGCTAGCATGTACCTTATGCGCCTGCATGAGAGGAAATAACACTCAGTTCTAGCAGCGAGTAGTCTGTATTCATTCATTAAAAAGGGTAAAGTGGAAGACCGATTCAAGATGCTAGTTAGCCAGTCAGCACATTAAGGACACAGCCCAGTGTTGACAGAATTAAGGATATTTACCACCAAATAATTACTCACCTTTTCTGCTAAAGAGCTCAGTGGCTAAAAAAATAATCTTACCTTATAACAACTGCGACTTTAGTTGTTTGTTTGCCTTCCTCACTTTTCGTTTTCTTCGTATGCGCTGAGCTGACCTGCCAATCAGAGTGATTGATTCATCGACAGGCTACGCCAGGTCGAACATGCTGAACTGGCTGAAAAACTGCCAACAAGGACCGATTAGTGCCAACAGTGCAGAACACATTGTGAAAACTACAGAAACAGACACTGACACCCTGATATTGACCGACTGAATGTCGGCCTGGTGTATCAGGGCCCTGACATATCTTTCTTATTGATGCTGGTTGCACCACGCACACTGAACACAGCTTTTTGAAAGGATGAGGATTGTGTTATTCTATATTTTCATGACTATAAAGAAATCCCACAAAAATATTAAAATCAACAGCACGTTAGCCTGTCTCTAAATAATTCCACATCCTGTCTGCAGCAGTCGGCCCCAAGCCTATTAAATGGGTTGATCATTTATTTGATATTAAATAAAGACGTAAATCTTAAAACAAAAAAAAAAGGTTGCAAATACATATTAGGATTTTTAGAAGGACTGAATCATTTCCAGGTGGCATGGTGATGCAGTGGTTGGCACCGTCACTTCACAGCAAGAGAGTCTGGATTGAAATTGACCGGCCGTCTGGGGCCCCTCTGTGTGGGGTTTGCATGTTCTCTCCGTGTCAGCGTGGGTTTTCTGTGGCTAATAGGTGACTCTAAATTGTCCATAGGTGTGAATGTGAGTGTGAATGGTTGTCTGTCTCTATGTGTCAGCCCTGTAATAGTCTGGCGACCTGTCCAGAGTGCACCCTGCCTCTCACCCAGTGTCAGCTGGCATTGGCTCCAGCCCCCTCATGAGCCTGTCCAGGATAAGCTGTTATGGATAATGAATGAATAAATGAATAAATAATGACCTAATACAGTTGGGTACTTTGGTTGTCGAGCAAACTGTACAAAAACTGGAGTAAATAGTTTCTTTGCTGGGGATTATTTTAAGCCAAGGATTAATATACAATACTTAAAGAAGCAGGACAGTGCAGGATGGTGGGACTAACTCAAAATAAATGACAGTATGTGTGCTTTTTTAATGAAGGAACATGTCGCCCAGTGCAGCAGCATGGCTTATTTATGTGATTTAATAGTTTCTGAACAACACTGGAGGTTTATGGCGCAGTGGAACAAGTTGTATCAGGTTTTGGCTACACAGACAACACTCAGACACTTAAAAAACAGAGAATATCACAACACTTATTCTTTTTAAGTCTTCTGGGACAAGTCCAATCCAAGTCTCAAGTCCTTTAAGTAAATCCAAGTTACATCTCAAGTCTTCACAAGAAAATTGGAACAAACAATGCGAGTGTGTGCAGGCTCCAAATACCGTCATGCTCATTAATAACATGGCAGTAGTTCTAGAGGATTTCAATTTGAATTTCTTTCAAAGCTGCTTTAATAGTGCTGGGGCCAACTCCATTTGATGAATTTAATTGAATCCCTTATAATACAATCCTGTAAAATTAAATGTGTGATGCTGGAACTGTGCTGATAAAAGTATTTTCTCAGACACCAGTGTCACTCCATTTATTGACACAAAAGGCATCGAATGTTTGAGGCGGCATCATGTGTGGCCAATAAGACTGAAAAATGCAGCGCTACCATGCCCAGCAGATATGAGCTACCAGGATAACAATATATTCAACCACAGACTAACAAGCAAAAGATTATATCTAGTGTTACTCACCCAAGCACACTGGGAGAGATCTTGAGGTCTAGCACACATGTTGAAAGCATTTCCTTCCTAATTAAACTTTAGCACCTGCAGTGTATGCATGTTTTGCTGGCTGTGTTCTTCTTCCCTGCCTTTGTTGGCACACTGGTGCATTTCTTGGTGCATTACCTCCACCTGTAGGTCAGGGGAATAATGTGAAACCATTGGCAACACTGGATTTTTGGTTGAACTTTACATTGATGTTGATTTTATAAACTTATTTTACATTCATCCCTTAACTGTCAAAGCAAAACTCTCCCTTTACTAAGCATTAACTGTAACACTAACTCTGACTCCACAGCTCATTTTTGATCAGTCACATATGATTTATTATTGACTGCGACTTCGTCTCTGTGTCTGTGACTGATCTCAGCATCATACACATTTTAATGATTAAGTGATATAGCTGAATATTCTAGCAGAACACAGATGTCAGGACTCCTGCTGCTGTGAGCTTGATTTACAGTTTGTTTGCAGATTCATAGTTTTGTTTTATTTGTTGTCTCTGTTTTTACATACTGGGCTGGGTGATTTGTGGGGGGAGTTTTTATAGTATTACATTTTTATAGCATGACATACTATATATGAAAATGAATCCATGTTCCCATGCAGCTACATTTACAACACACACACTGACAGGGAGGTCACCAGTTGCCATAAGTGTCATGCGCTGTAAAATGGAAAGTTTCTTTTAGCAAGTAAACTTCAGTTCTCACACACTCGGGTCCAGTCGAAAAAGATATGTATGTTTAAGACTGAATAACAGCTGTAGATTTATCACTCTGTGGAGGCAAACAAAACCTGATCTGCTGCTTCATTTTTCTCTTTTCCCCCATCATCATCCTCCTGTCCTTAAATTCTTATACAATAAAAAGATTTAGTTTCAAAGCAGAGACAAAACAGCTTTACACTCATCACCACAGAGGTTGAATGGGGCTTTTATCTGTTTCACTTTCATATCAGTTAAGCAGATTCACTTTCTAGTTTTAGACGATGGCTGTGACACCATGACCGTACCGAGGCTCCACACACAGACCAGAGGCTCCCCTGCATTTGTCATGGCTTAGAGTTGGTTGGCTGGATTTCACAGAGCCTGAGGACGGGGTTAAAGTTGTTAAATGTGTGTATGTGAAAGTCAGTGTGTGTTGAAAGAGGTCAGGGCCGGAGGTATGGATTTCAGGGACCAGGAAAGGCAGGGGTTAAGGGTGAATCAGCGGGGATGGGGGAACAAATCTGCCGTTAGATTTCGAGGGCTGGGGGAGAAGCACTGAGGGCAGAGGCTGGCTGAGGTAAAGGCAGCAAGGTCAAAGCTTTTAGCTGGAGGTAGCGTAAACACGTTTAACCTCTTAAACCTCATTGACCAGCTGGTGGGTAATTACAAACATACACAGGCAAACAACACAGTGAGCTTCATTTCTGTTTCTCACAGAGATGAGTTTCCAATGATGCCAAGATGTAAATGTGAATAAAATGATGTACAAAACATTATGAACATTTGTATTTGATGGAATGGAGCAGCCTTTAAAACACAGGGTCTTGGGTTTGTAATATTTCCACCTAGTCATCAAAATAAAATGTTGGCATTGTATGTTTCTGCAAACCACAGATATGTTACATTTGTACATTTTATATGTATCATATCCACATTTCTAACGTGCTGTAAATCAGATTATATGTAGGTTATATGAGCTGAGTTTCTCATCTTGGCTTGGTCTCACTTGCAAAAGAGGTTTTAATCTCAGTGTGACTTAAATGAAGGTTAAATTAAGGTTATATCATCATTTCAGAATAATTCTGTTAAACTTGAACTGTTTACTTGGCCTATGCTGCGTTGGCTCGGTGAATACTTCAAGGTCAACTAAATTACTTTGAGAACAAGCAGGCATGTTCATGAACTGTCACACACACACACACACATATACTGATGAAGTGAAACAGTTGAATTATTGAATCTCTAATATTAAGCTTTTAAATGTTACAAATACTTTTTGTTACCCAAAAAATTGAAAACTAAAACATAAAGAAACATAAGGGTTAAACATATTCACTTCATATGAAATGTTCAAATGTCGCATATCTGTGGTGTGCAGAAACGTACAATGCCAACATTTATTCTGGCGATTGGGTTGAATATTTAACTCAGTGAAGAGTTTGAACAAGCCAATACAAGCCCCGTCACATATTGACGTTTGGCTTCCACATCCAGATACGACGTGAAAGGAACCCTGGGTGTGTTGGTTGTTGACGTTCTGAGACGCTGTGTCAAGTGCTGCCTGTTACATGCATTGTCTTCTTTCAAAATACGCTTCTGTTTTGACAGGAAATTTACGTTTATATACAGTCTCTTTCAAAATAAACACACTACGTCGATACAACACTGCAAATTCATGTTTTTTTTCCTCCAACAACTAACACATATGGTTTGATTTAGGCAACAAAAACACGTGGTTAGGTTTTGAGAAAAAGGGTTTGGCTTTAGAATCTTAACATTGCTCTCCCGCATGAAGTTCGTTGTTTGTTGGACCCATGCACCACCCCTCCCACCCACCCTACTCGGACTTTCGCCGCCTTAACTTTCGTTCTTGTCCCGCCACGTTTCCCCCTGATGCCACTGAGTGCCATTAAACTATAATGGCGACCGGCCAAGTATCATGCTTAAGTTAAAGGACAGCTTTATTCATCAGTGACACCACAAGTCACTGCCCAAGCGTAGGATTTCAATGACTTCGGAGTGGGACAGGCTTTAATACTTTAATACAGGCATGGATGCCACATTTTCACAGTGAGGGTTTGGATGATGTTCCCAACCATGAAGCTACCTAACAGGAAATTAAAAAGATAAATGTAGATCTATCTGTCTGTCTGTCTATCCATCCATCCATCCACCCTGGGAAAGTGTTTGGATTCTCCACCACCAGACATATGAACCTCTCGCCTTCATATTCATCTGTTTTCTTTTAATTCATTTGTTATTTTCCCTTCACCCCTTACCCTTTCTGTGTGTGTGTCCATGTGTGTGTCTCTGTACACATGTGTGTGTGGCGATATTAAAACCAGACTGATTAGATGTCTTTTGGCTCAGACCCAAATGAAACAGCAGTTAATTTTCCCCCCATCTTTCCCTTCATTATTAGTCTTCTTCAGCCCTGTTTGGGTTCTCTCGCCCTCACTGTTAGACTCTCACACACACACACACACACTGGGCTTTATCATGTTGTTGCTGCCTTTGATGTGTGTGATAACATAGAGCTGATGTGCAGTAGGGGTTCAGTGCAGCCTGTGGTGCGATCGTGGGAGAGGTGATGGCAGGAAGTGAAAGGTGATGAAAGAAAACAAAATCCTATTTGACTCTCTGGTGTCATGTACTGCATTACAGGGTCATCAGTCTAACTATTACTGTAGCACTGAATGAATCAGACCTATCTTCATAACAGCTCTGTCAACCTTTACAACTCCTCTGCTGCATTTCTCGCCCAGAGGTTCGATTTTTGTAACTCCCGAGTCTCTTGCAATAGCTTGTTTTATTGGATCACACACACTGTTCAGAATCCAAACAGCCTCATATGCTCACTCAGAGACGCACATACCTTTAGATGTACTAGAAAAATCTGCCAAGTCAATTTTATTTGTATCAGTGTCACAAATTTGCCTCCAAGGGCTCTACAATCTGCACAGCATATGACACCATCTGTCCTTATGCCCTCAATTCAGATCAGGAAAAACTCCCCAAAAAACTTTAAGGGGAAAAAAAATTGAAAAGAAAAAAACATGAACTCATGAACAGCAACTAAAGAGTGATCCCTCTCTGAGCGGACAGATGTGCAATAGATGGCATGTATATGCTCATATTTTTTGGTGAATGGTGAACTGAAGACATTGGTTTGCAATTTATGAACTTGAATGCACCGCTGAGGATTTACAGCACCTGGCATGCTGACACAACACCAGCAGAGTGTGCAGCTACTGGTACTGCTGAGGCCAGTTCACATGGATATTTGAAGAACTTTAATGAACAAATCAGTAAGTTACAGATTCAGACGAAAAAAAAAATCTAGCATTTTTAATCAGATTTGCCCACCAGGTCTAAAAGAAAGAGAGAACAAATTTGAAAGGACAAGTTGGATTTTGCCTCAGCTGTTAAAGTGGACATTGACATGTTGTTTTATTTAACTCATCATTATGAAGTAAATGCCGATTTTACAATGTACTGGCAATAGAATAATGACACTATCTATGTTTAGATTTTTCTACAAGCCTCGCTTTCACTATGCAACTGGATGCAATCTCCTGGGAAAATAAAATCTCAATTTACAACACAAAGGAAGTGAATCAACCACTGTGCAACCAAAACAGGAAGAGGATAGCGCCTTTGTTTTTCCCCAGAAGTGGTCAGTAGCTATGCACAGTTGCCAAAGAGTATCACTATAAGTTTTCTGCAGTTACTATCCCCAGCAGTGGAAATGATGGACGGTGAAACAACCAAAGTAAATGTGGAAATTGTGGTCGTTGGCTCTGAGGAAAACAGAAAACGGTCTTGTTGTCTTTGTGGCAGCAGCACCAGCAGTAATAACATTTGGAAATGCTGGGGGGGGGGGGGGGAGTAGAAAAGTTGTCTGTTTCCACTTTATGGCGCGAGGGAATCCAGATATACTATGGGTGGAGTCCAGGTACACTGCCCAACTGGTGATGATGGCTTTTGCTCTTTATACGACCTTCTTCTTTGCTCCCGTCAGTACATTGGTCATGTGATCGCAGCCTTCACAATTACTTTGGTTATATATAAATGACTGGCTCATGATTATGTGGGTTACGCACACATTGTGGTGCATTACCTTTCATAAGTAGGCCTGTATGTACGGACAGTGTATGAGAACAGCTTGCAGAGATAGCAACTAGCTGGTGAATATAGTGAAGCATTTAGCAGGTAAAGAGTCAGATACTTCCCTCAGGAATTAGTAGAGACCAAAACAGAGCTAAAAAAAATAAGTGAATACTGGAATTAGGTGACATGAACCACGACTCCGAATGAATGCTAACATTACCTTGTATCTGCTGATGGTGTTAACTGTTTGCCAACGTGTTTGTCGTACCAACTTTGTACATGTCAGTTTTGTATTCACAGCTTGTTGCTTTACCAGAAATAGACTCCCTGACTCATCCATTGTATTGTGGTGGCAAAAAAAATCTCAAAAATGAATACCTTAAAACCAGACAAATGGAAGATTTGGGGATTTTTACTCTAAGATCTTAAAGCAGCCATTTCCTCTCTGTCTCTCCATCTCGGTGTACTGCGCATCTCACACTCTGTCTTTATATATCAAAGTTGAACAGACTCAACACACCAGCAAGCTTGTAAATGTCACAGATGTCAATCTCTCACATCATTCGCCTGTCTCCATTTCACTTTGCCTCTCAAACAGACGCGCATGCACAGCGTAACACACAGTGTGACACACACAATGCACACAACAGACTCATTAAGTTAACATCTGTGAAATCTTGTGATCAAGGATTCTGTGCTTCAATTCCCTGCGGATCATACGCTGTCTCCAACTGCTCATGGGAGGCGCCTTTGACCTCCCCCCACCACCACCCCACACCCTCACACACACACACACACACACACACACACACACACACACACACACACACACTGGGTGGTATGTGCGGTTGCGATATCATTTAATGGACTCACATGGTCCAAGTTAATCAGCTTTGCGTAAGTAGCTGGTAGGTCATCCATGAAGATTTATTCCTGTTTTCGATTAATCATATGATTGTGACTCCCTTTTTTTCTTTTAGTCTGGAAACTTATGTTGCTCTGAGCGTTTTATAATCATCATTATCATCATTATCATCATCTGCCTTACCACACCATCATCTACTAAATATAACACCATGTCAGGCTTAAGTGTTATTGACACAGTTCATTATTCCAGCGGGGCTGAAACACCAGTCAGGTTCTTCATTAGGACTTCAACCAACAGCAACAGTAAGATAATACAAAGACCACACACACACACACATACACACACACACACAGCTCTACTTTTCATTAACATATTGACTGTGCAGTATCAGTCCTTTTATCCAAAACTGAGGAAAGTATTTTAATGAGAAGCACATGACTGTACAATCCCGGTTAAGATGACAAGACCTCTTGTTGTAGCTGCACACACACACACACACACACACACACACACACACATGCTGGAAATATTCAGACATCCCATATACTGTAGCAAAAGGAAATTTCTCTTGTCAGTGGGTTTATTTGTTCAGGAGAAGAAACAGAAGGTCTCAGATTAAAAACACACACATATTTCACTGCTAATGTGGTTTTAATTGCATTACAGTATGAAAACAGACGAGTGATGTGAAACACAAGCAGCTAACAGGGAACATTTGGCATGACCACACGGTCGTCTGCATCCCTCCTCTGTTTGGGTGGTTCACAGTGGAAAATACCCACCGTGGCACAGAATCAGAGAGATGGTGAAGCCAAGACTCAGAATAAGATAATGAATGTGCTGAACCGAAGTGAGTGGATGGAGGGAAGTGAGAAAAGAGAGCAGGATGGGTAAAAATAGAGAAATTAGAGAATGAAAAAAAGTGCTCCATGCAGATCTCATTTGTCTGTCCTTGAGGCTGAAAACACTGCTTTCTTTTAAATGTTAATCTTATTCTCTCTCTCTCTCTCTCTCTCTCTCTCTCTCTCTCTCTCTCTCTCTCTCTCTCTCTCTCTCTCAAAGGCTGTGCAGGCTTTCCATCATCAATAAAACGACATTGAACTCAGTCTAATGAGTTAAGTATCTGTCTGGACCCGTCTACATCTATGCTGCCTCTTATCATGATTGTGCAGTATCTAAAGAAGCAGTGCTGTAAAATCTTTCTTTTAACTAGGCTGCTCCTTTAGGTTGAAAGGTGGCTTGAAAAAGTTGTTTTCCCAGCAGCTAATTAATTCTAATGGTGACCAAGAGGCACAAGAGCATCTTTGCAAACCACTCCTGCAGACCATCCACCTCTCTGTTGTTGATTTATAAGTTTATGCTCCAAACACTCTTTGCACATACATACATTTCTTCTTTGTCACACATTTGCCTTGTCAAACTTAGAAACTCAGTTGGAAGTAGCATGTAGCATGGCCTGACATGGCCCACTTAACCTGTGCTTTTGGGCCCTTATAGACCCCCTGCAACTTGTCTTTATGCTAAGCTATCTAGCTGCTGGCTGTAACTTCATAGTCAGTGGACCAATACGACAGTGGTGTCGGTCTTATTCTCTAACTCTTGGCTGTTCCTTTAAAACCACCTACTGTACTGTCATGGTTTCAAGTGCATCAAAGGTATTTACCATGTGATTCTTTAGTGCTATGTCGTATGTGCTTCGCCCTCTAATGATCTTTGCTATTTTTTAGAGGGCTACGCACATACAGGTAGTTACATCCAGGTAACTACTATTTTTGCTACATGCTTGGCTAGGTTGTCTCTGTCCTGTTTCCAGCTGTGTACTTTACTCACAGGTACAAGATACTGTATACATCCATCATCTCATTTAATTCTCGGGAAGAAAGTAACTAAGCGTATTTCCCATAATACTGAATTATTCTGTAAGTAATAATGTAGGAGCTGCTCTATTTGATGTTTAGTATTGTTAATAACCTAACAACTTTGCAATTGTTCAAATACCAAAAAGGCTTAAGCAGTTTTCTCATATGAAGTTGCCCTTCCATACATGCAGCACACAACAGGAGATTGTCTGGATCAGAAGCGTTCTCACCTACTGGGCATACTCTGTTTGGTTTACGCGAGGGTTGGTGCCTGGGTAGAGCGCGCAGGAGGCAAGACCTGACACAAAAAGTAAACTGTGGAAATCCCAGTGTTTTGTTTATGAAGCTGGTTGAAATTTGGTCATAAACAACTGAGTCTCTTGCCATTCCTTGAAGTTGTCTGCAATTTCAGCTCTGGCCCTTACCAACAGAATTTCCTGAATCTCGTCATCTCTGTAGTTTGACACTTTCATTGGCATCTTTATATATATGACCCTTCTTCTTCACCTTCAGATGTTTGTATTCTTTCAGTTTCAAGCCAGTCGCATGACAAAAATGTCATCAGCACACCGAATCACAATATTTATTTATAATAACTTCCTAGTGGAAAGTCCTTGTGTCATGTATAAAAACAAACAAACATGCCTCACTTAGTTATTTTTTAGCGACCTAAAAAAGGCCCACGAAAAAATAAATATCAGTTTTAGTGTACACTATATTTAGAATATTTCCACTGCTTTTTAATTGCCATCATTTTGAAGGGGATTTGAAGTTGTTAAATCAAAGCCACCAGACTCTAAAAAACTGTAATTTAACTTAGCAGAACACAGGAGTTGCTGGTCTACTGCAGCATCTGTTGGTCAGTGTCAAAGGCAAAATGGGAAACAAATATAGCGTACATTTACACTGATACTGATTTTTTAAGGTGGCTAAAATACGTTTTGCTGCAGCCCCTCCCACAGCAGTACATTGCTTAGTTTCCATGCTGGTAGATTTGGTTTATCAAAGACACCAGCAAAGCAACAAAGTACATGAAATAAGTACCACAGAAATGTCGGATAGGTCAGACCACAGTGTTTAATTTTATATTTTTAAATGTTACAAAAACATTGGGAATGATGACAGAGATTTCTAAGTTTGCACATTATACATATTTACGCAGTTCTACTCAACTGCCAATTGTTAACCTGGACTGTTGTTAGCACGTCACGGTGAATCAGCCTGTGACATGCTCTATTCATACACTGGTTTAAACAGACATTATACAGACTTTGTACAAGGGAGCTGGCAGAGTAAAGTCCGTCTAATGTACAGTCCAACTCATGCTGTCTCCGGAGTAAGCAGGATTCATTATATCTGGGGGTCACAGATATTTGTACAAAGTTTGATTGCAATCCCTCCAATATTTGTTGGGATATTTCAGTTTTTTAAAGCTGAGACACGAGCATGGCTGGGAACCAGCTGACACACAGTGCAGAGTCTCTACAAAGGTCTGAGGTTCCAGGGCTGCTTCCAGCTTTACCTGGTTGTAATTCAGCTTTGCGTACTGAGCCTTTGGATCAAGACCAGAGAAGTGGATTATGCTGCTGGAGCCGTTTGAGAAGTATTTCTTGACATTACAGTGGATCTTTATTAGAATCGATTGTAGCTGCTGTGAATCAAAACCGTTTACAGCTGCGGTCTCCTACAAAGCTAACAAGCAACATAGCCACCTCAGAAAACACAGTGAAGTGTTCCTTAATACACACACACAGACTCAAAGCCACAAGCAGATGAATTGTTTCCTGCTCCTCATGTTTTTGGGGGGCAGAGAAAAACTATAATCAATATCACATTGTGGACCAGAATTCCCTGAAATCTTGACTGACGCCACGATAGCCACAAAGCTCTGTCCCAGACTGTGACCTGTGACATATCTAACTCCTCCTCCTCCTCCATCTCCGATCACTTGCTCCCTTCCCCCCTTCCTCCCCCCTCATCACTGCATCCTCCTCTCCTCTAGATGTGGTCTGAGAGCGATCCCTCGCTCTGGCAAGAAGAGAGGATGAAAACATCCCTGTTGTTTGTTCTCCTTCCCACTCGCAATCACACAGCTCTACAGTTTCTCTTTTCACGGGGATAACCACATTTAAGCAGCGGTTGAGCTTCGATTAATTCAACAGAGAGATGAAAGCGACATTTAAAACTCAAGAATGTGTAGGGTTTTTTTTTTTTTTTTCCTTGTCCATTTGTGCCGTTTGGAGAGAGTGAGAGGAAACGGGGGGAAAAGTCCCAACTTGAGGCTTGGAAAACTGTGACCTTGCACTCTGAATCCTGCAACATATTGACGACAAGATGAAACAAGAGGGGAGGAAGAAAGAAGGGAGGCAAAACAAAGAAAGAAGGGGAGAGAGGAGGGAGATTTGAGAGGCAGAAATCAAAGAGAAAGGGATTAAACAAGGGGAAAAACTGGGCTTGCTCGACTGTCCTTGTATGTTACTGTTTCACATATCACACACACACACAGAGCCGAAGAGACCCATTACGCTGTAAACACACAGACAAAAGGGAAAAGGAGCAGCACGCACACATACACACAGCTTCTGACAGGGCTATAAATAGAGATTCTTCAATCCACGTCTATTCAGCAACCACAACATTCTCCAGATACACACTCACACACACTAACACAGCTTCAGCTCACACTGCGGCTGCACTCATATGGTTTGAGAGGGAATTAAAGCCATCATAAAGAGGGGGACTTGTGTGTAAGTGCATGTGCAGTTCAGCTGTTGTGCTCCACATGATCTGCAGTAGGATGAAAGTGAAGGCAATAAGCTGCTCTTATCTTTGAAGGGAGCAAATAAAGAAGTTTTTCATGACAAAGAAACAGAAGAAGACAGACAGACAGACAGACAGGGGGGAAATAATGAGAGGCCTGGCTTTGCTCTTGTGCTGCTGATTCTCTCAATATGTGTCTGTTTCTTTTAAGTTATCAGCAGTGTTTCCTCTATATGTCGTGCAGAGCAGGAAATCTGCCTCTGCGATAAGAAACACAGATGCAAAATTTACATACCTAATCTTATCAGTTTTAGTCTGGTAATGTGTTCAAGAAGATGAAGAAAGTGTGAGCAATATTCAGACACATATTGACATTAGTAGGTGCTGCAATTATGTTGTGGTAGTTTCATTGTTTCTGCAGTGGTGGACGAAGTCCTCAGATCCTTTGCTTGAGAAAGAGTAGAAATACAAACGTCCAAATGTTATTTAAGGATATACAGTTCCTAAATATAATGTATAGACTTATACAGTCCCTCTCAGTCATCACTTATGACCCACTACAGGTGTGTGGTGGTGTATTTTTCCACAGAGACTCCGCCCTCTGCCTGTATTTCCTATTTTCTTTTTATTTTCAGTGTTCAGGATGTTTATGGGCATGTACCCCCGCAGTGCCAAGGTGAAGTCGGGGCTTAAAACACTTAAAATATCATGACTTACAAACATGTTTACTTTTACTAACATGTTTGTCAAAGCAGCACTGCCACAGCACTCCTGGAAGCCGTGAACTGAACTGAATGAGGAAAGGTTATTTTCACTATTCAGTTCACTACAGAAGTGAGTCCACTGTGAGTAAGTGTCATAAGAGTGACTATTCTGATCATAGGTTTCACTTCCTGCACAGTTATCTTCTCAACTGAAGTTAACAACGATAGAAAAATGGTCTCATCAGATCTAACAAGGAACATCTTTTCAGATGGAGGCCCCTGAAGCATCAAATGAATGTCCTCGACCTAATGTGTATCAATTAAGGGATGCTTGACACACCAAAGGTTAAAAACCACAGATTTTTATACATGGAAAACAGAAATTAAAAGTGTCACATGTAAATTGGCGTCATGTAAAACAAATACAAGCCAAAAGCAGCTACAGGGAAAACACTTTTAACTGATTTGCACCTACACACATGCATATAATTTGCAGAGAATGCCTGAAGCCATCTTCTTTAATGTGTCTTCACGTATTTTCAGTGATCAACAGGATGATGACTAATGCTCCACCCTCACTGATGATTAGATTGTGTGAGATAATGTGACCTCTGCCAAAAAAATACCCATACTCAAGTTTTTAAATGATGCATAAATATAAGGACATTAACATTTCCGACAGGTTCCTTTACAGCAAAGGTCACTGAATGTTTAGTCATATTGGAACTTGTGTGCTGAGTTTCAGTAATGAGAGGCTTCGAAGTTTTAGTGCCATGTGATAGAAAATGAGAAGTGTGCTAATAAGCTCACTGCGTTTCCTGGTAACCTTTACGATCAGTTAAGAGTTTTTGGCAACATGTTTATCTTAAGGGTGTTAAGCTGCAGGATGTGAAGAAAGAATTTTATGTCATGATGTTTGCATGCTTCGTTTGAGGGTATGTTGCAATACATTAGCAATGTACTGTTAAAACATTTTAAGAATGGTTGACTTTCTGGCATTTTCCAGAGCTTTTACCCATTTCACATGATCTTCATCAGAACATAGAGTTGGACCTGTTGACAAACAAGCTCAGGAGCTGTTACTATGATCCTATTCACACCACTTTTAAGACGTCTCAACCCCAGCTGAAGATCCATTCACTGGCTTTTTGTGGAGATTGTGCGTAAACAGGTCAATATGTGCCACTCAAACTGCTGTTTTCAAGCTCAAGAATTCTAGCAACTAGCAAACTAGAGTGCATAATAAGTGGACCTTGAGTTTGAATTACTTTGTCAAATTAAACATTTTGCCCCTGTCAGTATTAGTGCACCAATTTTCTGTGGCTTACAAGGACCAGGGCTGTCAAATGTCTGACACATACTAAATTTTAGCATAATAAAGCAATAAAGCATAATGTAACCCTCCCTCTCAGCGATGTCGACCCTTCGGCAGTCAGGGAGTGTCTTAAAATGTAATATTATACTGACTTTGCTTGAGGGATCAGCACAGATTATGCAGCACAGACAAACTGCACATTATTAGAGAGGAAGCATTCCTCAAATGGTTGGTGGATCTGGCAACCTGGCTGCTTGGCACGCCTGTCCTCTGTGTGTTTGCGTGTGTGTGTATGTGTGTGTGTGTGTGTGTGTGTGTGTGTGTGTGTGTGTGTGTGGTTGGCAGCACTACACACACTCCAATGTCACGGTCGTCTTCAACATCTGTCCACTTGGAGAATGACCCACCAGGCTCTCACACAGAGAAGCTTCAGGCACGTTGCTTTCCAACAAGCAAAACTTTAAGCAGTTTGGAGTCACTGAAGATGAAAGCAGCAGTTATTATACGCATTACTTTGCGTATGAAAAACCTGCAATAACAGTCATATTTTAATCCTAGTAGTATCATTAAGGCAGTGAGTGCATCAGTAGCAGTGAGATACAGGCTTATATTACCCCCATGTTCCCTTTACGAACCACAGTTTTCTGTGGTTAAAAACACCACCACACACGCACAACACAGACAGGTGCTAAATTAAAGGAAAAAACCTGAATACTGAAACATTTTTGTTGTTGGTTTGTTCTCTTTAATTTGTCACCCATCTGTGTAAACATGCCATCAGAGAGCAAATACATACCACTGTAAGTTTCTACAGGACCAAACCCAAAATGAGACCAAATAAAGGCATCTTTAAATACTCAGATTAATGCTAAAATACCACGATATATTAATATTCTTGCAGATATTCACACAGGCTAAAAGAGAAAGTGAGTGACTTTACTCAGCAGAATTTTAGAAAGTGCTGGGACTTCTTGCTGTTTCAAGGTCAGAGCTGAAAACTGAAGCCTCCTGCAAAATCTCACAGAACACAAATTAATGCACAAACTGTTAACACCCATCAGCAACAATAAATCTTGTTTTCTTTTGCTTTTTATTTATTTTTTTATCTTTTGGGCTACTGTTTAAATGATAGGCCATAATTCTGTTGGTTTTATACAGTAGCCTATCTTGTCTTCTCTGTCATTTTTTCTCCCCACAAAACACTTTGTAACATCTGTTTTGAAAATTGCTATATATGCTACAGTAAATTAAAGGGGCTTGACGGGAAATTCAGAGTGTGTGAGTTGTCTAGACATGGTTCCCAACAAGGAGATGGCTGAGCCAGCAGCTAACAGCCAGGGTTGGAAATTAACTTTTTTGTCCACCTGCCACCTCGGCTGGTGGATTTAAAAATCTTTAGCTACTCAGTGTATTATCGTTGTTCTTCTAGGTGGTGAGTGAAACACATCTAGCAGACACTTGTGTATTTTACCAGCATTTGGCTGCAGGTGGCTGGAGCTAATTTCCAACCCTGCAGCTAACAGTGCTAACTCCATAAGCAGCGCTAAACAACAGCCAGAGTGCTGACTGAGCTAACAGTGTTAACCAGGGGGGAATCAGAGGATGGACACCACACTTCCACAATGACACCATCACAATATGAGCGATAACAGTGCATGAGAGCAGTGCAAAGTGGTGGCGATGAGCTAACCAGTGGGATACAAACTAGTCCTGCAGGAAAGCAGCTAAGCTATCCCGCCAATTTTTGCCTGTGGCCACTTGCAGAGTTGCAGCGAAAAAAATCTCCAGCAGGAGAAACACCTGTGCACAGTCAGTGGGCCGCATACCATGGAAGTAAACCAGGAAGCTAAAAACTTATTTAGGCGTTTGCGCCGGGTGAGCAACTCCACTGGAATAAATAGGCACCATCTGTCTTGGCATCCAGTATCAAGGTATATAATCATAAATATATGATACAAACATGCACCAACATACACGCACGACTGGACCAGTTTACCGCAACAAAGCACAGAGAAGCTCAGATTACAACACACACACACAGAGGTAGTGTGATTTCATTCTCTGCTCAGGACAACATTACTCTACTGTACCTTTACATAGCAGACAGTGCCCCAAAACACTGGCTCAATGAACTTGCCTCTTACTGCACACCTAAAAGAATATAACGTCAGGAAAAAACTGTCAACCTTTCAGAAAATTTGGGGTCCCTTTATTAACATTCTGCCATCTTTGGATTTAACCAACCACAGGGATGCACTCTGCCTGGACCAACCTTATCTTAAACTTTTACGCTTTATTTTCTTTAATATAGTCTGTCATATTCATATAAATGACAAAAATGGAGAACCATACAGAGGGGAGGGGTTGATGGTGAACAGCTTCTTGTTTTTCTTTCCCAACTTTGATAATTTCTGATCCATTTGTGAATTTATTAAGATAAGATAAGATAAAACATTTTTCTGATCCCACACTGGGGAATTTCACATGTTACTCAAATAGCACAGATAGAAAAGCAAGTTGGATGGCTATAGAATACTTATAGAATAAAGATAAAACACAAAAAGATATGTATCAGAGTTAGGAAATTATAAAATATAAAGTACTACATTTAGACACAACTATACACTCAATACTGTTTACACTAGATACGCCTTTCACTGAAGCACATATGGACAAAAGAATATGTATATGAATATATGTATGGGTATATATTGTCAGGTGTACAGGATGATTGCATATTGGATGTAACTACTACACATGGCGTGTTAAAATTAAAAACAATGTAAGAACAATTTAAACACTGTTGCCTTGCAAAGGCAGACACCATAGAGAGGCAGACTGCAAAGAATGTTAGTAGCAGACATTTTGCAGTGAGGTTCACACACTAATATATGTTTGTGTGTCAAAATGTCCCAAGATTTAGTTTTAGTACATCTGCTCTGTGTATATTTAAGAAGTAGTATCCTTATATTTAATTTAATTTTTTCCTTTGTGTGTGTTTTTTGTTTGTTTGTTTGTTTGTTTGTTTGTTTGTTTGCTTTGGATTTTTTGTGTTTTGCTTTTCTTATGTTTTTGGATAAGTATATTTGTCCTTTTACCTTCACTTTTTCTTTTTAAAATAATATTATAAAATGCACAAATGGACACCTGACACTTTTTTTTAGCTGCTCCTGCACTGTACTTTGAGCGTTTGTTCATGAAAACACCGCCTCTTTGCTACTTAGCCCCGCCCACACTGAGCGCTCAAACCGCCCATTGGTCCAACACAGGACCGTCCCGCCCACTGGTGGAGTTTATAACTTCACTGTAAAATAAAGCAGAGTCACACAGCGGGAGGTCACCCACTGAAGCACAGCAGTAGGGTGTCTTTTGTCTGTGTCTGCACTGTAGAGATGTTGTAAACTGAAGAGAGGAGTTTCAGTCCACGAGAGAAGCTGTGAACCGTCCACACCGTCACAATGTGGAAATCAGCCACTGAATCCAAAACCACTCTCAGCTCCGCAGCGGGACCGCGCGCTGCTGCCGCCGCGGTCACCTGTCTGCTCGTGACCGGCATGCTGGTCGTCACAGGCGGACAGCCGAGCGGAGGAGACCCGGTGGAGCCTCCAGCTGCTGCTGCAGCGACCAGCGGAAAAGTTTTCTCGGCGTATTTCCGGAAGCTTACCCGGGAGAGGCGAGCGATAAGTGACCATCCGCGGAGGAGCGCTCCCCCCGGGCCGGTGGAGCATCTCTCCCCGGCTGACCTGTTCATAGCGGTGAAGACAACCGGGAGATATCACCGGCAGAGACTGGAGCTCCTGATGGACACCTGGATCTCCAGAAACATGCAACAGGTGAGACAGTGGGCGCGTTATTAGAGGTTACCTGGTACCTGTCACCTGAAAACAACTCAGCTGAATTCCACACAGGTGACACAGATACTGTTAAAATCACACATTTGACTTTAATTTAATAATAAATCAACAAAAACATGACTTTAACAGCTGTTAGAAACTACATTAATGCTGCTCCAAAGCATTCAGAAAGTGCATGGCAGCTTTTTTGTGCAATTTCTAGTCACACAGTAGGAAAGTTAACATGTTACCAGACAGTAAATTGAATTAACTTGTAACCCACTGAGATCTTAAATTGTGTTTATCAGCTGGTGAAGAGTCACATGAAGGAAAACTCATATTTCAGTGCTGATAATTTAGTATCAGAGCTCAAATGGACATTATCAGGCCTTATGCAAAGTGTAAATAGTTCCTATATGAAGGAAAGCTGTATATGTATAGTAGGTTTCCCTCATCTCCTGCTGCAATTGCAAGAGAGTAATAACCCCCCTGTCATGACAGGGTCCACCGGCTCTTTGATCTAGCCTGCCAGTGAACTGTAAAACACATAGATGCCTTTGTAATGTATGAGAGGGAGATCTGAGGGCTAACAGGCCGACCACACTGTTGCTAACATGTGGACATGACACAAGCAAGGGACATAGAGAGGAGGAAAGACTGTACTGTAGATGGATGAGTGAACCCTGCATCTTATTAAAAAGTCTCAATGGGAATATAAGATACAGATTTGTTTAAAGGCTGCAAACACAACAAAACTATTGTTCAGCTGCAGTTCAGACTGTCATCAACACGCAGAGACTCGCTGTAGTCTGCATTTTCACAACCAAGCTTCAAACATGGTTAAAACTGAGATGTCATAGCTCTGAAATAAAAGAGGAAGTTAAATTTCAAAGTGCTTTGCCGCTTCTGGTGTGAAAAGTAACAAAATGCAAGTACAGTTTGAAGATACATGTACTTCATGTTCATCTTTCTACTTTAATTCCACTTCATTAAAGAGTCAAATGTTATACTTCATACAGCACTACATCTATGAGACAGCAGCTGTAGTTGCTAGTTATCTCTGCAGTAGGAGTTTGCATGTGAAACATGTGCTGTAAGCTCATAGGATATGATTCAGAGTGGAAAAAATGACCCAACAGCAGATAAAGAAGATGAGATTATGCTTCATCTGGAACAGGCTCAACATTAAATGTCTCGTACACCTTAATTATGTGAATCCTAACCCAGTAATTAAAGAGGAGCCGTTCTTTACTTTGACCTTTTATACTTACTTAACTGTAAGTACTTTTTTGAATGCTGGACTTTTATGTGCAGTGTATTTTTCTACTGTACCCTTGTTTTTTCACCCAAGTAATTGGTCCTGGATAGGGCTGCAACTTATTATTATTTTCATTTTTGGTTTATATACCAAATATTTGTTTCATTACTTGCTATAAATTTTGTGAAATATACCTGTCAAGCTCCTAGAGTCCAAGCTGCTGTCTTCAGATGTTGTTGTTTTATCCAGCCAACAGTACAGCAGTCAAAGATATTCACTTTACCTTCATAAAGAAGTAACAAAACCACAAAATATGGATATTTGAGAAGGTGGAAACTGTTTTTTTTGTCATTTTTGCTTTAAAAATGACCATAACAATCATTGAAATCATTGCAAAGTCATTTCTGATTATGCAGCTAATAAACTGCAGCACTAAATCTGAATTCTTCTTCCACCGCTGATCATATTAGAGTCTAGAGCGGTTCGCAACTGTGGATTTGGCTGTTCAATACAAATATTTGACTATTTGCTCCTTTCTTCCATGTAGAGTTTAAGAGTTTGAACAGGCTTCTGCGAGACATTCAGGGTGACAGGGATGTTCACATAATATAGCCTAGTGAACAACCCAAATGATCCCTCCAAACTAATGAGTGCTAACAACGCTGAAATGGATCAGAAATGTGCAACCAGACACTAGATATCAAACAAATGCCAGAGGCTGTATCGTATTAAGTTGCTGCGAGCTATAAATTCACCACCTCTGGGCAGAAGACAAGATGACATCATCTCAGAGCCTGATCAGGCAACGCCCATCTTACTCCGGGCAGCTGCCTCTGTCTCACTCAGACTCACCCTGGGTCTGGGTCTGCAGCTGCTTGTACCAGAGAGCAGCATTAAAGTGTGAGCACTCACTCTGCAGCTAAATCTGGGGACAGAAATGTCCCCAAAAGTACACTGACTGAGAAAAAAAACACTGCATGACTTAAAGAATCTCAACTGAGGGGTCTCCGACTGATGATTCGAATCTTTGACTTTCATGGCGCAGTCCATTTAAAAACCATCTTTTCCTAGTCATTAAACCAGCCGTCCTGTCATCTGGAGGAGTTCTAACATGCCTACTGGATTTGAAAGAGAGACGTTGAGCCTCACAGATGAATATTTGAGATCAAACAGTATGAGCAGACAGCATTTTGGTCTGAATCACAGCGGTGAGTGAGTCAAAGATGAATCTGCTGCTGTAAAACACATGGGACTGTGGTAAACTGCACCCAGCGGCTTCAAAGGTCGTAATCGAATGCAGACATGACTGTGGGGCGCACAGCGGTCGCTCTGATTTCCATTTAAACCTCAGTGTTTGAGGAAGACCTCGTTCAAGTCTCATCTCATGCTGCACAGAGACTGTTGACATGTAAATAGAGCTTATGTAGGGGAAATCAGCTGGTGTGTGTGTGTGTGTGTGTGTGTGTGTGTGTGTGTGTGTGTGTGTGTGTGTGTGTGTGTGTGTGTGAGACGCATTCCTGCATCTGCTCTCACGGTCAGGTGTGTGTGTAACTCTACCTGTTTCCCAGACACACCTTTATACTATGAGACTGCTGAGTAATGGAAATACAGCAACAAACACATTCTCACAGTGTTACCTTCACATACCCAGATGCCCTGGGAACTCTCCAGATTTCTCATGGGAAGTTAAAAATGTGTCTGATCACAAGTATAAACACACACACCCACCCACACAAACACACACACACACATACACACACAACACTTTCTCCTTCCTTGGTTGTTGTTGTTGCCGCTGTTTCCTGTGTTGTAAAGCTCAACTCCTGACGAACCACTGACCCCCCCACCCCCTCTTCAAATCCACATTTTCTCTTCACTCTGACCCCCCTCACCCTCCTCCTCCTCCTCCTCTCCTTCTTAGCTTGGCCCGAGCACACACTGGTATGACACACACTTAAGCAGACTCAGAAGCTGACTGCTCTCCAGAGGCTTAAGAGGCTCAGAGTGAGAAAAAAGGCTGACAAAAGCCAACAGCTGGCCGGACACACAGATATGTTTTTCTCTCTCTACCACAGGCAGTGATGTGATCACACAGCACTTGCACCCAAGATTTATTATTGAATTTGTGCTGCATGGCGGGAGGGTTGCAGAGTGGAAACCCTTAAGCCTGGTCTGCTGACTGGGGGGGTGCGTTCAGTGAAGTCGAACAGCATGAGGACACGTTTTTTTTATTGCCTCTGTACTCAGCAGCATATTTGATTTGAAATGAAACAACGACTATGAGGTTACAGTGCTGACTCTTAGCTCAGATTTAAGTGTGTTTACAATCAGATGATCAAGGGTGAATTTTAGATCTCTCAGGGCACAGAGATCATAAGGACAAATTAAAGTTAACGGTCCCGCTCTGTATGTAGATACAGAGCCAACCCTCAGCGGTGGGTGAGTGTCTGTTGCCATAGTTTTGGTGGTATGTCCTGCACCGTTGGCACTAGTTGGCCCTCGTCAGCTTTTTTTCAGCCAATTCAGCATGTTGAATCGACAGCAGAGAGGTGGTTCAGTGAATGAAATCACTCTGATTGGAAGTTCAGCTCAGTGCGCCATCAGTGCACATCAAAACAAAATTGTTGTATTGTTATATAAGGGTTTTTTTTTTAATTGAGCTCTTTATTAGCAGATGTGGCTCATAATTGTTTGCTAATGCATGGCTAAATATCCTCCGTTCTTTCAACATAGGGTTGTGCTAATGTGCTAACTGGCTAACTAGCATCTTAAATCCATCCTGTCGATCTTTCAGTTTACCTTTTTTAATGATGAACAGACTACCGCCACCTGTTGGTATGAAGAGTTTGTTCTCACACAGGCACAGAACGTATGTAATAGCTGGGCGTAGGCTGTAATCGTTGCAGTGCGTCAAGTACAACTTTTTGGCGGAGATACAGGCGACATGAGGCGATGCTGCAGTCGGCCTTCATCACCTCCAGTTCTTTGACGTCAGTTGGGTCTGTCTGGGCCTTAAGCTAAGGAAAACAAAGCGGTCTTATTTTAGATGCCCCTAAATTCTACATACTGGACTTTTAAGTCATCATATTTCTTACTTGGTGTCCAGTCCTTTACAGTTAATGAATGCCTGAAGACTACAATGCATAAACATAAGTAGACTCTTGGCATCTTCCCTGCTGATGCTCTGCCAGGCCTGCACTGCAGCAGCCCATTAAATATTGATCTGCAGGTCAGAAGTCGTCTTGGCATCGATGTCTCTAAAGTAAAAGCTTTACAGACTTCAAGGACACATACTGCTATTGTTTTAACAGCACTTAAATGACTATGTTTCAGTGCCTTTACTCTACAACCAACCAGCCACCTCCTAAATCACCAGAATCATGCTTGCTGGGCATCATTACCTCTCGCTTGTTTCAGGGGAAATTTAGCTTTTACTTTGGTCTTCAGCAAGTGGATCTGCCTCTCAACTGGTATGAGGCAAAGTGACTGACTTGGACATGAACATTACAGTCTTTTAGAGCTGCAACGATTCATTGATTAGTTGTCAACTATTAAATTAATTGCCAACTAATATGATAATTACAATGAAAATCTTCGTTAGTTGCAGCCCTACACTCTGTGGCCATAATACGTCTTTGGATGTGTTGTCAAATGTGTTCAGGGTCATTGTCCTGCTGCATTATCCTAAAATTTGTGGACTGTTCACTCAGTGTGGATGTAAACAGCCTAAAATTAAAGCTGCGATTCAGCAGTTTAACCTCAGTGTCATTGTTTCATTTCAATTCTATTGTCCTGGAACACAGAGCTACGACAATATTTACACACTCCGCTCAGCATGTGTGCACCCAGGGTGCACGTTTACTTCCTGTGGAAAGTTGAGGGGTCTACACAGCTTCCTGAGCGCGCAGTGACCCTCGACCCTGTCACTCATCACATAAACATACATGCGCACACACACACAGTTACGGAGTTGAGGCCAGCTGCTCTGCTGCTGATAGACATGAGGCTTACCTTTGTCTTGGCCTCCATCCAGTATTAGCATTGCTTGCTGCTGCTGTGTGTGTTGGTGTGTGTCAGTGTGTGTGTGTGTGTGTGACCGAGGAAACAGGTGGAGACTCACCTGAGATCATAAACAATCAGCCGGGAACAATGATGGTGAAACAGTGAGAGCTTCTGTACGATGGTGTTTTTGTTTCCCCGCTGGTCACTAAAGGCCGCTGGAATAACTTGAACTGTGTGTTTTTCCACAGACGTTCGTGTTCACTGATGGAGAGGACGAGAAGCTGAGGAAGAGGATGGGTGAGTTGCACACACACATAAATAAACACGCATACACACACACAGAGCGGTTTCGCTGAGTAGCAGCAGTGTTATCTGCAGTGTGTGAGCAGGAAAGCAGGAACCAGGCTGCTGACTGGGCAATACTGTGTTTCCATGAAGTGCAGGAAGTCACTTCAGTTCAATCAACAGGCCTTTCCTCGTCTTACTCATGGAATTGTTTTACTTTCAAGGAGGTATTCTTCTCACTTTTGGACACAATGTGCGACTCAGTGCAGAAACATTTATATTTATTAGCAGTCGGGTTAAAACAATATTATGCAACTTTTTACCTCAGAATAAAAGCTTCAATATCATTTTTATAGTACACTTATAATGGCAATATCAGTTTCTCTCTCATGCCCACTCCACACTCCAAACACCTGTTCTTGCACCATGTAACTTTGGTGAGTGGGTCGGATAACCAAAGCATGACGCTTCATGGCACAAGCTAGCTCAGCTGTTTGGCACTGCTTTTCGTTATTTTTTTTTTATCAGTGCTTCAGCTGTATGTGTGTGATTCTGATAGCTTCTTCTGATACTGTGTGTGCTGACGCTGAAATAATGATTAAAAAACAAAGAAGCTAGTTCAGTATTCTCAAAGGACCAAGGCGAAGAGAACACTGATGAACACTAGCAGTATGTCAGCAAAGGTTTGTCCTTTCGTCCCAACCCTCACCTATGGTCATGAGCTCCAGGCAGTGACCGAAAGAAAAAGGTCGCGGATACAAGCGGCAGAAATGAGTTTCCTCCGTGGGGTGGCTGGGCTCAGCCTTAGAGATAGGGGGAGGAGCTAGGACATCTGGAGGGAGCTCAGAGTAGAGCTGCTGCTCCTTTGCTCCGAAAGGGGTCAGTCAAGGTGGTTTGAGCGTCTGATCAGGATCCCTCCTGGGCGCCTCCTGTTAGGGGTGTGCCAGGCACGTCCCACTGGTAGGAGGCCTTGGGGCAGACCCAGGACAAGCGTTCCTTGGGAGCTGGAAAGCGTTGCTAGAGCTGGTGCTTTGCTCAGCCTGCTGCCCCTGCGACCCGGCCCCAGATAAGTGGATAAAAATGGACGGATGGATGGATGGATTTGTCCTTTTGTGTGTGTTATTCTTTTTGTTATGTTAGTTTTAATCTCTGATGTTACAACAACTGTGCAGTCACATTTGTGTGAAAGCCTGTAATATTAGGGCGCATTTTTGCTCAGCGTTGGATACATATATGGACATAGATGGAGCCCTCTGTCCATACTCTGCCGTCATGCCATCACAGTTTTAGTGTTAGTAATTGATTTTTGTTTGTCATTGATCATCAGGAGCTCACCTGATCAACACCAACTGCTCAGCAGCCCACAATCGACAGGCCCTCTCCTGTAAGATGGCTCTGGAATATGACACGTTTATTAACTCTGGGAAGAAGTAAGTCACACTCCTCACACACACAGTAACACTTGTCATAAACATGCACAAAGAGCAGCTCACTAACTCTCCTCTGTTGCAGGTGGTTCTGTCACGTCGATGATGATAACTACCTGAATGTCGGCTCCCTCCTGAAGCTCTTGTCTCAGTACAGTCACACACAGGATGTTTACATCGGCCGGCCCAGCCTCGAGCGACCAATAGAAGCCACGGAGAGGCTCGGCACCACTGAAATGGTAAACTTTAAGGGGTTGATGATGTCGTTGCAGCTGCTCAGACAGCAGCTTAGATTCCAGCTAGAATCCTGCAGCTTTACAGCCTTTTTTCAATGCTTCATAACTAAAACATGCATCTAAGTCTCTTAAAGTTGCAAAAGTGATCAAAGAAGCATACATTTACTTGGGTTTTCTGCTAAACTCAGCCGCTCACTGAGTGAGATCTACATTAGTCTGCCTTTCACTGGTCTCTAGAAGCACAACACACATAGCTGTGTGATCACAGCTCCTTCATTCATTCATGCTGTGTGTCTGTGTGCAGAAACAGGTGCGTTTCTGGTTCGCCACAGGAGGAGCAGGATTCTGTCTGAGCCGTGGCCTTGCTCTCAAGATGAAACCCTGGGCGAGGTAAATCTCCATTTTATTTCATATTATTATGAGATATTTTTATGCCTCTTTGCTGACGACAGCCGTGGCCGGAGGCATTCTGTTTTCAGGTTGTCTGTCCCATTCTGGTGAATGCAGTATTTCAGGAGCGCCTTGAGGGAATGTCCTCAAATTTGGCACAGATGTCCACTCAGATTTAAGGATGAACTAGTTTAGGGCATGAACTAGATTAGTTTTCAGTGGGAAAATATCCCTGTGACCTCACAAAACATGATTTGTCTATAAGTCATGACTTCATACCAAGAATTCGTTCACTGATTTTGACAAAATTTCAGACAAATGTCTAATAGGATGAAATGATGACATAAGCACTTCTCTGGTCATTATTCAACGTAGTAACTCAGGAACAGAAGAGGAGACATTTAGAAAGATACTGAATTGGTCCTGATTCCCGTTAACTCCTTCTCCTACCAACCATCTCCTACAAGTCTGATGGTGGCGTAAAGCAGTCTCGATTAAAAGAAAAAAAAAAAGATACCGAATTGCTGACACTAATCTTAGGTGTCCACCTGTAGATAGATTTTCTGTGCTGCTGTATTAAAGACGTGTGAGGCATCCATGTTTTTAAATATGTAGCTTCTTTGCGGCAACATCCATATTTGAATCATCGTCTACCATCATGGCTACATGAGTCTAAACAGACATGGATGTAAACTGCAACTTGACTGGCTGGTGGAGGTATACAACCACGAGGCGGTAATTCTAATTTGCTTACGTTCTCTACTTCTTTCTCTGTATAGTGATGGCGCCTTCATGGCGACAGCTGAGCACATTCGCCTCCCGGACGACTGCACCGTCGGTTACATCGTGGAAGCGCTGCTTGGCGTGAGCCTCATCCGCTCAGCGTTGTTCCACTCCCACCTGGAGAACCTAGGACTGGTGTCTGACATACACAACCAGGTACACACACACTCACACATTCACACTCACACAAACAAACTCACTGATCTGCAGCTGTCTAATCAGCTTGTGCTTTTGTCATCCTGCCTTTAGGTGACTCTCAGCTACGGCACAGTGGAAAACAGTAGGAACACTGTCAACCTGAGAGGACCGTTTTCAATAAATGAAGATCCTACGAGGTAAAATATCTGTCTATACCATATTTGTCTCTTCGACATGCAAAAAGGAACACGGTACCAAACAATGAAACATCTCACGCTATAATAATTAGTTGTGGATTAATTGCTTGGTTAATAATTGTCAGAAAAATAGTGATAATACAAAATTTCCAAGTCAGCCGATGGCATCAGATTGCTTCCTTTGTTTGCCTGACAATACAAAAAGCAAAGATAATCAGTTTAGTGTTACATAAGACAAAGAAAAGCATCAAATCCTCACAATTAGAAGCTGGAATTAAAAAGGTATTGTGCCTAATTATCAATTATCAACACAGCTTCTGTCAGATAATTGCTTTTAGCTTTTGTTTTTGCTTTTTAAATAGACCTATTCTAAATCCTAACAAAGTGAAAGATTAGGGATGGGAACTGATAAGATTTTAATGATACCAGTGCCATTATTGATTCTTTTAATTGGTCAGATTCCTCATCGATTCCCGTTCTGATTCCTGATCAGTTTTCTGTGTGGGAAAAAGTAGGTCTGCACAGCTTTTCAACATCAACACAACTGTTTTATTTTCTCTGAGTCCGAGCACAGTGTAGGGAGGGAGTAGACAAAAAGCCATGAATGAATTAGTCTGTCTGTGAAATGAGAGTTGTTGTTTTCATATAGTTTTTCTTAGTCAAAAAAATCTGCTAAGTCTGCCTCGTTATTATAACAGGATATTTACCCTCAGTAACAGACATGCTGCTCAGTTGGGAAGCTGTAGCACTCATACATAGTGTGTCATTCCTAGAGTTCAAACCCATGCTGCGTAGAAAGATGCTTCAGCATATTGTTGGTGTTTCCACTCTGACACCAAATGATCATTTTACAGACATTACAAGCAGCACTGTTGTCCTTTCACTTCGTGAACTGACGCCACGCTTTGGACTGTTTCTCCCTCTTTGCCATGACTCCCTCTTGTTGCAAGTTTCAGGCAGTGTAGACGCATGAGTTTAATGTTTTGCAAAACTGTCAGAAAAACATGCCAGCACTGATAAAAGGAACCGATAAGCTCGGAGCCATACGATTCTGATTCATCATACAATTTGGATCGGGTTCTGTATTTCCATCCCTATAAAAGAATGATGAAACTTTGCCTGTGAATGCAGGCCCTACCTCCAAATGATCCAGTCTATGATGCTCAGTCTAACACACAAGGCGACCTTCTCTGTGAATATTTACAGTATATAACACAACACTGAGAGGAACAACATTCATGGCGACACAACAATGAAACAGAACATCAAACTTGATCTTATCTTAAGCCTTCCTGACATTAAGGGGATTTATTTTTTTATTTGTCCAGCTTCCATTCTTTGTCTTTCCTCTTTGCTTTGTCCTCTTGTCAGTAATTGCATCATTGTGTACTGAATTGGGCTAATTGTCATTATTTCTGTAGCTTGTCAATAGACAGTGGTGGCGGTGTGCCCACAGGGAGCAGGGGGGGGGCTGGAGGTAATGAGATAAGCTTGTTGACCTATTGGTGGACGGGTTAATTGAAAGAGATTAAAACTGTTTTTGAACAATTAATAACAGATACTGTATATTGTATTTTTTTTTATTTTGGACCCAGTCCTGCAGCTGCTCAGTGTGTTTCAGGAAAAGCTTTAAAACGTGTACTACAATCCTCCTTTATGCAAGCGCCTCTCGTCGTGTATGTTTTACTACTACGACAAGCTTCCTGTCTTTGTTCATTGTGAGTGTATGAATGTATGTACACGGCTAATTGTGTTCACCGGTTTTATTTTGACATCCCCAGTTGGCGGCTTCCAGGCATTGTGACACTCGTTTCCCTCTCTTTCTCAGGTTCAGGTCGGTCCATTGTTTGCTGTACCCAGACACTGCTTGGTGCCCAAGCCCCCGGCGACTTTAACACCCATCCAGAGGCTCAGACAGACTGGTGGAGGAGAACAAGTTAATGTCTGGCGTAACTCGATTCTCTCTGATGGAGGAGGAAATCATTGCAGACATCCAGGAAAAAAGGGAGTGTCTCTGCTGCCCTCCTCTGGCCTTCGAGTGCTGAAGACTCTGTGAACCATATGAACATAAATGTCTTCCTCACGTCAAAAAGCAGTGTGAGCATAGGCTGACTTTTCATGAGGAACTATCATTTTATTAGTTTGACACCTGAACTCTGACCCTGTTTGGTGTCAAGAGGCCAAAAATTGCACCACGAGAAGACTGAAGGTCACAGTTGTTGGATGGATGAAAAATGGAGAGACAACTTATTTTACTTTTTACATGTTTTTAGATCCTGAGGGTGACACAAGAGGAAAAACCCTGTTGTAACCTAAATCAGAAGGATTTATCTTCTGTATGTCTCGGCTCCAAACGTAGAGCTGAGCCTGTCAGACCTGCCTTATCTTTCCTCTTGTGTAAGCTTGACATCCATCAGCTTCAGCTGCACTTTCTGGCGCTCAGCTGTCCTTTGTCTGTTTCAGCTCTTGTTTGTTACTTTCACCTGCACTCAGCTGTGTATTGAGATTAAAGGGTCAGTTCACCCCAAAATCAAAAATACATATTTTCCTCTTACATGTGGTGCTATTTATCGAACTAGATTGTTTTTGGTGTTAGTTGCAGAGTGATGGAGATGTCTGCCTTCTGTCAAATATAATGGAACTAGACGGGACTCAGCTTGTGGTGATCAAAGTGCCAAAAAAATACATTTGAAAAACTTCAACAGCAATGTCTCTTTCCAGAAATCATGACCCAGTAAACAGGGTTATTCTGCATTCTTTCGTCTTATTTTGATATCTTGGCTGTATTTTTACAAGTGAAACTGAAAGTATACGAGCTGAAATGTTAATGATCCCATTGCACTTAAAAACAATGTGTACATACAACTACAGTAAACAGAGCAGGTCAAAGCTGAACCATGAAGTCATCGTAATCTACCGTGAACTCGCTGTTCGTTTTCATTTTCTCTTTCAGGGAGGTTTCTGAGTTTCTTGCCAATCCAAAACTTTTTTTTAGCAGTGTTGCCACACTCAGATCTTTGTTATTAACATGGTGATGGCCCAAACTATGAAAGTAAAACCCACATTGAACCAAACTGGAATTACCCTCATCCTGTAGGGTGGGATAAATCAAGGAATCCCCAGCATTCATCCTGTGGGAACCATTAATGTCACTTTATTGACATTACACCTGGTAGTGTTTGTGATATTTCACTCTGAACTAAAGTGCTGGACCAAGAGACGAGCAGACAGATTAGGATTATCATCCCCTGCGACTCTAAGATTCTGCTGTTTAATGTAACTTGTTCTGCTTTCCTTCACATTCTCCTACATTGCCGCTGTCTTCTCTTCACTTTCTCTGCTGTGAAAGATTTTTTTGAATGTAAGCAAGAACACAGTTACTTGGTCTCCCACCCTGCGCCTCTTACATGCTCCATTGTTTATCAGGTTGGATTCAATACATGTCGCTGTTACAGTGAACAGATGAAGGAACAACAGTCGTTATTTGTCTGCACGATGAGGCGTGGGGGATTTTGATGGTGTTATCTGAAGTTTTATCATGTCGGTGTTCAGTATTATCTTTTCTCTGAAGTATATCATGACTGAGCACTTTGCTGTTTTATTTCTGCTGTTTGCAATTCATCATATGTTATCATTGTTTTCATGATGAAAGTTAGATGAAATGATTGATCCCACAGTGAAATGTGAGCGTGGTATCAATCTTCTCATCTGACTCTTGGCAAGAAAACAAAAAAAGGGTATTCTCCAAGTATTTCACAATCTGAACTCATCAGTGAGGCCTCTGTTACAAAATACTCTTCTAAAAAGGTGGACATCACCTGCCGTTATCCCTTTAAATGGCTGAATAATAAATGTAAGTGATGCTAGACAGTCGTTACACAGTAGCAGTGTAACAAGGATTTCCCCAAATGACTCATGTTGGGTCGTCTTCTATCGTTCTGTGAATTGAAAGCAGTTGTTACAACTGAAGGAAAGTTATTAAGTTAAATTCTGTCCCTTGTTAAATGAATGTATATGATGAACTGTTGCTTCTGAAGCGTACATGCTCTCTCCAGTATCTGGACTGTATGCAGACATGTAATAATAAAAACGTTTTTGGTCCGTAATACATGACGTGTGTGTGTGAGATTGTGTCCTGTTACACTGTGGGGGGAGTTTAAATGGGGTTGTAAGGGACACAGCTTCCATCTTTGACCTCTGACCTTGTTTATGAGCTGCTGAGTTCCTGTCTGGAGACCCCCTGTCCCCCCTGCTGCATCTGGAACGCCGAAACAAGAGTCATCGTCTTATCTGATGGAGCCATACACAAGGCCCTGGAGAGATAAAGGCAGAACCAAAACATTAGTTGTGTGTGTGTGTGTGTGTGTGTGTGTGTGTGTGTGTGTGTGTGTGTGTGTGTGTGTCACAGCCTCTCTCCCACTGTGAGCTCAGAGATGTTGGACTGTGTGGACCATGGGGAGTGTTTAGATAAACAGTCACACACAGTAGTGAATTTGTGACGTTATTCTGAGGGTTAACATTCGTCTGAGTGACACCTGCTGGCTACATGTGGTACTGCAAAGAGTAGTTTTGTGTATTAAAACTCACTGGGCTTGCCTTGAGCCATTTTTTATATTCAGCTGTAAATTCAGCCATTGACCTACAAACAGACCTGATATGATGCCTGTTCAGACACAGGTATTTGAAAGGTTTTCTCAGGTCTTCATAAAGGTCCATGGACTGTGTTAAACACCACAGACAGAGGTGGAAATAAGCCCACACATTTATTATTTTGTCCCTAAAAAAGTTGGACACACTGTACCTTATAAATATATGTAGGAAACAAACCAAAAAAAAAAAACAGAAATGTTAAGTGCATCATCAGGGCTGTGATATCCAACGCCCCTCACATCTACATGAGCTTCATTTTCCATATTCCATTTTAATCACTTTTATTAAAGGGTCAAGTCTAGATTAAACTGGTCCATGTAGTCCTCTAACTGTAAAGCACACATAGTGTAACTACCTGTCCTCTTTTTCCTACTGTTTCTGCATTTCAGAAGTAGGTTAGCGTCACCAGAAATAGCCTGACAGGCATGATTACCTGTGTGATAAAGCTTTGTATGCTGAGTCATGAATGTGCAGGAAAACCAACTCTGAATGTAGAGACTTTTTTGACTGAGCCTGTGTGAGAATACAAATGTAAACATTTGAAGTCCAGATAGCTGCTGTGATATATGAATGTCAGAGTCAGTAATATTTTGTTTGACTGTACAGCCTTTAAAGAGTGTAAAGCATGTTTTGCATGAGGTGCAGCTGACAGCAAATGAAAAATGCTGCACCCCAGTGTAGTCCATAATGCAGTGCATATGTAGGCGTGGAGAATTTGATGTTGGAGGTTAAGATCAACCTGCACACTTCTTACTGGAAACAAGATCCACAGTGTCAGTTTGAAGTCTCACTGATCCACTATGAGTGTCCTGTTCGTGTTTGTACATACTGTAGGTGAAATGTTTAGGTGACAGATTTGGTGTTCACTGTTGTGGTTGGATAGATCCTGAATGATAATACTGACACTACTATTTTCAGACATAATGTGTAATTACCATCTGTCAGTGGAAACAAACTTGGTGTTAGTGGTCCCTACTGAATTCACATATTTGATAATACACTGATGCTGATCAGAGCCAGTGCTGCTGCACAACCAACAGTCTGAAACAGTCCTTTCATATAACAGAAGTATGGGTGTGCAGTGGAGCGTGGCTCTCAAATGATGTAATTGCACTAAAAGACCACTAGGTGGAGATGACAAGACAATTCCTTAGAGTGTGAAGTCCACTGTAGGCTGAGAAAATAAAGTAGACTCCTGATATTACACCTACAACTAAGCTCAAATTATACTTTAGGTATGTCTGATGTTTTCTTTATCACATTTTATACCTTTCCATGAGCTGGGAGTTCATCTGATTGCTTTCCCTGTGGACCTTGCTTTCATACTTTAAAACTGAATACCAGGAGTGGGAAGAAGTCATTGCTTTGCAAGTCTCAAGTCTTTGCACTCAAGTCCTGAGTTAAGTCACAAATCAAGACAAAAAAAACCCCACACTTTGAGTTTTAGAAGATTTGGATTTATTTGTTAAAACAGGTTTGTTAAAACAAGTCCTACTATGCACTTTAATGTGGCACTTTTAACAGTTACCACAAAAGAACAAATTTTGTATTTTCTGTCCTATCTTGTATTTAATTAATTTCATATTTAAAAAAATGTCTATGACCCTCTCTTCCCAAATTTGAAAGACATTTCTGATAAAGATATTCTTCCCTGTGATGCAGTACTATGCTGTTGCATGTTTTAAGTTGTATGTCTCAATGAAATAAAAAGATACTAAAAAAAAAAAGTAAGAAAAATAATTCATGACAAACTTTTAAAAAACACAGTTGTTTATGTTTTGGTCTTCAAGTCAAAAGGTCCAAGTCCGAGGAAAGTCACGAGTCATTGCTGTTAAAGTTCAAGTCAAGTTGCAGGTCCTTTATAATTATGTTAAGTTGAGTCTAAAGCCACCAGTTTTGTGACACTGAGCCTGACTAGAGTTCAAGTCATGAGGTTGAGTCCACCCTTCTGCTAGAGACTATATGTATATCTAAATGAAGCACAGAACAAATTATTCAGAGTTTATGGGTCCCAAACACAACTGTATTCAGTCAGTGACACTTCTTCTCTATCAAAACCTGTTAACACTGCTGTTAATACACATCAGACTCTGGAGGTAATGAGCAAACACTTCACTGAAACACATTGCTCTGATTTCCTAACATGATACAGCTAACAGCTGCCGTAAAATACATAGAACCTTAAGATTAAAACATCACATTAAATGCACTCATCACTGTGACGCACTTACACTGTACTACAAGAATGAGTCCAGATTACTGGAGGTACTTCCTTCATTTCATCACCATCAATCATTTTCATTCTCTACTTGATATAATTGGTGATGTATAGGTGGGGCAGGCCACGATGTCAGATTTTCACTACATGATAATAGTGGCCAAAAGAGTTCACTACTAACTATAGAAAATTTGAATAATAATCATAATAATAATGCTTTCAGTAAAATTCATCTTCAACTTTGTTTATTATGGGTTTTGTCTCTTTTTCTGGCAAATGAATAACACTCAAAATACAAGTGTAGGGAGGATGCACTCAGCCCCAATAAGACACTGACACTGACAACAATAAGAGATCAACACCAAACAGACTCCTCTCTGTACATTCACTCATTGAAAAGAACCCACAGTCTTGATCAGTACGTTAAAGTTGCTTTAATTTCTTTTTTTAAAACATTTATTCCAGGCTGAATGATATCATTACCACAGTTTTGACATGTACATCATTAATATCTTAGTTAACCATCAGAAAATAAAAACAGCCATAGAAAACATTGTTTGTCTGTCACATCTGGACACAGCTGTACTTGAAGTCCTGTAAACACCACATGTACACACAAACACTGCTGACTCTTAAACATGACCACAGACCTTTTTTTTTAATCCCACCAAGACAGACTGTACCAGGTCGATTAAATCCCAGGAAGCATGGCACAGGAATTCAAATACAACTTTCAGTCAGGTGTGCAGACTACACTGGAATAGTTTTATTAAAACATTGCAAGACAGAGAGTCATTCACCATTAATAAGAGAGGAAAAACGCTGCTCTTGCCTTTATTCTCCTACAAAACAGCTAGCTATTATTTTATCTTTAAAGTTTGATTTTTACAAGACAGAGAAAAATAAAAAAAACATGTTGTGATATGAAGAGTGTTGTAAGAGTTTAAAAACATTATGAAAGGCCATTAATCAGTGACTAGTCCCACAGATCTTAACACTGTTTGCATTTATGGTGCAAAAAACACTGTAAAGTACTAGACCATAGGTAGCATTGTTACCATAACATGGACATTTTCTTTCTAGTAAAATCACACATGTAAGATTGTCTCGCTAATACGAGAAGTGGTCATTGATTAATAATAAAATTATTAAAATGCTGTACAGTGATGGTGGCTGAAAGGTGTTTGGATGTTAGGGCTCTGCTCACTCGGCTAATAATCGCTAGATTCCAGGTTTCTCTGAAATGCGCTTTCTATCTACCACATCACCCATAATGCAAATGGTTGTCAGTGTGATGTCACAGCTGTGGGAGGCGTGCAGTTACTACGGCTCTAGATGTGAATGTAAACAGGACAAAAGTAGGGAAGGATGGATTTTTGTAACAAACTGTGTTGTGTGTGTGTGTATTGAGTATGTATGTCTGTACAGCATGTGTATGTGTGTGTTGTGTTTCGATGCGTGTGTATGAGGGCATGCGCGGCGTCTGTGTAGAAATGACTCAGGCTAGATAGGCTGGCCCTTGCTTGATGCCAGTCAGACACACAGTACATCACTGTACTTACACACAGTAACACTGAGATAGAGCAATAGCCAATCACGCTGCAGTGATGTCACACACACGGGTTCACGAATACAGTTTTTATACACTGTACAGAGAGTTTAAGAGCAGGAGGAAAAACCACTGGCAGTGTCCCAGGCAGTGTGTTTCACTTCTCCATCTCGCAAAGTCACCTTGAAGAGAATTTGTGCTTGTGGGTAAAAAAAAAAGTTAAAATAAAGAAAAACAGACTCACTGCTGGTGACTAAAGGTCGCTCCAAGGTCACCAGTTAACAAAGTAAAAGCAAAGGAAGAACAGAACAGTATAGAAGAAGAAACAGAATACTACTTGGTCACAGTATCACATCCTGAATTTAAGCTTATGATAAAAAATAAAAAAACACCCACTTTCCTTCATTTTGTAACACTTTTACGTAACATTATTTATCAGGGAAATGACCTTTTCAGGATTCGGGACACAACCGCCATTCGGTAATGACAGGAAGCTGTTTTATCTTTTCTGCTTTTTGTATTCCTGATCACATCCCTGAATAAAAACAAAACATTTAAGTAAAAAAAAAAACATTTCCGTCCCTCCTCAGTCCTCATCATCATATCCTGGGACCTTGACTGGCTTCCATAGCACCTGGCAAATGTGTAGTCGCAGTTTTCAGTGAGTCTTAATCGATTTCTGTCCATTGTTTTCCTTTTTCGAGCGTCTTTTCCGTTCCCTTTCCATCAACAGTCACAGGGAAAACATTCAACATGAGTTTTTTTTCCCTTTTTTGAGACACATGGAGGCAGTAGAAGAGGACAGAATCAGGCATCCCTCATAATTCAGAGTTTTTTGGCACAGGTTGAGCCTTCTATATGTCCCTTGTGTCTCGCTCCAATTCCCAAAATTCATATCAGTTATTCCACAACAGGATTCCTGGCTCGTGTTCAAACTGCATTAATCGACACGTGTACTGTATGTGCACGTAAACAAACACGAGAGAGAGAAAGATGTGGACACACTTTTCGAGCTCACGATTCAAGTCTTAGTTAGACGACAATGTTAAGCTAAAGAGGATGTGGTGGTACTGTTTCTATCTAAACATGGCTTTCTGATTCACTGGCTTATTATTTATACAGATGTGTCCGCCTATTTGTGTGTGTGTGTGTGTGTGTGTGTGTGTGTGTGTGTGTGTATTTGTATGTGAGATACAGCAAAAATTTCCATGATAAACACGCAGCACACCACATTACCAGTAATGATTCAACAGTCTACTTCTCATGAAATCAGAGTAAAGCACATGTTTACTATTTACAGGTCTGTACAGTGTGTGTGTGTGTGTGTGTGCGTGCGTGTGTGTGTGTGTGTGTGTGTGTGTGTGTGTGTGTGTGTGTGTGTGTGTGTGTGTGTGTGTGTGTGTGTGTGTGTGTGTGTGTGTGTGTGCGTGTATGGACTTGTCTGTGTGTGAGTGTGTGGTCTGAATGTTTCAGTGTCAAGGGATTAAGTGGTGAGAGCTGTCTCCACTGGAGGGCGGCATACGGAAACCAGCGGAGGAAGAGAGGATTGAAAAGCAGAAGAGGAAACCGTAGAGAGAGCCAAGGCGCTTTAGTTGCTGTGCATTGTAGGTATGAGGGCTGCTCCATCACAGTAATGGTGAAACGAGCAGCTTGGGTTTTGTGTGTGTGTGTGTGTCCTGTAAGAAGAGGAGTAGAAGTCGTGATCTTCCGGTATGGGCTTCGGCTTTTGGATGACTGTGGCTGAGAAGTAGAAGTTGACCTTCAAAGTGCAGTCCTTTGCTGAGGTGCTCGGTTGATGAGTTCTGACTTGCTGTGTTGTTTCTAGTGAACCGGTTAGTGTTGATGAAATTCAGTGGACCTTGAAAAACGAGGGTCCTGTTGGTGCTTTAAACAGCTCTGGATGAGCTCTGGTGAACACTGAGATGTCGTTACTGGCTGTGAAAACTGGATTTAGGCAGTACTGGGATGGACTGGTGTGGTTCTGGTCTCTAGTGGACTGAGGACTGTGGTCGGGCAGCGGGGTGAGGCCGGCTAGCCGGGTCCAGTTGGTCGTTGGGAACGGAGCGTCGGTTCTGGTCCGGTCGGTTGGTGGCTAGGTACTTTGCTCTCATACTGGAGGTGTACTGAAGAGACGGAGGACAGCGAGGAAAACAGGAGAGAATGGGTGTAGAGGAAGAGTGAAGAGAAGTGGGTGACAGAGGGAAATATGTCGGGAGAAGGAGAAACAATTAGAAGCACGAGGGAAGATAACAAAAAGACAACAAGAGAAAAAAGGGAAAACATGTATGGATTACAAGCAAGCCTTATTTACACTGAAGAATAAAGAAGTAGAAACAATTTAACAGTTAAATAATGAACAAAACATTAGATCAGGCAGTGTAAATGGTTGTAGGTGATAGATAGATAGATAGATAGATAGATAGATAGATAGATAGATAGATAGATAGATAGGATGATGACGTGAGGCAAACAAACAAACACAAACAGTTACAGCAGAAATACTTTGACCAGTCATTTGGACAGCCGGGGGTTTGATTACAACAGTCATTCATTATATAACAGCTGATTAGGTCTGGATGATGTTATTGTAAATTAGCAGATGTGGTTCATTTTGTCAGTGGGTTGTAGTTAGTGCTCTAGTTCTGATGTAGCAGGTTAGCCTGGTATGAGTTAGTGGTCTCTTGTTGAGCAGCTAGCTAGTTACTGTTGGAGGTCTCTGGTTTCCACATCACTGCAGACACTGATGATGGGTGAGCACTCTGGACAGCAGCCCGGGGTCGACAGCCCTGCCTAAGAGTGATGAATCGTGGCCATTTTGGCGGCCGCTACGGTTCAACAGTGGAGGTGGGAAACGTGTGCTCCTGTTACTGTTTAATGGTGAAGGGTGAGGGGGCACAGAAACAGAGGACACATACACCTCGACAAGAAAATGCACACATAGACACACTGTGGGAACAGGGGGGGGAGGGGGGAGCAGGAAGTTTAGAGGTTTGGGCTCAAAATTTTTCATCTTCACTGCAGAGTACGGCCAGTTGACATGGAGCAAGGAATGTGTCCTAAAAAGAATAAATATTGCTAGATTTGTGGGTTAAATTTTGTCAGTCCACAGTATTGTAGCCCCAAATGTATACAGTTTATACTGCATGGTACAACATCCACGACTACAGGCCCAGCAGCACCTTGTCAAAGCAGAATAGTCAACCTGTTTGTGGCATATAGTTACAAAAGGAGGTGCAATTCAGACACCTGCAAGACTGGCAGAATTATGACTTTTGGTTTTGAAGAAAAAGGTTGATGCATTACAGTTCAAAATGTTAAAAAATCCCTAAATGGTGTCTCTGAGCTGATCATCTGTTGTTACATGGTCTACAAGTTCTCCTCACATGGAGTTGACAGCCACAGTGAAACCAACCAGACTTTTTACATCAGAAATAGAGGACAACTTTGTGTCTAACATGACCCAACAATTATATCAAAAGAGACAGGCCTCTCTTTTGATGCAGGTGCAAATCCTACTAACAATAGGCTTCTTTTCAAACGTCCAGTTATCCCAGGCTGCCAAAATGACCTTCACAGAGGCGATCCATGATCACGGTCTAGTTTGAGCACAGAGGACACTTGCAGTGGTGTAGGGATAGGGGACTACCTTCCAATATCCACACTAGCATGCCATAAAACATCAGACATAAGATACAAGTGCATTTATCAACACCGTGCTTCCTTCGTTGCATTCTAACATTATAAAATGCCATCTCTGTGCGTTCTGCGGTTTTGATTATTTCCCAGCTGCACAGTGGGTATTGGAAGATAGTGGAGGGAGAGTGTGTTCTAGAAAGTGTGCACTTACAGAGGGTGGAGGGGACTCCCTGCCAATCAGGGGGGTGTTCTCACACCGAGGGTTCTGAAAGTTTGCGTTCTGGCTCCTGCATTATAGAATAAGAGGTTACTGCATGTGGTCACCCTGCCACTGGTGCTCAGTTGATGAGCTGTTGATCTGTTGTCCATCTGTGGTCTGCGACTTAATGACTCTCTGACAAATGGCCTCAGTAATAATTACAAGTCAGGGCCTTAAGCTTAAGCTTGGTACCATATAGCCAGGGGTTAAACACCTCTGCCACAGTCCAACATAGTTAACATTCTTTCTCAACAATGCACAACAGACAAACATTTAGTTTCACAATGGGACACAGGCTCAGTAAAACAGCACTTATATCAGGGTGTGTACCCACAGGAAACTGGTCTTAGGCACAAACTGTCAAGACGTAAATACTGGCAGTTTGTAACTATTAAAGGTTTTTTTAAAAGTAGACTTTCAAACATATTTGTTCATCAAGCTTCAAGTGTCCATTACAAGCACATTTCAACAGGAAGCCAAATAAGGGCTATTTTCTTGTTCTCTGGTATTTTAACAACACAACTGATCGCTGATGTTGACAGTCACACAGCTACAGTACAAACCTCAGGTAGGTATTATAAATGTCTGAAAAACTTGAAGGAACATAGTTCAACTTACATCTTACAGTATGAATGCAAAGAGATACCTACAGGATAAGACTAAAGTATCCACAAGGAAAATAAATCAAAATTAGCTTACACTGTTTTAATAAAAAACATCTATAAATCATTGTTCAGTATAAAGCTCTATTTCACTTTAAAATAAAATGGAAGATCTTTAACTTAAGGACAAATAAGCGGTTTTCTATGTTTTGGTCCATTAACTAGAAATGTATAGTTTATATTACTGCCAAATCACTTTCCAAAATATACATCTACTGTAAAATACTGAAACGATTTCCTAGGATTATGTGAAAATGGTCTTTTGGCCGCTGGTAGTCTCGCTGCTGGCAGCTGACTCTTGCTCTTGAATGTCAGATTCCACAAGCACGACAAAGAAAAATATACTCACAACTGTATAATCATGCAATGATAGCTTAACTTTGGCTTAAAAGCACATATTATCAATTATGCCATTCACTGTAGGAGATTAGCCATCTCAGGCAAGCGTCGAGTCTCATACCATTCTGATATTGCACCAAACTGACTATCTGGCTACATGTTAGGGCATAAATCACTCTAAAACCCTGCTGTATCCTGTGGAATATAGTCATCAGTACTGTTAAGCATACAGACATAGTTAATGGCCCAAATCATGGAAAACATGGTCCTTTAATGGTCCAGAAAACTCAAAATGCCACATGTCTTTCAGAATACAAGTACTGTCTATTTTCTTATTTCTTGCTGCAGTTACAGTTCTTTCCTTAGCAGCAAACACCACAGCTAAATAGTAGCAAGCAGTGGCAGACTAGACATATATATGCTTATTTCTCTTCTTTGTTGTATTCAGAGCAAGCAGTCCTGTGGCAAACTGTAACACGTAGCAAGCAGGATGAAAGTATGAACTTATACTACTGCCAGTGAATTCTCTTTTAAAAGGGTTTTTGCTAACATTGTGGACTGAAACAGGCAGGCTGGCTGATACAGCAGGCAGCATTTTTTTTCTGTCATCAAGGGAAAGCTAGTGAAGGATTTTGACTTACTGAGTGAAATATTGCTGACACTGTGTCATGAGGGACATGCGAGCCATACAAAGCAAAAAACTAGCTATTCTACCTCACAGTATCGCAGGCAGTGAGCGTTGCTAGGCTGCTAGTCTGGGTCACGAGGGGGCAAGCATCATCTACTTATGGCAGGCAGTGTATTGATCCTGCTAGCCTCTAGCTAGCGGTAGGTGCTAACTCACATGTATTCAGTGACGGGGGCATTGCTGACAGTGTGGGCTGTAGCGGGCAGGCTAGCTTCGCTACCGTAGCTGGAGCCACAGCTGTAGAGACTGGGCATGTGAACGCGGTACAGGTTATCGTGCACACCGCCCCGTGAGGCACCCGACTCGTCCTCTCCGTCTTCCTCATCCGTCCTTCAATTGGTCAGGGTAAGGGCAGGGCACGAGAGGGCATGATGGAGAGGAGGGGAAAAGGTAGAGGGGAGGGAGATCCGAGAGAGACAACAGAGTGTAAACAAGTGGTTGAAGAGGAGGTTAGGAGAGGGGAAGGTGTACTTGTACTATGTGGAGTCCCCTGATACAAAAGACTGGGTAAGGCCATGCCCTCAGCACCAAAGCAGCTGAACAAGAAGAAAAGGAACATGGGCAGCATTCATCTACAAACAGGTCCACTACAAGTACAGCGAGGTCCCTAGTATTACTACACAGCCCAGAGTGGACCCATGAAGCTGTCTTTTGTTGCTGTGTGTGGTTACATAATATTTAACTGTATGAAGATTCTTCAATACTTTCAAAGTTCTCTTAATACGTAGAAACATGCAGTCATTTTCTTCATGCAGTCATCCTCTACTGACATAGAGGATTTGCTCCTGATAGTTACCGTCCGTTTCAAAGTGTCTGAGCGGAATCAAATTTCAAAGATCCATTTTCTTCAAATTACTTCATGCATCACTGAGTGCTCCATGAAACTTAAAGCAAAAACGTCAGGAAAAAAGGAGATAACATGGCTGGTTTGGGCAAACCATTTTCAGACATAAAATGGTCAAAAATGTAAAACGGCCAGCAACGTAACAGAATGAGGCATCAAATAAGATATGTGCTGATTTGGAAGTTGGATCTCTGGCTACAGAAATGTACTGGCTTCTATGATGTATGGGTCAACCACAAAATACATGTACATGTGCATTTGTAGAGTCTGTTGAAGACTATTTTCTTTCTTCATTCATGTTTTTGGGAAGTCTATGCCAGCTGTCAACATACTAACAGGGTCACATCAGGCTGGTGATATTTCAAAGAAGTGAGGAGGGAGGGAGCTGCATAAAGAACATTTTTAGCAGGGCACAAAAGTAGTTATTACATTGACTGGCCACCAGATGGAGGTGTTTCACTCAGGCAACCAAAAAAGAGCTAAGCTGTGCAGCCCATCAAACAGACTCAGCAGTTGCAGCACAGTCAGCCTAATATGCAACCAACCCCATGAGCAGTTATTCTTGCTGAATTCGGGGACATTAAGGATTATTGTTTTATACCTGCTGGGCCATGCATTAGCATTGCTGGTAATTCACACCCAACAAACAAGCGTAAAACACCACTACTGTGGCACAGCGGTGTTTCATAATTCAAACCGTTCACCAGAGTGAAACCCATCACCGCATGTAATGGTCTAGAGCTCTTTGCACTGATTTTTACCAAATAATTGTTTGCTTGAATGGCTATTTGAACGGGCTGTTTTCTCGGACCATGGGGTCGTTTAATTTCCTCGATATCCACCATCATTCGCTGAAGCCCAAAGCATTTCCAAATCAGGACAGGGAGAGAGGAGGAAGGGACGGAACAGAAGGAGGAAGTGGGGCACGGACAAAAAAAAAAAAAAAACGTGGTGATACACAATCTAACACAACACTGGTGCTCCAAGTCCACAGCGGAGAAAAGAAATGAGAGATAAGTACAAACATGGAAACAAACAATCAGCCAGACTGGCAGTGCTAACGGCAAACAATAAAATAAACAAACTTGCAGAGAAAAATGGATGGATGCAAAGACAGGCAGGAGGACGTACAGAAGGATAAAACAGCTCAGGAGGCAAAAACACTTAAAGAATGACATGCATGGGCACCATATATTCTTTATGGGTCTTTCCACTGTTTTCAGGTTTAGTTTAGTTAAACAATTAAGAGGTTAGAACTAGTAACGTGTTAGCTGTTAGTGTATAGATCAACTTAAGACAGATTTTGAAATGCAAATGCTTGTGCATGTCCTGTGTGTGTTTGTGGGAGAGACTGTATGTGTGTGTGTTACCTCTTGCCAGGCCAGGTGTGTGGCACACTGCACACAATGGAGGAGAACATCAGAGCAGTGACAAAAGAGAAAAGAACCAGGTAGATGAGCCCCTCCACCCCATCATAACACAGCCCAGTCAATGCCTGAACGTAGTCCTACATGGAGAGGAAGAGGAGTCAGTTGTTAAGAAAAGTCTTGGATTTGAGGAGTTCTCTCCTCCAACACAACACACACACTGACTCACCATGTGTAGGCTGCGACAGTCGACCAGAGCAGTCAGCTGGTGAAGTCCAACCTCAGTGGAATTCAACACAGACTGGATTTGCTCGAGACTCCCCTGCACACAAGAAGCAAGGGTTACACATGCATGTTCAAATATAGATATCCGCCTTCATGTGAATCCTCACACACCACATAAACACGTGGTGCTTTTGTAACTGCCGCTTTCACGACACGTTCCCACTAACGCAGATCCACTCATCCGTGAAAATAAAGACCTACAGATCATTGCACACACAAGCACACACACACACCTTGGTGTTGGCATAATCACGTGTTGCTGATCTCAGTAGCTCTGCCACATCATCCTGCATCTCCACCAATGCTTTGTGACTCCCTGACAGCCTCTAAAAAAACATACAGGGAGACACAAACAGAAAAACACACACAAAAATGCATCTTTTGGTTAAATGACCGTTTTACCGGTTTAAGCACCTGAAATTTAAAAAAAGCAAACAGTTGTATTCTATAAAAAAATCAAAAATGAAAAGAATAACTCCAACAAGAGGGTGACGTTACCTGCTGGAAGGGGTTAATTTGGCCAGGGCTGCACCTCAGGTAATACTGCAGGATATCTGGGAATGAACCAACACATACACATCGATAGAAAGATAATACAGACACTTAAAATCAGGATTTGTTTTACAATAACCAAAATTGAAGGAAAAAAAAACACAAACCACATCAGTTACGTAGGGTTAGGAACAATTTATCATATAATGTTTACTATAACATAAAGCATGCCTTTTTGGGGGGAAATACCTGGTGTTTTGTTGGCGATTTTGTGTTTCTCACTCTGCATGTAGAATTCCACTGCTTAGATTCCCATTATACCAAGTTTGAAAAACTTTTTGCATAAAATACACTGATCCTCAGGCATTGTCTCGTATCGATTTCAGCTATGCCATGAAATTTTGGTTAAATAGCCAATTTTTGATAAATTTGCACCTCCCCGTGTCATCCAGAGTGCAGTGACAGCTAACTAACAGATTGTGAATCCTCTGCTCTGAGCATCTCAACCAACAAAATATGAGTGTTGTTGGTTCCACTGTCGTAATCTGTGTGGCGTTAATGTGAGAGGCATTAAGTAAATAATTTAAGGAAAATAGATGTTACCATTTATTTTAAGGTTTTACAATGCAATGTCAGAGAAAAAAACAATTTAAAGGACAAGTCCAGTATTTTGCACTTTGAGCCCCATTCCTGGTTGTTTATGATGAAATAGAGTGGTTAAGACCAAAATATTGAGGATTGCTCCTTCTCTGAGAATTTGAGGGAATTTGGCTTTCACCACTGACACCACTGACCACTCTGTGAGTTTCATGGCTTTGAAAACGAACGTTTAAGGTGGTTTTAGGACAGATTTACACATGGCCATAGACAGCATTGTTAAGCCAGGCAGGGGAAAGCCAAATTCTCTCAAACTGTCAGAGAAGGAGCAATCGTCAAGATTTTGGTCTTAACCACTCTATTTCATCATAAACAACCAGGAATGGGGCTCAAAGTGCAAAATACTGGACTTATCCTTTAAAAAATCCCTCCCATGTCTTAGCATTTTTAAGACTTTTGAAGAATTGCCTTGAGTCTTTTTACAGTAATACCAATTAAGGCCTTGTTTTTATATTAATTAATTCAGTGCCTTTTAAGACTTTTAAGGATCTGCAGGAACCCTGTAAAATCTACAGTTTCATGAACAAAAGGCAAACACTATCACTGTATGTATCAAGACTTTCTGAGCCCAGAATCTCCATGGATGCTTGTTAGCAGTATTACTCAGGCATAATTCTGTGTGTGTGTGTGTGTGTGTGTGTGTGTGTGCGTGTGTTATATGTGTGTGTTACAGAGGCAACATCTGTGCTCTACAGAGCGGAAACAACTGACAGACAACAGAACTCATTAGATGAGTGCAAAGAGGGAAGTGAGGGAGGGAGAGGAAGAAAGGGAGCAATTGAGAGGTAAAGAGGGATATAAGAGGATGAAGAGAGAGAACAAATCAGATAATGATCCTAAGCGAAAAAGCCAAAATGTGCTCTGAATATGCTTTTTTTTTTTTTTTTTACATTTGGGACAGGCGGGAGGAAGAGCGGTGCAGGATTGCTGATGCATTGCAGTCAGCAGGGAGAGAGTAAGAGCTTTTAGATACCAGAGTGTCACTCAAACACAACCCCCTTGGATACACACATAAACGCACACACTTGTGTCTTAAAATAGAAGCAACTTGTCAGGGTGAGATTCAACCGTCAGTGTGAACGCTGAAGTCGATTCAAGATGCTGCTGCTTATTTGTCAACCTACAGTATCCGCCTATGAGCAGTCAATTGACCAATCAACTCTTATTCCTTCCTTCATTATGTTCCAGCATCATACTGAACACTTGTGTATAGTGTCTCTGAGTACCCTGAGAAGCACTCTATAAATAAAATGCATCATTATTATTACTCCTACTGATACATTATGAAATGTGTTGTCTTTCTACAGCGGTGGAGAGCTTAAATCATTCTCAGTGTTCATAAATATGAGCAGCTGTGAAATGGGAACGGTACACAGAATCTTTGAGCTTTTTCTTATGATCTACTGATTATTTTGCATCAAAATGATCTAAATAAAACAATCAGAGAGGGAAAATGTGCCTCTGGTTGAACTGCTCACAACAACTGAACATATTTAACATATGACAGGTTTGTTTTTGTTCATTCACAAGCCTAAAATGTTTGGAAACGCTGTCTCTTGGCATAAAATCCTTCCTGCTACCAGTTTACTGGCTCTGTGTTTTTTTTTCTCTGCATACCTTGGTTGATGACAGCATTTTCCTTGGTTACCCTGGTAATGTAGGTATCTGGGGAAACGCAGAAGTCGCTGGCTGACTGTAAGAGGGTAAGCACACATGACACATCAGGCTACAGTAACATCCACACTGAACATACTCGCTCGAGCAGTGGGAAAAGATTACATCATTGCAGAGCCAGAGAGCTCGGCAATGTTGCCATGGTTACACTTACAGCAGCGACAGCCAGTTCCAGGCCGAGAGACCCCCAGCTGATTATCAGAGTCAAAACCCCCAGCAGACACACTCTGAAGGACACAAAAATACATATTTTTAAAGTCAAGATTCAGCTTACCAACGTGACATGCGTTACACAGTTTTAACAGGCACAGATTCACAGTCTAGAAAGGGATTCGCATCATCCAATAGGAGCAACTTTTGGGGTATGATGTAAAGTAACTCACCCAATCAGAGTGCCTCTTGAGTTGCGTATCAGGCCGAAGAGCACCAGGAGACAAATAAGTACATCAAACAGCAGCAGGCCAAGATACCCCAACCACCTGTGAACAGACACATTTACCACAGTGTTTCATGCTGACAGAGGATATTCCATGACAACATTTTCAACACACTACAGAGAAGCAAAACACATCAGCCACAGGAAAAAATGTTTTTCCTGCATGCCACCACAGTGAACAAAGAATCCAAAAACAGAGAAAATTCTTAGCAGCAAAACAATATCAAAACATCTTTTTATAAACTCTCACACAACTCGTGTAGTGTAATCCATATCTCATTTATCCAGTCATATGTTCAGTGCATCACAGACACACACATTTTTCACTAAAACCTTACTATTTAAAACACTTCCCTATAAGCAGTCTCAGGCATGAACAAGTAGCGCGCCTGGGCAAGCACGTGTTTAAACTCTGCTCAGTGGAATGCACAGGCACAGCTCAAACATACTAGCTTGCCCAGACGCGCTACTGATATGCTTAAGTGTTACAAACAGTAAGGTTTTAGCATAATTGGATGTGTTTGGGAAGTACTGAGCACACGACTGGATAAATGAGACTCAGATTACACTGCACGAGTTGTGTAAGAGTTTGTAGACAGATGTTGTGATATAGTTTTGCTGTTGAAGAATTTCTTCACTTTTGGATTCTTCATTCACTGTGTAGGCATGCCAGAAAAACAAAGCTTTCAGCACAAATTTAAGGTAACATGGGGTGAGTAATTGATAAATAAATTATCATTTTGAGGGTGAAGTATTTCTTTAACATACACCATGTGGGACATTTCCCATAAACCAGTGTCACAGTCAGATCACTGGCTAATTTTGGTTGAATCAAAAGGTTGTAAAGAACAAAGTGGCAATTAGTTTATCTCTGGGCTTTATAGTGTTTCAGCACTGATTGGTCAGCACCTCAATGGTCAGGTCAGAGTGGTTCATTTTAATTTTAACTTGTACCCTCCAGCTACTCTGAAAGGATTATCTACCAGCTTTGTGGCATTATACTGTATGTATTGTACTGTAAAAAAAATCATATTATAAGTTTGTTGAATTCCCTCTGAACAGCTTAGTTTAAATAAGCACATACTTCTTGCATTACAAAACACATACCATTACTTGTTAGAACCGACCTGTAAAAATCGAAAGCCTCCGTCTTGCGAGCCAAGTCCTCCAGGGAAATGTCAGTATTGGACCAGAAGGGAACATCCACCATCAGCCTCACCAGCTCGTCCAGCTGTCCCTGCAGCTTTTGGACGATGGACACGTAGTCTGTCTGCTCCTGGAAGGCTGTCTCCAACTGGACCAAGCTCTCCTCCACTGTCTGGTTTAAGGCTAGGGCACTGTCGGACACCTGGACGTTCACAGGAAGGAGAAATTAACCTTGACACTGCCAAAAATTACTTTTCTCCTTTTTTTGTTGTATTGTAAAGAAAAGTGTAAGAACACAGCAGGTAACTCACCAGTTTCTCCACCCCAGATACGGTGCGGTTGGCATGACGGAGGGAGTATGCCAAACGATTGGCTCCATCACTGGACTCCCCATTTCCGTAGAATCCTACAGCAATGCCAGCGCTGGAGGGCAGAAACAGGAAGTGCCAAGTGTTAACACAATGACTAATTCAACCATCGGATGGCATCAAGTTAATCAATATGGATGAATGAGTTCTTTTTTTTTTTCTCCTTTTCTTACAGTGATACACACACACAACAAAATAGCAGCAAATACAGTAAAAGGGGAACTCGCCCATTTTCAAAATTAATACATGTTGTTCCTGTGGTCTAAGACAGTCCATAAATATTGGTAAAAATGAACAACTCTCTCACAAGTCCCAAAACTAGAATGCTAAAACACAAATTTGTGATGTCAGAGGGTAGACAGTAAGTCTGGAGCTACTCCACACACAATAAATGTTGAAAGATGTTAGAGATGACACTGAGAGCAGCCTGGGGAATGTTCTGTTTCAGATCTGAGAACATTACAATAGGTTAAGACTCATTCGGGTATAAAAAAAGAAAAGAAAACATTCTGTCAGTCCACAAAATCAGGCTCCCATTTATTGTCTATGGAGCAGTTGCCGACTATGTTGGGGTGTTGTTACGGTATTTCTGTGTATCGGGGTATTTAGAAATCCCGATGGTATGATTTTCAATACTGTCAAAAATACAGACCCTCATCTTACTATTAACTTCATACTGGAGAGGCTGTAATGAGGATGTTTTGAAGGTAGTGCACATCATGCAACACAGGGGGTCCATCTGGTGCAGCAGGCAGCTGAGCTGACTGAGAGTGGTGAAGAGAACGTTAAAAGACTGTAAAAAGCCAGACAACATCAGCCCGCGTCGTGCCCCCAACAGCAGAGAGCAGAGAAACTGCAGGGGAAATGGCTTATTTTCACATCTAACTCGGTGTATGAAGTTTGAGACTTACTTCTCTGGTTTCTGGCTTTGAGAGAGAGTACCATATGCCCACAAATATGGATTTCACTTTTCTAATCCATGGAAATAATATATTGGAATTTTTAATTAATGTGGTGTTTCCCCTTAAGTTATTAAGTGCAGTTCCTCTGTTAACCAGCAACAGGCGGCGCTGAGCTCCTTGCTTTGGTGTCACCCTCCGGCCTCCGGCAGGCACAGGACTACCAGGAATGATTCACACACACACACACGCATACACACACACTCTACACAATAATTGGGTCACCAGACCGCACATAATATGATCCTTCTGCAGCTTTGCATCCACATTCACACATGACACATGCTACAATATCTGAGGTTCGGGGCCTCAACACCCTTTCTTCCAAACCCTTGTACTCCTTAACCATGTTCACACCACAACTAACCTCTCGCCCACCCAACACTACCAGCACCACCACCATCACTCCCAATACAATCTCCTTTACACTCTCTATTTCTTCACATCTAAGCCTCCTTCCCCACACAGCCCCTCCTCACTATGCTCCTATTTTCTCACTCACCCTGCAAAGCTCTTGTAGCCCCCTCTTTTCTCTTTGTGTACTGTATGTGTGCATGTGCGCATGTGTGTGTATGACTGCACTCTTTGTATTGATGATGTCTCTGTCTGCACACTAACAACAGACAGATTTGTAGAGGGATATTTATGGCCATTGTTAAAGCAATTCATTCTAGCCCATTAGATCTTGAGTAGCCCCGCGTTACAGCTGGTTTACACACACACGCTATTGTTTAGGTGTGTGTGGGTGTGTTTCGGAGCTTTACGATGGACTTTATGTGTACACGTGACATAAAACAACAAATACAGAGGGAAATGGACTTGACAAGAGAACAGAATAAAGATGAATAAAGGCATGAAGGCATACTAATGTGCTTTAATGGAAATATCTGTTATCTGTCCATTCCTCATCCATCCCTGCCTCCCACCATCTTACTCCATCCTCCATGTCATCTCAGGTTTAACAGTAAATCATCTCCCTCCACTCCTGTTGGCTCATCCTCGTCTTTCTTCTCGCCTGCCACAGCTTTCTCTCCCTACTTCCCATCATCCCTCCTCTCTGTCCTCCTCTCTTCATGAGTTTTATCACACTGGTTTAATACCTGCTGCTCCTATCAGGGGATTTCATGGCTTTATTAACCAACAGCTTAGGATATGAGATATAAAAGGGGCGGGGGGCAGATAGGCAAAGGTTCATAAGTCAAATAACTGACAGCACACATTGTCCAGCTTAGCACTGATTAAAAAACAGCTCCCACATAGAAAAACACTCATACATCGCTAAGACATCGTTTTTCCTTTGAGAAGCAGCAACCTGTTCTGAATGATGCTAACTGAAGGAGATTGGGTGCTGCTTGAGTCTCTGCTTCAGTCCATTTTCAGGTGAACTGGACTGACATGGTAACGCTAAAAATGCTTTGCTCTACCTAAATGAGCACACTAAAATGCTGCAGCTCAGTAGACGGGACAGTAAATGTTATATTCAGTCAGAATTGGGTCCATGGTGAGTTCAAGTCCTCACCACACTGATTCATCTGAATCCAAAATAAATGCATCCAATTAGTGGTAGAGCCAAATGACATGTCTTATTTCCTACTCCGTACTAACAGCACATTCTGACTACACAAACTAACTAACTAACTGACACTCAATCCCACTACTGACTACACACAAGTGAGAAAATGCTATAAGCAATTAGACCAGGGTGGCATACTAATGATTATCTTTAGGCATGCACCAATCTGTTCTGAATTGGGGTCCACACAGACCTTAACTAGCACGTCGGGTATCAGTCATTTCACAGCCTATCCACATCAAAGTTAAAATCCTTACTATTTTTATGATATCAAACACTGTTTTGATAGTAAGTAGAGCTGGCACTTATTCACAGTTAATGAATGCATTTACATTCTGTGATGACATCTCTGTTTAGTAGCTTTGATCATTACAGGCAATGTTCACAATTCCCATGCTTGATTCAAACTCCCAACCTGCACCACCAGTAACCATGGATGTTCACAAATCAACCAGGACTAAAATCTTAAGAGTATTTTCATTGTAATAATAAAATTCAGTGTTAGAGCTATCAGTTCAATTCATTCAGTCACAGCCAGCTGCAGAGTCAGTTCTTAGTGCAACAGCATCCCTGGCCTCGTGTCACCTCATGTAACAATGACTACAATGAGCTCCAAGCAGTCTGACAGATAGGTTTTAAATTTGGGGGAAAAGAACACTGGTATGGATGAGTACTTGGTACTGGCAGATATTATTTCAACAATCTAAAACCTAAATATGTTCAATTTATTCCTGAGAAACTGGAACTGGGATTTTTTTTTTATTAATTATTGATAGCAAAACTTATGATTAATTTTCTGTTGATGGACTAATCTATTAATTGAAAATCCTTTCTTCAGCACACATACTGTACGTGTGTAACACAACAGTAAACAACCAAGTAAGATACAGCTTCTATCAAAACACACTGCACCTGCACACAAATGGAGGAAGTCCACATGTGGTTGGTGTTGTGCCAAAAATAAAGTATGATGTCATATTAAATTGTGGACAAAGAATCTAACGAGCACACCCGCAAGCACACGCACACATACACTCTCTCACACACAAACACTGATCCATATCAAATATTCAATAAGAAATATTATAGCTAATCATAAAATATTAATAGCTGCAAAAAAAACACGCTTCAGCACTGAGTCACGCGAACACACACACACAGACATAGTTCCCCCTGACTGTATAATTCATTTCTCGTCTCTGCATCAAATCTGCTTCTGTCTCCATGGCAACCTTTCTAGGCCAGGGAGAAGGCCGATCAGAGAGAAATAATAAATAACAGAGGGAGACTAACAGAAAGGAAGAAAAGGGGAAGAGAGGGTGAAAATGTCTGGAGAGGGAAAATAGAGAGGTGATGAGGGAGTAAATGAAAGAGGGACAGTTTGTATGTTTGTGTGGGCAATGAAGAGCAGAGTCCACGCAGCCCAGTATTTGTGGTCAAAATACACTCCAGCTTGCTACTGGGTCGATTGGGTGAAAGATCTCAGAGTGTACACAGCCCTCAGAGTCAGATAAACACTTACAGTGGAGTGTAACCACCTGGCTGGCTCCCAGTTGCACCACATGGGCTTTCTTGCTTAAACAAGACTGAGTGGACTTGATTGGTGCAATGTAGGTAGATTTACAGTCATTATGTGCAGTGCATATGGCTGCTGTCCAGTGAAAACCTAGTATCTTCAAAATGTTGGCTTTGCATAAAGTGAGAAAAGCAGCCCTGTTTTCTGCTGGATAGAAATACATTTTGGAAATTATAAAACAGTTTTTGAAGGGTTTCCTCAGACTGTTCTCCCTTCTGTTCAGTATCCCTTATTTTCCCCAAAACTCACAGACGAGCACATTTTTTAATGAACTAAAAATTTGCAATTCCACACAACTGCAAAACACAGTTCACTGTATGTCAGGCAGACTAGTTCGGTATACATCAAAATGTTACGTAAGTTTTAAGCAAGTGTCTGAAATTTCTGCAAAATAAAATGTGAATCAATTACTTAGAGGACATTACAAGACTGCACAAATAACTGAGCTCCAGTAACTGATATATTTTAAGATTTTATTGTTGTTTCCAACCTAGCACGGCCTGTATTTGTCTGGTATAATCTATATTTACAATGTAGTCTTTTAACCAGCTGGCAGGGTGATAGAGACAGTGGTGACTGCGGACATTGCATCCCTCACACACCCCTATTTTCTATCTTTTGGGCTGGTGGAGTGGGGGCATGTAACAGTGGCATGAATGCTTCAACATATCAAGACTGTTCCCATTAGCAAATGTAAAAAGGTTTTTTGAGAAATTACCTCTTTCTCTGGCATTTCCTGGCACTTTTTTATGTGCACATTTATAAGTGAATAAAAACAGGTGAAAGGAAACATAACTATTAATAGAAGGAAACTGACAGTGCCATGGGGGCACATAATGTTAACTGGCTCAAACACAGAGGCCCTCTTATGCAGTTTTAGTTATACAGTCAATACAGCTGTACACACTTTGAAAGAATAATTAAATTTCTCTTGTCATTTTTCAGTTGCAATAACAAAAGAGAGTAAATACAACTAAATAAAAAGTAAACTTAACACTTAGATATAAATTAAACATAACTTAAGACTAATATTTAATTTACTTAACTTTTTCAAGGCAATCAGTTTCCTGGACTTTTTTAATACAGTGCAGCAATATGCTGTATGATACAGAGCCAGCAAATCAGGTGCCAATCATCCCCTATCAATGCCCAGAGAAAAGTTAGAAACTCCTTGTAAGGCTACAGGGCAATTCCTTTAATCAGGGAGGACATTTAATATATCACCCTTTATCTACACAACCTTTTTTAATAAAACAGGTCTTACAGTCGCAGCAGTTGCAGGAGAACACCTTCAAATAAACATGACTTTATCATAAATTTACAGACGTGTTACTCTTATGGGGATAACCTCTCACCTGCAAACCAGCGTGGCGATGATGACGCACCAGGCGGTGCAGCAACAGTCAGCGCTAGGCTGCTGGGAGTGCGTATGGGAGTGCGAGGAATCATCACTCTTGCGTCGCCGGCAGCAGAGCCAGAATGAGTAGAAGAGGAGGAAGAGGAGGTCCAGGCCCAAACACAGCAACGCCACAGCACCAAGCAGCAAAATGGACTGGAGAGAAAAGCAAAGATTGAGAAAAAAAAATGAGTGGCACCAAGAAATGTATTATTTCGTAACAGAGTTTATGTTGTGATTTTTCTGCCTAACTGTGTTTGATTCATTCAGTCCTTATCACACAGAAGGGGACAATTTAGGAAGTGGGTTAAATATACAGGAAGCAAATTAGCTGATATAAGCAGAAACCAGATACAAAGACAGACCACATGATTTAGTTTTCCTGTGTAGACAGACGCGCACAAATACACTGATACACAAATTATGTTCCTCTCTCCAGCTATTTGGGGCCAGAAAATAGTGGCTGCTAAATGGGTGTTTGATGGATACCATGAAAAACACATTTGCACACCATCAAACATGCACACCTCCACGGAGTAAGCGGAAGCGATGCAGTTTGGGAGCTGTGTGCGCTAGAGACCCACCACGCAGATCACACACCCTCTAAAAGCTTTGAAGTGTAAAAGAAGGCAGGGGTGGTGGGGGCAGACAGAAGGAGAAGTGAGGGGGGGTAAATTTGGAGCAAAAAAAAGAGGCTGGAGAGACAGAAAAGGAAGAAGACGTGAGAGAAGATGACTGAACTGAACACTAAAAAGGGAGAAATGGGCAAAGACAGAGATGAGGGCTGTTACAGCAATTTGCCTGGAACTGATGAAATCTTTTTTTATCACACACACACACACACACACACACACACACACACACACACACACACACACACACACTGCAATGTTTTTCATTCCCCTCTGGGAATGTCTGGAAAAGTCATTGTACTGCAGGGCCATGGAGAGACTAGGGCACGTTTCTGGAAAACTAAAATCTCCACCTGCTAGACTACTTACAGCAGACAAAGGACTGGTGCCACAGTTCTGCTTGAAACAGCAACAGTGTAATTCTGGGGACTCCTTCATCAATGATAACAAAATCTGACTCCACCTCTAAGATCCTCACAGACTTCCTGGCTTCCCAGGCTTCTTCACTGCTGGTTTTTGTGCTGACCTCAATTTTTCCTCACCAGCAGCAGCCAGCAATGTCCTCACCCTGCAGCAATTTATGCACCTCTGCTGTAAGTATTCGTGTACATACGATGAGTGTATATGTGCCAAAATTGACATTATATTTAAAAATGCATTCAATGTGATGTTTTCTGTTTGTTTGTTATTTTTAAATATATTGAGGATGCAATCTTGGTAACAAAAGCATAATAGTCTGCAGGAGTGGATCCCAACCTGGACCCTCAAAGGGGCCGCAAGATAAAGCTGAGGAGACGCAAGATGATTAACAGGATAAGAAAAACACATATTTTTGCTACACAAAATCATTTCAATTCTTTCTGACTTTCCTTAAATCTTTGCATTTTTCTTCTTGGGAATTATAGTAATTATGATCATTTTACCTCTGTGGAACTCAAAAAATTATTAACAACAGGAGAAAAAAAATTAACTGAACTGGTCACAATCAGTAAACATATACAACCGTTGATAAAGGGTTGCAAGAAGACTGTTTTATTTTGAGGGGTCACAAGCCAAAAAGGCTGACAGCAACACTAGGAGCCCTGACACACCTAGCCGACGGTCGACCTTTGGTCAATGTCAGACCGTCAGTGAGTGTCTGCAGCCCTGGTTTCTGCCATATTCCACACTTTTGGCACAAGTCGGCCCTTGTCGCCTGTTTTTGGGGTCAGAGCCTGCGGAGCCCGCCGATAAGAGAAATCGCTCTGATCGGCAGTTCAACTGCGTGCATGAGAAGAGCAACAGAAGTGAGGAAAGCAGACAAGTCAAGAGGATTGAAACAAACTTGTTACATGAGCTAAGATTTTTTTTAGCCATTGAGCTGTTTAACAGAAACAGTTTGTAAATGTTTGTGTTCAGCATCAGGTTGTGTTGGTTATGTGCTAGCTGGCTAATTGGCGTCTTGAATGCATCCTGTCGGTCTTTCAATTCCCCTTTTTGAATGACGAATGCAGACTACTGCCACCAGCTGGTATGGAAAGTTATTTCCTCTCATTGAGGTGCAGAACATAGGTGATAGCTGACTGTTGGCTGTAGTCGCTGTGTGTTCAGGTGAAACTTTGTTGGCCAAGACACAGGCGACCTGAGGCGACGCAACAGTTGGCCTTTGTTGCCACTAGTTCTTTGATGTGCTTGGGTGTGTCTGGGCCTTTAAAGTCTACAACCACATATACAAAGTGGTGCTTGAGCTACATGCTAACTTCAACATGCTAACACGCTCATAAGAACAATGCTAACATGATGATGTTTAGCAGGTATAATGTTTACCACATCCACCATGGTAGTTTAGTGTGTTACAGTGCTAACATTTGCTAAAGAGCACTAAACACAAAGTACAGCTGAAGCTGACCGTAATATCCTTTGCTTGTGCAGGTCTTTGGTCACAAACCATTTTCAGGTGCCAAATTCTCTTATCTCTGGAGCCTGATGTAGCATGCTGTTTTTCCTAGGAAATTCCTGAGCGTCAGAAACATCACAGAAATGACTGTTGAGTCACACTAGAGCCAGCTGATATGCTGTCACTGGCTTGTCTTCGAAGGCACAAATCTCTTTTCACAGTGAGAAACAATGCAGCCTAATAAGGTCAGCATTTCCAAGTAAAGGGAGAACTGTGACAGATGTATAACCAGGCCAGCAAAGGCCACTGCATCAAATCTTGAGGGCTACAGCCAATCCAGCCAGGCTAGTGGGTCACTGGAACACTACAGTAGAAAGGATACAGTATGATATATAATAGGATGTGACCTGCAGTGGTGTAATGTGACATCTGAAGGGAGAGAAGAGGGCTAATCTTCGTTCAGCAGTCCAAACCACAACCCTCAGTCCCTGCTGAGGCATCAAAGTACCTCTGTTGTCTGAGGTCTCTAACTACAGACCTACAGCTAGGAGATATTAATTGCAAGCATTAAAATGAACTTTAAATATTCACACTACACAGGTGATGGACACCATATTAGTTTAAATGTTATGGAGTGATAACAGGCTTCATCCGATAAAAACCTGAGTGACAACTTGTGAAATAATGAGGGAAGCGAGGGAAAGCCTGCGTTTATGTGTCAATTCTGTGTTTCTGTCACTAACGCATTATTATTTTCTCGTGGGAAAGCAGTTGGTAAAGCCACGCTGAGTGAGAGGAAATCAGCTGATTGCTTTTTCCCAGATTGGTTTTCTCCCAACAGGTTAAAGAAGATGAGTGGAGGATGGGAGGAGAGGGTCCTGATGGGAGAGGAGGGGGAGATAAGCTCTGTAGAGTCCTTGTGTCTGGTATTATCCTATGTTATTATCTACAGGCTTACTGCTACAGACGTTTTGCTATGGCAAAGGCATGCTGTGCTCCACTAATGCATTGTTTGATCCCTTGTGTCTTTAAAATCAACGTCAGGGCTTAATACCATATAGAATAAAATGCATTAAGCTTTAAGAGTGAAACCTCATTCTATATAACGATGGATGTTTTCATGACATCCATCCACCATATATCATGCTACAGAAATGACAAGAGATATACAGCAAAGTGATATGATAAAGAAAGTGTTTCATTTCATTATTAATTTAACTGTAGAGCAAAAAAAAAAATCAACAGAAAACTATGTGGCAACTATTTTGATAATAAATGACTCGTGTCAGTCACTAATCAAGCACTTTTTGTTATATGTGATATTCAACTTAATGGATCTTGTAGTTTTGGTCAGGTGAAACAAACAATCTGACTTTTGGCTTTGGGAAAACTTTTGTTATGTTCTGAAATTTTATGTAAAAAACTGTACTAATTGTCGAGAAAATCATTAGCAAATAAATTAATGATAAAAATAATTGCTGCAGCTCTGTAAAACAGTTTTAGTCCACTAATCAAAACTGTTTTTTTTTTCATTGTGCGAGTAAATCAAGCAAATGCCTGTCACAATATGACAAAACCCAGGGTGATGTATTCAAATTGCTTGTTTTTTATCTGACAACCAGTCAAAAACCCAAAAGTACTTAATTTACTGTGACAAAACACAGACAAGCGTGCTCATTTGAGAGGCTGGAACCATGACTGTCTGGCATTTTGGCTTGACAAATTATTTTAAAGATTAGTTGACTCTAAAAATTGTCATTATCATGTCAGTGCTAATGTGCATATAAAACAACAGCAGCTGATCCAGGACTGTTGATATCTGGTGTATGGGTTTAATGTTAAATGTATAATCTGATTGAGGAACAGGTCTCTGCAGCCACTTTACTCCATTCCCACTGTGTATGATGGCCGCTAGATTAACTGTCAGGCTGACAAACCATCAGAGCAGATTAAGCGTGGATCAATTAGCTACTAATAAGCATGGTGAGCTTGACTGTGCATGTGTGTGTACTTAGATGTAAGTGTGTGTGTGTGTGTGTGCACATCGACGCTACTGGAGATCAGCTTGCAGGCTGGAGGAGGGGCTAAATGTTAAACGCCCAGGCACAGTGATCTACTTTCAATCTGTCCATATAAGTGTGCGTACGTGCACGCCTGTGAATGCGCGTGTGTGTTTGAGCTGACAGGATCAATCACTTCCACCTCAGTAAGTTGTCCTTGCACTAACCCTGCCTGTGTGTTACTCTGTAGTCAGGCCTCGCCTGCTATCCTCTCAACTTCTTTCCCGAAGCACTGACTGACCTCAAGTTCATTCTGCTAATATTCACCTGTGCTACTAGGTCAAAGGGCAAGCAGAGCACTTAACGGCAAAATCCGTACTCAGACAAAAGTCTTTGATAGCCTGTGTGACATATTTCTAATTTTAAACACAAAAAAAGATTCAAGAGTGGTACCTTTTGACATTGATCCACTTTGATCCTTCTTTAAAATGCGATGAGATAATGTCTTCCACTGAGCAAACTGTAGCATACTTTTCAAAATACCAATTACAGTCTTACTTTCCACAGCTGGGAATACAGTATGTGTTATTACAGGTCACATGATTCCTCTGTAATGTTCTGCAGCTGTTTTAACTGTGGCTGGTAGCTGACTCTGCGATTCTACCATAATACAAACAGACGAACGCGCGCACACACACACAGATAGACACACGAGCTATTCCAATGCCTTGCAGAACCTCAGGATAAGAGCTCCAATTTCAGCTCCTCAAGAAAAAAATAAAACAGTTTTCTTGCAGAAAGCCACGGAGTCAGCATCCCAAATAAAATCAAAGTCATCAGAGACCAACTGCTCTTGTGAATGAATGCTAAACAGTTTTTTTGATTGTGTTTGTTTAACAGAAAAAACTTCTGCACAGGAGAGAACAAGAACATGAGTGAGTGAGTGAGTGACATTGTGTGAGAAAAAAGTTTTGAGCAGCTTCAGAGCTCGAGAGCTGAATACAAATGAACCTGTGCCAAATCACATCAGAAAGAAAAACACTACACAGAAGAATCTCTCTCTATTGTGTGGGGGTGTGTGAGAGTGTGTGTGTTGTGGTGACGGACTCAGTGCACTGAAGGACACTGTGTAGGACCTTGTTTGTATGTGTGTGTGAGTGTGTGTGTATGTGTGTGTGTGTGTGTGTGTGTGTGTGTGTGTTTCTCAGCTGGATGAGTGGATGCATGAAAGCCTTTGAGACAGATATACTGAGCCAATCTAAAGACGGGCTTCAGTGAAAGAGTGAAAGAAAGAAAGAAAGAAAGAGAGCATTCTTTCACAACAGACTACAGCCCTCCCCTTCCCACTCTCACCCCCCTTCCCTCCCTCCTCACTAACTCCCTCCCTCCCCCAATCCAATTCAACCTCCCTCTTCTTGTTCTTCTCACCCTCTATCCCTCCCTCTCTCTCTCTCCGTCTAGCCAGAATTAATGATTTCACCCTGAATGGGACCCCTATATTCACCCACACACACACACAATAACACGAACACACACACACAAACCCTGAGGGAGATCTGTGACCTCACCTCGACAAACAACACTAAGTGCTAAATACGCAGTGACACAGAAAGTGAACATACTGTATGTGGCATATATACATGCACCATATACTGTATGATATGCACAACTGCCATACGTACAAATTATGTGCAAACAAACATATGATCATGGTGCAGGATGCTCAGTGACATAGAAACAGCCCCGTCTGCTAAAATATGTCAGGATGTAATTAGTCTAAAAAGGGGGTCCTTAAAATTCCAGTGGTCACACACATTGACACACACACTCACAAAGGCCCTTAGTGAAACACTGAATAGCTCGCAGGAAGTGGCTATTTGGCAATTTAGAAGCACCTCCCATGGCTCATCGAGCCTTCTCTCTCTCCGCTCGCCTCCAATCAGTCTCTTTTTATCTTTCTCACTCCTCCTCTCTCCCTGCTTCCCTCTCCAGTTCCCATCTCTCTCCCTTGTTCATGGCCGTGGGTGCCTTCCCACGCTCAGCTCTTGAACTTGCAAGCCTTCCCTCCTCTCCCCCGAACATGTCAGCAAACTACACTGTGGGGTGACTGCAGCCCATGAAATGTGGGATACTAAACGATGTGTCTCTGCTTTATGTGGGTTCGCAGGGGCTGTGTTTTCTGGTGCAGAGACCTGGAAGTCACCTTGTTTGAAGATTCAAATGAAATGCAGCAAATCTGGGCCAAGGCCCCTCTTTGAGATGGAGCTGCTCTCTAAGGCAGCGCTGCAGACTCATAAATGTTCTATCACAAAATAGGGCAATATATTGATAGTAAATCGATAGTATGATATGACACTAGACATCGTCTTAGTATTCGGATACCTGCAATATCAAGTTTTTGTCTTTTCTTAGTTTTAAAGGCTGCATTACAGTAACATGATGTAATATTTTGAACTTTGACTGCTCCAGCTGTTTTATTATTTGCCTTTACCCACTTAGTCATTACATCACATTACTGATGATTATATGTCAAAAATCTCATTGCATAAATATTTTGTAAAAGCACCAGTGCAATACAAATACCTACAATATCGCTGCATATTGATATTAAGGTATTTGGTCAAAAATATTGTGATATTTAATTTCCTCCATATAACCAGTCCAATCACAGAACAACTGAACAACTGCAGGTTTTAACTACTTGTAATGATTGTTTTTCTTCCTGATTATTTTTACAATTATTTGATTAATCAGTAAACCATTAAAATGTCCATTGTAAGTCCCCAAAGCCCAAGCTTGTGTCCTTAAATCTCCTGTTTTGTCCAACCAACAGTCCAAAGCTGATACAGTAAAAGTAAATTTACAATGATATAAAAGCAGAACAAAATCCTCACACTTAAGAAACCGGAACCAGAAACAGGTCTGGCACTTTGGCTTTATAAACTGCTTTAACTGTTAATCGCTTAGTAAAACTGTCATCATCACGATCATGCTCTGTCCACTGACAGAACCACTGCTTCCCACACTTTTTGTCTAGTGACCACTGGAGAGCCAGGCAAGCAATGCCTCCTCACTATCCCTCATCAGATTTTGTAGGATGATGTGTAGGAGCTGAAAGCAGTTCATCAAAGTGTAATTTTGATACATTTTGAAGTCCAGAAGAGGTAACACTCTCCAGTATTTTCAAAGTAAAAGGCAAACATTTTAGAAACAGTCCCAAAAAAAGCAGTCAAAATATGAACATAATTTTGTTTAGCAGAAATGTTGTGTCTTTTTCTTTCCTATCTTGCTATCAGTCTTGCAGTACCTTGCAGATTTATATTGAAACCATTATGCGTGCCAACCCCCTGGCTGGGAACCACCTGAGTATTGATTAATCAACCAATAAATCTTGTTTATATTTATCCATAACAATGATGGAGCAGGTAGGGGATCAGTGTCTTAATTCAAGGACATTCCTCTCTCTCTCTCTCTCTCTCACACACACACACACACACACACACACAAAGCATTGATCAATGCAGGGAGGGAACCCACAACTCTGTGGTTGCAGGACAGCCTCAGTCACCACTTGGCCACTCTGCTGTGAAATTACAGTGTAGGCAGGTGGCAGGAGGTGGGATGATAAGGTGATGCTGCATGATGACTTGGATGATGAATTCTGAGTGGGAGGTAATTATTCCCCTGTACTTGTCTTACCTTCTGGTACTCAGAGTCCTCTGGTCTGAAGTCACTGCTCACAAGCTGGAATTCAATGTTGAAATGAGGCAACCGGTGGAGCAGATTCACCCACCAAGGCGGAGAGTAGTTCACTACGGCAGCCATCCTGATCCAACTACCTGCCGGCTGTCACTTCACTCTCTAACCTGATTCCTCACACGGACACTGTAGAAAAAGTCAGGACCATAATGGGAATTTCAGGACCGTTAAGGGTTAACAGGGCACAGAAATGACTTCATGCTCAAATCGCACCAACTGCCATGATAGACAGAGCTAGGAAACAGCTGGTATTGATGTCATTGCTCCAAACATATTAAGCGAGATGAAGGCTCAGTATCCACAGTCCTTATCGCTGTTTACCATCAAAACTTCAAAACCTGCATCTATCAACTGGAGCAAATTACTCATGACTGACATTATTGTAAAGCCAATGTGATGAGTTATCTGTGATTAGTCACTGACAAGGGTGGGATAAACATGCCAATCAATATCAACATGCCAATATATTGCACATGCTCTTTTGACATTCGTTGAAGATACACTTGCACGCTGTTGTATTATAATGTCCTGTTAATTTAGGCTTTTCTATTGATTTGCATCAACTGTGTAACACATCCTTTCTTCACTATAGACTGGCAGTTCTGTCCTTTGTATGTCTTTGTTTACCTGCCAATTGCACACCTGTACATGTTTCTGTGTGTCTTATTTAAAAGGCTAAAATGCTGCAATATGACATATTAACTCATTTCAGTTTTCTTTGAAATTCTGTGCAACTGGAGTCCATCTTAATGACATGCATCAATATGATTATTTTACCATTTAAAGGCTGTTTTTCTATACAGTTCATGCTGTAGGCTATTGTATGGGCTACAGCTTTGTTATATGTAACGTGCCTCTATCACGATAACATGAGCAATATTAGCATCATTAAAAAGCTAATCTGCCATCCCCACTCTAATCAACAACAAGCCATTAAATGCATTGATATAATGATGATAATTGTGCTAAAGCGTCATTTAAAATAGCCCATTGTACGCATATATCAAATCTTTAAGGTCATACTGTATTATGACATACTGTACATGAATTATAGCAAGACAATAGCATGGCTGACAGCTACCTCGCATCACCCAATTTACGCCCATACGGCAAAACACAGGCTTCGTGAGATAAATGTGTTGTGGTCGGTGAAATGGCCGTTATATCAAACCCCACACACAGACACGACTCTTTCTATTATACTGACTTAACTGTACCACCGCATGTAGGTCAACTCAGTCGAGGGTATCCTCACATATTCAAGCCACAAGCCTTATTTATTCTCACACGTCGAGTCGATAAATTGTTAGCAAAAAACGGATTAGCTAGCTTTATCCTGCTTTGTCCGTTGAAACTACCGCAGTCTCGCGGAGTCGTCAAGGCAACGAGGAGGAGAAACGGCAAGAATCCGCTTCAGGGGCTCTGCGTGTCTGTGGGACATCAGAGCCTCCGCCGTGTTACAACCTACCTAGTGAAGCCAAAGCGGATGCAGACTCTCGTGTAGCGCAGTCTTGGGAGTCCAGGCCGGCGTATATTTCACCTATTGTCTTCCCAGATCCGGTGGTGGATTTGAACACCACAGCCGTGCGCTGCTGCATCAACGCGGCCGTACCGAGCTAGCTGCAACGACCGAGTCGGCTGCAGTCCCAACCACATTGAAAACGACGGAATAACGGTCAGCGACCCCGGTCCGCTCACATTTCACCGAGACGCCCTCCTGCTTTGACTGCCGTCCACGAGTGCAACAATGCTACGGCAGATTAAGGGTTAAACTCGTTGACCCGCAACCCAGTATCTTTCTTTTTTTTTAGTTTATGCCGTCGTTGTCTTTCTTAATACCATAACGGGCTGAGCTCGTCGGTGCTGTTCCCACGGTGACCGTCGGTTCAGTGCATTTAGCGCTGCGGCTCTTCAATTGGATGATATTGTTGGAGCGTGAAGCAAACACGGTGTTTAAAAAGCCCTGGAGGACGGGGCTTTGCGGCAGCTCCAGCTCTGCAAGTGTGTGTGTGTGTGTGTGTGAGAGAGAGAGAGAGTGTGTGTGTGTGTGTGTGTGTGTGTGTGTGTGTGTGTGTGTGTGTGTGTGTGTGTGTGAGAGAGAGCGAGAGAGAGTGTGTGTGTGTGTGTGTGTGTGTGTGTGTGTACGCGCGTGTGTGTGAATGAGGGACAGCAAATGTGCAAAGAGGTCGCCCCCTATCGTTGAAATCATGGTAATACAGGTTACAGGTTTCTTTATTTTATTGATGTTTAACTTATTCAAAGAGGTATGTGCACAATATCATATGGTGTCCATATTGTTTCATAACTTGTGCACCCCCCCCCTCCACACACACACACACACACAGACACACACAAATTAACACATACACACAAAAGAAACCTGCCCCCACTTGTGCAGAACATACTGTAACCATAGTTACTGCACACATTATATTTTTGGGGTAATTTTTATTAATTAAGTATGGGTACATTATTTATTTAAGCAGTAATAGATTCAGCATTATTTGGTTACTGGTCAGTTATTATTTCATTGTTATCTCTAGTACTTTGTATGTTGTTTCATTTGTGTTTTTATGTGCATTGTTTTGTGGGGACAGGCATGAGTGATACAGGTTACAGTAAGAAGCCTGACTTCATTTCTTTTTTTGTATTGATGTTTAACCTCCTGAAACCCTGTGTCCTCATATGACAACATCACATTTTGGGTTTACTTGACCTCACACCTTATTCTACTTAACTTAGACCTGTTGTCCTTGTTCATGGACACTTTTTTTCATGCCGTCTAATGGTAGTAAGAGCGCAATACACTAATCACGTAAAAACAAGATGGCAGCCATCTCTGTCAAGTCAGTCTGCAGCCGATCCTGAAATAAAAGTGGATGAAACCTTAGAAAATTTTATGGTTGGAACTTATTTCTAATCAATGTTTTTAGTTCAGTATGGTAACAAACTGCCATACTGAAACATTGTTAATTAGGAAGTACTTGTTTGAAGACATTAAAACTTTATTGTTGTCTCTTTTGATGACATTGGGACAATTATCCTTGACAATTTTAGTTTTTTATACTTATCAGGTCCTACTGTTCCCAGATAGCTAGGAGACATTAAAAATGCATACCAAACAAATGTTCGGGTCTCAGGAGGTTAACTTATACAAAGAGGTATGTGCACAATATCATATGGTATCCATATTGTATCACAGCTTGTCTCCAACTTTCTGGTTGGCAGAAATCACCAACTTCTTACACATGGAGAGAGTTAGATAAACCTTTGATAATACATGGCAACCATTCATGTCCTATTTATAGAGAATGGCCTAAAGTGTTTGAATGTACTGTATGTATGTATATTTGTTCATAATGGGCTGGACAAAGTACATTTGTGTACTCGTATTATATGCATATGTATAGACATCTATTCTGTAGTTGTAGTTTGTTTTTTGTACTTTTCATTTTTGAGGGCGGGGGAGGGTGACGTGTACTTGTATTTGTGTTGTTTATATTAAAATCTGAAAAACTACAAATATTGAAAAAAAAAAAGAATTTATTTGATCTAGCTCCGACAGACAGTGCATCAAAGACAGAGTGAGTTACAGCACTGGAGGATTATGGCACCCGGCACACCGACACAACACCACTTTATCCTGTTACAGCAATACTCAAAACTTGGATTAATTTTTATGAAAAACCCTTTTGATTCTTTTGATCTGAGGACCCTTACGGACAAGAGAAATATGAATAACTTCCAGGGTAATCGAAGAATGGAAACATTCCCCTGAGTGCTCTCACTGTCATCTAGAACATCTTTCTGATTCACTGTCTGTGGAGCAGCTGCAGACTTTATACCCTATGACATAACAAATTAGAGTTTCAGCACTCTAGTTTTCAGATCTGGGAGAGAGTTTTTAATGTTTACTCGTATTTTAAGATTGTCGTGGACCATAGGAATGAAATGTATGAATTTACAGCAGTGTGTAAGATTTAGGGGGATTTGGTGGCATATAAGTGCTGAGTTAAAATTCTTTTAGTGTTCATGGTTCAGGAGGTTTTTACCAGGAGCCATATCATCCACAGAGGTCTCTTCTTCTCCAAAACAAACAGATCTAGTGATTTATACCAGTAAAAACACTGAATAAAGCAGTTTCACATAAGAAAAAGTCAGTGTTTTTCCAAAGCTGTCAAATCAGAGGTGCTGCTAACTATGGTAGCCGATGCAGAAAAGCAAATTGGCCCTACCTAGAGCAAGTGTGTTTAGCTGTTCGGGGCTACTGTAGAAACATGGCGGTGCAACATGGCGATCTCCGTGGACGAGGACCTGCTCCTTATGTAGATATAAATGGCTCATTCGAAGGCAACGAAAACACAACGGTTCTTATTTTCAAGTGATTATACACTTAAGAGCCTTATTTTACTTATTTTGCAGATAAATGCTCCATTGACGGGCTGTTCTGCCACCTCATGAGTATTTGAGTATATACAGTAAAATATTTCCTCTGTTAGTATGGTGGAGTAGAATTCTAAAATATAAAATAACCATTGAAATACTCAAGTGCAGTACTTGAGTTAATGTACTTTGATACTTTCCACCGCTGCTTTCTAACAAGAAGTACAGACATGAGAGGTTTCGTTATAAAAACAACATTTTATTGAATGTCTCAGAAATTAATTTACACACATCATGTAGGGAAAACGACACTCATCCATTCTCTGTTGACCTCCCTATCTATAGGTTATCATTTGTCTATTGCAGAACACAAATGTAAGACATATTCCCTGCGTATCCTCCACTGTACTGACTGTGTTTAGTATTGCAGCAGGACTGATCTATAATTTATTCACAGTTTGACTCAATAGTGCATCGGCTGAGAATCATCCCTCAATCATACCTCAGGATCAGCTACAATTTATTAAGCACACACGACAGATTAGTGTAATGTCGTTTGTGTGTTACAAATCAGGCATGTCAAAATATGATTCATTAATCGTTTCAAGCCTGTGAAATCCAGCGGACTAGGGGCCAGTCAGGTTAAGAGAAATAAATAAATTCATTACCGTAACTTTAATTTGAATAACCATGCAGTAGGCACTTTGGCACAAATGATAAACCACAAGAATAATAGCTAGTTAAAGGGGATGTTCATTTCATGTTCATGTGAGTGCTTCCTCATACACTACAAGAGAATATCCTATAGCCTCACGTCAACACTGGGATGCATCAACATGTTGTATTTTGACAGTATCCTTAATAAGACTGTGATCAACACAAGCGTTTATGTGCCTCTTTACTTTCTGTCATAAACCTGCACCTAGCTTCCCAGAACATTCTGCTTATTACTGCAGAGAAGAAAAAAAGCGCTTTGCAGACAGCGATGTATGTTCACTGTTATGCTGACTAATATTGGAATATCCCAGCAGGTTCAGTAAGAACCCAAACTGTAAAGATTTGGTACTGTGTGACTGTGCAAGTCTCTGACATACAGGCTCTGAGTTGAAACAGGCAGAAATTTTTCCTGCACACACTCTTTCATACACACACACGCACAGAAACACACAAACAACCCAGAAGGTCTATAAGATTAAAACTTCTCTGCTTCTCAGAGGACGTGATGGAGACACAATGATGTCATCAGAGTCGTCAGAATCAGCTGCAGCGACTCCGCCAGACTCAGCCGTGCAGTGAAGCTCAGTTTGGTCTGTGGGAGATGTATACACATACTTGAGCTTAATCAACTCTGCATCAATTCATGAATTGCTTTTAACTTAAACAACGCTGTAAAAACAACACAAACACGTCATAGAAGGTGAAATTAACAAGTTTTTAACATTATTACGTCAAAGCTGAAAAATCAAATTCAATTCAAGTACATACACACAAAACTGGGGCTGTCCAAAAGATCTCACATGCTTTTAACAATCAAAAAACAAAAACATGTCCTCTATCTCTAACCTGTGGTGGGTGTCATCCTGGAGGAGTGAGTGCTAGAGACAAGCCAGGGGTCTTCTTCCTCACTCTGTTTTCCCATGGGGGGATGCAGCATCTATGTAACAAAACAACAAATACAATTAAGACACAACCTCAAAAATATAGTCCACATAGATGAAGTTATGGTACTTCTGTCAGGATACATATATGGACCTTGCCACTTCATGCTTGAATTTAAGTTTTATTTATTTATGTTGCACACATAACAACGCTATGCCATGTGAATTTTTGCATTTTTGAGGCAAAACTGCAACAAAAGACAAACCCTATGTCCTTGCAAAAAGCCTTAAAAAAAGATAAGATCAGGAAGCTAAAACTGGTGCAGTCCAAAATCTGTCAGTGAAGCCTGCTGCACATCAAACGCAGGGGCAGCCTTGTGAGTATGCAGGAGAAAAAAAAAACGCTGACATTGCTGGTCTGCTCTATGCACCCGTCCGCTGTCAACCTATTAGAAAGTCAGCGAGATGAAGGGGAAAGGGATGGAGAAGCTAGTGGAGTCTTACAGGGTCATTTCAGTGAGGGAGAATCTAAGGACAAGGCCAGATCTTTAGGGGGTCATGTGAGGTAACAACATCACTGGTCCACAGGGCTGCAGAGTGTCCTCGTCAGACTCTGACAGGGAGGCTGTAAAAGCTGTCTGGTGCAGAGGATGGAGCCACCCAGGAATTGGATCAGTGTGCCAGCGAGATCCATCTTGACTCATAAAAGGTGTCAGGGCAGACATGATGAGCGATTTTGGGATTGAGCGCGAGGCAATGCTGTGTTGCTCACATCAATTCTGAATCCTGACTGACACTCCTGAGTGGTTGTATTGACGGTGTGTTTCTTGTTTAAGTAAAATAACTCTCCACGTCTCCAGCGTAAAGACGCACCACATCATTAGTGACACTAAAGAAGGGCTGTAGTCAACTCAGGATTGTGTCAGTCAAATTGAATTTGGCTGTTCAATATGAATATTCCACTGTTTGTTCCTTTCTTCCATATAGACTTTGAGTGTTTGAACAGGGTTTGGACATTCAGTGTGACAACAGCATTCACAAAATGTAAACAAGCCAAGTTAGCCCTCTGAGCTAATGCGTGCTAACTATGCTAACGACATATCAGAAATGTGCAACAACCTTTTTTTGCTGTCATTAGATATCAAAATAAAGCCCGAGACTGTATTATTAAGATGCTGTGAGCTGTAAATTCACCATTTCTAAGCAGTGGGCAGAAGATAACGTTATCTTGGAGTCTGACCAGGCAAAGCCTTTTTTCCTCCAGGTAGTGGACTCTCTTACTCAGAATGAGGAGCACTCACTCTGCAGGATACTTCTGGGGACCAAACTGTCCCCAGAAGTATCTGCAGGGTGACTGACAGGGAAAAAAACTGACTGCTTGACTTGAAGAATCTCAGTCAGCTAAGAGGTCTCCAACTAAGTCCATTAACTCTTCTACGTTCAGGGGGCAGCCCTACCCTAAAGTGTTGATCAGAACTGTAAGAGGAAACTGACACATATGTAAACAGTATGGCACAGAGGCATTAAATACATACATTAAAGCACAGCAGCTATAAACATATCTGTAATAATTTGTGAGCGAATGTTTGAACAGTGTGTGTCGTGTTCTATACATACAGGGAAAGTAGTATGAAAGATAGATGGGTAGCTATATGTGTATAAGATAGGGTAAGATAAGGCAGCAGAAAAGATTTCTGTCTACAAGTATTTTGACTTTTTCCTTCTTTTTTTAAGTGTCTTCGTGGGCGATGCTTTGTACCGTTATAATTAGTCTGAATAAATTACTTTTTTTTTTTGCTTTGTTCTGTGTTTTTGTTTTTTTTATACAACAAAGAACTGATCAGACAAAAGTATGTGTGAACCTCACCTGTTCTGCTGGGTGTGTGTGTTGAGCGAGCTCTTCTTGGTACCAGCGTGGGTAAATTGTTTCCAATTAGAGAAGGCACAGACAACCCCGAGCTAAAGCAAACACACACACACACACACATACATAAAGCTGCAAATGCACTGTATGTTTCACAGGATCAGTTAATTTAACAGTTTTGAGTAAACTGTGAGTCACCTCTCTACTGCATGACTACAGCGAGCCAGGTGTCCCCTGAATGCAGACTGTATCATTGTCAAGGCAACCGCATCCAGCGGTCCTTCTCCGGAGGAATGCAGCATCATTGCAGTTTGATGCTTCCAGAGCCTGAAATGAGGAGATGAAGAAGAGACAGAGCAAAGATGAGAATGACACTGTACAGGAGGAGCAAGGGATGTTCACTAAGTTAGACAAAACAACACAGTTAGACAGAAGGAGACTCGTGAAAAATGATTTTTAGAGCCATCTAGTGGTAATTTGACTACACTGCAACTCTGTCTGTCCATAATAATGTCTAGCAGTAATGCCCAAGGCTGAAGCAAGGGCATTCATGAAACTTTATGAGTCTTCATTTCAACACCCTTTACTCTCAGGGCTTGAGAAAGTTTGTGCTGTTCAATGCTCTGATGCTGTTTCCTGTGATGCACATCGTAATAAAGTGAGATAAGTCAACGGCTGTCTACCTTCTGTTCTTTCTCGCTTCTCGGTTTTCTGTTTTAATCTCCTGGCTATCTTTAACCTTCATTCCTCCTCAGATTTACTTACTTACTCTCTCTGTACAGCCTATACAATGTTGGCTCAGTCTTTATTGTAGTTGGCATGGATTTGGTTTTGTTGATAACTGGCCTTCCTTTGATGCCTAGAAGCAGACTTCACCTTCGTCCTACTGGAGAACAGTTGCCCTTACTTAAATTGGGCGTTAGGGGTAAAGTTTGACATAAGGAACTAGGCACTCGGCAGCTCACAGATGTTTAGAGGTTTATAATAATCACAGATGTGAAGTATCACATCACAGTGTCTAGTCAAGTCTAACAGCAAAGTTTACAGCACTGAGACAGTCTCCCTCCCCTACTCATAACTTTTCCTCATTATGCGAATCACAACAACCTAATTATCATCCCTACCACTGGTGGCGGGGAAGTGTCCCACAAAGCACCTGATAAAGCAGCATAGGAACCAGAAGAATCACCAGAGGAGAGCCAATTAGGCATTTTCAGAAACAGCCAAGATGGCTGCAGCTGATGTGAAACTTTCTCTTGAAGTACTATTTTTAAATTCTGGTGGCAAAACAGTAACTCTTGTTCACAGGCATACTGATGCAACACCATCACAGCTCTCTCTGTCACATCTGTGCCTGCTGTAGCTGTTTACATTTGTCCACTGCTCAGCACTACATCACACGTTTCATTACTGTGATTGGTTGTAGGTCTTTTGATCTGCAGCCGCTGATAACCTCACTTGAAAATCAAAAATGAACTCAGAGGTTTCAGACTAATTGGTGTTTGCCATTTGGTCTGGTGATGCAATCTACTGATAAAGTCCTACAGAACAAAATATTAAAAGGTAATCCAGGCCCACTAATGATATAAGGCATGATAAAAGGCATAACTGTTCAAATAAATACGTCATCTACTGGTAGCTCTATAGATAGGCCTATTACTGAAAGCTGCAGTCCCAACAAGACCCTCAAATTTGGTTTTACAAATATCAGATCACTGTCAAGCAAAGCTGCACTGATAAATGATTTGATTCTTCAGCGTAGTCTGGACATGATTGGTTTATATGAAACATGGCAGAAACAGAACGTTTTCTTTATATTAAAAGATGGCTCCCCCGCCTGACGATGCCAACGCCCATGTTGCTGGGGCTACTAAACAAGGTGGGAGTGCTGCTTTAATCAGTGTCTTTTTTTTTATTTTACCTTCAAACTTGATATTGAATCCAACTAATTTGAAGCTCTTGTAATATAATAAAACCAGCTCTTTAAAATTTGTCCAGGGTAAGAGGCTCAGATCATTCCACCTTGTGGCACTCTATAGGCCATCTTATTCCCAACTCTTAAAGGAATTTTAAGAATTTATTTCCAATCTTTCTGATGACATTTTTCACTCAGTTTGTTCATCAACCTACTCACTGCAGTAACACCCTTGACTTGATTCTATTATGTGGGACGATAGTTTCTTCCTGGTCTCTGCCATCACATCTATATGTCAGATCATTTTCCAATTAAATCTGTGACAACACTGGCCTGTATATGCGTCTGTATGTTTATAATCGATCTATAATTTTGTCATCTTTGTTGTCCACACCATAGTTTTGCTTTGTTGGTCAAATCTACAAACACAGAATCTATTGCATATCTGTCTGTCCTGGAAAGAGTTTCCTCCTCTGTTGCTCTTACTGAAGTTCCTTCCATTTTTCCCCATTGGTTTGATTTGGGATATTAGCCTATAGAAATAAGATTTATTTGACTTAACTTCTTCACTCTTTGTACCAAATGACAACACAGCATAGAGAAAGGATCATTGTGAGGACTACAGTGCAAACTGTAATACAGTAAAAATAACCCCAGAATTACACACTGGTAGAAGTGTGACCAATAACCTTTTTATACACTAAAAATAATATTATTTTTCTTTATTACAGTGGCCAGTAGTTTCAAAAAGCACTTGCAGTATTGATACTAAGAGAGATACGGATGCACAGTGATTCTGAGGTGTAACAGGATTAGTTTTTACAGCTTCAGAGTGACTGTGAGTCTGTATGGAAGTGTTGGTGTGTGGGTGAAACCTTATTCTGTGAGTCTCTCAGCAGGTCCTTGAGCTGTGACTCTCTGAGGAGGTGGCCTCTTAATGCCGACTGCAACATCACAATGTCCTTAAGATAGAATGCAGAGAGGGGGAGATGAGAGAAATCTGGTGTCGGGACATTTTTTATATAATATTTCTCTGACACATAAATAACTTCTTTTACATAATTGTGGCGTGTTACATACCCTGTTTCTGTGCTCCCTCCAGCCTGCCTGGATGGTCGAAGCTGCTTTCTCTCTGTCTTTCGTCTCTGCATCTGTACTCAACTCTTCATCTCCTTCCTCCTCCTCCTTCTCCTCTTTACCTCCAGTGACCCTCTCTACTTCCTCTTCCAGACCTGCTCCAGCCTGAGTGTCCTTGTGGTCCTCTGGCGATGTGGCAGAGGGAGAGGAGAGCTCAGCTTGTGCAGGTTTACTTCTGTCTTCCAGAGTTTGGATCCTTGCCCACAACTGCTCCAACTCCTGTCTGAGAGACAGAAACGCACACATATAGATAATATATAAACAAGCAACAAAACACTACTAGCAGCCACCGTGGATGTCCTCTACCTACCATGCGATTATATGTGATTTTAGGCAACTGTATCACGACAGCAAGCTCATATTATGTGATGAGACTGAGATAACATTGCTGATTATAGAGCATCGAGTATAGACTGAATCAATGTGACGTCATGCCAACAACAATCACTTCCAGGTAGACAACTGGGAATTGATTTTAATTACAGACTTATGTGAAATCTGCAAACTTGTTTATTTCTGTTGTCACTTTCAGCCATAGCTTTCCATAGACATTTCTGCTGTGCTTGTTTATGTACTAAGTTGCTTTGATGGCGTCTTTGAGAAACCAAATCTACCATGACCCAACATAGACATCTCACTACCGGTCGGACCAACTACTAGATTTCAAGCTGTTGTTTTCAGGTGTTGTTATTAATGATAGGAAAGCACGCATTTTAGACAACAAGACAAATATTTTCTCTTGATATATCAGCTGTTTCTCACCACCTAAGCACCGTTAAATTGTATAACTGTATGAACATGTTGCAGAGGATTTCTACCTAGAAGTTGCTGTAAACAACTTTGTAGTTCAGCCTAAAGGTTAGCATTAGCACCTGCCGGCAGCTGCATGTTGGCATTAATATCAGTTTCTTAGCCAACAGCCTGTAGACTTGTTAGTTAGGTAGTTCGTTGAGGTTAAACCAACTGTGAAAGTGACTCTTTCCAGCTGACAGCACTGCCAGAGAAGAGGTTAGTCTGTAACTATATCTATATCTGTAAACATCTTTATGATTCAAATTCCTTATAATATTGATTTGACCATCTCCCACACTGCCACATCTCCTTCTGTTTCTCACCTGGCTGTTATATATTTAGACATTATTTGCATACAGACAATTCTCCAGTGGAACTTTATAATGATGCCAACTGTGTTCCCTGAGACATTTCTGAAGTAACTACAAAGCGTCTGTGTGACAGAGTCGTCAGCTGTGATCTGTGCGATGGGCATAAGTAGATTTCCCCCATAATACTATTGTTTCACTTGTAAATCCAACAGCAGCCGGTGACAGCTCTTTTAAATTCCACGATGCATACAGAGAATATGTGAATGTATATGGATGTCTTTTGATTTTAAAAACAAGCAGAACATTACAAATATTACTATATCATCATCATTAATCATGTTAATTGTACATGACAGATAGGACATACTTATGTTGCTGTCTCTCTTTGTCCCATTCATTTGTCTGCTCAGCTTTCCATCGTTCTGTCTCTGTCTCCAGTTCCTCTCTTTCTGTCCTCAGCTGTCTCACTTCATTACTGAAATTGAAAACACAACACAGATTCAGTCTCAAGAGCAAAATTCAGCAGCTTTGTGCCCAGAGCAGCTGTCACTGATGTCATAATAAACCCCACTTATAGTGTGGTGAACCTTCTGTTGTACATCATGAATTAGATAAACATTTATTATGGTTTGAAAAGATTTGATACACTGTACGTCAAAAACTGTCTCTCAGGCTGCTGCTCACTCACTCTCTACTTGACAGCATCTCTTGAAGCTCCGCCCTCTCCTTCTCCAATTGGCCGAGGTGCTCTCTCAGTTCAGAAGCCTCCTCCCCTCCTTCAGTGATTGTTCCCACGGAGACCACTGCCTCTGTTGCCATGGTAAACCCCAGGATCTCAGTGGGCGTGGCCTGGACCTCTTGATCCAATCGGCCGCTGCGTTTTGCTGACTGGGCGTGTCTTCTGCTGTCCTCCAGCCTCTGATAGGAGGAGAGAGGAGTGATGAAGCTGCTGTCTGCAGCTGCTGTGTTTACAGGGACAACTAGTTAGTTTTCTCTCACCTTCTCCACTTCCAACAGCCTTCTCAACAGTCTCTGTTTACTCCACTCTCTGTAACCTAGGACACACAATCACAGAAACACACACACAGAGACACACACACACACACACACTATTCATCAGCATTACAGTACAAAATACAATACCCATAAAGGTGTTTAATCCTTTAATGAAGGGTTTGGAATTTATATAATTTTAAACAGATGGTCCCCTGTGAATTCTGTCTCGAAGGAGTATTTTATTCTACAAAATGACAATTTGTAAATCAATTAGTCATGCTGTGTTATTTGGGGACTATGTTTAACAACAGCAAAACTATATAACATCTGCTTATAAACTCTCACACAACTCTTGCAGTATAATCCAAGTAGTATTCATCCAGTCCTATGCTCAGTGCTTCCCAAACACTTGCATTTGCAAGATGTCACATTTAGGAGAGGTACAGCAGAAGTAAAACTAGAAATTGATAAAAGGAACACATAAAGGTGATGGCTTTTAATCTTGTCAGTTTCGGAAGTACTGGGTGTCAGTGAGGTTTCTGTGTGTGAGAAAAAGACCTTTGATTCCTCCTGCAGGACTGTCAGTGTTGAGCTCCTCTCTGAGCGCCGTGTTCTCCTGCTGGAGCTGCTTCAGGTTCTCAGACAGACGATGAACCGTGGAGCTTAAAACTTTCTGCTGCCTCTGGGAGCATTTACTCTCTGCTCGACTACTGCAGACAGAAGGAGAGGGGGGGAGGGATTTCATGATTTCATGAGAAAGATACAAATAATAAATGCAGGTACAGCAGTTTTTAACCTTCATAAGAAATCCTGCAACCCTATCCCATCCCCTATCCTGATTTGTTTTTTTTTTTAGCCTGAGATATGACCACACGTGCAACACGTAAACTGCAATATTTACACTGCAATATCAACATGACATTGACAACAAAGCACAATATCTTTATAAGATTTGTTTTGCTTTTTTGGCAGCCTTATGAAAAGGTAATGAAACAACCAGTACTCAGCGAACAACCTACAATCATGTTCAAGTACCCGTGAGATAAACAACAGCAGAGGGCCTGAAGTCACAGCCAAAATCAACTAGAAGATTACAACACTGGTTCTCAAACTACAGCACGTGTACCACTGGTGGTACGTAAGCTCGTTCTAGTGGTACATGGAGTAACCTCTGGAATATATATATGTTTTAAATGTATTATATTAATATTAATATTAATATATACAATGCTATCAAACTATTGCAACATTTAAGACGACAATACTGAAATTATGGGTTGCTAAATGTAATTTAAGGTATGTTTGGCCATGCCTGTAATATTTTGTAATAATATCGGTAAGATAGTAAGCAAAGGTAAAATGAAACTGTATTTCAGTGGTTGCAGCTGAAGAGCCTAAACGCTGTGGTAAACATTTGAAAACCACTGGGTTATGGTAATACCACAATATACCCTGTTTCCAGCTAGTGAACAGCCCCTATACTTTCCACTCGCTAGCTTTGCATTAAGTTAGGATCTGTCAATGTTCCCTTCAGTTGTTGATTGAAAACTTATTGTAACACTGTTCCTATGATAATACTTCACTTTAACCAGGAGACACATGAAAAGGTAACATTAATGCCAATACGTCATTTTGTGCTAGAACTGTAATTGTAAAAAGAAGAACCATCACTAGGGTCAACAATCGTAGCTAAGTTACCTGCACTTAATGAGCCATTATTCACCAGCGACCACCAAAGGTGCTCACAGACATTCAGCTAAGGTTAATGTATTTATTACGTTATTTGTCAGATAGCCCACATTAAGTCTCAGTAAAGTGTCAATCATTTATGTAGGCAGTTGTTGCATATTCTTATAGTATACTGCATAGCTGTGCTTGCTTATGATCAATAATATGATGAAACAGGAAATGAGTTTCAATTTCTGAAATTCTTATTTCTGGGCACAAATAAACAAGGACACCGAAACTGATCTGCAGGTGCAAACCTTTTCTCTGCTGCTTCTAAAAGCATCCTCAGCCTCTGGATCTGAAAGACGAGACACACAAACATGCACTTTACAAGTCAGGTGAGATTGACGTAGATGAGCTCTTTCACAGCAACTAAACACAAAACAGTCGAGGAGCCCTTCCTTCATCCAGACACTATTTTTAGTGTGAGCTTCTTTCTGTCATTCCTGTTGTGGTTGTTTCAGGTGTTCAGGTAACAAGTCAAAACATTCTTTACTTTAACCTTCAGGTGGAAAAGTAACAGTAACAAGCAGACATTTTGGATCTAGAGGCGCAGATGTTACCTCGTCAAAGTAGGTTGCTACAGTGATCTTCAGCTCCTCCAGGTTGGTGGTCCTTAGCTCACTTTGTAGCTTACTGGGAAAAAAAAAACAAATAACCTGAACATTAATGTGGCTTCACACATAAACTTGCACAAAGGTAGGAGAGTGTTTTACCTCAGGGCATTTTCCTTCTCTCTACACTGCTGCTCCAGCTTCAGGATTCTCTGTTTCAGCCCATTGAGAACCTTCATGGACAAAATCAAGTTTACAAAGTCTGTGTAAAATCAATCCTAAAAAAACCTCTGGTATGTTCGACAACAAACAGGACACACTCACCACACTCCCTTCTTTTTTCTTATCCACCAAACTTCGAGTATATTCAGATCCCTGTAGAAAAACATGCTTTTAAAATGTGTTTGCTGTTTAAAGTTTCTATGACAAAAATATGGAAGAAATTTAGTGATCATACTTTAGTGGGATCCAACAGTTCTTCAATCTGTTTCTCTCTTTTGGCGTTATCTTCCTCCAGGCGGCGTAGTTTGGCTTTCATTTGCTGGTTGTCAGACTTCTGTGCCTGGAGACTCTACAGAGAACAGCACTGGTGATGAACCACACATCAAGACAGACGAGGAAAGCAGTATGTATATCGAAATCCTGAGGTGCCAAATCGAAATTAACTTTTAATCTGCGTGGGAAAAACTGTCTTCTGCAGAGGAATAAAAGTCTGAGTCAGCCACACAACACCACACTAGACCTGGTAGGCATTCAGTGCATTGCTCAAGGCCATTTCAACAGAGCAGAGATGCACATATCATGTTGATGCTGAACTCTCCTGTAGAGGAAAAATCTCCCACTTCGCTAATAATGACACCCTGATGCACGATGTTATCTATCAGTGTTCTTTTTGCCAAATGCATAACATTAACTCATGAGCAAGCTGAATATACAACATTAATTTAGTAGATCTTTACCTTCTTGAGGCGAATTATCTCATCGTACATGTCCTCCTTCTCTCTGTAGTCACCTGCGCCGACAGTGAAGCCTGCAACACAAAGGGACAAATGGGGAGATGGTACAAAATCAAACAAACAGAGTTATTCGCAATCTCACCTTACAGTTATGAAACACCTGGTGGTGGTGGTGATATCATAATTCCACACTCACTATCCAGTCTGTTTTTTAATATTGTGCCCTGTCCCCAGCCAACTCCTTGGTTTAACACAAAATCTGGATTTCAACTTCATATGTCTCGTCCTTTCCTCACCATATCTCTCACTCTGACACACCTACACATTCTCTCACCATTGGATCCAGAGAGGAGATGTTTGTGTTTCCTCATGCTCAAGGTTTGTTTAAGAAGCTCTGGTGTGACATCGCACTCTGATCTCAGCGTCTGAGACACATCTGGGGAAAAAAGGGGTAGACAGAGAAAGGTTCAAGATATTTCCCCCAACACAAGTCAGTGCTTCATCTGAGTCATGCATTTAACACCTTTCAAAAACACATTGTGGTTTGAGCACTGACTCAAACTCCACCAATCCAATGTGTCTATATAATAAGAGATTATTATAATAAGAATATTATAATATAATAAGAGAAGTATTTATGGTGCAGTAATGTAAAAAGGTGATGAGGTAATGAAACCACTGAGAATCTGCAACTCTACAGAGTCTGCTCTTCATAACTCATGTCCAGCAGGAGGCACTGTGGTGTTTCTATTATTTTGTCCACCCCTTTTTTATCAGTGAGGGTAGGCTGAATAACACAACCACCTCTCTTACCCCTTTTCCACCCAATTGGGTGAGCCAGTTCTGTTCAAGATTGTAGTAACTTTGGTGTCATCTAGCGAACCAGCCTTTGTTTCCACCAGTTTTGAGCAGAACCATTAGAATCAAGGATGGGTCATTACAATGCACAGTGAAAGTAAACAGTCAGATTGCATTAATGACCTGCAAGCTTTTGTTCCATTATTATAAATATTTGTTTCTATCCAAAAAAACATGCATGGACAAACTACTAATGATAAGAAGGCGTAGAAGATTATGAAGTGCAAGACTCTATCCTCTCGTTCCAACCTGTAGAATATGACACACCCACTAATGCTGTCACAAGAAAAGCCTGCTATTTTTTGGTTACAGCTAGGATGCAATTTTTCAGGCTGTGAACAAATTTATTTTGGTCAAAATGGTTTACAACTAGGTGCACAAAGCAGAAGGGAACCCGCTCCATGCTGGTGAAAAAGGGGTATCTGTATAATGCAGCTCAACAACAGTACAAACTACAGCCTCCAAAATTATCATAACACTAAACCAACATCTCTCTGGAACAGTTTCAACAAAAACTGAACATTACAGCCTTCATGGAGGGTTTATTGCAGCACTGTTGTATTACACTTCATTAGTGTTAGCCCGGTGTAATGAACTGGCAGCTGAGTGTGTTTGCAGACATGGTGTATAAAACAACTTAGACTCAATGTTTTTTAGGTTGTAATTGAGTTATTCTGGCCAGAAAAAAAATCTGCTAATCTATCTTTAACAGAATAGATTTCCTCTTTATGAAATCAAAGGGAGATCAAGCCAAATGGAATATTTTTATAACACTTGCAGAGTTGCTTAACAGCAATTTCCCAAAGACATCAGTACCTAACAGGACTCCTACGAAGTCAGCAAACCAGTTATCAGCTGAACAAACTCTCTCACTCTATCCATCTTTTTTTTCATCTCAGCCACAGCAGCCACTCCTCCCACCATCCCTCCTGAGGAGAGACGCTGTCGGCTGACTTCAGTTGTGTGTGTACGATGCGTACCATAACCGTTGCTGAGGGATGTAAGGCGGGCTGAGCCAATCTCCCCAGGAGTGTCACCTCTGGTGTCCCCAAGAGAGGCCCTCGGCAGTCTCCAGGCCGCCACTGCTGCTCTTCTGGTGTTCACATTCATACTGGATAGGTATGGAGACTCTACACACATAAATATTACATATAAATAATCATGGAATTTAGTAAGTGGGTTCATTTAAAAAAAAAAAACCAAAAACAAAACAGAGCAGAGCAGCTACTTTGTCTTACTTGGAGAAGGAGGAGGCTTGCCGGAGGATCTCTTCCTTCTTGTTCTCTGATAGTGAGAATACAAAGTGTTAAAGTAAATGAAAAATGCATTAATCACACATAATTTAAATTCATTATTAAGATTTAATTTGTTTACCTTTTCCAAAAAATCAGCAGAGAATGAGAAACCATCCTAGGTGGGATACAGGAGTGAGAGACATATTTTGAAATACAGACAAAGTAGGAAGATAGAAAATATTAGTCTATAATAATAAAAAATACAGGTTTCTGTTAAAGATATCATCTTTGTTAAATATGTGTCAAACTACTCTTTATAAAGCAATGGTGCCCAATGTGAGAGTTACACGGATAAAACATAAAAAACTGTTTCTGTTGTACAAAATACTCTGTTGAAATAAAATCATGTTTCATTTCTTTATAATGTTTGCTTTTATTGTGAAATACTGGACACTTTGATCCCCACAGACCCCCAAAAGTCCTTTAAAAGAGACAATCAGTTGAAAAAACAGCAAGGATTTGGCTAAAATGCTCTCAACACATATAAACTAATAAGACACAGGTAACTGTTGGACATCACTGACATGTAAGGAGTAACAAGCTAAATGTGTTGGGACCAACTGCCAACTGTTGTATTGTGTTGTGTTGGGTTACAGGCTCGGTAGGAACACACTTAAGATGAATTACACAACTACAAGCTTTAAATAAGTTTTAAAAGCTCACTAAATTAACAAATACACAGCCTCAGGGACAAACTCAGCTGTATAACTGACCAGACCAAAGCTAAAGACTCACCAGCTCCTCACAGTCCTCATCTGTTTGAACATCACTCGCCTCCAAAGACATCTTTGCAGTTGAGCTAAACATCGCTGACAAGGCAAACAGTTGCGTTAAGTTGGAAAACTTGACTTTCTCCGTGTGTACGTTAATCCTCTCATCTTTTTTTCAAAGTCAAAGGGCGCACTTCAGGCTGCTCCTCTTGCTAACGTTAGTAGTAAAAACATGGGGCAACAAAAGAAACGTTAGCTAAACTACAACTCGGATGTTCGTACATGACACTGCGGATTCCTCTCGTAATGAGTCAGTGATGCGGTGATAAAAACTGTTGACCATGTCCTGGTGAAAACCGTTAAAATGTTGTTTTCTTCCATGTAGAGGTTACTGTTTTCATATCAGTATTGCAGATTGAGTCGTCTAGCAACCAGGCAGCTGTTAATGAGCTGTTGCGTCAAACTAGCTAGAAAACGTCAGAGATGTGCCGGAAACTACGTAGTTATGGCTTCAAAATAAAAGTAAAGCGGGATAAAAGATGGCGCACGTCTATCAAATTATGTAAAGTGACAAACGTTTTTAGTTTCATATGCATTTTTAATCAAATATGTTTTTAAATAAAGCAAATACCTGCAATATTTTATAGAACATAGCAACAAGTGTTTAATGAGAGAATATTTTGAAAAGTCAAACCGGTTGTACATTTTCAGCTTCGTTTAGCTTGACAGCGCTAATAAGCGAAACCACAGCCCCAGGCTGAGTGTCAGTAGTTTTTCTCTCCCTCTCTGCTTCTGATTTATTCCCTCGCGTTTCTCATTGGCTGACAGATGCTAAAAGGCGGGACTTAAAGTGTTTTCCTCCAATAGCATAACAGAAGACTGGGAAGGAAAGGGCAGGTCAAGGAGACTTTTGAGACTGACCCAGTGTTCCCTGTTCAGCTTGTTAGCTCCTGACCACAGCCAACATGGGACTCCCATGCTGAACAATATGTGACATAGCATTTTACATGTACAGAACATATTTGGATATTTTTTTTTAAATCCATAAAAACACTTATAATATGTTGTTTTTATATGTTGTTGTTATTTAGATGACAATTTCTTCCACAAAATCAAAGACAGTGTCCTCACAGTAGCTTTAAAACTTACTTCTTCCTGCAACTTTTTGGTCTTGTTTTATTTTTTTGAACATCTAAATATATTCTGAAACATGCTTAAAATGCAGTATGTTAGTCATCACACTGTAATAGTTATAATATATGTATTTTTTCAGCCAAACTTTGGGAATGCAACTAAATGTCTAGCAACATCCTGTCTGCAAAAAAAAAAAAAAGCTTTGGGGTAAATGCTCCTTCTGGTGGGTTTTTTTTCCCTTTGTCTTTTGTCCTGCTGAACATCCCTTCCCCTGCGTTTTCCCACTTTTACCACTTTCTCTACAACTCCATCTTCCTCTTGGTGCCCTTGTGGGTAAGAAACAGCAGCAAAATACAACTGATGAGACAAGTTTAAGGGATTACTGACAAAAGTTATCACTGCATGGACGCTAGCACCTCTTGACCTATGGACCAGCCTGTTGTAATAAAGCAGGACCTCCCTTTATGCAGAAAGAGGGAACTGAATTAAATTAAGACAAACAAAAAGACCATGAAGATGATACACATAAGCTGGATGCATTTGGTTATGTACATTATGTATGTCAACTTCTGGAAATAAACTGCCCTTCTCTCCTTTTGCATTGTTCCTCACACTCTCTTCTTCTCTCACACTCTGTAGGGAACACACTGGCCTCTTGTCATTGTATCATATTCTCATACAGACTGTTTATACAGGTGGTGGACCCCCAGAGACACAGCCAGGCAGACCAGCATACTTTTGTTCACAGCAAACAAACCCCATTGCAGATATCTAATCTAAGACGTACAGTACAGTTGTCTGTTTTCTTACAGGAAGGTTTAACTGATTCAACAAAATGTTTTTTGTGAGCACAGGCGAGTAGACACGACTGCCTCCTGACTCTGTGAATTAACAAACCGGCACACTCACTGCTGCAGCTGTGGATCTTGTCATTTACTGGACATGTGATTATAAACACAAGCTGTCTCCAGAGTAAAGAAAACCTACCATCTCTTCTGACCATATCTGTAGAGATGATATAACACAGAACAAACATGATTTCACCACATAGCTTTTTTTTTTAACCAATTGATTTATTTGGTTTTCAATACACGCATCAGTAATAAGATAATCGACACATTTCCATTTGCAAAAAGGAGAGAAAACAAAAAATAAGAAACAAATTTGACATAAATTTTAAAAATTACAAAAAACAATAATAACCAGGAGATGATGAGACAGACCAATACTAGCATAATTTGCAGTTACAAAATCACATTTTGCACTGATTTGACAGAAGATAAATAACATTTACAACTGGTTAACCAAGCATGTGATAAAAAGCTGCCAGACTTTAAAGAATTTTCTTCATTAGACTCATGAATAGCAGATCTTATCTTCTCTAAGTTCAAGAACCTCAAAGTATCACCAATCCAGTGATAGGGGGAGACTTCCATCCAATTTAACAGGACTAATCTTCTTGCTAGAAGATGTTGTGTGTGCAATACATTTTAATTGGCTGTTTATTAAACGGTTATCTTCAGGTTAAATACCAAAAAGGGCTGCGAGGGGGTTAGATTCAATATGCTCTCCAAATGTGTTGGTAAAAACATTGAACATAGAGCTCCAGAAACCTGAGAGCTTGGGACAGAACCTAAATGTGTGAGCTGTAACGTAATGAGTTAGAATCCACATCTGTTAGAAGATGGATGCATCTTTGACAGCTGATGAGCTGTGCTCTTGTGACAGGATAGATGACGTCTCGAGCGAAATTTACATTTAGATCTTTTTGCCATGTCTCCTTCAGGCTATCCAAGTGTGAACATTTCTCATATAACATCAAAATAATTCTGTCATCGCCAATGACTATTGAAAGTCATTTATCAACAGGTTGGTGTCCAGGTAATAAGAGGAACAATTTAGTTTTCTTATGAGCTCAGTTCCTGTAAATATCTGAAAAAGTGTTTTTTAAGTATATCAAATCTGGCAACAAGTCGCTCAAATGAAGCAAATATATTGTCCATGTATGAGCCCTTAGATGTGCGAACTCTCTGATTCTGACACAGTAGAAAAACATTATTCTTATAGAGGGTGAACTTGGTGGTTAAGTGCAAGTGAAGCATATATCCCCCCTGACAGACGAAACGCCTTCGCAACTGAGCCCACGCATGCAAAGACTCTCTGACTGTAGGATGTGAAGGAGTGTCATATAGGGGCCACACAGCCTTTTAAACTAACATAATGGTCACACTTAAGATAGTCCACCTATGGATAGTTTATAGAGTATTTGTAACATTTCAGAAGTTTATTAGTTGAGATTCAACTATTCAACTGTTTTGCTCTGTCTGTAGATGTTAATCAATAAAGTTTATGTGACTATTCGCTACATATACTCAGAATGATTTAGTTGAACTTGAACTAATCACTCAACCTATAAGTGAATAGTTCAACTTCACCAACTAAATTATCCTGAGAAAATTTTTCATGAACACTCAGTAATGGATTACTTAATGGGCCTATCATGCACAGGCCTAGGGGGCCCAAAGTGTCAGGCGGCCCATTGGCCTTGACTTGCAAAATGTCAAATGATAAGTTAACACGTACCGACCACAAAGAGACACAAACACACAAAAAGATGCATAACAACCACCAAGAGGCGCAAAACCACCACAAAGTCTGCTCCTGTGTAGGAGAGGTGGTGGAGCCCTTTGCATATCTGTGCCCAGCGACCCATTGCTCTATTCAAATAAAGTGTTAACGAAATGTCTTGACCACAGAGTTAGAAAAACACAGATAAACTATCAGCAGTCACATCTGGTGACTGACACAGGGCTTTGTAAATTAATTTTACAGTTTGACAGTTGGAGAACAGCCTTCCCCAGTGTTTCTGTACACTTGATGATCTAACAGTAGTGCCCTCAGTTTGGGTTATATTACTGTAAAACCTAACAAACATAGATTTAAAATATGCAGCATTGCCTGATAGAGGCAAGTGTTATTACTTTATTTCAAAAGCTCAAGAAGAAAATAAACAAATGAAGGATTTTACCACAATATCAATAAATATGTCACTGGGGTCAGAGGTCATGTGAGCAAGTGCAACCCAGAGTGCTCCTCGTGGATAACAGAGCCGCACTGCCACCAAGTGTAATGGCTCAAAAACACACCACTTATCTGCCCTGTGCACCTCAGTGAAGAAGATCCAAAATCCGAAGTGGGGCAGGAATTTAAAATATCACTGCACTAATAAAGTTCGAACTATCATACACAATACAAATGTTAGCTAAAAATGTAATTTTCATCATAACAGGCCCTTAAAAGATTTTGGTAGTTAATATAAAACATAATGAAACTACTATGATGCCATTTCAATAATAGCGTTTCATTGATTTTAAAGGGGGAAAAACACAAACAACCCAACAGCTTGCATGGAAAAGATTAGCCAAATTAATTGATAAGCACTATTCATACTGATTGTGCCATTTTCTGAAAAGACAAAGATAGCAGGACTGAGGACATTCCTATTGAACTAAACAACAACAAAACAGTCTGATGTAACACAATCCCAAGACACAAAAAGGATGCATACTGACACAAATATGACCTTTGACCCCAAAGACACAAGATGACAAAATATAATTGCCCTCCATTTCAGCTTCTGTATCATCCATTCAGGAACATGATATAAAACACTCCAGTGTATCAAATACACATCAGTGTCCCTGAGTAAAATCACGCCACTGTAAATTGACATGAACAGGCCTTTTTTATGGAGGACATGCTACAGTAGCATGCTGGCTTTCGGTGACACTTGAATATGACGCCGCCAGCATTAATTTTAAAAGTAAGTCCCTGTGCTTTTGTTACTGTGACAAGTCAAAATGTCGGCTGTGAAAATGTTGTGTTGAAAACTTCACACAGGTGGAATATGTGATGTTCAGACTACAGCAGAGAGCTGCTCATACAGTTTTTAACAATGATTGACAACAGAATGATTGATTGCATCCAGAGGAAGTAAAGATATATTTGCCATTCATATTTGGGAAATGAACTTTTCTCCATGTGACACAACATGCAGCACCCAGTGGCCAACTCTAGCTCAGAGGACAGTGCCTTGCTCAATGTCAGTGGAAGGCAGATTGTGACAAGGACCCTCCTCTCAGGGTGGTGAGGAAAAACACCCAAAGTCTCTGTCCTGAGGAATGACCGAGCACATTTCTACTGCACATGAGATTTAGTTGCAGTTTGTACTCAGGTTTGATGATAATAAAAGGAGGCTGACTGTCTTTATTTCTCTTGTCCTTGCTGTTGTTCTCTGACTGCCCAGATGGGGGCGATGTGGTCTGAGCTGAAAGGTCTTCAGCAACAAGCAGCCCAGGTCACGCTCCACATGCCCCTCACAGACCCTGTCCCAACTCTGTCTTCATGTCCTGTTCACCATCAGATTCTCCAAGCAGAGGCCAAGTCCCGCTCCCAGCCCCAAATCTCATTCAGTCAGAGCTCTAGCCTGCAGTTTCACACTCACTATTATTCTCTCTCAAACCAATTTGTGTATGTTTACTTACAAAAAGAAGTTTTCTTTACTTTATATTCTGTACTTCTCACACTGTCTTGATCCTACACACCTAGTGTCTCTTCTCACATCACTTCGCTGTTGAATTGAAGGCTGTGATGTTTTTTTTTATCATGCAGATCTTCTACAGCTGATGTTTTAACCAAACACTGATTCATAAAGATAAATATAACTATACAGCTTCAGTTTCACTCAACTCTGACATTCAGGATTTAAACTGGCAGGGAATTAATAATTTATAAACTGTTGCTAACAGAAGCATTGGGCACTTTACAACAATACACATATATTTCACAATATCAGCAGGAGACAAATGTTTTAAAATGATGAAAAAATTAGATTTGTGTCATTTTAAATCAGTTTTTATACATGTATATTTATTTCAAGGGGGTCTGGTCAAATTAGGGATACAGGATTTTTCTTTTTTTCTTGTTTAAGGTGTCTAGTTTCCAGGTGACAACATGCAAGGGCGGCAACTGACTATTTTAGTAACTGAGTTACCATTCAACAGTTAGTGGATTCATCATGTTATCTGCAAAATGTCAACGCAAATGGCAAACACCCAGGCTTACCAGTGCCCAAAAAGATAGTTAAATTACTTATCTTTACTTATCTATCTGGGTAACAGTCCAAAATCCCAAAAGTTCTTGTTTTTTCACTGATTTGAAAGAAAAACAAAATTCACTCAGCTCGTACCAGGCAAAGTATGTCGTTATTACTTAATATGTGAGTTGAGCAAGTGATTACTTGACTAGTTTTCAGTTGATTGACTCTACAATACACACACACACACATGAACACACACCGTCCAGATATCTCACTGGCTCTGCAGGACAGTCATTTGTGTAATTATTGACATGTAACATGCAAACGTGCAAATTTGCATGCTGTGAACTGCTCATGAACTTTCTGTCTTTCACCGTTTGGGTGGAATTTCCACTAACTGAAAACAGGCAGGAAAAGTGTGTCATGCTTCCTCAAATTACCTTCAGCAGTGCAGCAGTTATTTTAGCTGCACTTAGGTGATCTGACCCTCTGAACTTTAAGAGTAAAGAAAGTAAATAGATGAGGAGGATAAACGTTACAGGACCCCACAGTCCACTTTAACTTTGTAAAAGACTGCTCCTTAAAACAGTTTAATCAGATATTTTAACATGGTCAAAACAGCTTATTAACATAATCAGATTCACAGTTAAAGACTGCCGCAGGAGAAGAAACAAACAAAATGGCTCAAAAAGGCTTAACTGGATAAACTGGCTTCTCATGGGGCTTTGCATTAGCCTGATTATATTATTGTATTAGGTGTGAGGGAAAAATAAGCACACACCCAGCAACACTCTGTCCAGTATAAATAAAGGTGGATGTGCAGGAGACATGACGCAGTCCAGAGGAGGACAGAGGAGGCAGGCAGGGCTGAGCAGACCAGCGGATGGACACGGGTGGACCAAGGTCAGGGAAACAGCTGAAGGTCAGGAAACAGCTGAAGCTACGTTTTGAGCTTAGGTGTGTATTCAAAAGACAATACTTTTCAGTACCTGCACTGCTGCAAATAGTGATACAGCACAGTCCCTCCATGTCAGGACTCATAATGCAGTGACGAAACATAGGTTGTGTGTGTGTGTAAACAAAGAGAGGGAGAACGTTATAACAGACATGCACTCTCACCCTACAGCACACATACGTTACCATGACAAGATGTCACCAGGGGCAATTTAAGGCAGAGAGAGGCGAGAGAAAGAGGCACAAGGCCCCACTGCCATGGCCTATAGGGCACAGACCCAGAGGCCCAAAGTGTCAGGGGCCCCCTGGCCTTCACCTGCAAAAAGTTAAATGTAAATTTGACACATACCGACCAGGAAGAGACTCAAAATGACCACAAAGAAACACAACCCACAAAAAGATGCATAAAGCTACTTTCAGATCACCATGCTGCAACCGTCCTGACAACCAAGCCCGGTCTCACTGCGAAGTTGACAAAATCAAGAGCTTGGGCAGTGATTTGTGGCATCAAAAACCAATGAAAAAAGGTGTTCTTTCATGTCGGCATGATACATGGCCAGTTGCCGTTACAGTTTAATGGTGCCCGGCCTGAGGTTCAACATGGTGAGGCCAGTGCAGCAGATCAGAATCTATGAGTGTGCACATGGGCAACATCCATTGTTGGAAACCAGTCCATCTCTGCTGCCGTCCCCTCATTAAAATGACTAGAGGTGGCGAGTTACCACACGGTGGCGTGAAAGCAGCTTAACGACCACAAAGAGACACAAATCACCACAAAGTCTGTGTGTCTTGCTTTTATGTCGGAGATGTGGTGGGGCCCTTTGCATATCTGTGCCTAGGGGCCCATTGTCTCATAATGAGTAAACTAATAATTAAACTCCCCTGTATTATTGTTACAGCCGTGGCTGTACCTCCCTCCTCCCCTGTGTTTCCCTGTGTTTTCCCCTCCCTTGTGTTTCCTTGTGTCTCTCCCTGTGTTTTGTTTTGTGTGCTGGCGTGGGTGTGGTCATCTGTCACTCACTCTCAGCTCCTGGATTCCTCCACACCTGCCTGCCATCAGCTCGTCTCCACTGCAGTATATCTACACTGGCTTTTCCACCACTCCTCGCCAGATTGTTGTCAAACCTCCGTGGTGCGCACTTCAGGCTGCTTCTAGAGAAATCCCAGTGAAGTCTTCTTGATATTTTTTGGACTCATTTACTAGCTGTTTTTTTTTTCTGCTGCTCCTCCAGGATCATTATCATTTACCAGCTACCAACCGCTCTGTTCTCCCAGCCACCCTCCAGCTCCAAGCCACCTCTGCCTTCCACTCAGCCCTCCATTTTCCTCACCTTCCCACGCCAGCCATTCCCTGTGCCAGCAGCCACCTCTGCCCTAACCGGACCCCCCTTTTCCCCTTCCCTACAATAAATTCATTCTTACACTCAACCACGGTCTCGCTCTTGGGTCCCCCTTGTGAGTCTGTCACAATTATAACTATCTCAACCAAGAAAAACAGCCACAGATCAAAGTACATAAAGTAAAAGCTGTGGTCGAAGCACATTTAATTACCTGTACTTAACTATTTCCATGTTATGCTACTTTAAACTTCTACTGCACTACATTTCAAAGGGAAATAATGTACTTTGTACAACATATATCTAAAAGCTTTAGGAACCAGTTACTTTTCAGGCAGAATCTGTACATTAAAAAAAAGATAAGTTTATAAATTACAAAGCACTGTTAAAGATTTAACCAGTGATTCCCAACCTTTTGGGCTTGTGACCATTTAGAAAAACACACAGTATCTATAGGGGCCCCATGTCACATTTCAGATGTCCGTGAGTTGTTAATTGTTGATGTTCTCATATGGTTTCATTTCTTTCATATAGTTCATCATCTCATGACCTCTCAGATTTGTTTTTGTGAACCTTTGAAGGGGCCCTAAGTTTTTCAGCGATGGCACGGCCCTAAAACCAGGTGTGGAGATAGGTCTGGTCATGCGAGACGGGGCCCAAACCCCAGATTGAGATCCACTGGACTGGACTAGTTAAAACTAGCTCTACCTCAAACTGCTGCAACTCTGAAATGCTGTTTACACATTGATGCAAAGGCCTTTTAACACTCTAATAATGTCATAATGGGTAGGCTATAATAATTTGACAGTCTGTTTTTCTGCAGTACTTTTGATGCTAAGTTTTGCTGCTTTCACTTACATGGGCCTTGGATGAGGACTTTTACAGTATTTCAGGCACTACTTCTACGTCAGTACAGGGCAGGCTCTAATACTTCTTCCACCACAGAGTTAAAGTGAACAGACATACTTTTGGCCAGATATAGATTATCCCGTTCTAATAAACTTAAACTCAATGTCTTCATAGGCCAGCACACACACACACGCAGCCCTGAAGACAAACAGTGTTCTGTCAGTGGGTGAATGGCTCTATCCATGTGGAACTGAGCAGATCTCAATTAGAGGGAGGGAAAGTAGGGGGACACATGGATGTATTTGTGATAGTTTGGATGATATTGAAATGTCTGTGTGTGTGTGTGTGTGTGTGTGTGTGTGTGTGTGTGTGTGTGTGTGTGTGTGTGTGTGTGTGTAGGTGAACAGGGGTGGGGTGGTTTTCCAGAATTGCAGTAATCTCCCTCCAGCTCCTCTGCCTGTATCTGGGGCGTGTACTGCCGTTAGAAAAAAAAAAGACTCCCAGTCCTGCAACTCTTGCAGCTCCAACGGCAGTCTGGATTTGCAGTCAGGGGACACTCATCATCATCATCATCATCAGTCAGCAGAGAGCAGCTCTCTCTCTCTTTCTCTGTATCTCTCTCTGTCCCTCCCTCTGACACCCCCACATCTTACATTCACTCTGTCTCTCCCTCTCTCTGTCCGCGTGTCCTCTCTGAACAGGAGCATCTCCTCTTTTCTTTCCTCTTCTTGACACACTGCAATCATGTCCGCAAACGGCGCCGACGGGGACCTGCTGCAGATCCCTCTGGGGCTCATCAACAGCGAGGGCAAGTATCTGACGGCGGAGACTTTCGGCTTTAAAATCAACGCCTCGGCCAGCAGCCTGAAGAAGAAGCAGACCTGGACCCTGGAGCAGACCGGGGAGGACGGCAGCGCCGTGTTCCTCCGCTCCCACCTGGGCCGCTACCTCGCCACGGACAAAGACGGCAACGTTACCGCGGACAGCGAGACGCGCGGCGGCCGGGACTGCCGCTTCGTCATCACCGCGCACGAGGACGGGCGGTGGTCTCTGCAGTCCGAGCCCTATGGCCGGTACCTCAGCGGCAGCGAGGACCGGATCACTTGCTTTGCGCAAACCGACACGCCGACAGAGAGATGGAGCGTGCACCTGGCTGTGCACCCGCAGGTCAACCTGTACAGCTTTGCGCGCAAACGCTTCGCCCACCTGAGTGCGCTCGACGAGGTGTCAATAGACCGGGATGTCCCCTGGGGGGTGGACTCCCTTGTGACACTGGTTTACCGTGACCAGCGCTACCACCTCGAGACTTCTGACAACCGCTTCCTCCGCAATGATGGCAGCCTGTCCACGAAAACGGACAAGGACACCGGCTACATGCTGGAGTTCCGCTCCGGAAAAGTGGCATTCCGCGACTGCAACGGCCGCTACCTGGCCCCCGCGGGCCCAACCGGCACGATGAAGTCTGGGAAGAGCACCCGGGTCGGCAAGGATGAACTGTTTGGCCTGGAGCGCAGCCACGCGCAGGTCGTGCTGACTGCAGGCAACGAGAGAAACGTCTCCACGAGGCAAGGTGAGGCTCTGCAGCCACACAGAGCCAGAGAGAAAAATCATATTTCACTGTACACATGAAGTCACTGCATAACTGGGCACACACCACATGCAGCTGTTGCATGGTTTGACTGTGTGTGTGTGTGTGTGTGTGTGTGTGTGTGTGTGTGTGTGTGTGTTGCAAAGACAGAGAACAGGAGAGAATTACAGACTCCTGTTACTTCATTTTCCTCACACCATGTGTTTCTCATTATCATGCTCTCACTTTCTCCCCCTGTCCTCCTCCCTCTCTCCCTCCCTCCCTCCTTTCCTCCCTCCTTGCTGGCCAGCCTCTGCCTAGCCTAACATTTTTCTGCAGTAATTCTACCCCTGCATTGTGGCTGCTGCTTCAGGGTCAGCTTCAGTCTACAGTCATCCATCTCTCTTTATCTCAGAATAGACTGAGAATAAAGACAGAGAACGAGGAGGAATTTGTTTTGGAGACAAAAGGGATAAAATGGAGGAGAGGCCGAGAAAACTGAGGGAGGTGTGACTCAGGCTGAATGTGGAGCTTCATGCCACATGCAACCTCTTTGTCTGGTCGCCACTCTGTCTCTCACTGTATCGCTGCCATGCACATGAGACTGATCGTTGACAACAGTTCATCCCTGCAGTCAATATGCTTTAATGCATGCAGAAATAGTGTGTGTGTGTGTGTGTGTGTGTGTGCATTCCAGAAGAGATGGATTGCGAAAGAAGACATAATCATGTTTGAATGAGGTCGGTGTAGGGCAGTGACTCATGACCTGGTCTTTCATTGAAGTGGTAAACATTCAAAGATTATTTTAGGGTATCGCCTGTGTTTCTGCATCCATCTCCTAATGGGGCAGCAGGCTCAGTGTGGGCGTGCACAGACATTTTGTTAGCCGGTCGCTCAACAGTAAAAATTAGGTTTTTGTGTCAAGTCTCTTAATGAAGAGCAAGAGCTTTTTTTTTCCTGATCTCTTCTATCCACGGCAGAGAGATTAACAGCTGCTATTAAGTCGTTTGAGACAAGTCAAGTTTCAAGTCTTTATAAGCACAGCCCAAATCATGGCACTGTAAGTTTCTGCAAACCCTGGATGTCTTGCTTTTCCACATTATTATGTAGCAGATATGTTAAAACTTTACGTTTCAATAATGCTCTGGTGAAAGTGTGGTTAGGTTTAGGCACAAAAACCATTTGGTTATGGTTAGGACCTCCCTGCTGGAGGGGTCGTGGGAGTTTGCCCATCCAGTCTACATGTGCTTCATAGACTTGAGAAGGCTTATGACCACGTCCCTAGAGTGGTCTTGTGGGAGGTACTGTAGGACTACGGAGTACTGGGCTTGCTGCTAAGAGCTATCCTGTCCCTATGCAACCAAATTGAGAGCCGTGTCAGCATACTCATCGTAAAGTCAAACACGTTCTCAGTGGGTGTTGGCCTCTGTTCCTTTTCACTGATCCTGTTTGTGCTATTCATGGACGGATCTCAAGGTGCAGCTGAGGGGAGGAAGGGGTGTGGTTTGGGGACCTCAGAATTGCATCTCTGCTTTTTGCAGATGATGGGGTTCTGTTGGCTTGTTCCTGGGGCAGACCCAGAACACACTGGAGGGATTACATATCTCATCTGGCCTGGGAACAACTTGGGGTCCTCCAGGAGGAGCTGGGGAGAGGGACGTCTGGGGTGCTTTGCTTGGCATGCTGCCCCCACAACCCAGCTCCACATAAGCAGATGAAAACGAATGGACGGAATCCCTGCTAGAAAAGCAGCGATGTCTCAGTAAAGAAAAAAAAGTTCTTTGTGCCATCCCGGCAGGAAATACTGTGATGTCTTGGTAACAAACAACTGCTTTTCATGACACTATTTCAGCAGGACACTCAGCAATGTATCAGCTAAAAAAATGTTTTTTTGTGCCACTGTTCCAGCAGCAAATGCAGCAATGTCTCAGTAAAATTAACCAGTTTTCACGCCACTATCCCCACTGGAATAACAGTGACAGCTCGCTACAAAACACCCTTGTTTGGTACTTAAAAACCCACTGAAAAAACAGCAATGACTTTGTAAAACACAACCAACTTTAATTGGCATCTCACCTACATGCAATCTACCATCCTCTCGTGTGGTCATCAGAAACGTACAATTCTAACATTTTCTTCCAGCACCAGGGATGTTTAGCAACTTGCAGGCCAAGGTGAAAGTCTCTCTTCTGTCTCTGATTTGAACATTTTTCTTTCAAAGCTGTGTTAAAGCTGCACTAATTAGTGATTTTATTTATCTAACATTGGCTCAAATGAAGACCTGTATGTATAGAGATACTGTATCTGCCTCACTGTAAAGGGTGCTGCTCGTAGTGATGATCCCGCAAAGACTTGTGGCCTGACTCTGCAATTCCCTTCAGCCCAAGCATTTCAGGAACTTACAGCTCTCAGTTTTGTTTTGATTTTATGATCTGTAATCATTTTTATCAGCATTGTCTTCAGACGAAGCAGGCAGCCGTTTTCAATGTCAAAGCTCTGAAAATCTAACTGTACGCTCCCTGTCCAGCTCCAAACACAGCTGGTGACTAGCAGGTGAAAATAGTGGCGCATTTAGCAGCAGAGAGTCAAATATTTCCCCTAGGAATTGGTGGAGACCAAAGTAGAGCTTTAAGACAGCAAATACTGGACATAGATTCATCTGCTGACTAGAAACACAGCTCCAAAAAGTTGCTTACGCTGCTGTGTATCTGCTTAATGTGTATACAGGGAGCTATCAACTTCATAAGTGGATGATATGTCAGTGTTATTTACAGCTTCCTCCGCTGCCTGCAAGTGGCTAAAAATCAATTAATTCTGCTTTACTCGTGTTGCTGTTACATAACTGAGACCAGTGATGCAAGAACACTAGCAGTGTTGAATGCATGGGCCTAAGAGGTCTTTAAAGTGTTTGGCCATGCAAAGCATAGCTGTTCTTGTTTCTATTCTGCAGTTTTAGCAGGCTAACACTTGAAAACTGAATGGTTTTGTTCTCAAGTCTCATGTACAGTCTCTCTAAAGGAGTCAGGTCTCAAGTCCTCTTTTTGGGACTTACAGCATGTACGTTTTGAATTGAAGCCCACAGATATTCACCATGAGAGAACCACAGTGTCATTAGACAAGAATGCAGTCGCAAGACATTTTTGACCTATACTTGCAACTCTCATTTTTTTCTTATTCAGAAAAACTTGCTTTTGTTCGCTCCCCTGCCTTCACTGAGTTCCTTTCAGGACTGGCACATTCTCTGCATGTGTGCCATATTACAACAAACCCATGTAACCGCACCTTAAACTACTGGGCACAGAGTTCACGGTGTTCTGTCCCTTTAAGAGTCTGTTGAGAGAACTTCAGAGTTTCAGAAAAGGAGGAAAACCTCCAGAGACAAATGAAATCTGACAACAGACTGCCCCACTTTTCTAGGCATGGACCTGTCAGCCAATCAGGACGAAGAAGGGGACCAGGAAGTCTTCCAGTTGGAGATGAGCCGTGAGGACAGGAAGTGTGCCTTCAGAACCGCCGCTGGAAAATACTGGACTCTGACAGCATCTGGAGGACTGCAGTGCACTGCCTCCACCAAGTAACCACACACACAGTACTGTACACTGCATCATGTTCAGTATCACACACATACATTTTCCTGTCTCGATTATCCTGGCCAAAACTGCAAAATAACCTGATAATCATCTTTTAAAATGGCAGTAAAACACAATGGAACCACTGCAGCTTACATTTTGTCAAGATTTTTTGAATTGCATCCCTAGCCCCTTTTACACTGCCTCTTCAAGGTGGTAATTTCACGCCTTGCCATGCTATGTAAAAGGTTCAATTGCAGAGTAGGGAGACACCTTTAAGCTGGCATTGGAGGTAGAAACGACGCTGAAACAATGTCTATATAAACAGAGCAGCCGGGAGGGTGGGATCCTGGGCAGCATGGTTGTGACGTTTTGACGACGTGGTATGACTGCGACCCTCTGTTGGAGAGTTAAAAAGTAGCTAATAGCAGTTAGCAGCTAACTGTGTGCTGCCAATGGCCTCTATGTCACACTAGAGGCTGATGTTGTTTTACATGTCAAGCCAGTCACGCCTTTTTTGCCTCCACGATGCCGGCAAGCGTCTAAAATTACACACTGGGGCGGCACGATGCTGCCTTTATTTGGTTCTGTGTAATAATGCCAAGGAGGCACAAACAAGGGACTTTGTAGCAGCCATATAGCGCGATCTCTGTGTGAAAAGCGCTACAGACGGGACGCACATCCTTTTACTGAAAAACAATCAAACATCTTAAAAAGCTAGATTTTAAAAGGCATTATATCTTTCAAGATGAAGTATGCCAATGATTGATAAAGATCTCATGCGTTTTTTGAGGTTGGGGTGGATGCAACCTGTTTTTGCACAATTATTGCAATAATGGAAATTCAAAAGGTCAGCTTATCGCGTCTTTTTTAGTGCGATCGGTAATAAAATCTTCCAGTCCCTAGTCTACACATACAATCCTTCCCAGTCTGTTCATTGAGTTTGTTAACGTGTGTTTTACAGATCAGCCAACAGTTACTTTGAGCTGGAGTGGCGTGATGGCCGTGTATGTGTGCGTGCGGCTAACAACAAATATGTTGTCGCTAAGAGGAACGGGCAGCTAGCTGCTACTGTCGACAGTGCAGGTCAGTGACATTTCTGATGTTTCTGAAATGACATGAACTCGTGAAAATTGGGGCAGGAGTGGAAAGTAACAAATTAAAAGTGTTCTTGTTAATGTTGCCAAGTAGTTTTTGTGTATGTACTTTCTTGAGTGCACTGAAAAGTTGTTTACTGTAAGTTGCCAGGAAAATAAATGGGCTCTGAAATGTTCTGTTTTTTTAAGTCAAGTGTCAGTACTTCCTCTGCAACAAGGAAAACGTAGCACACACTATATTCCTGAAGAGAAGAAATAACAGACCAGGAGCCATGTTTCCCAAAAGCACCCTTCAAGTTTAGATAATCTCAGTAGCTCTGTATGTCAGAGAGTTATGATTATCTTAGCTGAAAGATGCCTCTGGGAAACAAGTCCCAGATCAGTTTGACACAACCCCTATCTTGTCTCCTCAGGGGAGGCCGAACTGTTCCTGATGAAGCTGATCAACCGTCCAATCATTGTCCTTCGTGGGGAGCATGGTTTCATCGGGGCTCGTAAAGCTGGAATGGCGACTCTGGACTCCAATCGAGCATCGTACGATGTTTTCCAGCTGGAGTTCCACAACGGTGCTTACTCCCTTAAAGGTGGGCGTTTTACAGAACTGTTGTGTAGAAAATATGTGAATATAGCATGTTTACGCATCCTGAAGGCAGATGTTTTTGATTGTAGAGAAGTGAGACAGTTTGCCAAAGTGTCTTTATTAATACCAGCACAGGGGTGCCAAAGTCAGTAATGTTCAATGCGGCGGAACAAGGACGAAAGTTAGGGCCGCAAAAGTCCGAGTGGGGTTGGTGGGCGGGTGGGATGGTGGATCGGTCCAACAAACACCCACTTTCACCCAAGAGAGCGGTGTTCGCGTCCTGTGAGATTCTAAAGCTATACCCTGTTCTTTTTTCCTAAACCTGACCATGTGTTTTTGTTGTTGAAGGAAAAAAAACGCCAATTTGCGTTGTATGTAAACATAAAATTTCCTGCGTAAACGGAAGTGTATATTGAAAGAAGACAATGCATAACACTCAGAACTTGACACGGTGTCCCAGAACGTCCCAGAACGTCCCAGAACGTCAACAACAACACACCCAGGGTACCTTGCACGTCGTATGTGGACGTGGAAAGTCCATGACCAAATGTCGGTATGTGGCGAGGTCGGAGGGAGAATGTGTTGATCACAATAATGTGGTAGTCATCTTTGCTTTATCACTTTGTTATTTTGTCAGTAGCACAACTGACTCTGGTGGGAAAATCAGACGTCTGAGACTTAGGAATTGTATGAAGCCATTTTTAATGTAAGAACCTATATAAGATTCACATTATGCTGTAAACAACATCCCTATTTGCTCTTGTCTCGGTGCAGGCTCACCACAGCCCTTTAATTTTACTGCGCTGTAGAGAAAGTCATTACTTTAAACATCTAATGGGAATGGTATTATGACTGTCTGTCCATCATCTGAAACCTTTTATCATTTCAACCAGCGCTCTTACTTAGGGCTGAGCAATGAATCAATATGACCTGCTTACTTTCCTCTCCATAGCGATATAGCAATGTTATGATGTAGATAATAAGCAAAATGAAGCTTGTAACATTGCTCTTAAAATGACCAGAAAACTGAAATTAAATGCAGTGAGCATTAATTTGATTATATAACAGGTCACGTTGAATACATAAACACATAACACAGCGTTATATATGCTGCACGAGAGTCAGGTGTCATTAAGTGTGTTTGTGTTTGTCCAGACTCCCAGGGGAAGTATTGGTGTGTTGGAGACGACACGGCGGTGGGTTGCAGCAGCTCCACACCCGTCCAGTTTCTGTTGGAGTTCTGCGACCTCAACAAGATGGCCATCCGCGCTCTGGGAGGGAAGTACCTTAAAGGAGACCATGCTGGGGGGCTAAAGGCCAGCGCCGACTCCCTGGACAGCGCCACCCTCTGGGAATACTGAGAAAGCAAAGCCGGACTTCTCCACTATCTGACACAATGCTTCAAACTATTGATAGATACTGTAGGTAGCTGTTTTTTTGCATACGTGTGCCTGTGCGCGTGTGTGTGTGTGTGTGCGTGTGTGTGTGTGTGTGTGTGTGTGTGTGTAATTGTGAATTTGTCTGGATGGATGTTCAAATGAAACTGAAGCTGATAAACTGGAAGTCGTGGCACCAAAGCACTACAGGTGTTTTATTTTTTATTCTTTTTTTCTTTCTGGACCACTATCTCTTCTTACTGGGCTTTTTACTGGAGATTTGGATGTACTGGTGACTTGTTGTTTAATGAATGAATCATAGTGTGGTTATTTGTTTCACTTCCAGTCAAATTTACACAAGCTGTTCCTGATGAATGTCAGGACGCTTACTGTTATTAGTTGTGCCTATCTGTGGTGACTACTGGTGTAAACGAACATATAGAATGCTATAACTCATAACTTACAATATCTAACCTTCTCCTGCTAAATGTCCTGCTGGCTCTATCGTGCTGCTTTCATCTCCTGCTCTCTTTCACACCATAAAGCACAACACGCATTAGATAACTGACTGACTGAACAGATTACTGATTTACATGTTTCTGCTGTAAATAAGGCTTTCTTTGTCGCTGAATGCTTCAAAACATAGTAACCATGGAGACTTACAGTGTAAAAGTGTGTTGAGACTGTAAAGATACAAAATGAGATGTGGCTGCAGATCTAACATGCTGTTCGCCTGTATGCTACTTGCTCCACGTTTCCTTTCTCACAGGCAGACAAAATCTGTATAAGACAGATGCATCTACAGGAAGTAGTCAAGAGGTTTCCCTTAAAGACTGTAATCCACTGCTCTGATTAGTGTAAGGTTTTAAATCATACTTCAGGAGGAAACAAATGAAAGGAGCTTTGAAGTGTACTCGCTGACTGAAGGAGCCGTCTTACTAAGAATGATAATCCTTTCAGTTGAAAGGAGTGAAAGGGAGATCTAGTTACAACGCTCTCAAATGCACATAAATACATGCAAAATATGCAGTCATAGATACATAAATTTTAACTGTGAATCAAAATCTGCACAATTACTACAAGAAGTGAAAAGCACATGTTTGTTGAGATGTAATGTCTGTCTTAGTTTGGGTGCTGCTGCTCGTGTGTTAACACAATGAAAGAGGCAGTCATCTGTCTGGCTATTATTGTGGCTGTGCCTTCCATAGAGTATTTCAGTCTTTTCCATGTTCTTACATTTCAACTGAACGGAGTAAAAATCACAATAAAGTTTTCCCTCTTAACAGTGGACCTTCTGCTTGATTTCCTTCATTTTCTGATATGGGGATATTAACAGACCTATCTGTCAACAGTTTCCATTGTATCTACTTTCTACCAATGAACTTGTCTCTAAGGCCATGTTTACACGAAAACAAACCGCTGAAAACACAATCATTTCTCACTTTCGTTTTGAAAAAAGTTTCAGCGCTCATGATAACAATTGCCGTGCACATGGATCCACAAAAATGACCAAAAACGCTTTAGTATACATGCCAGGCCAGTAGTTGGCGGTGTGACTTTGTAATTAAACAACACGCACATGTGCTTTCTTCTACAGAATGGTGATGTATAAACAAACAAAATGGCAACCGCACGAACGTTTGTCACGGCAGACGACAAGATGGAGTTGCTACAGTAAATCTATACTTTGCTGTGTTGATAAATTCAACAGGGTGAGAAGCACAAACAGAGCTCAGGAGTCCGCCATTGTTGTTGTGATGGTCGACTTTCTCACATATGCCCAGTGACTGTGTGCGAAAAGTCTCTGTTTTCAGAGGAAATGCATATTGCAAGTTTACATGAGGACGGAGACGATGCTGTTTCCAAAAAATTGCACTCTGGAACCCATTTTCAAAATGCTGCGTTTTCAGGCACCCAAAACACCGCCATCACGTTAACGATCAGCCAAAACCCAACTAAAGTTTACCGGTTTCGGTTGAAATCGTCATATAGACAGGACCTAGGAAAACTGTTAACGGTAAGGTCTGTATATTATCTTGAGTGACACATGGTTTTACCCTTAGTATTGTGGGAGGTGGGTATAGCAAACTGTCAGTCAGCCACTTTGGTTGAGACGCTTGGTACAAAATTTTGAACAAATATTCATGGTGCCCTGAACACAGTGCCTCCTGACTCTGGTGATCAACAGGTGTTTCATCTCGCTCCACCACAGTGTTCATATTTGTGGATTTTAGTGAATACAAATAAATGGATTACCATGGACTTCCATTTTCTCCTTCAGGAGGAATTGTGATAACTTTCGTAACCATCTAGTGCCACCAAAAGTTTAACATTCAATTTGTCCAACACACAGTTTGGTTACGACCAAATACCTGCATTGACTGCAGTGCACTTTGTACTTTATGATAGTTAGAAAATGTTAGCATGCTAACAGGCTAACCTTAGACAGTGAACATGGCACACACTGAACATCAATGTTAGCATAGTCATGGTGAGCATGCTGATGTTAGCATTCAACTCAAAGTGCAGCCTTGGCATGGTGGTTACCTCTTGTTTGTAATAAGTTAAGAACAGATACTTAAAACCTGAGAAAAGAGAGGCTACAAAATGTGTGAGGGACAGATATTTTTCATCTTGACAACTCATCTGACCTTGAAAATAACTGGAGCACCAGATGGAAATTAAGTATTTTCCTGAAATAATTATTCATCTTTAAAGGCCAAGTCTAGGGATAATTTATATTATTTTATATTAAATCCTATGAAAAGTCAAAAACCAATGGTAAACTGATCCTATTAAGTGTTGTGTATCTGAAGTTTGTTATGTAGGAGCTTATTCCTCTGTGCCACAGAGGTCCATTGCTCCATGATTCACTGTGAGCCACATGCTCCTTCTCTCTCAACTTGGATAGAAAGTAGGGCATCATTAGAGACTTGTCATGGTTTATCTGATATAGCAAACCACCTTGTTCTGATAAGAAAATCCGTTGTCATGATTTTTGCAAATGCTGTTGTGTGTGGGAGAAAGATGAAAGCGCCTGCATCACGTCCCCCTGAGACTGCACTGAGCCAAAACTGTACAGGAGAAAGGAAGGCGGGGGTAGAGGGAGGTAACCTACTCCACTTTCTCCGTCCTTCTGCAGAGGAAACTCAGCTCTCCTCCTCTGATAAAGAAAACACACAGTCACTCTGATGTGAGCCAAACTTTACATGCATGTTCTGATTCGGACAGAGAGGAAGCATCAAGCATCCTTCATCCTCCGCTGTAGGAGCTCTGCATGTTGCCATGGTAACGGGTGATGGCAGGGATGGGGCTGGAGGAGGATGAATATTTGGAGATGTAACAGACACACATGGATCAATAATATTAATAAACCTTGTAATGCTCAAAGTCAATAACCACAGACAGTTTCTGAGTCACTTCTAAGTGAGTGAAAGAGGAAATAAAAAAGCACAGACATGTGATAGTCCCTAAACGAATTGGAGCCTCCACTGTGCTCACACTAATACAATAACACTCCCATTCCCACATCAATTCAGTCTGTGTTTGTGTGTTATGCGTGCAAAACATGTGTAAGAGAAAACACTTGGCAGGGTCTTAACAAATCTGCCTGCCAGACAATGCTAATATGGTACTTGAGAGGAAGAGGGAACAGACTAATAAGCAGAGGAGAGGACAAAGCAGGGAATAAATGAGGTGGAAGATGAAAAGATGTGCAGCAAAAAGGTTATTGTTGACCATGAGAAGTAGGACAGATTTTTGTCTTCCCTGCATTTATGCTTGCACAAGGAGAGTCCTGAGTCAGCCAGGGTTATAAATCTGTTAAACAGAGGAAGAAGAAGAGCTTATTCAATCTCTGCTTGATGAAACGGTGCATGTGGCAGAGGAATACTGTTCCTGTCCAGTAAAAATACGGATGACGCTCCACATTTGGTGCTTTTGTATTTTTCAAATAAACTAAAGGAAAGAAGAAGCATGAAGAAGCATTTAATAAGAAGTCTCTGTGAGTCTGTAGTACATACTTGTGTGCAGGGGATCTTTTGAGCTAACTGCTAAGAGAGGCTGTCCGGCCACACACACACAGTGACAAGGCTAACTGTAATGTTACCTACTGGTTATTAACAGGACACAACAGAGTCAAGCTGTATTGGTGTTATTGTGAGTTTGTTGGGACCATTTAACAGTTTAACGGTTAGCTTGTGCTAACTGGGCAGACAGTGAACTGACCGGAGGAGACTGGCTCAGAAGATGGCAGCAACAGAAAGTTTGCTGATCGAATGAGCAGTCAGGATTGTCCAGGATGACAGGTATTGTTTGACTGGAGAAGTTTTTTTACTACTTAGTAGTGGGTTATTTTGACGGATACCTTAAAGGTATCAACTACTAATATCTGGCCCTGCTCAAAATCCCAACATCATCAATCCCAAACATCAAACTCATAGTGGTGCTAGAGGCAGGCTTAAAGTCAGAGGCATCACTAAAGTCATTATGATAGATCCTCTTAGGTCATGAATGGCTGTGCCAAATGTTTTGGCAATCCAAGTGAGAGAAATATTCTACTGGATAAGCGAAAACTTTTAGCTTCTGGTGGCACTGGAATAAAGAATTAAAGGATCATCAACGTCAGTAGGCTTCATCCTCTGGGTACCATGAACGTCTGTACCACACATCATGACAATCAGTTCGACAGATGTAGAGCTTTTTCAGTCTGAAGCAAAGTGGTGGGTCGACTGACAGACCAATATGTGCATCCTGCATCTGGAGCCATAAAGACCACATCTCATGGTCTTCATCAGTGGACTGAGGTTGCTCAGAATGTAAGTGGTTTAAAGCTCTGGGAGAAAGCCAGGTAAGCAGGCCTGGAGTTGAGTCTCCTTGTTTTTTTTTTAAAGTACTATTAAAAATGTCACACATAAAATTTTATAAGCAAACTGTTTGTGTTTCCTGTTAACTGTCTGTCAGTATTTTTATGAGGCGGTCTCTCTTAGACACTCACTAATGACTACATTTGTAGTTTTGTTTTTTTTGTGAGTTTGTAAGTCCACAGTTGTAACACTGGTCATTGTCCAGCTCACTACTCAACTGTTTTAACCTGACTACCATGAAACATCCTAATGAGTCTACTGCTGCCATCTAGTGTGGATAAGGTGACAATGATTTTGATTTCACTGTGTGCACTTTATGGCCGAACGTATGTGGACACCTCTGTTTTTCATGGTTCAGGCTACTTCCAGTCAAACAATGTTATCACTACAGCATTTAAACACATTTTAGTGTGCTTCCAACTTGCTTGCACAGAGTCCTGACCTCAACCCCATCTGACACATTTGAGATGAACCTGAACCCAGACTGTGGGCGAGGCTGCATCACCTGACATCATAGATGGACCCTGGTAGCACTCTTGTGGTTTAATGTGAGCAAATCCCTGCAGCCAGGTTCCAAAATCTTGTACAGAGACTAAAAACCAGAATAAAGGCAACTGTTATGGCAGAATATTAATGCATAGTTTTGGAATGAAATGATCAACAATCACATGTGTAATGTGAAGGTGTCTGCATACTTTCCACCATGTTTTGTACATCAGTATAGTTTATCATCACTCCTGGTAGTATTGCTGAGAATTCACCTGCAGAGAAACATGCACGTCAAGGTGCTGCTTTGAAACCATGCTGCAGAGTTATGTCAGAGGACAGGATAAAGATTAGGGCTGCAAGATGCAAAAAACATCATAATGATATTATTTTAACAGATATTGCAATTGCGATATGAATTGCAATTTTAGTGGAAATAGTAATTTGCATTTCATTTTCACTGAGAGAATATAAAAATGATAATGTTGTGATTTTTGCTGGGGTCTGTACCAAACAAGCATGTTCCCTTTATAGGCCAGGGTATCTCTGTAGCACAACACTGCTTCATTTATAATGGTGTGATGTGACACATTTTACCTTTATCAAAAAACTGCGGCTCCTGCAATTTGGATTTTGCACTTGGCCATGTTGCAATTTGAATAATATTTCAATTAACTGTGCAGCCCTATTAAAAATACGTGACAGTGAACAGGTGCATATCAGAGTCAAGGATGTCTGACAGGTGCATTCACTGAAAGTGGTTTTGCAACCAGACGCTCAGACGGTTAGTTTGCCAGCAGTTTGTTCTTTTTTTATTTAATTTAGTTCTGTCTTATTTACTCTCTTATATTAAACAGGAAGTCCTGACCTTCTTCAAGGGTAGTGATAAGAGATATAACAAACTAATGCACACACCCAAATGCACGCACCCATTGACAGATTATCACAGTATCTGTTTACCGACCGATAGCCACGTCCAGCCAGACAGTGTGAGTCAGCATGAGACACAGAACCAGAGTTTTGTTCTATATCTTGTGACAATAATAAGAAGGTTATCTCAAACACCATTGATGGCCTCAAACAATCTGACTGGTTCTTTGTAATCTCACTCTTGCTACCCATCTGTTGTGCTATTAAACTGTTTGACTTTACCACGCCACTAAGTGCCTCTCAAGAAATCCATATAGGTGTGGCCCACTCAGGCGGTAATGATCGGTCTGCTGAAATTATCCACAAAAGTTCATCTAACGCTCGAGTGATTAAAAATTCAAACCAAAACTACGCTAAACTCAAACTTAATTCCAGTGATTTAATAACAGGAAGTGTGTGGCACTTGTGTGTATATACAACATGTGAGTTTGTATCTTTACAGAGAAAACCTTCCATGACTCACACCTGATGTAAATATGACTGCACGTGTCTGTATCTTGGTTGTGTGTGCATGAATGACTATCTCTTTATGACTGCCCGACTTCAGTGAGGAGTTATCAGGAACACAATAACAAAACCATGTGAGCGCAATGGACCAAGAGCAACACTAATACGGGAAATGAGCCAAAGGTTTGATCACCAGGTATATTCCATGGTATTTTAAGTCAGTTTGTAATGGGAGGTTTGACTGGTGACTCATGTTGAGGTCTGATAACACAAAGCAAGGCTAAAGATCACCAATGATTACACTGGTGCTGGACTGTAACTACTTATGTTTACACAAGTACAATTTAAAGGCAAATAGTGAGTTTTATAATCCATTATATTCAACACTGTCAGAGGGGATTTCTTTTGTTTCAGTCAGTTTTGAAGGATCTGGAAAAAAGCACACTTGGCCAATTTAGCTTCTAATCTATTGTTTTAACTCAACCAGTTTTGCATCTTCACAGGATATTATTTTCTCTCTGCTGTAACATGTGACCGTTGTTTCAGCCTGTTTAGGTTTTTGCATTGTATTTATGTTGTTGTACCAATATTCAAGGGTGGATTATTGAATGGGTCTACCTTGCACAGACCCAGAAGCCCAAAGTGTCAGGGGCCCCTGGCCTTCACTCACAAAACAAGCTTGATTTCACTCCAAAGTCATCGAAATCTGGCACTTGGGCAATGACTTGCAGCGTCAGAGACCAATGAACAAACGCGTCCTTTAACATTGGCATGATACATTGCCAGTTGCCGTTATGGTTTAACGGCGCCTGGCGGTGTCAGGGGGACACGTGGTGGGACAAGGACGAAAGTTAAGGTGTCGAAAATCAGGACATACGGGAGGGGTGGTGGATGGGTCCAACAAACACCGGCTTTCACCTGAGAGAGCTGTGTTTGCATCCTGTAAGATACTAAAGCCAAACCCTGCTCTTTTTTCCTTAACCTAATCATGTGTGTTGTTGTTGAAGGAAAAAAACATCCATTTGCAGTGTTGTACCGATATAGTGCGTTTATTTTGAAACAGGCTGTATGTAAACTTTAAATTTCCTGTGAAGATGGAAGTGTATCTTGAAAGAAGACAATGCATGTAACAGGCAGAACTTGACACATTGTCCTAGAACGCCAACAACCAAGACACCCAGGGTACCTCTCACGTCGTATGTGGACGTGGAAAGGCCATGACCAAACATCAGTATGTGACGAGGTCGGAGTGAGAATGTGTTGGCAAAACATCAAATGTCAAATTAACACATACTAACCAGGAAGAGAATCAAATGACCACAAAGAGACACAAACTTACAAAAAGATGCACAGTGACTTCAAAGAGATGTAGAACCATCACAAAGTCTGTGTGTGTTGCTCTTATGTAGGAGAGGTGGTGGGGCTCTTTGCATGTCTGTGCACAGGGGCCCAGTGTGTCATAATGAAGCAATGCTAACGTTGTAATGCTGCAGACCTGGTCATGTCTGTCTTTTTTTTTAATAAATAAAGGAAAAAGAAGAAAAGAATATGCAAAATTACATCGTAGATTAAAGTTGTACATAATAATAATTACAATAATAATTATAATAAACTTTATTTTTAAAGTGCTTTTCAAAACAAAGTTACAAAGTGTTTTACATGGTTGATCCTGGATTTAAAACAATGTGGAATTCAAGCAAATAAAATGAGGACATTTTAAGAAAATACAAAGAACAAAAAAATAAAATAAAGATAAAATACAATCACTGAAGCAGACAAGCAAAGTTGGCAGCTAATTGCCCTACAGACTACACTGAAGTACAGCAAATCAAACAATTACAGTAATACAAAATTTAAAAAACAAAATTGCTGACAACACAAGTTAAAAATAGTCAAATGAGACATATATAAAATAAGCAGTGTGCTAAAACTAATAAAAGGCGATAAGAAGCTATTTAAAAGATTGACTCAACAAGCCTCAGGCAGGGAGTTCAGAGCTGACGGGCCTTCACTGCAACAGCCAGGTCACCTTTAGTGTTGAGTCAGGACTGAGGAACGGCCAGCACAGCCCTGCCTCATATATCCTCCTGAGACCTCATATGAGGACATCACATTTTGCGTTTACTTGACCTTATGCTTCATTCTACTTAACCTGGACCTGTTGTACCCGTTTGTGGACACTTCTTTGTTTCATCTAGGACCACAATGCACCACACATCCATGTAAAAACAAGATGGCAGCCATCTGTGCTAAGTCAGTCTACACACAAAAGTGGACAAGGTCCAAAACCATGATCACATTTAATGGTTGAAACTTATTTATGTATGATTGATAATGTTTGTAGTTTGATATGACAACGAATTTGACCAATTTTGGCAACAGTAACAAGGTAAGTGTTAATTAGGAAGTACTCATGTGAAGACATTGGGACTTAATTGTTGTTGACACAGTTTCCTTTTTTACACTTATCAGGTCCTACCGATCACTAAGAGGTAGGAGGATATTAAACTGCCCCAAAGCAAATACAGTAGTTAGAAATAGTTGCACCTTGGCCAGATACAACTTTAATTGAATAGAATTCCTTTATTGTCACTGTACTGGTACAATAAAAATTTTAAAACTGTATACAGTGCAAGTGAAAGGGGTACAGACAAGTGACAACCCAGAAAAATACCTTAATCACATCACCAATAAATAAAAATAACATTAATAATAATCGATAACAGGCAGATGTTGTTATTGCACTTAATGTGTGTGATGTCACCAAGGCTGGAAATGAAGTGCAGTAACTGGATTGGTTAAAAAAAAACATTAATATATAACACAGACTGCTGCCAAGTGAGAACTGCTTTAGTTTCGCTGATAATACTTCTGTAGCCAACTTCTTCTTGACTCTAATAATTATCTGACTATAGCCTATCTTTCTTTCACCACTGAGTAGGCTATGATGAAGATAATAGCCTATTTGTTGGGCAAATATCCGTGTATGGCAGCAAGTGTAGATACCTAATCTTATCAGCACATTTATAAACTAAACAATATGGTGCGGATATATGACCAGGTCTACCTGCTGGTATGATTTTAAAGTTTCTATGGAAGCTGCAGTGATGGCTGATCCATGTTCCATGACTCATAGGAGATGTAAACAGGTGCACGTGCTCGTGTGACCAGTGTGCGCATCTTTAATATGCCCGGTGACTGTTGACAAACCAGTAAAGAGACATTAAGTTCCTTTGTGTTTCCATGCTGCCAAATGTCACAGTGCTGCATGATCTTGAATTAAAATCTCACCTACTTGACCTATATTCTGAATCACACTCACGAGACACACAGACAGACACAGAGAGAGGGAGAAGGAGGGAGGTGATTGGTGGAGAGCAGCGGTGGTCAGAGTATAAATACCCTGGGTGGAGATCAGAGAGCCACTGGCACCACCGGAGCAGGGCCGCTGTGCGCTCCAGTCACACACCTGAGATCAGCATGTCTCCGTCTGGGCAGCCCACCAGGGTCCGGCTGGTGTTCCTCGGGGCAGCTGGGGTCGGTAAGAGCGCGCTCATCCGCCGTTTCCTCCACGACCGCTTCGAGCACAAGTACACGCGCACAGTCGAGGAGCTTCACGTGCTGGAGTACGACACCTGCGGGGTCTGGGAAGATGCGCCTGGAGATCTTGGACACGAGCGGGAGCTACTCCTTCCCGGCCATGCGGGAGCTCAGCATCCGACACAGCGACGCGTTCGCCCTGGTGTACGCGGTGGACGACCCCGGGTCCCTGGAGGAGGTGCGGCGTCTCCGCGACGAGATCCTGGAGCTGCGGGGCGGCAAGAGCGCGCCCATCACCGTGGTCGGCAGCAAGGCAGACCTGACAGTCATCGAGGGTCGCGTGCTGCAGGCGGCTGATGTCATGGCCACAGTGGAGGGGGAGTGGGAAGCCAACTTCGTGGAGGCGTCCGCGCGCACAGGTGGGAACACGGTCGGAGTGTTTGGCGCGCTGCTGCAACAGGTGAACCTGCCGCCCCGGCTCAACCCTGCGGCGTGGAAAAGAAGAGACACGGTGCCACGGCCAGCGGTCAAGAAAAGACCACCACTGAAGAAGAACAACAGCTGTATCCTGTCATAGGGACACTTTCTCCAGTGGATGGAGGACTCTGCAGCTGGACTGCAGCTGGACACAGTACTCTACCTGGTTTGTCCAGAGGTGGGAAGAAGGTCCTCTTTGAGCTATGTGAAGCTTTACTGCCTCTGAAAGTCTGGACAGTAATGATTGTCATAATAGTTTAATGGAAACCCTGATATGGGATGCACTTTAATTCACATTTTTACATTGTTTATCTTATGTGAATAAAATGTTTGTTGTGATTTTTGTCTGCTGTTTCATGCACTGTCAATCCACCACCTCAGTCTAAATAACTGCTAAAAAATGAACCTCTCAGAAAAGTCTTTGGCAATAAAAGATTTCTAAATATCTTCATTTAAATATAATCTTAACTAAAAAGTAAAAGTGCTTGTTATGCCTGTCAATAAGACATATATATGGTATATTTGGATTATAATTATGGATACATTATTGTAGCTGGTTGAAGTAATTTAACTGCCTAATGTAATCTGTAAGATTCTTCATATTCTGATGATCTAAAACCACAGTCTTCTAAGTTACTAGAAAAGTACAGTCTTTGCCTGTGAGATGTAGTGGAGTAGAAACATAACATCAACTAGAAATACTAGTAAATTTCAAGTACCTCAAATTGTACTTCAGTACAGCTACTCGCGTCACTTCTCCACTGCTGTCAGGGGCCGTAATGATTTCTGTGTCCCTTTTGAAAGCTATTCCCCATTCACTAGTGCTTATATTAAAGGTCATAAACCAACGTTTCAATGTTGATTTTGTACTTCTGAAGACCATAAAATGTAGTCAATAACCTCACCCAGGGGCGTAAATATAGACAGTGAAGGCAGGGCAGCTGCATTGGGGTCCATGGAGTGAGAGGACCCATAGAGAGTGGGCCCTCCAGCTATATGTTAGGCAGAAAAATGGCCCCTGTGAGTAATTTAGATTGCCTCCTTAGAAAGGTGCCTGTGTTCAAGGAAAAACTCACCTTTAATTAAAGATGGTGCCATGTGCTTTATATGCAATTGAAAAGGCAAACCACAATTTTTTGACAAAGAGCCGATAATAAAATATAACAAAATATGTTATAAAATGAGGGCGGCATGGTGGTGTGGTGGTTAGCACTCTCACCTCACAGCAAGGAACCCTCTTCCCACCCAGGGTGAGGGAGCCCTTTTGTTTGGAGTTTGCATGTTCTCCCCATGTCAGTGTGGGTTTTCTCTGGGTACTCCAGCTTCCTCCCACAGTCCAAAGACATGCAGGTTAATTGGTGACTCTAAATTGTCCGTAGGTGTGAATGTGAGCGTGAATGGTTGTCTGTCTCTGTGTGTCAGCCTCTCGCCCAGTGTCAGCTGGGATAGGCTCCAGCCCTGCCACGACCCTCAACAGGATAAGTGGTCAGAAAATGGATGGATGGATGGATGTTATAAAATGTATGCTTACTCTACATAAACTATAAATAAGGTATAAAAACTATTCAGTCAAAAGAATAATTTGATCTTTCCTTTGGTATTTTGTCCTACATGCAGTGATGATGTCTGGGTAATATGTATGTTGGTGTTATCCAATGTCAAGTTTCTATTTGATCATGTGACAATAAGACTATACAGTAGCTTAGGCACATAACAAGTAACAAACGTGCCTCGGGGCCGGTCACGATAGCGTGCACTGGGGTCCGTTGTACTCATGCCACTGCCCTCACCACTCCACATGAATAACAGACAAACTAGTTTTCCTGATTTCAAAGATGTATTCAGTAATTCTAAACGAATCTCATTAGTTCAGTCCTGAATGTGCCATGAGTAAGGATTTGGAGTATTCTATGAGATGTAAGAGTGAGATTATCATATGCTACAACAGATACAATGCTTTAAAATCTGCAAAGAGATCCTTTAACCATTGGGAAACTTGCTCCTGTGACTTTCAGAATTCTGAATCCCTGAATTTGAAGGATAGTTCTCCTATTTCCCAAAAGTGAACACAAAATATTTCAAAATATAAGAATTCACATATTGAAATTGTCATTGTAACCAAATAAGTAAAAATACTGTCTGAGCTTTTCCTTTGTCACTCTTTCCTATCATTCTCCCAATGATGAACGTCAGCTGCCATTGTTTGCCTCAGCTGATGCATAGAGGGAATATTTAGATCAGTCAGCGCTTCATACATAAAAATAGCTGCACTTTGCATGAAGCCACATTATGCTGTTGTGGATGCTGAATACACACACACACACACACACACACACACACACACACACACACACACACACACTGTCAAGTGGAACAAAGAGGATAAACAAACCCACGGATCTCCTGGTCTTTTCATACATCTGTCCTCTTCTCACCCACTTATTCTCCTCTTGGCTTCCTCTGCTTGTCCTCATACATGTTAGTTCTATAATCTGCATCAGTAAACAGAAATAACACTCGTGGGCACAAAAACATCAAAAAGGAGGAAGATATTTGAGCTGCTGATGACAGAGGACACACTGTAATACATCAGTTTTATTTTAAAACATTATTAAAATAGACACTGTTAAACATTGTCCTTGTCATCTGTGGTTTTAACAGTTCTCTGTGTGTTTTAAAACGTGTTTATTGTGTTTGTTGTATGTATGTGTAACATATTGTATGTGTTTATTTGATATTGAGTCTTGTCAGAGCAGAATTTCTGTTGCTTTGTGACAGACAATAAAGTTTATCTTATCCTATTACATTTTTTGACATGAGAAGGACGTTGCTGCAAGATTACACATTGAAAAATATCATATTGTTTTGAGTGCTACCTGTGCTCATCTTCACCAAACGGAGTGATATAAAAAGGAGTCTGGTGCAGTGAAGGAGTCAAATAACATCGAGTTCAAGTGATTTTATTTTCCAATTGCACAGGTACGGAATACAGCTACATTGGAGTTTGTATACTGTTTTCTCAGACCTGGCCAATAAAAAGGAGATTATTTTTAAAGACCATACAGGTCACACATTAAGTAAAAAAATACATTAAAGAAGAATGCAAAAAAGGAAGCGAGCACATGGCACTGGCTCAGCACAGGCTTCAGCAGCAGGCCTATAAGATGGGACTCACATGGCCATTTATAAACTTTTGTATGGGCACCCTGTTTGGTTTTTATGATTAAGGTCATGACAATAATAATGATTATTAGTTGCTGACTACTGACAATCATAATGACAAGTTGAAATAGAACACCCTCAAGGCATAGTGATAGTTAATTGATAGGCTACTGTAGATAGTAGCAGTACTGCAGGTGAGCAAGACAACCATGTACCCTTCACACTGTATTTCATGAGGTGCTGCCCCTCACTGATGAGAAAGTAAATCCACAACTAAGCCTCATATTCAAATGTCTCCACTGTATTTGGTAAGCCAGTGGTGGTGGAAGAAGTATGAAAGTAGGCTACCGATGTCACCATGTAAATGTACTCCATCCTAAGACAAATACCTGCACTTAAAAGTCAAATTTAGTTAAAGTAGGCTGCAGAGGCAAAAGCCTGTCAGTGATATAGTATTACATACGAGGCTATATGTTTGGATGTAGTCAGTTGAGGTCCAGCTAATTTACTTTATATAGCCTATTGGTACTAGGTAGATGAACACTTTCTAAACTTTTTATATGTTTTATATACAAAATTATAATCTGAAAAGTAACTGGTATAAAAGCTGTCAAATAAAACACAGTAGGCTACTTCCTACTAATATATAGGAGACTAGAGTAACAGTACAAAGTACTAACAGGAAACAGAAGGAGTAATCTTAAAATGTACTCCTTACAGTACTTAAGTAAATGTACTTTGTTACAGTCCACCACTGGTAACTGGTTAAAATGCTCATGGATCCACACTACTCTCCATAAAAGTTCCCTACTTTCACTTTTAACTACATTTTACTATCAAATATTTTACTAATATGTTAAATGTGGAAGTTTAAGTTATAGCTACATGGAGTATTTAACTCGGTGCTGTTGCGACTTTAACTCTAGTAAAGAATTTAAAAACCTTTTCTCCTCAAACCCAAAACATCAACTTGTACTCGTCAACTGTTTTTAAATCCCACTCGGACCACATTTCCCGTCAGCACTCTGCTTTTAGGAAATGATGACGACCAGCAACCAATCACATCGCAGAATATGACTTTCTCGCTCGGTGATTGGCTATTTCGCACTGATCTTCCCACGATGCTTTGCTGCGCCGCCTTGGAATTCAAATCGAGCGGACCAATCAGAGAGCGCCGTAACGACCGAGGCAGCATTTTAAATTTGTACCAGGGACTGTTGTCATAAGGCAGGACGGAGAGACGCTGCAGCCACCGAGGGACGAGCCTGGCGACTAGTTTCACGTCTTCGTCAGGTTTTTTTTAAATCTTGAGATTCGTTTGCACTACATTTTAATCGTTGGATCAAAGCTTTATGTAACGTTCGCGTTAAAAGTTGGTTAACGTTAGTTTTTATTTAAATTCACAACTGTATGGGAGCAAGCTAGCTTCCAGGGCTAAACCAACGTCGGTTGAGGTAGGGTTAACAATAGTTGACCCCTTCAGATATTATCGATACCCTCCGTTGCTGAAGGCTTTTAAACGTTTCTTTTAAAGACGCCGGAGAGCACTTTAACCCAAAATGAGCGCAGGTATCGCGAAGCCGGCGAATCCGTCGGCACATGTCGACCCGAAATCTGCTCCTCTCAAAGAAATCCCAGATGTTCTGGTTGACCCACGGACCATGAGGAGATACGCCAGAGGAAGGTTCCTCGGGAAAGGAGGTTTCGCCAAATGCTACGAAATCACAGATGTGGAGACGAAGCAGGTTTTCGCCGGCAAAATCGTGCCCAAGTCCCTGATCCTGAAGCAGCACCAGAGGGAGAAGATGACCTCTGAAATCGCGATTCACAAGAGTCTAAATCACGCCAACGTCGTGGGTTTCCACGGGTTTTTCGAGGACGACAACTTTGTCTTCGTTGTCTTGGAAATCTGCAGGAGAAGGGTGAGTGTCATGGGGAAATGCATGCTGTCTGTGGTGAGCACACTTCACAGGGTCAACGGTTAACACGGCGGTCTCTGCCGTTGTCCTCCCAGGCCTGAGTCAGTGGAGGTGTCTTAAAATGTCAGGAAGGCTGATGAAACACTGAACACAGACGCTTAAAATAACCCTTAACGCAAATATGCAACGTTAGATCAGTCATTTTACCAAAGATCAATAAATATTTGTGAGTTTTTCCGCTTTTCTTAGTGCTGTCATGGCCACCTCCCAAATATTTGCATTGGATTCATCGTCCAGTCCATCCACTAACACACTATTCACATTACAGCCCTCTCAAAGCTGCAGCATTGCCACAGTGGACTTTTCAAGAGTTACAGGCTTGTTCTTCCATTATAGTTTTCTTTGCCTTGAATATAGTCATTTCCTTTTCCATTTCAGTCCTTGTTGGAGCTGCACAAGCGTCGTAAGGCTGTGACTGAGCCCGAGGCTCGCTACTATATGACTCAGCTGCTCAAGGGTGTCCAGTACCTGCACAACAACAGAGTCATCCACAGAGACCTGAAACTGGGCAACATCTTCCTCAATGATGACATGGAGGTCAAGATAGGTAATGTGGCTCCGTTAGATTGCAGATGATTTAACTCCTATCCTCTTGTCATATTTGAGACAGGTGTAATGAATACCAGTTGCATTTTTCAAGCATCGCAGAACAAACCTGTTGTTCCAGTGATACAGAAAAGGGCCCGGCCCTCACAATGGAAATTTGTCATACTTCCTGCATGAGTGGTTTCCACTGATCTGTGTGGAAATTTCTTGCAAGGACCAAACACATTAATAAGCTTTCAAAGGAGAAAACAGTATATTTAAGAACATTAATGTGTCCTGACATTTATGCTAAATTATACCTATTTAGTGTGCTGTTTTACAAAAGCTTGTCCGTCTTTCTTCTACAGGGGACTTTGGTTTGGCCACTAAGATCGAGTTTGATGGCGAGAGGAAGAAGACCTTGTGTGGAACGCCCAACTACATTGCACCTGAAGTGCTTTGTAAGAAAGGCCACAGCTATGAAGTGGACGTCTGGTCACTTGGGTGCATTCTGTAAGTCTGAACACACGAGCACACCTGAGAGACACTGAACAGTTTTACTGCTGAAAATGCAAAAACAGCCCTACTCTATGTGTTTCAGCACGGTCAGCTCAAACTGTTTACTGTCTGTATTCTCTCAGGTACACTCTGCTGGTGGGTAAGCCCCCATTTGAGACCTCCTGTCTGAAGGAGACCTACAACCGCATCAAGAAGAATAACTACACCATCCCCTGGGTAAGCAGGACTAATGGTGAACACTATGTTCCTTTAAATTTAATTTTCAGTGTATGTGTTTTTTAATACATCTAACTCATAACCTTAATCTACAACTGTCTCTGCAGCACATCAACCCGTTGGCGTCTGCTCTCATCAAGCGGATGCTGCATGCTGATCCCGCCCAAAGGCCGACTGTCGCTGAGCTCCAGTCGGACGAGTTCTTCACATCTGGCTACATCCCCTTGCGTCTGCCCACAACTTGCCTCACTGTGCCCCCGCGGTTCTCCATTGCTCCCTCCACAACTGTGGAACTCAACCAGAGGCGGCCACTGACTGCTATCAACAACAAAGGTAATGGTCCCTGCAGTCAGCGAACAACACTTCGCAAACAAGTCTTCTGTTTACAGATTATTGAAACAATTCTGAAACGTTTTGGTTTCAGTGTCAGTGACTTATTTTTCTCTCTCCAGCAGGGACAGAGAAGGTGGACGTGAAGGACGAGCCTGCGCCAAGGTGAGAGGTGTTTGTAACGTGTTTGAGATGCTCACAATTAAAAACTTTAAAGAGCCAATATGTGACAATGCAACATTGCTTTTTGTGTCACATTATTTGATGAAAGTCATCTTTTATGCTATAACTGTTGTGACTTGTGTTTTAAAGGGAGCCTGAGCCAACAGAGAATCACCTGAAAGACATGCTGCAGCAGCTCAACAGCATCATCGCTGCCAAACCCTCTGAGAAGGCAGTCATCTGCCAAGGTGGGCGCACACTCTGCACTTTAGCTGACAAATCCTTTTAGTTTCAGTGTTGCACATTTGACTGGTTTGAATAATCATTGTGCGCGTGTCAACATTGCATACAAAGACTTCTGTTTTTGTGTTTCCAGAAGAGGCAGAGGATCCCGCATGCATCCCCATCTTCTGGATCAGCAAATGGGTAGACTACTCTGACAAATATGGATTAGGTGAGCATCACACTGATTCCACAGTGGGCACACACTTTTCAGAACCCTCTTTGCCATTCATGAAATTAGATTGAACAGGAATATTTTTTTAGTTATTGTGGCTCCTATGGACATCAACAAAACACAGGCAAATTAGGCCTAGTGTATGAAGGGAATGTATAACTTTACTGTACAGTTAGGTGTGTGAGGTTAACTGATAGAGGCTGGCCTTGATAAAGATGAGAAGTGGCTGACTTGAAAGAATACTTTGCTGATTTTCAACCAGCTTTTTATCAAAGCAAAGTGAGTAATATTTGGAAAATAATCTGTGGTAAACTTCCCTCCATTTTACCACACCTATATCCTCCTGTTCATCTCCCTGCTAAAATCCGTTAGGTGATGTGTTTGAGACCAATCTGTAATCAGAGTGTAAAACTAGGCCATGCCACTCAATTATAGATCAAAATTCTGTCACTGTGTTGCCCATTTCTCGCTTAATGTTTTTAAAAGTAGCTTAGCTTACTGTTTTACTATAATACAAGACCGTTCATCATAGCCGTTACACAGGTTGTGGCTGTGATGGCTGGTAATCATAGGTTTTCTACCTCTTGAGTAAAACAGAATGCCACAGCCTGTTTTCTCTTTTTCCCATGTCATATAGCACCAATATGAAAAATATTTGCATCTAACTACTGCATAGAGAGCCCAGTTTTATGAAAAGACCATCTTTAAAGCAGTGAAATACAGTTAAACTGTAGCTGAGTTATCTTGAAAAAAACTGAAAAGCTATACACAGATGTTGAACTGGAATTTGTAGATGCATGGTCTGTGTCCTGCTTAGCAAGTATCTTGCTTAAAATTCTTACAAAAAAAAAAGAGATTCAAAATATCCTAATCAAGATTTTCATATGTATTGCAGGCTACCAGCTCTGTGACAACAGTGTCGGTGTGCTGTTCAACGATTACACACGGCTGATCATGTATGCTGACGGAGACAGTCTGCAGTACATCGACAAGACAGCAGCTGAATCCTACCTCAGCGTGCGCTCCTACCCCACTGCTCTCAACAAGAAGGTCGGTCTCCCACTTAAAATTTACTCCTTTAGTCTTTGATTCAATTTTGTAACTTGTGAGGATAATTAAAAAAATTTTTTTTCCTCTTCTAGATAACGTTGCTAAAATATTTCCGCAATTACATGAGCGAACACCTGCTGAAGGCTGGCGCCAACATGGCACGGCGGGACGGAGACGAGCTGGCGCGGCTGCCTTACCTCTCCCTCTGGTTCAGAACAAAGAGCGCCATCGTCCTGCACCTCACCAACGGCACCGTTCAGATCAACTTCTTCCAGGTTAGACACGCCAGATCTTCTCACATTGATGTCTTTAACTGTCCTGCATTAGTGAGGTTTTTTTTCTTCCCCACACATCCTGACCCTGTGTCTCCATTAACCCCTCTCTGCCAGGACCACACCAAGCTGATCCTGTGTCCGCTGATGAGCGCTGTGACCTACATCGACGAGAAGCGAGAGTTCCGCACCTACAAGCTGTCTCTGCTGGAGGAGTTCGGCTGCAGTAAGGAGCTGGCCAGCCGCATCCGCTACGCCAAGCTAATGGTGGAGAAGCTGCTGGACAGCAAGCCTTCCTCCGCCGCACATTAAACCACCTCACGCCGCATCTTTAATCACTGTCTCTGTCTTTAATCACCGGCCACCACTTCCTGTCTGCCAGCCTCTAAGGACGCAACAGACACTTAGAATCTCCTGTATTTTATTGAAGCGTTCAGCATAATGATTTTATGAGATTTTGAGGCTCTACCATGAGAATTAATCTCCTGTGTTGTACATAATTGTGGTGTTTCAGTCTTTCAGCCACTGATTTTTATCCTTTTTTCCTGCTGTTCTGTTGTCTTAACTTGATGAATCCTGACGAACACGTTCCTACTGTTGAAACTAAGATGGCTGCAGACACAGGCAACAAGCTAACGTTATGTAGGTTCAAATGAGACTAGGAGGAAAGGATGAATGTTAAATGTTCCTCCCAGGTTCTCTCTACCTGTTTGCATTTATGTATCAGTGGTGCTTTTTAAATCTTAAAGCTGATCAGACAAATGTGTGGTGAGGACTGAGACTCAAGACGGGCTGTGTGGATGGGGAAATCTTCTCTGGTCTGTTTTCTCTAAATGTGTCTGTCTTATCTGTGTCGTATGTGCAGAAATGTACCATGTTAATACGTCTTCATCATGCACATTCTTCCTGTAGTTACCTTTTTACTTTTTTAAATAAGTCTATTTTAGATGTCTTGTCTTTTTCAACAAGATGTGCAAACCTGTACATACTGCTGAATATGCATATGTGATGTAAAGATGGTTTAATTTTACCCAAGTTTAATAAAGATTCTTTTGAACTTTACAAAGTACACACATTTGCTGTTGTTGGAGTTATTTGCATTTTCTGCAAAAACAAGATGACAAAAAAAATCCCTCAGTTAAAGTAAAAAATTAGAGCATCTACATTTCCACAGCAGCTGGTCGGACCCATGAACGCTCCACAATAGCTACTCAATGGATCATGTGGTGACACTTTTGTCTAGTTTCCCATGTGTTTTTTCGTTGCTTCATCTTGACCTGCTTAAAGCTAATAATGCTCATCTTATCCTCAGGAATTATTTGAAGCAAACAGTTGTTGATCCCACAGGCCATCGAAAGGGGTTGGTTCAACTAAATTTGTAAACATTTTAACACTAACCTACACCAAAGTAGTTGTACAGATTGTGTTGTGATCTGGAGCAAGTCAGACTATCTGCATAGAGCAGTGGTTCCCAAATGGGGGGGTACCAAAGTGCCACAGGGGGTCGTGAAGCCCTCCTGATATTAAGGGGTGTAGTAATGCTTACGTGGTATGAGTCAAATTTAAATTTATTTATGTCAAACAAATAAATTTAAGGGTTATATTAAAAGCTAAAACAGGCTCTGTACAAAAAAAGTTTTGGTAAACTACAGAGGTCTCTCTGGATTTTTTTCTACATCTCTAAAAATAACATTTGAAAATATATAATCTTTCTTGCACGTAGCCGTTCATAAATTCCCACCGTTTTACACATCCCCAGATAAACCACCTCAGGAATGTCTAAGGCGCCATGGAGGGGATTGTATAACATTATGTTTCAGTAGGAGATGATTGTTTGGTGTAAAGTTACTATTATCCTGTCTTTAATAATGTCCCCTGACAGGAAGCCAAAGGGAACTCTGAAAAAGGTTACGCACAATAAACCCGCCTGTGCGTCAAAGCTCTGAACAATGTAGAGGGCAGCACGGTGGTGTGGTGGTGAGCACTGTTAGAAGTTGTCATGGTCATACTTGAAGATATTGATCATTGTGCAGAATATATCAGCAGCATCAGTACAAAATAATCTGTATCAGACTTCTGTCTTAAAACAATATTGGTTGACCCCTGTGGCTGAGGCACTGCCAAAACATTTGATTTGTAAGTGGTTTGTAAGACAGGAGATAACTTAACCTGCTTCCTCAATAGCTTCCACTTTAGTTTGGTGTGGTGATGCCAGCATTGCCAGCGGAAATGTACGGAAAAAATACACAGTAAGTAGCAGACCGACTGAATGTGGAAAAACAGAGGCATATTGTTGAAACTACACTTATTTTACTTACAAAAAAATCAGGCTGTTTATCATCTGTTTCATAAATGGATGACTGTTTTCCAAATGTACTGGGATTATTGGAGGTGCTGTTATTTGGTTATTGTGAAGTGGTTTTACTGGACCAGCCCACCTGAGATCAAACTGGGCTGTATGTGGTTTATGAACTAAATGAGTTTGACACCGCTGAGAATAACTCAATCTTTTGGCGCCTCCTGGTGGACTCAAAGAACCACTACAGCTTAATTTACAGTATTTTTTAATAGGTTTCATATGTTTCAAGGTTCTGTTGTTTTTCAGTTAATTCTTAAAATCCAAAATGCACAAATGTAACCACGACACTCTACAGAAACATCTGGATTCATGGATAGCTTTTTCACAATTAGACTTCTAGCAAATATATTTTGTCACTAATAAACATATGACCTAAATCACACAAAAACCAACACATGCATTTTCAAGGCCATTTTTTGAATTTTGTGTCAAAGCAAAGCACATTGACTGACGCTATTTAGACAGAATCCACTTCTTTTTTTGGGGGTCAGTGCTGGCAGAGTAAATATTCATCTGTAATCTTTGCCATGAGGTGACGATCACACTTAACCACTCACACTCCAGGCCTTTGCAGACTTATAGTTAAGTGGAAGTGTCTGTTTACAATTTTGCCAAAACAAGAAAGCATTTCCTGACTATCTACCATCTTAAACAGGAATACAGTATGTCTAAGATGGTTAGCAAAATAAAAGAAGACAAAAAAATACAAACAGAATTTGCATGTTTAATGTAAATTATAAAAGAAAACTTTGGCAACACTTTTTTTTAAATATAAGAAATATAACAATGTATTCAAGACAGAACAGGAACGAACAGTCAAAGCAGCAGCAGTAACAAAACATAAAGTCAGTTTTGGGGTTACAGTGGTCTAAAAAGTGAAAATCCACCTTCACGTAAACATTCTCACACAAAGAGGTTCAGTGTGTGTTACTCTAAAAACAGTGGAGGAAAACAAAGACAATTTAGAGGCACTCAACCTTTAACAATTCAGTCTCATTGAGGTTATTTTAGAAACAGCAGCAAGCCAATGACTTGTTGAATATGTTCAGTTTATGGTATATAAATGTCTTAATCTTAGCAGTAGCTGTTACAGAGACACATGTACATTACAGTTCAATTTTGCCAAGCTGAAACGTCTTTAAAGGAAGCGACAAAACGTCTTTGCATCGTGCTCAGGATCAAGTTGAGTCAACAAATGTGATACTGAAGTATTTTAAAAGGTTAAAATCTTCATGTAAACTTTCATACAGTGACATTTTCATTTGATAAAAGTGATCATAGAGTCTTTAAAGGGACAGTTTGGATTTTTTTAATGGGGTTGTACAAGGTACTTATCCACACTCAGTCTATTTCTTAAAGGTAATGGCGGTCATTGATGTTTCGAGTTTGGAGAAGCAGACAGGAGTACTGTCGCAGGAGCTGAGCAATGTACTGCTGTGGATGGGAGAAACAGCAAATCATATTTTAGCCAGCTTAAAAAGTCCCACCCAAAAATATCAATATCACTTTAAGTACACGTTATATTTAGATTATTTTCACCGCTTTAGCTTGCCGTCAGAGAGCCCTTTCCAACAGGGAGCTGACGCAGTTTCAACTATCTATGCTCTCTTTCAAAGCCAGACTCCACTGACAAAAACAGAAATTTTTACCTCACAGGACACAGGGAGTTGCTGGTCTACTGCTGACTCGACTGGTAGTTTGTTTTGTGTTACTGTGTGACTTTGGTGCATTTGACAAACCTTTTAAAACACTAAGAATATCTAATATAAATACACTGAGTCTGGATGAGTACCTCATTCAACTCCACTTCAAAAACCATCCCTTAATATTAGCAGCAGAGTGAAGTCTGACTCGTACTGTAGCAGTGTAGAGAAACATCTCCGTTGTGATGACCAGTCACCAGAGTACCTCCTCCACCCCATCTAGCCAGCTGCCAGCCCTCGCTCTCAGGAGCCCACACCATCCTCGAGGCCCCCCGGCGCCCGAGCTCCCACACACACACACAGCCGCTCTGACTCAGGCCCACCACGCTGGAGCTGCTGACGTCAGCTTCACACAGCCTGCAGAGCACAGTCAGATGTTACACAAGTGTATATATGCAGAGATGCAAAAATACATCAGTCCTCATCTCACCTGCCAGACCAGGCTTTGGGCGGATACACCCGAGTGGCCAGGATAGATTTTCCACTCAGAGGGTTGACAGCGACCAAGGAGAACAGGGCGGTCTTCTTCCTTTCCTCTTCCTTCCCCTCCTCCAAAAACATTTGATCTTTTGCTATGGCTTCTTTTTCTTCTTCATTCAGGGAGCTCAGCAACTGGTGCTGCAGCAGGACGAATAACACACCCTGTGCACCAACACACACACAAAAACACACACGGGGGTCAAATCATCTGAAGAGTGAGACAGTTATGGAGACAAAGAGAATTTTACAACAACCGGCAGTCCCTCTTACATGCAAAGCAAATAGGCTTACACAGTGGGAGTATCCTTGCAGACAGGCTGTGTGTGATAACTCATCTCCGAGGATGATTCTCCGCAGCAGCTGTCCAGTCTTTAAATTCCTGTGACACAAATGGTACAATTAACTGTAAACAGCTGGACTGCAAATCTAGATTTTTCTCTCACAGTTTCTAGAATCATTATTATTTTTCTCAAAGAGGAATCATGGAGTACTTATGCTGACATATTCAACATTTAAAGTGTCAAATATTTGCTCTTCATGGTTCTGATGGGGTCCTGGGCCCTGTTTTAATCAACTGTAGCTTAACTAATCCAGGCTAACACGTTGTCTCATCAGGCTAAAATGATCCTGCTAACTTTCATCCAGCTAATTTGTTTTTTTATAACGTAGTTTAAGGGATTGATTTGTCAATTCTGGATAAGTTTAAGTCACAGCAGCTTTAATTTCATGAACAATTTCAAGCAAAGTGAGCTCTGCAGTTAATTTTTTAATGTTTTAGAGCTGAAATGGCAAATGCCTGTTTTATGCTGTTGTTTTTTTGCTCACAGTATCTCTAACTTTATTTAGATTGGTTCCTTTTCTGGTGTACAAACTCTTCTTTTGTTGTATAATTTACCATTTTATCGTAACTCAGTCCAAAGAAACAAACAACTGTATGCATTAAACCTCTGTAGAAACAAAAAGCTAGATGTCATCACATACTTTAAGACCTTTTGCTGTGAGGTAATTATCAGCATCAGCAACTTTTCTGGTACAGTCTTACTTACCATACAAAGAGGCATCCACCCTCGTCTGAGCCGATCAGAGCATCTGAAAGTTCGTCCACAGGCGCGAGGGCCCCGACACAAACACCAGGACACGCGAGAGGCTGAGAGCTCGATGTGCTGAGAAAAATAAGACACTGAGATATGTGACTGTGCCATGAAGAAATAACAGAGAGAATAAATTCAACGTCAACTCTGCGTTACCTGCCACTGTCTGACAGTGTAAACACCTGCAGGGTGGAACCAGATGCTAAGTGGGAGGATGTAACCACTCTGGACTTGGACACACCAACAACAGTCTGGACAACATCCTTGTAGAGCAGTGCTTGTGAGAGGCTGGAGCACGACAGGGTCCTGTGCACATGGACAACACGCATGCAGTTATGTTTCAGACACTCTTAAAACTTCAACAACTGGTTTCCACAGGTCATGCCCATTGTTCCATTTTCATGTCTGCTGAAAAACATCTTCAGTTTAGCACTTTAAAAGTATTTCACTGCTGGACAGATGGTCTTTTCGTAAAACTAGGCTGTCTATGTAGTAGAAAGATGCAAATACTTGACACTGGTGCTACATGACCAGAGAAAACAAAGGAAAACAGCTGTGGCATTTGCTTTTGCTCGAGAGGTAGTTACCTTCAACTACCAGAATGCACCGTGCCACACTGAAACAATAAACACTCCAGCTGGTGGGTGACGTGATATGAGCTTGTCTGTTTTGACACAGGAAACAATATGGCAGCTGGCTGGTAACAAACAATCTGGAATTACAGTTAAACGGTCAGCTAAAATATGTTTCTGAATACATTTGAGGCCAGATAATGGCAACACAGCAACACACAACTTGGTTCATATTTTATTAATACTACTTAGTTTCACTGTTTGAGCCAAGTTTTTTTAACGTCCATTTTCACCATGCAGGAAACAGTACAGCAGTCATTTGCTGTTTATAAACTCTTGAATTACAGCCAAACAGTACCCAAAAATATGTTTCTGAAAACATCTTTGGCAAAAAACATGATCAGAATCTTGGTTTATCTTTAACCAGCACTGCCTTGTTTTATAGTTTTAATGAGTTTGAGAGAGAGAGAGACAAAACCAATCTCTTTCTTCATCCTCCTCTATACTCTTTGTGTCTGTGGTGGCGGGCATAAAAGATGAGCAAGAAGATCTGGGTGGAGGTAAGATGGAGGGAAGTATACCACAGTTCATTCACACATACTAACCATATTGTTATAATACAAAACTGGTTGAAAATCTTACAGACAAGTTACCAAAAATGTTTAAAGACAGGTGACTGAGTGTGTTTTATTCACCTCACTTCTCTGATTTCCAGTTGACCCAGAGTCACACACATCAGCCCAGCAGCATCCGGGACTGGAAACACATTGATCACTGGCTGTAAACAAACACAGACATACAAACGATAAATTACTGCATGTTTGACTGAACTCAATTGTGCCATATTAGAGGGTGTCATATTTGGTCCTTGAAACACTAAATGTTGAGTCAACAGTTGTTTTTGTATTTTTCAAAACACCCAAGGTCACCTTACAGAGTAAGGCGAGAACATTACTATTGATTTTAAAGCTAAATGTCTCAGTTTTAACTGTACCTCAATTAGGGCTGCAACAGATGACTGTTTTCAGTATTTAATTTGTTCTTAAATTCATGTATAAAATCTTTACAAAAATGTTAACTCAGAAGTTTCCAGAGCCCAGCGTGAAATGCTGGAACCAGCGAATGTACGGCATTCATCCTTGAATGACCATTAATCAATGACTCGCAGAAACACATCAAGCAGCACACTTCAGGGCTGAAAAATGAAGCCAACACAGAAGTGCCAAAAGCTGCAGTTCTTTTAATGCCCACATGAGGCTGGCTCCAAGAGCAGGTCAATCCCCATAGACCCCCATGTTAAAATGCCCAACTACAGTCTGGTACAAAAAATGGTTTGGCTCGCTTTTGCTAATTTCACCATTCATGACAACTATAAGTGTGTGAATTTTTACATAACTCAACTGTTTACATTTTATTTAGGCTTTGGGTTATGCCTATTTAAGGGTGGGGCTGCTTTGAGTGACAGGCTGCCTGCGGTGCATCACCACAGTCTAACAGACAGATCCACCCCTCACTCCTCCATAGCTCCACCCTCTCGTCCAAATATGTTAACTTCTGGCTCCAAAAAAACAAAATGGCGAGAGCTGAAATTCTGAACTCGAAGCTTCAAAACAGCAGTACAAAAATCACTGGGGTGACATCACAGTGGCTACTTCCATTATTTTATACAGTCTATGTTACACACCCATACACTCACCTTATTGAAGGCCCAGGTGTGTGTTAAGCTCCAGTCAGAAGCTGTAGTCTGGCTCCAGAGACACACTGCCCATTCTCCAGCTGCTGCGACACACAAACTACCTGAAGGCCCAGGCAGACAACACGCATCCACCAGACAGCCTCCTGCTGGGGCCTGAACACACACACACACACACACACACACACACACACACACACACACACAAGGATATTCGCTCAAAAATGTTATAGATGCTGCAGTTGCACACAAAAAATAATTATTTTGCACAAGTACCTTCAATGTGTGTGTGCATCTCATCATGTGCTCCTCTGCTGTCTCCACCTGCCCACCTGAGCCCTGTGACTGGATGCTGGATACAGCTGGGCAGTTCGGAGGTTCATCATCTGTACATAACGGCTCAGGTGATGCCTGAATCTGACCGGCGGGAGAGGCGGACGGGCTGGCTTGGAGGGAGGGAAGTGAGGGATGGACAGGGAGACAGAGCTGGAGGGGAGAGGGCCTGGGTGGACGGGCTATGAGGCGGAGGCAGGGTGAGAGCTGGGGCATTGGGAGAGGAGGTCAGATGGAGGGCAGTGGGGATATGGTGGGGGGTGAGTCCTAGAGATGGTAGTGCGGGGCTGGAGAGGAGAGCAGAGGAGGGCATGTGAGGGGTTACGAAGGGTGCTGATGCTGCAGGGCTCAACAGGAGCTGAGACTGGACTCTGTGCTGCGGTAAACACTTGTCTTGATTCTCATTGTCCGGCAATCTGTCTCTGGCAGGACTTGTGGTGGGTTCAGAGGATTCATTTGAATCTTTGGCAGCATTCAGATGCTGCCCAGGAGCTTCACTGTCGTTACATAACTGTGCAGCAGTGCAAGCTGTTAGAAGGCTCCTCAGGGGTTTCCTGTAGAGGGCCATTGAAGGAAAGAGGCTTAATGACAGCTTTATCTTCTGTTTGGTGGTTTGTAAACCTGCCGATCTGCTACAGGATGGAGCACACCAGGACAATCTGTTTGTTCCTCTGATGAAATGACAGATGACTCTTTTATTTGAAGTTCATCTGAACGCCTGATGATATCATCGTTTACCTGGCCTGCAGGTCTGTCTGCAAAGTTGATGTGAGGCTGTGGCTTGACAGGGTGGTCAGTATCTAGAATCACTGTATGTTGCGCTCTATTGTGATCAACACAGTCAGCAGCACAATCTTGAACCACTGACACAGATTCTGTTGAGGTGGTGTAAGTCTGACACTCTGGGTGAAGGTTTTCAGTCTGCTGCTCTCCGGGGGTTTCCGTAATATCTCGATCTAATAAACATTCAGTTAAGGACTGGCTTGTCAATTTATCTGTAAGCTTGTGCTCTACTGACATGTTTTGCAGGTCCTCAGACTGTGTAGCAGCTTGTTTTGTTTCAGTGGGATAGGGGGAGGTTGTGACTGTGGGCGTGAGGCTGAGCTGAAGTGGAAGAGGCATCACTGGGTCACTGCTGCTGTAATGAGCGTCAGAGCGGCGGCTGCTGCTGCGTGTGTTGCAAGAGGGTGACGTATAATGTTCGACCCCTGATTCCAGAGCAACCTGACGGAGCTTGTGCAGCTTTAAGGAGGCAAACTGGTCATCGGGGAGATGAAAATCTTGTGGAATGTCAAAGTATGTCAGGTTGTTGACCAGCAGGGCCGGGGGACAGAGAGGGCAGAGGAAGCAGAGACGACTGGGCAGATGGAGAAGAGGGCAAGAGGAGAGACCGCCAGCTTGCTGCACCTGGAGGACACAAAGTGAACAAAAAATTAATGGAAGGGAATAGTTTCAGAGCCCTCTTTCATTTTTTTATTTTTATATTTCGAATTTTAATAATGGTGGGCATTTTAAGGAATTTTCATATTGGAGTACTTGCAAAAAAAAAAAAAAAAATCTAACCCAAGACCAGTGTCCAAAATGAACACCCAGTGAAAATGCAGGCACTGGCACAGACTATAGAGATTAGCTATGATGCAAGCACTCTTGCAGGCTTCTTTAAAAAGTAGCCGAAACATTTTCTTTTAGTCATTGTAGGGGAGCAGCAATATAAAAAAGTGATGACAGCCTTTAACTAATTTAACACACCTTACAGTATCAAAACCTATATTAACACTAATCAATATTATAATCTTAGCAAGACAAACCTGCAGACCTTCTCCTCATTATATATCTCTATCACTGACATGCACAGAAATACAGAGTCACATTATAAAACCTACCTCTACTCATCTGCGAGGATCCGTTAGTCCTGTCACTGCTCTTCAGAAAGATGGGATAGACCTTCTCCAGATGTCCAGAGGTAGAGCTAGACCGATCTCTATTAACTTCAGAGGAAGGTTGTGTATCTGTGCCATGGGTTGACGCAGGCAGGGGGTCGTCCTGCACTGGAACAGCTTGTCCTGGAGTAAAGGAGGGCTTCGGTCCATCAGCTCCATGGAGAGACGGTGAGGAAGAGCGAGGGAGGGAGCTCGTGGGCTGGGGATCATCTGAGGTTTGTCCAAGGCCCAGTTGATGAGTGTCTAAACTGAGAGAGCTTCGTGGGGTCTGAGGTCTCCCTCTGCCTCTACCCCTGCCTCTTCTCTTCCTCCTACCTCTTGCTGGACGAGTAGTGGTAACCGTGGGAGAAAAAGAAGCATTCATGTCGATCTGACAAGCTGAGATTTGATCTGAAATCCCACTGGAGTTCTGACTGTTCAGCTCAGCAGATGTATCAGCAGACTGTGATTCCGTATGAGGACCTGAGGATGCAGGCGTCAGTGACGAGGAACCTGTCTGAGTGTGTTGGTCTGAATGCTCAAGGTTGTGTGTGTGCCTATTCAGTCCCCTGCCGCGGCCACGGCCCTGGCTCCTGCGACGTCGTCCCATGCTCAGCTGGGAGAGTATGACAGCCTGCATGTCAGGCTGGCTCTGTGACAACGTCATACGTCTTGTGGTTCGTACGTAGTACTCTGCTGGGAAAAGTAGTCCTTCCACAAGGGTACAGGAGTCCAAGAGACCCACACCCTTTCCATCATGCTCTCCTCCAACCATCTCACTTTTTTCTTCAATTATCTCAACTGTATTATCATGGCTTTTTTCAGTTCCTGTTTTCTCAGTCGCATGTTGTTCAGTATCTTTATTGCTGCTGTCTTCACACAGCCTTCTATCCTTCTGTTCTCTGGTATTCACATCTTCCTCTCCTCCCTTTATCTCCTTTCTTCTTCCATTTCGTGCGCCATCTTGTTCTCTCCCTTCAGCAGGGTTCCAGTGTGTGAGCAGCAAAGATGTTGAGTCTGATTCTTTCTTGTCTTCTGCTCTCAGCTCGATCTCTTTTTCCCTCCGTTCTCGTTGTCCCTTTATCTCTTTTCCCACGATATCTCCTGTTTCAGTTTGTCCACAAGTGTTCCAGTGTGTAAGCAGCAGAGAGGGAGACTCGGAGTCTGTACCAGAAAATAGCTCTTCACTTTCATTCATAACTTTTGTTTCCTCTGCTTTCACCCTCTCCTCACTTTCTCCTGCTCTAACATTCTCCACATGTTCACTCTGCCCCGCACTTTCTTCACTGTTTTCATCTGTACTCCTGCCAGCCTCAGCACTCCTCCTTTCCAAGCGCAGGCGGCTGTGCCGAGACCTGAGGCGCAGGGCAGGACTGGGTCTGTAACCTTTAGCTGTGTCATGGCTGGGATCTGCAGTTTGTGGGCAAGCTGCATCAGAGGGGAGCAGAAACCTGATCACCTGGCTCTTCCTGGAGTTATCAGAATTAGCTGGACCTGGAGGAAAAAATCGGATTATTTTATAATTCTAATTTACACTGTTATTACAGGCAAAACATTGCCCGCTTCTCAGAGTTAAGACAGAGTAATTCACAACCATATTAAAATATGTTTTTTGGTTTGGAATGGACAGGCATGCTAGCAATTTATGTGTCCAAACTGCATAAGACAGAGAAAGAAAGAGCAACAGGTACACATACAGGTGCATATATATACACCACTTTATCCACAAATAAATATATTGCTCCATGATGAATCTTAAGAAACTACCAGTATCTCCCTCCTTGCTTTGCACAACCTCCCTACATATTTCAAAACAGTTCACAAGCACGCTAACAAAAACATTAATTTTAGTAATCGCTGTAGTCAGTATGAGTTTCAGTTGTACTAATTATAAGGTACAGCAAATGTCAAAAACAGGATCTCTGACATGCTGTGACTAGAGCCATTACATCAACAACGGATGACTTTATAGTATAACTAAAATAGTTATATTTGTATTGCACTTATAGCTCAATGATGCTATATACACACATATTTGAAGCTACACTTTTGGTAAATAAATCTGTTTCCTGTTTCAGTCATAGATATTTTACAACATACAATCTAATAAACACTGCAGATATGTACTATGGAAGATATTTACTATCAGTACTTTGCAGCTGATTGGGACAGACTCACCTTCAGTGTGTCCCTGGCACTGAGCTTCAGTTATAGGTGTCCCATTGGTGGTGTTTGGTATCAATGAAGATGGCTTGAGACGAGGTTTAGATGTCACCTCTGAGTCTCTCTGGTCCTGATGGTTCTGCTGATTGATCCTGCTCTTTACATGTCTCCGCACTGCATCCAAACGCTCTGCACGCTGTGAGCAGATCAACATGTGTGTGTGAGACAGAGAGTTTCTACACTGGGCTTATAGAAGTAAAGTGAAGGAGTGATGCTTACCTGTAGTCTCTCAGCTGTCTTGAGGTACTCCCTTTGTAACTGTGCCAACTTCCTACGAAGCTGAAATATTAACATGTCAGCAGCTGTCAGAAGACATTGTATTAAAGATTCACAGTAGCACTTCATGTAGCTTTATGTTCAGTTACCTTCTCCTTGTCATCACAGTGCAGTGTGGTCTTCAGCTGCTGCTCACACTGCATTATGTCTCCACATAGCTCTCCATCCTGCTCACTGGACCCAAACATGTTCAGGACACACACGACTAAAAGTTAGATGTAGCTATGCCACGGCTAATATGACATTGGTTTAGTTGGTGTGACTACGTTAGTCTGTTAGGCAACGTTAGCTAAAGTAGCTAGAAAGCTAACGGTACAGGTAAACGTTAGTAAACGTTACTTTCGTTATGTTCTTTGCTGAGAGCACACCCAAACATTAACCTTAAGATTCAACGGAGAGGACAGCAAATGTATCCACACACAAACGCACTTAGTTCGCTGAAATGACAACGTGTCCATTAATTAATAGTTAGTAATTTCGGCAGACTTACAGAGGAGCCGCCGGTGTGTCCATGGAGAGTTTATTTTGATGTTCGATAATGCAGGTATCGATTTAGTTCCAATTTCCCGCGACTGCCTCAAACAGGCCTGAGCAGTCGAGCTCCGATAACTCGATCAGACCGGTCAGAGGACGCAGGTAAATGGAAAAGTTTGTTCATTTTATGACTTTAAAATTTAGATATTCACTAAAGAAATACTGTAGCACTCACCTAATAATTTTACGTATAAAACGCGCTTGGTTTAGGATGAAAAAATGTAAAAATTGCTATTTAAGATGAAGGACATTTGACTGTTAACCTTTTCAAACTGATATTAACCGTTAAACTTGACGCAAACAAGCTAACGTTAACTTTATTTTTTTATTAAGCGCTAGTTAGCTAACGTTTCTAAAAATTAAACATTTACCTTACATTAGTAGAAAACCTTTTTCCAAAGCATCACATTAAGTCACAAATGACTGCCTTAAAGTATTAAAATACATTTTAAAAAATCTGAAGTGGTTTAATCTGGAGCACGGACGGTTCACAGTAATTTCGCTAAAGCCTTGTAAATGGGCTAACATGTAAAAACACCAGTTTGGTCCTTTTAATGAAGTCCTACTCTCACATCACTGACTCAAACTATCTGTAAATCTTACATAGATGTTGTCATTTATGATATCTGTTTTCTTTCTTTTCAGGAGTATAATAATAAAATAATAATAATAATAAGGATGACAATAACAATACATTTTATTTATACGCGCCTTTCACGACACTCAACGTCACCTTACAGGCAAAGCTAGAGAAAATGACAGCAAATTAAGAAGTCAAAGAGATAAAGAATATGATAACATAAAACAAATAAATAAGAAAGTTAAATAACATAACAACAAATAAATATTCAGCAAAGCAAGTTTACAGTGAATAAAAGTCTGTGTAAATGGTGGATGTGTATGGCTAGGCAGATGGGTTTAGGAAATTTACCCACAATTAAACACAAGTGATTAACAATTTAAAATATTTAATTTTTTTTTAGAATTTTGTTGCCTTCCATATTCTTTAGACATATTTTGGAGCATTTGTCACTCTACACAGATGTATCAGTAAAACCAGGGCCCAGTCGTTCAGGAGTAGTCTGATCAGATTTTGGCTGAATAGCATCTAATCTTGACAATGGCTTGTTCAAAAGAAAGAAGGGATTCTGAAATCAGATTGGATCATGTAATCCAGTCTTGGTTTTCATCCGGATCAAACCTTACGCATGTGTTCAAAACTTTTTAGTAGGATTGGGATACCTTTGATCCACATAATCAGGATCATCCTAATCCCAGCAGAAGGCTGGACTCAGGGTGGATCTCAGGAACAAAAAATTTACTTTACTTTTAAATTGGTCAACTATATATGCATTTATTAATATTTTCCACTTGGTTTGTTTAATCATTAGAGTGATAAAGTAGACATTAGGCTACCCATTAATCCTTTCAGTACACTGAAGTAAAACCAGAAATAAAAGGATGTTGTCCCCATAAAATAATCACCCAAAGAGCTGTCATTATCTAACTAAAATGATTTAAAGTTCTAAACCTTAAGATCTCTGTTTTGTTCTCTTTGGGGGCACCTCTGGCAATAAGTAGTAATTGCAGTGTGTTTGTTGGCAGTCTGCCTACATTGTGATATGTAGTCCTATTTAGAGCGCTGGTTGTCTGGATTTTGTTTTTTTTGACTATTTGTGTCTGGATTAGTATGATCCAGTCCAATGACATTTAAAAATCTGGATAAAGTAAAATGTATTAGCTGATCCTGGACAGCAAAACGTGGGACAGAGACATTTTACTGAAATGTTTGTCGCCTAAAATACATGACAGAGACATTACCAGAAAAGACTATTTGCTGATGCAACTCACAAGCATACTGCTACTTTATCGTGATCATAAGTAATGTGTATGCAACCATGTTTGCTGAAAACAGAAGCACTAACACAACTCTTAGAAGATATAAATGACCATTTTTAATGCCAAAATAGTTGCTCCAATATATTGACAGAATTCAAAAAATATGTACATAGATGCAAATACATAGGCTACAAATAAACAGGGTGGAGCAGACCCAGCTTTCTGAACCAATTAGAGTTTACAACAGTCTTAAATGTGAAGTTGTTTGGGACTGGTGGGATGAAATAATGAAATCAGGCTACAGTCTTGAAAATGTAAACTCTACTCATTTGGCACTCTGGGCAGGCCAAAACAATTTTTAAAGCTGTTGTAATATTTCAACTCAACTGGACTCAGGTGTGGCATCTAGACATCCATAAACTACAATCTCACACAGAAAAGAGAATATACAGAAGACTATTCATTACAAAACAGACTGCATGTATGTAGAGGTAAATATGGCAGGTCACAAAAGACGAACTCTCTGAAACTGTTTACGTATGCAGGTATTTGTTTTTTCCTCCGACAACATAAGCCGAGGTAGTGTGTGCTCTTTATTTGCAGTCTGTTGCTCACATTTGCATAAAAACACATGTTTCTAGTTTGGTGACACTGTCCTGCTCCTCAGACATCCACAGGTGAGGTACTTCATGGCAGTCATGCTGACGTGCATCAGAGGACCCAGGTTAAAGAGCATGTGGTAGAAGGCATGGACAGACAGGCCTCCAGTTTCATCAGCATATTTCAACGCTACGATTGGTGTGTACAAGGGGTTGGTCAGATTACGGAAACGTGGTCTGCTTGCTTCAATCACTTTCTTGGTACACTGCAGAAGATGGACAAAAAATAGACACAATATTTGACCCACAGGATTAATCACTGATGCGGACAGACAGATGAGGCACAGTGACATTGAGTCACAGACAGCCTCTGAACTTACTCTGGCAACGTCATCAGGTGTTTGTCCCAGTGTCTCAAAGATGTCAACAGAAGAAGGAAGATAGACGTTCTTGAAGTAATGCACCGTATCAGGATCAGCGCCAGGATACTCCTTCTGCCTCACATCCTGAATCATCTTTGCTTCGAATTCTGTGTGCACCGGTCCTGGTTCAATGAGTGACAGTCTGTGGACAGAAACACACAACAAAGAGTAAACATGAGAAGACTGGAACACAACAACAAAGCAGTGTCAGATGAAGGAAGACTTGTATGAGCAAATGGGTAACACTAGTGCTGAAATCATTTATTGATTAATAGCGCGACAGAAAATTAATCAACATAATTTATTAACCCTGTCAGCATTTGGGTGTACACTGCCTAAATTAAAACAAATACACTACTTTTTGTAAAGCACCTGCAATAAACAGGATTATTTTTATTGTTTGGAAATGAGCACAATTACCTAAAGACTGGAGTCCAATTGATAGATAAATATATATAACTTTTCATGGTGGCAATCCGTGAAAATACGGCATACAGCGCTAGTGATAGCCTGAGACTAATTTTGTTTTTACTTGTGGGCAGTGCCTCAAAGAATCCATGCAGACTAAAAATAGTGGATGGTATCACGTTTATCGGTAATAACAAATAATGTACCAAATAAAAATAACATTTTATAGGATACAGCTAGAGAAAAATCCACCAATAACGTCTCATCCAGCGCTGTCGTCAGGCCAAAATTAGAGTTAGTCTGATGCTTTAATTTATGACCACACACGTAAAACTAATGACATCACCATCCGCCTCATCTATACTTTGTGTTTTGTGCTAATTAGCAAATCTTTGGGTGCTAACGTTTTGTGTACGTATGATGTACACTACTGTTCTCCTAAGTGAGCACAGCCATTAGTCCCTCACATCGCCCCACCACATTTTGAAGTGTTGTGAATGTCGGGGGGGGATGGATGAAAGCAGATTCAAAACAATACAACACTACATACAGAACAAATTTAATGTTAGCTCCATATTTACTGTTTAACTGTTCATCTACTGTTCAATACAGGAAATGACTGTAAAGAGTGCTGTCTCATTTTTAAACCACAAATGTTTCATTATAACTACTGTAGATACACGGCACGGTGGTGTAGTGGCTAGCACTGTCGCTTCATAGCAAGAGGGTTTGAACCCAGGTGGAGTTGTGCGGAGTTTGCATGTTCTCCCCGTGTCAGCATGGGTTTTGTCCGAGTACTCTGGCTTCCTCCCACAGTCCAAAGACATGCAGGTTAATTGGTGACTCTAAATTGGCCGTAGGTGTGAATGTGAGTGTGAATGGTTGTCTGTCTCTATGTGTCAGCCCTGTGATAGTCTGGTGACCTGTCCAGGGTCTCTCGCCCAGTGTTAGCTGGGATAGGCTTATGGAAAATGAATGAATGAATGGATACTGTAGATACTGGACCCTAAGATGGCGTCTGTTCAGTCCAGTGGAATTGTTCACCTGGGACATATTCTAAAGAAAGTTTTCGCCTTCCAGGTTTGCTGCTGGTATATGCGGCCCACTGAATATGCGCGTCACTGTTTCTCCCATTGTCTCCACCCCAAGGTTCCTGCTCCGCTCATTGACTCAACATTGGATTTTTAAATCACTTTTCTCGGCTCGAGTAAAGTTTACAAACATAAAACATCCATGAATCAAAATTTCACAATAGAAAGAGTCACAATTAACCTTGTTTTCAGTTTGAGGTGTCCTGTCAACATTTTTACAGACTTCTCTTTTACAGCGGTGGTCGATGGGGAAAAAATGCTTTCTGGGCAACAGCAACCATAAGTGGCCACTGGGAGAAATTGCAAGCAAGGCTGAACAGCATTACTGGGGGCTAAGGTCTCTGCTATGTCTGTGGTAAGTAATGACGGAAGTAGCATCAGTGACACTCACGTGACGTTAAATTTCAAGAGCTGCACAGCCAAACTCTCACAGAAGCCCTCCATTGCAAACTTGGAAGCTGCATACACGTCATTAAACACAATACCTGTAGAGACACAGTACATGGTTAAATTCACTTTCAGACAACATGAACAGTTTAATAGTTTGGTTCTTCGTCTTCTTCTTCTTCTTCTTCTCTGTTTTGTAGACACATCCCAGTTTAAAAAGACATACTTAAGTACTTCCCTCAGTTATCCACCCACTCCTCCACTCATCCATCATCAACACATGCATCCATCACACTGAAGCTGACTAACCTGTCATTTCTCCCTGTACTATTAAACGCCCCAGTCCACCTCCTCTCCCGCCACTCATCCTGCCTACTAACCTTGCAGTCCCATCACGCTGCTGACTACGATGATGTGTCCTCCTTTCCTTTTCTTCATATCAGGCATCACCTCCTTGATCATGCGGATCACCCCAAAGAAATTGGTCTCAAACACTTTCTTCATTTCCTCGATGGGGATGCTCTCTATCGGACCCACGAGGCCGATACCTGCGTTATTGACTGGTCAGAAAAGGAAGAAGGAAACAAACAAAGGAGAACAAGGTAGAAATTGATCAATCAGCTGGGACAGTGTAGCAATGCAACACAAGTGGGCTGCATGTCACTTACTGAGGACATCCACATGTCGGTCTTTGATGCCGTCAATACACTGTTTGACGGACTCATCGTTGCAGACGTCCAGTACAGCCAGAGAGAGAGTTTTCCCGTACGCATCCCCAGCAGCTTCCACCAGCTTATCTTTACGTTTCAGATCACGCATCGTTGCTATGACTGAACGACAGAAAGAATTGAGAGGCATTTAGCAGAGATGATTTGATATGTATGTATTGTATAATCTTAAATTTTGAAAGAATGCCCTGCTGTATTTAGTAACTCTTTCTGAAACATGTTCCTGTAGTTTTATTTTCACATTCTAAGCACCTGAATGGGTATCCACTGTACTGACTAGTAATATTTGTAGAGCTCTTATATAACTAAGATAAAATTAATTTGACAGCATATTCCATAATCCCTAGCCAGTGACAGAAGGTCAAAGCTGTAATCTTTTCTTTGTTTTAGGATGGTGAGGTGTTTATATTTTACTGTCCAATGCAGTAGTCAATAGATACCCATTTAAAAAAGTATCAGCAGTTGTACAGGGCTAAAAATATAGAGATAAATCACAATTCCACTTTTTTTTCCCATTGGAAGCTTAAATGAAAAGAGTAGCACCTCCACATTGACTCCAAACCGCAAATTAATGTACACGTTTCAATCACAATTACATCTTCGTCATGGCTTTGTGACCTGTGAACAGACATTAATCTTTTCCTCAATGCTGTTTGCCAATAGCCCTGCGTGTAAATTATGCTTGTTTAATTTCCATGGGCAGCTTCCAAGTGTGAGTTTGTGAATGGATGTAACACTCCCACAGCACTACGCCTCCAGGCTGCGGCTGTAAATAGGCATGTGATTAGGCAACCTGCCCGGGTAAATGAGGTTACAAAAAGACAATATCTGGAAAGTCAAGCTGAGTTCATTGGCTCAGGCTGCATGGAGACTTGCGCAAGATTTACACATAAACACAAACATCATGGTATGTTGAGTCAACTCCATATGTGCGTGTTGCACTTGTCAAGTACAAAATGTTCCTACGAATCCTTGTGCAGCATCAATGCATGTTCTGTCTGTGTGCATACATGTATATTTGCAGTGCTGAGTGATGCTGTCTTTGTGTAGGTTTCCTGTCATAGGAGTGAACGGAAAGAAGGGAGCAAAGGTCATGAAGAACTAGGAGGGAGACGCAACAAAAATATTGTCAGAGACATGGGATGATAGGTGAGAATGGAGGGTAAAGCACACACAAAGGAAACTATGTTCACATACATCCCTTTCCTGACTGAACCTCTGGGCTGTTTGTTCTCCTGAAGTCACTTTCTGAATAACTGAAATAAGACAACAATGGAAAAGCTAGTGCTAAACATAGTCACTGTAGTAAAGATTACCTTAAGTAGCCCTAATACAGACCTGCTGTGCTCAAAAACAGTCCTGTTACAACAGCCAGTTTACATATCAGCATTAGCATCTTGCCGTGATGCTCATGTCACCTGCCTCCTCCAGGAATAGCCCTCGCCAGCCTGTCATCCACAATGGAGCTCAGCGAGCCGGGCCATAATTAGCCTAAGCAAGGCTGTAGTGGGGCTTTAATTATTGTCTGGTGTTACATGTACCAGCCTAAGAGTGACTAAAAGGTTAAGTTGGGATCAGAGACATAATTATGTGTGGCAGCAGGGAGGCTGACTAAGCTAGGAGCTCGTCCTTAAAGGAATACTTCACTCACACAATGACCATTTATATATCAATTTTCCATGCTGTGTTAACTTGAATGTGTGAAGCAAAAGATTTAACAACAGTTATGAAAACATCCTTTTATAAACTCTCACACAACTTATCTGTCTTCTTCACAACTTCAAAGTAACATGGCATGAATAACTGATATACAAATGGTCACTTTGTGGGTAAAGTATTCCTTTAATCTTTGAAACTTAACATTTTATTCTCTTAAAATCAAAATTATATATACTTTTCACTGCCCATTTTCAAGTGCATGCTATTTTTTTCATACTGCTGGAGGAAGCTATGGTTTCCCATTAAATTCAGTATGACATGAACATGAAATAGCAGAAAAGTGAAACTTGTCTTGCAAGTCTACATGATTTTTTTTTTCAAGTTTACATAATCATAGAATGATAAAGCAATTTAAGGGCAGATCGATTTGAAAAGTCTGCCTTGCTTTACCTCATGCTGATAATAAAGCTCACTAATAGACTTTAATACAGTATAATAATTGAATAGAAACCAATGCATACTTGGAATAATAGAAGAAAAAGTTTGAAATGCACAAAACACATTAACATATTTTGCTTAATGGTCATCTGTGTTGTATAATATATACTCAGCTGGTTGAAATGTAAAGATCTCAATATGAACTCAAAAATAAGCCCATATTTACTTTATATGGCTGCTGTCTCTTGTTAACAATTTTATCATTTATTTCATGGAAGGACAACACAGTGTAATTATGCTGAAAGGAACACAATGTATACAAAGTGATGTAGTCTTTTTATATCAAAGATTAGACTTTGTACCTAGAATCTGTTTGGGAGGACGAGGATTTGGGAATACTTGTAACAGCTGAGCATTGGTAGGAAGCCAACTGAGGAGCTCCAGTGTGTATTAGACATGGTCTGATGCTGCATTGACTTAATTTATCTGCGGTAAAACTTGGCAAACTGTATTTCAGTGTTGACTCTATTTGTGACTGGTATAAGCTGCTTCCTGCTGTCTTCGCACACGTCTTTCATAAATTGTCTAAACACATGAGATCTGTTTTCCAGGCCTTAGTGACACAACCTGATTAACTGATTGCAGTAGTCTACAGAGTTTGTAACTCTGTTAGCCTCGAGGATAGGGATTGTGTGATTAGTTGACTAGTCAGTTACATATTGCTATCCTCGCAGTCTGCACTAGAAAATAATAATCGGTTTAACTTATTATCAAAAGTACTATTTTTTTATGCACATGTTTAAGTTACGTATTAGTACATATTCTGATTTTTTATTATTATTATTATTATTTTTTTTTTTAACTTTAGGATAGGCTGGTGCTACGCGATTGCATTTGTGAAAATGCCATTGTGCCTGCAGGCTGTTTATTAAAGACGTTTTTTCCTAAAAAAAAATTTTTTCTCCGTTTTTAATAAATGTTATTTGTTAACTTTTATTTAGTTTGTTGCTTTGTCATTTTTTTGTTCGACAGTGTGCAGTGTTCATAATGCACAGTGCTACTTGTTTCAGCGGCTTTTCAAGTACAATTTGTTTTTTTGAAAAATGTGACTAATGATTTCAAGTAGCTCTTGTTTTCTTATCTTTAGACTAGTTAACTAATTTAAGTATAAACTTCAGTTTAAACGCCAGGGAAATTAGTCATTAGGAACATCCCTAATCTAAGCAAATTCTCTTAAACTAGAAAACCTCCCAGTTTCACATTATGCCTGAAAGAAGTGATGCAGAATTTTATGACACTGTGCCACTTTATTTAATTATTACATATGTAGTGTGTTACCTTCTCCTATAAAAATAGTACATGTTGAAAGTCTCTGATTTTATGTTTATTGAATGTTCACGTTCTATATTAGTCTTTAAAGTATTGACAGCTCAGAAAATTATAACTTAAAGTGGCTAATATTATGACACATTTAATACACAAATTTTTGGCAGCCTAAGTATTTAACAGGTATGGTTTCTGCTATGAGGTCCCTAAATAATTTTCTTTGGATCTTGTTTACAGAAAGTTGGTTATGACCTCTGACCTCCCTGTGGGGAGAGGAAATAGTGTAGGCTGTGGAGTTTCCCCCTCAGGATTCAGTTGTGAACAAAGCCTTGACTTTGCTCCATTGTTTCCATTTATCAGTTATTCCTGGTCATTTTCTAAGATCAGACAGTCGTGTCATTGACTCTCGGTTGTTAGGTCTAAATGGGATCCTCATTTACTCTCATGTGATTTTTTAATTTAAAACACTGCAAACAGTGTATCAGTCATCTTTAGAGGAAATCCCTCTGCTGTGAATTCAGATGCACAGAAACAGCTTTAATCTGCATAATCATGTGGACTACCATGTAACACTCTGATGAGCACTGCACTCATGATGTAAGCATCTTATGTGGAAACAGTGCAGAATAAGTAGAGATAGTGACAGTCAGTTTATGGATGGTTTCAAATAAAGTCAAACTGTAACACTTTTCCTTGTATATAAGCTTTGACAACACAAATGTAGCCTATTTACATGCCTTGCCAAGCAAACTGAAACTGCAATTGATTATTCTCTGTCAATCTCTCTCTTTCTCTCTCTCTCACACACACAGAGTGCACCTACCGTGATAGCGCTTCTGCTCATCCTTGGCCAGCATCACGGCCATCCTCAGGCCGATACCGGAGGAGCAGCCGGTGATGAGCACCACTTTCTGCCCGGGACTCGCCATGGCTCCGCTGCCTCCCCGTTGTGCTGTCACACTGAGGGCACCAGCAGCTCTGCAGGATGCTTTGAGGTGAGAGCCACTGTAAGAGGATAAGAGAGACACACACAGAGAGTCACATGGACGGAGCGTAACGACAGTGGGATTATCTAACCGGAGCACGGTGGGTTGTCCCGGTCAGTCCTGTGGGAGCCAAGTCCAACTCCTTCATTTTATCCATCACAAGACAATATCCATGGTGTTATTTAAAACCCTCTGACTCTCAGTGAGGGTTGGTTTCTGGTCAACAGTGTAAAGAACAAATTGATGAGCACCGACTTTGAAGTTACATATTGATATGTAAAAGTCAGTTTCTGCTCGGTAAAGAGAAGTGGCGCCGCCCAGTGGCCAATCTGATTATTCTTCAAATCACTCCACTGTAACTCTGAATGGAGTGACTTCTCTTATTCTCAGCCAACACAAATCTGGCTCCATTATCTCCCTTATCATGATGCCTGAGGGTGTGTTTTCTTTGGCAGAGTGGGTGTCAGAAAAGTTATTAATATGACCAGTAAAATAGATGAAACAAACACATACACACACAAGCACAAACTATCTGTTTCTCTCTCTTGTTTGCACACACACACGTTTGAACACAAGAGCATAGCTGCCAGTCATAATTTTAAGACCTTGAAGCAGGAGGAAGGGCATTTGGAAATATGCCTGGAATCTATTCTCTTCTTCTTCTTCCAAAAAAAAAAAAAAAAGCAGTCAGTATGTATGTGTGCCTGCATGCAATTTACTCCTGTTACCACAACAGCACTGTAACCAAAACATAAACTTCTAATGATTATCATGCATAAAATTTTCAGTAGCCTAATCTACCTTTTACCACCCAAAGAATATACCAAATGTCTCCACATGTTCCTCTGTATTATATTACCAAAACCACAGAGACATTTGTGCATCTGCTCATTAGTTACAGGCTGGCACGCACTCATGCTTTTGTCCTCACCTTCACATAATGACCAAACAGGGTTATGCTAATTATTACAAAATGCTGCTGCAGGACTGGTGCCAAGAATAAGCTATTTCTTCCAAATACTCACATAAAACTACACTGTAAGGTGTAATAAAAACCGACATCAAGACAGCCACCTACTTTATGTGCACAGTTCAGTTTGTCAGTTATTAATACACAGTGAAATGCGGCAGGCTGTTGGTAACAATTTTGGCACAGTTTTTTTCCTGCTAAGTGTTTTTTTTTCTTTATTTATTTTCTGGTCATGTTAGACACTTCTTGTTAAAAACTGATTTTATTCTCACAGCTTATTTTCCTCCAGTATTAAGTGCATTTTGTTACATTTCAGTGTATAAAATATGTTACTATAGTAGACTATATAAAAACATTTGGATTTGATTTGATCATTCAATCATATTTGGTACCTGCTCATACTATCCTTTCGAGTTTTAGCTTACAGGTGTTCTAAAAAAAACATGTCTTCTTAAACAATACAGACTGATATAAAGGGGAGCTGGAGCAGGACAGGGGAGACCTGAGGCTCATATAGGTATCCTTGTGTATGTATGCATGTGTGTGCATGTACTGAGCTCTGATCCTGTCAGCCTCTTTCACCCTATAAACTTTTACCTATAAACTCCTAAAATGTTTCTGATACCTCACAATGAGCTGCTGCTTTTCTTTGGACTTTTCCACATTAGAGATAAAGAATGATAAACTCCTTGAAGTAGAAGGCAGGAAGCACATTCTGTTTTTTTATTGTGCCTATAGGAGGAATATGGCATATGTGTGTTTGAAGAGTGTGTGGGGTGGGCAAAGACAGACAGGCACTGGAATTTGGAATCTGCAGCAGCATATTTTTATTAGTTGGGCAGCACCGTTGTCCTGTCCTAGCATGCTTTGTGTGTATGTGTGTGTGTGTGTGTGTGTGTGTGTGTGTGTGTGTGTGTCTGCAGAGAGAGAGAGTGCAGAAAATTAAATGTGGCACTAGCTTTCATTGTTCATGCTGGATGTTTTGTATTTGGTCCTATAGAGGAAGACTTTGCATGCACGTTTATATTCAAACATAGAAACTTGTTGCACATGTGCTCAGGCATGTGTGCGTGACAAGGTTATAATATGTATGTGCGGGTGCGCACGCGAGAACTAGAGAAATAGAGAAAGAGACATCACCTAGTGCCTTAAATCACTCAGACAATAATGATGCCAATAATGACACGCGCAGTAATTATGTTTCTGCACAGCCCCACGAGCCCCAACCAGGAGTCTCCAGGGAGGGAGGGGTCACCCCGGAGGAGGTGAGAGGAGTGAGGAGAAGGGGGGAGGAGGGGAGAGAAAGTGAGGAAAGTTCTCTGCGGGTGAAGAAGGAAAGACCTTCCGACATTAAGCGCTTTTATCCCCGCTGGTCTCCCTTTTCCATCCGTCCATCCAGAAGAAAAACAGAAAGGAAAGGAGTGTGTGAGCTGCTGAATGCCGTTTTTCATCAATTAAATCAGCCTCTATGCATGCGCGCTCTTAATTGCCAGCTGGTGGAGCGCGCGCTCAGACGCACGGGCGCGAGGCAGCAGTTCCAAGGCTGTTAAAGCTCTCGCGCGCAGAGCCAAAACTTTCTCTGACTGACTTCAGGTGTCTCGCGGAGCGCAGGGGAGCCACGAGGGAATTACTGGCCGACGTATCGATAGCTTCAGACGCAACATGATGGATCGATGGGGTCCAGTGCGCGAGACATGGCTGCTGTTGCTGCTCGTGTCGGTGTTTTACACCTCAAGGGCAGGTAGGCTGAAATATCTTTGTGCAGGTTATTAGCTCGCTCTGTTCAAATGCCTAACAATGTTTTAGCCTGTAAGAAGTTAAAGTTGAATTAGTCCTCCTCCTTCCTTTTCCTCTGTTCCTCTCTCTGTGTCACATCAGCTGTCATCAGCTGTCACCACCTGCCCTCTGGGCCCTCATGAGTTCATCAAAGTTTTAAATATCAGCCTTATCATTTTAATCCTTTCCAGCAAACACACTCACTGTTGGCTGTTTGTGTGTATGGATCATGTTTGGACTGTTGATGTGAACTTGATTTGTTAGGGATAAGTCAATTCCAGACATATCCCTCCCTCCCCCCCCAAAATTTTTCACCTCTAGTCATTTTCCACTTAACTTCCACGAAAATGGGCTTTTTGACGGATGATTTTGTCGTGCCAGGTCATGCAGACATAAAGCTTATTGAACTGAACCACCATATTTCTGGGCTCCTTTAGCCCACTGCACATTTGCTAGACAGTGGAAAAGGCATAGGCCTATATGTCTAGACTTGTTCTGCCATACTTGCATCAGTCTGTGCTCTCATACAGCAGCATACAGGATATTTAACCTGTACAGCTGGGTAATGGGGAACAGACTGAGGCAAATTAAAGTGCGCTGTGCTGTGCTCAACTGTACTGGGGACTCTTGGTTACATCCCCCGGAGCTGCACTGGAGGCACATGAGGAAGACTTTATTCTTCTGGAGCTTTTAGAGCCTGGTGTCACTGATGGTTATCAGGAGTGCAAGTGTGCATCAGTGTGTTTGAGCAGGGAAGTTTTATATATCTTCTAATGTAAGACAATGAAGCCATAAAACCTAAAGAAAATCTCAAAGTAGCCCCTTAAAAGGCAACTCACTTAAATCAGCTCCTGTAAGGAACCATGGCGAAATGCTGAGACCCTCATGTGCTAGTGTCTGTGTAACCTGCATGGACCATGCATGGACTTGTGCACCAGGACAGGCCAGATGAGGCAGATTGTTCTCAAATATTAAACTGACTTTCAGTTAATTTAATGTTTCTGTTTAAACTTTGTGATTTTCATTGCATTGTCAAGTTTCAAGACAAGAACATCACATGTAGTTTTGAACTTTAAAGTTCATTCTTGACCTTGGAAACAATAGTTGAAAAAACTTTCTCAACTCAAGGTCCATTTAGTAGCTTTTTCTGGAGCTTTCAAGCACACTGCATCAACAGAGGGACTTTGCAAGTTGTTATGACATTGTAAATGTTTCAAATTCCTTTTTTTCTTGAGCATTTTAGAAAAATTCTTGTCCATCTAACCTTAAAGGAACAGTTTGAAATTTTTGAGAAAAAACGCTTACTGCTTTCTTGCCAAGAACATAATGAGAAGATCTCTACACCTCTCATGTCTGTTCAGTAAATATGAAGCGTGAGTCAGAGGCTGGTTAGCTTAGCTTAGCACAAAGACAGGAAACAGGAGGAAACAGCTAACCTTGCTCTGTCCAAAGGTCACAAAATCCACCTATCAGCACTCCAAAGCTCTCTAATTAACATGAAATATTTTGTTAGTTTAATATATTCCAAAACCAAAGTGGACACTTTGCAGTGTCTCGGTGTTACGCACCAGACTACGGTTGTGGCTGAGATCAAGTACTATGCACTAAATACCCAAAATGTGTACCATTGTTCAACATACTTTTGTGTAAATACGCAGTAGTATGTATTTTTTCAGACTTACATCACTCCCTGAGAGTCTCCTTGCCGGTTGGAGACATGTAACCGTGGTAACCTGTGCCAACCTCAGCTCTACCACTAATATAAAATAATTTTAAAACTTTATCATGCCTAGCAGAGTGAAATCATACAGTTTTTACATACTTACACTTAAACTGAAGCATTATTGATGTTAAAGAGCTGTCTTGGTCACTGACCATAGTGATTGTTGTCCTCTACTGCATTGCATTGTGGGATATATATATGTATGCAAGCATAGTGTCCAGTGTTTGCATACTGGAACATTTCACCGGAAATATTATGTAATTCACATACTGTTGGTTTGATACTTAAGTTTTGGACATACTAAAAAATCTCCTATACAGCATGTCTGTATTGAATTTTTGGACACAGCCTATTTCTTGACTCAGGGAAGTAAATTGCTGGAGTCTTGGAAGTTCTTTGGAAACTTGGGAAGACAAACTTTTAGCAGGAAAGTGAATAAGAATATATTTTTTTCCCCCAAAATATCAAACTTTTGAAAAACTGCTTACTGCTACTTTAAAAGTTGAGTTAATTCCTGACCTCAGAAACAACATTTAGCAAAACGAGTTCAACTCAAGATGAGATCCACTGATAAAGATCATGTGAGATGACCGAAGTTCCAGATCAGGAACTAAATGGACCTTGAGTTAAAGTTGTTTTGTCAGTCACATTTCCTCATGTGCTTTTACAAGCCCAGAATGTCAACAGTTCTCATCCCACACTGAGAAAAACAAGGAAAAGTCTTTAAAAAAACTCACGTCCCACATTTTAACTTCATTACATCCGTTGTTTTCCTCATTTAATGGCTGCTTTATATGCAAGTCAGCATCCCACCTGCCTTTATTCAGGATCACAACAGCGATTTACTGTGAAAGAGTCAGCGAGCAGGTGACTTGGCAAAGACTCCACCATGTTGCCTCCACGTGCTGAGAAAAAGCTGAAAAGCATTTATGTTATGTCCCGGCAGCCTTTAAAGAATTTCTAACAATCTGGCTTTGTACTGAAGAGTAAAAGAAAACTTGCCTACTGGCTATTTTATCATAGTTTATTTGATCATGTCTTAATAAAATATTAATAAATAAGATTTAAAAAGTGAAAACCAAGTTGAGACAGAGGTTGTTTGCTTTTTTCCCCCCAGTATATCACACTGCATCATGTTGTAACTCACACACATGATCTGTGAAACCTCACTCTGTCTGTGAAGGTCATTGCTGAAGTGAATAATGTGACCTCTGGACCTTAAGGGTCATCTGGGGTCAAACTAGGTTAAGGTGTAAACCCTGTAGCCTCTCACTGCGGTCAGAGAGCACATCCTTGTAAACAGGAATGTCCTTGTACGTAATGCCCCAGGTTAAGAGTAACACAGATACACAGAAAAACAAACGTGTACACATACTTAAACACACATGCAGTACAATGTGGATTTACGTTTAGCTCCTCCTCTGTGGCTTTTGAACAACTCTATCATAACACCCATAATTAAACTGTCTTCCGTTACATGTCACTCTTGATTTTTTTTGCTTGTTTTCAATTGCGATCACACACCTGGCTGTCAGCAGGTTGCCTGTGAATTATGACGATAGTTTTCCGAGCAATGTGGTCAAGTTACGGTCAAATATGTCACTGTGTGTCCTGAGGTGATTAACACTCTTACCTGGCTCACTCTCTGTAGGTAACTTGCACATTCAGGTAACTTTAAGCCTGACCCTTGTTATTTATTGGCTTCCAAGTGTTCAGTTAAATCATCTGGTTGCCAGTGTGATGCAGCTAAATTAGATTTTGTTTAGTTTGAAGCTTTCCTGTCATATTATGAGCTAATTGCTTCCAAAACTCCAGTAGCTGAGAAAAACTCAGAAGCCAAATCCCCAATGGAGATATGTTTGTATTGGACACAATTTATGTCTTGTGTGATGTGTTCGTACAGAAAGTAGTGTGATGTTTAGATAGTGGAATAAAAAGTTACATCAGAGCTCTGTTTGATGAGAAAATCAGACTCAGTTTAAGACCTGTATCCTCCATCTGGTGAGGCTCTCAGCCAGGTAGACACATGTTTCTAAGAAGGAGATACCCACCTCACCTTTCCAGTGTGTGTTGCTCAGACTTCATTGTCTGACTCCAACGATGACAACTAAGCTTCAATTTTAACCCAAGCACATCATTAAAAGACTTAAGGTAAATATAAGTTGCTGCATGGATGTGCAAAAGTTGAACATTTAAAAAATGGTGCTCCTCTGGCCACCTCCCAATCAGTGATGTAACAGCAGGTGTTGATTTGACAGATGATGGGAAACACCTGCTGTGACATCACTGAATGGAGCCAGAGGCACAACAGTAGTGGTTTTCTACCACATGTGAATCAATGTGGAAATAATCTTTTTGAGATATTGTCAGCCACGCTAGCAGCTTACCTCCAGGGATGGCAGTGTGTGTCGGCTGGTTCGCCACCATTGAATGGATTGGCATGATTTTTTTTGTACTGACATTTATGTTTCTTTCAAGTTGTATTCAGATAACTGTGGTCATCCCTTAGCTTTTCATCTAGTGGCATCATCAGGTCAAAATTTTAATCTGTCCAATATTTTGCTTCAAAACTAATAACATTCACATCAGCCTCAGCTGTACTGTAGTTTTAGTGCTAATCAGCAATTGTTAGCATTCTAAGGGGCCACACACCTGCCGCGTCTTTAACCGCCTGGAAAACGCAAGGTCGGGCGCCGGGTGCTACTCTCGTGCCTTTTTTGAGCCAGCTCCAAGAGCACAGCAGCAGGTTGCATCTGAGGTTGCTAAGCAATCTTAACAAGCACCATATCAAAGCCTATTTACCTGAAATCCTGAGTGCAGAGCTGATCTTCTTCCAGGCGCTGTTTATAAGTGTGTAGGTCTATTGTCTGTGGGACAGATGAAAAGCTTTGGTGGCCCTGCACCAAAATAATCAACCTTTCTGTAGTTATCACAGACTGATATTTATGAAGAAGGAAAAGATATCTTTCTTCTGTGATTGGTTGTTCCTCGCCACATGACATGCGCTGCTGCCTTCCCAAAGTTGAACTAGGTTTATCTCAGGGCGCAGCTGTCGTGCCCTGAAAAATGGGCACTCGCCTCGTTCTTTTTATACCAAAAAGGTTCCGCCAGTATGTTTAATCCTACACGGTGGAAAATTGGCCACCTCAGATCAACTCGCCAATTCGGCTCTGTGTCTAAACGCTAGCATCTTGCCTGCAAAATGGCCCAACATTCACCGAAAATCTGGCAGTGTCATAGTCCCAATCACAACTAATGTTAACCTTAGGAAAAGACTGAGACATGGGCATCAGCCATGAGACTATCTCTGTGTCCATAATCACGTGGATCTTTCTGCTGAACTGGCATCCTGCTAGCCATTGTACTAGCCACGCATCGGATAAAACACTGGACAACCTCCGTGCCTGGATCAGTTTCTAATGGGATACCATGAACAAGCAGAAGACTCGGGGTAGAGGGGGGAGGAGGCTAGTGCTTGATGGTGAAAAAGACCTGGTGTGATGTAGGAATGTGAGGTGCTGTCCTGTTCCTTTTCGTCCTGCTCCACAGAGGAATAAACACTCTGCATCAATGCTATACACCGTTCAGAGGTGGCTGCAGAACAGCGCTGGTCATGTTCAGGAAGAGTGACCATGTGGCCATCTTGTTGAGGTCAAGATTTGTAAACAAACCATGACGCATGCCTAGAGATGGAGCCATACAGAGCCTGGAGCCTGTTCCAGGACCTCACCTACAACGTCACTGATGACATCAATGAATTCACTGAGTCTGTGGTAGATTTGGTTTGTAAAACAACAGAAGCAACCGAAGCAAAGACTAAAGGTAAACTATTCCACAACCAGAAACCATGAGTTATCAGAATCATCTGGAAGCATGAACAGTTGTAAAGGAACAGCCCACAATGTAAGAAGAGGCACAAATGGAAACAGACTGCAATGGACAAGTTGAAGTATGACTTCTCCTTGTATGACTTCATGTGACAAACAAATGATAGATTGATAGATTGATTGATTGATCGATCTGTTCCTTTGGGGAGGATGGAGATAGTGTGGGCCTCACCACTTTTTACCTGCCAGCAAAAGCTTCATCACTATGTGTGCAGAGCTTCATCAGTTTCCATACATGTGCCCTGACCAAACAGTGGGAGTTGCTCAGGAAAAAACAAGAAGACAGTGACAGTCCTTTTCATAGAAATGCACAAACCAGAGGGAGGTACCACTACCAGGAACATAATCCAGGTCCTTGTGGTGGTGGTGGTCAAGTTTGTAGCCCCTGCTCCTTATAAGAGAAATATTAGTAAAATACTGTGTTTACAGTGCGTACGTTTTTTGGAGGAATTGGTCTTTTTACTGTTTTACAACTGGCCTTATTAGTTACAGCCAAGCTATAGCCGTCCCAAGCTCCTGTTAAATCTTCTCCCGAGCCAGCTTTTAGATCAAGTGTTTGACTTTCAAGATATCCTACAACTCCAAGGAGACAATGAGGGCAGATTCTAAAATGGAGTTTCTGTCAAGAGAGAGAATAAGATGAAACACAGACTAGAAAACTTACGCAAGAAGTCAGGATTTAGATATCACGCAGTTGTTAAATGAATCGTTTTTCTCTCTATTATCAGGTCACGTGTCAGTGTGTCAATTCATGTGTGTCCAGGAGCACCATGAGTCAAAGAGACGGTGTCTGTTTTTGTCTGTGTGTTTAGGAAAGAATAAAACGCAGGTGAAAGACAACCACAAAGAGACTGCTGTCTATGTATGATTTTTTGTCAGGTTGTACAGTTGCCGACGGGGATAATGCTTCCCTCTGCTTACCAAAACAACGTCCAGAGTTGCCTGCTCAGATGACAGATTTGGAAACATTTTTGTGCAGTGATTGATGAGAGCGGTCCTTGAAACTGACAGTTTGAACAGAATTGTTTAAATTAGGTTTTCAGGTCAGTTAGAGCGGGAGGGGATGAAGGCGTTCCTCACCACAAACAGAACACAACAGGAATGAAACTGATAATACAATGAGGTCAAGACAGTATGTAAGCAGTAATGCAGCTGGATGCTTTGTTATTGTAGAGTTATGATTCTGTGGCTGTAATGTTTTAGTCTAGAGTGTCTAATTTTAGGGTGCCAAATGTGTTTAGATGGAAAATGTAGCATGAGTGTGCTGTGAGTTGAGTACATTTTGTTTAGCATTCATCTTCTTTGACCCATAAATGATGATGGATCATCTTTATAACAGACACAACTCGCTTTAAAATCAGAAGTCAATAGCAGTTACCTGGAGGGAAAATGGCGGTCTAGCCATCTGTCAGTCCACCACTCTGGTCCAGGCTGAAATACTTCAACAACTTTTAGATGGATTGCCATGAAATTTTCTGTGGACCTTCATAATGCCCAGAGGATGAATCCTATATCTCTGCTCAGCCAAAATCACCACGTGTGGCTTTTTAAAAAACCTGCTAAAAATAGCTGATAGACTCCTTTCTTGTTGCCAGTAGGCCAGAACTATGTAAGAGCTGCAGTAGATGAGTATGATGTTCTGATTTTTTTTTCTTTTACTGATGTGTCACATGCTGCATATGCAAAGACACAGGAAAACAGATTTGTAAACTGTAGAAAGCAGCATGAAGGCCACTGAAATTGTTACAGTGGTAACTTTTTTTATAAGTCTCTCAAACTTGGTACCGACTAGTTTTGAGCAATGTTTGAGCACTGCTTGGATGGAGATGGACAGTATTTAGTGGTGGCGTGTCACTGCATCACGCCAGAAAATTAGCTTGTCCACCATAGTGTCATATTTCTGTCACTGCTGAGCAGAGCTGATGAGTTGCTAAATACACGAGACTACTGCAGAGTTGTTGTCTCCAGGAATTAATGCTGATTGTAACCTTTCCCAGTAAATACGAAAAGACAGTGGGTTTTTTTGTCCAGTGGAAAGGGGTCTGTAATGACTTAAGTGATTCCCTGACTTGTCCTTTAGCACCACCATAAGGTTTATATTTGTGGTTTTGAGTAACACGTCTCAACCACTCACCTATTGGATGGATTGCCATGAAAGTCCATCAGTCTCGGCTGTTTTTTGAGATTGGTGCTGAAGAGCAAGTGTTTAAACATCAGAATGTTTGTTAGCATGTTAGCATGCTGGTGTTAGCATTCAGCTCAGTACAGCCACACAGAGTTTGTACAGTCACTGTAGACTCTTAGCCTTGTTATGACACTTCTCAGTGACATTTATCAAACCATTTTTTGTTGTTTTCTGCTGTAATTGAAGTCAGATTTGTCCTGTTTTACAGCAAATACAGTTGACTCTGATGCAATGTCTATGTTAATCCCTTCTTAGTCGATTCAGACAGCCATCTTAATTTGTTTAAAGCAAAAACAAGATCTAGCAGTGGGAATAGAATGATTGAAGCCACATTTAACACTGTCTGTATTAATATAAGACTGAACTCATCTGAATAAGAACAAAAGCTGTTAAATCACAGATGTAGTGATCAGTTAACTAATAGTTCATGAAATAGATCAAACTGACAGACACTAGGGAGTGTTTTCAATTTGTAATGCCGTGGCACCCACTGACCTGCTGTTGGCTGCAAACATATCAGTTAGATGAGCAGCAGTAGTGATATAGGGAGGAAGTAGTTTAATTTTATTGGTCTGCTCAGTAACATCCATTGGTTTGTAGTTGGCACTTTGTTTTTTTTTTTTGCTTGTTTAGGAAACAGTCTCGATGTCCAGAAAGGTATTTTATCACTGGTGATGCTTATTGTTTCATGTGATCACTACATAGTCTTCACTGCACTGCCAGGGTTCTATTATGAAGTTTCATCATGTGTCTTTGCAATGCATCTTTGCAGCATGTGATAAGCTTTTGCTCCAGCTCAGAGTCAGTTAATTTTTTTTTGTCCAGATGTTTCAACCATCACTGCACGTAATAAACTTGACTTGACACAGGATGTGGTGTGTCACTCCGTAAATTATTTTGTTTGATCAAGTGAAGCTGATTTAATGCACGTTAGACTTCTAATTTAGGCCGTCTGCACTTAAACTGGCATGTTTGAAAATATAACTTTCTCTGTGTTTTTGCCTTTCATCCAAATGCAAACTGTGTTTTAGCTCACTGAAAAGTAGACTTTTGTAAAACTCCCTCCTGGGTGGGGGTTTTTTTTTTAGAAACTCTTTTTTCAGTGTTGGCATGTGGACAGGGAAAATTGAGTTTTTGGTTTGTATCATCAAAGTGTGTGCCAGTTATCTCCTTTGTGAGGTGTCACAAAAGAGGCAAGGTTTTGGACAGTGGCAGATGTGGCTAAAATAGTTCTGGCTCTAACCTTGCTAACAGACTTTTTTCATGTTTACACATAAATGCACAGTTACTCTTCAATTATATTGAGCAACAGAGGAGTGAGAATGCACAACAGAGCCCACTGCTCCATGTAGCCTTCCAGCAACAGCTTTTGGAGACTTTTGATTGGCCAAAATCTTTTACTTCTTCTTCTTTGCTTAGCTTTAGGGTTAGGGTTATATCGCCGCCTGTTGGTTTTAAATGCTCTTGAAGGTGCTTCAATTGTGTTTTTGAGTTTTTATTTTGACATTTGGAGATTTTTTTTTAAACAGCACTTGTGATGACGGGAATTTCTTTGGAGATGAAGGAGGGAAAACCCCTGTTTTCAATAATACCCATGCATGTGTGGACCAAGCAGCAACCTCGAAACAAATGAAGCCAACATAGAAGTAGCAAATACTGCACTTTATGGAATATCTACTTGAGACAGTCTGTCTGCCGATTGGCCTCTCACTCATATCCACCCCTGGCTCCTCCACAGCCCCAGCCTCTAGCCCAAATATGGTCATTTCTGGCTCCAAAAAAACAAGATGGCTACAGCCAAAATGCCAAACTGTAGGCTTCAAAATGGGAGTCCACAAACTACGTCCATTATTTTTACAGTCTATGGTGTGGACTAGGTCTTATAATGTATCATGTGGTACACTGAGATTTAGGAAAAAGCACATAAGTAAAATACAGATTATACATCTGTACATCAATATCTGATCAGTTATTGGGCATTTATCTGCAAAAGAAATTATTGCGCTTTGCACTCTGTCTGTGTGCTATAAATTTGTCTTATGTTTGAAAATACGCTCACTCTTTGTTCCCCAAAATCAAAGTTACTGTATGATGCAACATCCAACAATAATAGAGCACAGGGCCACAAAAAGCAGTGTGTAGCTGTCCGAGAAGAGTTGGAGCCCCGTGACTGACAAATATTGATGCAGCCTTTGATCTGTGTTTGAGAGGAAGAGTGACTTTGTTGGAATGAATGGCTGTGAAACCCTTCGTTGTTCATTTGGATCAAGAGGAGTCGAGATTACGGTGGAGATGTTGGGACATGAGATGATGTGTGATTTCGACACGAGTGCCACAAATTCCTAGAAGGAGATAAAGAGCATGTCTGTCTGTCTGCTAGCTCCTTATTCTCTGTCACTTATATTGAAGATTCATTTAAGTAAATACATATGTGTGTGTGTGTGTGTGTGTGTGTGTGTGTGTGTGTGTGTGTGTGTGTGTGTGTGTGTGTGTGTGTGTGCGCCCATCAGACAGCAGGAGAGGCTATCCAGTGTGTTTCTTTGATCAGAGCCAGCTGAAGTGGGAGGAAAGAAAACATATGGTCCCTACATCCTATTCTTCCCTCTGCGCTCTTTCTCCTTCTCTCCTTCTCTCTGGTTTTCATCTCCCTCTTTTTTTTTTTTTTTTTTTTTTTTCATCTCCCTCTTTTTATCATTCTCCTAGTTTAGTCTCTGTGGAGAGTCGTGTCAGATGTTTGAGAAAGACGCTTGAGAAAATCAGCAGAAAGAGATAGCTGGAGAAAGAGTAAAAGAAGTAAAGTACTGTAATGACAGACTCCTGGGGCAAATCATCTGTGGGGGATCTGAGCACTGGTGTGTGTGTGTGTATGTGTGTGTGTGTGTGTGTGTGTGTGTGTGTGTGTGTGTGTGTGTGTGCAATGCAGGAGGCTCGACTAAACATTAGTTCTTGTTTCTGCAAAAGGCATGTTATTGCATTCTTTGCCATCACTGAGTTAATGACAGACTAATCACAAACACGCACATTTAACCCCACATGTACACTAAAAAAAACAGTCTTCATCCATACACACACAAACACATAAACACACACAAACACAGACACACATCTGGTTTCCAGAAAATCCATAGTCTTTCCAATGTGGTGCCTGTTAAGTTGTCTGTGTGTCTGTGTGTCAGTGTGTCGCTGTGTTGTTTGTTCTGGTGCGTCTGCTTCACTGCTCCACTTTCTTGTGCATCCTGCATGTATACATGTGGAACCTTAAACAGAGATGGATATCTGATGAAAGACAGTGGCATCCACTTTACACTTAACTGCTTAACTTTCTTTTGTCAGCCAGTATAACACATCTGTGTATTTCAACACTTGTAACCCTAACCCTTGCATCATTTGTCCGTCCCCCTGTCCATCCATCATCAACGTCATTACAGGATTCAGTGTTTGACATATCAGTTGCATAACTTATGTAAAAGTGATCCCAGTAAGTTCCACAAAGTGTGGTGTACAGGTTTTAGTTTTGGAGACAGAGAGCGCTGGCATTGGATTTGAAATGAGGTAACTAACTCAGTATCGGGGGAGAAAAAGTCAGATTGATGCACGTCTGTTTACAGTACAGTCAAAAAGTATTGGAAAGGATTCGTCTTTGTTTTGCCTCTCCACTTAAGCACACTGGATTTGAAATGGATAAATGACTTTTGATGATGAAGTGCTGATTTTTAGCTTTAAATTAAGGCTAGGCTAGGTAGAAACCTGACAAAAATGGAATAAAAAAAAAAAAAAGAAAATGGCAGAATTTGAAGATACACCCTCCTCCTGCAGCTTTCCTCTCTCCCCTGTGTCCCAAGCCCCTCCCACCAGATGATTACAGGCGTATGCTCACGCCTCATACAGTAACACAGTGTTTCCCATACGTTGATTACTTAATCTTATTTCATTGTACAGCTGCACACAGTTCATTGACTCAGCCTCCTCTTGCCTTGCTTTCTCTCTGTGTTTATCAGACAAGAATTAGCAAGCTAACGTTAGCCATTCCACAGTCCCTTCGCCTTGCTCCCTGCTGCTATGGATGGACTGCTTCCCCAAGAGGAGAGCAAGCAGCAGCTCAGAAGATGTAACTTCGGTCAGTGACTGTAGTGGTTGGAATTTGGCCAGTGCTGGGCTGCAGTGCTGTGTCTAACCTGTTAGCTGGAGTCTGTGCTGGCTGGATTGGTGTTGCTGTCACAGCTTACTGGGGGTCCAACTTCGGACCTGCTGCCAGCCTTCCTCCAAGTGAGACGGTCTGTAGTGGGGGGAATAAGTAGGAGAACACACTGTGATTTGAGGCTCTAGCTAATGTTAGCTGGGCCTACATAAAAGTGAACATTACACTGCAGCCTTGAGCTTTTAACACCAGTTATCAGAACGCTAAACTATTAGCAACATTTTCTCTCCATCTCTGAAAGGCTTTGTCGATAATGACGTGTTTTATATTTTTGTTGTCTGACTCTCTTTAAGACTCTCTTTTTGATAGGCTGCTTTTCTTCTTTGGGTTGCTTTGCAGTGTAGTCAGTTGTTGCTAATGCTTGAATAGCAACTTTCCCTGCTGGAGTACAGTATCTGCCATTGAATCAGGTTTTCTCCGAAGGGATGTGCATGTGCATCTGCATTTGTAGAACAGCCAATAGGAACTCCTCTCTAAAATAACCTTCGACTGGTCAAAGTCTTCTGTCACGGTCTGGAGTTTCTGAAGCCTAAAAACAGAGGTGCAGAGGTCTAGTGCTCTCTCAGTCCACTTCAATAACAATATGTATAAAGCCTCTTATGAGATTTTTGCCCAAAGAAGCCAAAATTAAACTGCTTACCTGAGCTTTAAGGATGTTTACATCCACACCAGATGAAGGGTTTGGAACTGTATCCCTTTATATACACCACATTTGTAAAGGATAAGGAGACACAGGTCAAATTAACATAAACTTAAGTGAAGTCATCATTTTTAGTAATTGTCATAAATTGCAGTCAATGATTAGGACCAGCAGACACTAGCTTCCTCGGTGATGCTCCTTCATGCCTCTACTGCAGCCTACAATTGCGAAACTTTGTATGTAAATGGCTACAAGTCCCACATTGTTCACCTAATAGGAATGTAAACAACCTCAAAGCCCTTACTGCAAAGTCAGCACTTTAATCTGTCCAGTATTATATGATTGTAACACAGCCACATCTATCTATCTATCCACTGTAGTTGAATAGTTGAGTCTTGTTGTTGATCTTTGTGTTTAAACTACGGTTGCTCTGCTTTATGTTGAGGCTTAAATTTGACATGCTCTGCGTGTGTGTGCATGTTGATCATGGTGTCCCCTCACACCACAGTTTAGAGCCTCGGGATAACAGCAGCAACTAATGAAGACCAGCACACCCCCTGTGTATGTACAGCCCAGTATATATGCACAATATGTGTGTCCACTTTATTGGCATGTTGTGTTGTTCTTGTACATTCTAGCAATCAGCGGCAGAGGGGAAACTTTACCTGATACATGACCTGATGTTTAAGTGTATATAGAGTAAGAGCAGAGAGTTGCCTTGTCTCGTCTTGTCCTCTGCTGCATTCAGATGTCAGATCATTTCTTGGTATGTACGAGTGAAACCCCTCTTCTTGTACACACTGCTTATGGATGTCAGGAGCAGTGTTACCTTAAATCTCACCATCGCTCTAACATGTCTGAACACCAGGGGCTACCTTGTAGCCTATTTATGGCTTTATGAAAAACATGTTGGCAGCTTGTCATGCCAACAATTGACAACAAAAATAAAACCACTTTATACTGTATTATATACTGCAACTACAATGCTACAGACATACAGAGTTACTGAAAAGAAAAAAACATACATTTAGCAATGTGCACAGGGTTTAATAGTGCTCAGTTAAAATGTGTTTATGGGAATAGACTTCTGATATAGAGAGTGAAATGGGAGGGAGGATTTTGAAGAAATAGTCTGACAGTTTATTTGTCGTATTGCTGAGAGCTATATGAGAAGAATGACACAAGTTCCTGGCAGGATATAACTGAGTTTATCGGACCAATAGAAGAGCAGCAGAACCACACAGAATCCTCACCCCTAATACATTGGTCTGAGAACTACAGAGATGCGCAAAGAAAAACCTTGAATCACAACCGAACCATATGAAATGCAAACCAAAAGACAGGCAATGTTTCTCTCATATTTCGGAAGGATAGTAATGTTGTGTTGCAGTTTTTATTGAATGGTTTTCATCTTTGTCTTTCTATTAACAAACAAAATTTACTTTTATAGATTGATACCACATTTACATCATAGTATGTGTGTGTTAGATATTGGCTCGGCTGCAGGGCTGGCTAGCCAACTGAAAGATGAAGACACAATAGCTAAAGTGTAACCAGAGAACCACTTTTCAGTACCCTAGCCTACAGGCTAATAACGGGGCTCTAGGAGTGCCCATAACAACAAAATGGTAGCAGGAACTGGCTAGTTAGCTCATAACTGGGTGTAACTTGAGGGGCGTGACTCTTCAGCCCTCCTTTTTAGTCTCTCATCCTTTTTCCACCCTAGATCCCTCCCCTTTCTGAATCTGACCCATCCAGCTGAACTTTGGGCAACATCTTCTTTTCATGAACTCCACTTGAGTCTCTCCCATGTTAGTCCTGCAGGGTCACTGCAATATGAAGCTGCAGTGGCTGTGACTCAGAAGGCCGAGCGGGACTTACTGTAATCAGAAGATCGGTGGTTCTACCCCAGCTCCTCCAGTACGCATGTCAAAGTATGCTTGGGCAAGATACTGAACCTCTTTATACTCCCAGTGGTTGTTCCATCAGTGTGTGAGTGTGTTAAAGCTGAGTAGCAGGTGGCACTCTGTATGGTAGACTCGACCATCGGTGTGTGAATGGGCGAATGTGACATGTAGTGTTAAAGCACTTTGAGTGGTTGGAAAACCACAAAGGCGCTACATAAGTGCAGCTCCATCCATCCATCCATGTACTAGCTGATAAGCTTAGCATACTCATTTTTGTGGCTGTAGTGTGTGATGCCATATTTTATTGCATTATATCATTAAGTTTTTTCCAATATTTTTTTCTCCTCCATGTATGTAACTGATAAAATTTAAAAAATACCTTTAAATACAATGCAGGCCAATACATCACCAAGACCAAGTGTAGCTTCAGACTGTACTGCAGAATTGAATCAAACCACACAAACATCTGGAGCAGTAGTCAACAAGAAATCCAACCTTTTACTGTAACTGGGACTGTTATATTGCGTTGTATTAAACTGTGCAAGTGTTTTTCAAAGTTTTCTGATCACTCAGTGTAAAGTCGTTTATCCACATGAACTCCGCACAATGCTCAGAGAACCAGGTTCAGACTTTGTCCTGAGTTTCCCTTTTACACACATGTATCACAGGAGAGTGTCCAAGTCAGAAGCATTCTCACCTACTGGAAATACTTTGTTTGGTCTGGAGCTTGCAGGAGGCAGGATATGATGCAAATTACACCGCAGTCACGCAGCCGGTTTATAATTGGTCATAAACAACAGAGTCATTGTCGTTCCTTGATCTTGTCTGACAATTTCTGTTTCTGTCCTTGCTGAGAGAAGTTCCAGAATTTCATCATCTCTCCAGTAAGATATGTTTTTGCAGTCTTTGTGTGGTCCATCTACTTTACCCTTGGATGTTTGTTTTCTTCCGGTTTCAACCAAGCCGCATGATAGAAGCATCATCGACACGCCCACGTGTTTGCTGTGAATTATCTGGTCAGTGACCTGCTATATTCACACATGGGCTTAATCGAACTTTGTACCAGGGAGCTGGCACGGTAAAGTCCATTTAACATCCGATCCAAGTGATTCTGACATTTGCATTCTCTCATACAGCCTCTCTGACTAATGCCTGGATAATTTCAGGTTTGCAGTTCATGTGTGAAAGGGGCCCATGTTTTAAGTTGAAGCTGCAGTGAACAATCAGAGCACAAATCCCTGAAAGCAAATGTCAACATTTTACAGACGTTTCTCAGCTCATAAAGCAACAAAAATAATTGGGAGTTTTAGGAGTGCAGCATTAGCTGTATCGGTAAATAATATGGTGCCCTGCAAACTATGGACAGAATAACAAGCTGACAGAATGCCAACAGGCAGGCTGGCAGACAGACATACGGACAAACAGATGGACAAACAAACAAAAAAGGGCGACAAATACATCTGGCGCTCAGACTCAGACATTATGCCAACCTTTTGTGTGCGTGTGTGTGTGTGTGTGTGTGTGTGTGTGTGTGTGTGTGTGTGTGTGTGTGTGTGTGTGTGGCGGTGTGTGTTGAAAGGTGCAAAGCAGATGGAGGGTTTACGTAAGCCCCAGAAATACGTGTGAAAAGGAGCCACACCAGTAGAGGCATGCCCTCCTCTCCCCTACCATCTATTATTTCTTCTAGTCTCCCTCTTTTACCCCCTTCTCTCCCTTTTCACTTTCAATATGTTGCACATTTCTCTCCCGTCTCCTCCCCGGTCTCATCTTTTACATCCCATCTTTTTCTGCTTAGTCCATCTCACAGATCTCTGTGACCATTGTGTCTGCAGTGCTCAAAAGAATGTGTGTATGCATATGATATGCATTTCTGCTTAAGCTACAACTGACCACATCTTGCCTTTAGAAATGTCTCTTTTTCTTTCTGTGTTTCTGTGTGTGTGTGTGTGTGTGTGTGTGTGTGTGTGTGTGTGTGTGTGTGTGTGCTCTCAGGCGCAATCATCGTCAGAACACATGTATTCTTCATTGCCCTCTGGTATTAGTCTTTGTTGTGTGATGTTGTGTGTGTCAGTGCCAAGATGGGCGTTATCAAGTGATTACACCAAGCTTCTGCAACAAGTATGTCTCCTAGAAAGAGACAGGCAGAGAGAGAAAGAGAGAGAAACAAAGAGCACATGGTTTGACTGATTAAGTATTTCATTAGCTTGTTTACAATGTAGCTTAATTAAAGGGCCTTCATCGCCCACATGTCTCAGAGGTAACATCGCACAAAAACAGTTTTGTTTATTCACAGGACATTGTCAGTTTGTTTGTGTATTTTTACCATTATTAAGGAAAATCCATGTTTTTGATGTTCAAATTCAGCAAGTCAGTTATTGGGTGGGAAATGCACAGTGGGTCCATCAGAGCTTGTTTGCTAAAAAACAGCTGTTTGCTCAGCTGATTAGAGGTTAATAAGAGAAGGTTTTGAGTCAGAAAACTCCACAAATTAGCTAAAATGGGCTAAAAGGCTCCATACAGTATGAGATCCATTGTTAATGTAAACCATATTGATTGGTAAAGCTTTAGAAACAAGTGAAACTTCTCAAACATAGTTTTAGTCAACAGTCACCACTGTCCTAAATTACTGAGCGAAGTATGTTCAACTAAAGGTATCCATAGCGGCGTATAAAAGTAATGGATGTAGCCACTGTGACGTCACCCATTGGTTTCTGGACTCCTGATTTAAAGCCTTGAGTTTGGCATTTTGGCTGTTGACAGCTTGGTTTCTTTCTGAGCCTCTCAGTGCTGGCCTGGTGTAACCAGAACCCTTCTTCCCAACCTTAACAGGGAGAAGAGACTGTTATCCAGGTGGCTGGCATCTTTAATGATTCCCCTGGTCTTATTTTTGAAGCATCTGATGTTAACATGCTGTGTGTTCAGCTGAATCAACCTCTCTTTGCAGGGCCTTGCGGTCCTGTTCAGTGCTGTTTCCGTACCAGGCTGTGATGTTCCCCTGTCAGGACACTCCTGATGGTGCCAGGAGTAGATATTACTCTGTATTTGAGGGGATACTGAGAATTTCCTCAAGGGTCTAAGATGAAACAATCTCTTCCTGTTTTTTTCAGTGTCAGTATTTCACAAGTCAGTATGCAGCACCCAGGTCAGGTCCTTAAAAATACTTTTACCTGTTGTCTTTTAACTTTATCTTATTTCCTGTATGCTGTTTGAAGTATGATGGTGAGTGTGTTTCTTTGTGTTCTGTGTCATGACAAAGTGTCACTGCTGCTGATGTGGTGATATCCAGCTCCCACAGGGGCTCTGTAAAGCTGGGGTTGGGGCAGAAGGTCGACCAAGGCAGCACTGGCTAAAGGCTCTTTCAGAAAGGGAGGCCGGAAATTAGTTGGCAGCAGCTGCAGAAAGTGAAGGAGGATTTCGCTGTCACTCACAAAGACAGATATCACAGATATCATTTTTTGCTGCTGCAGCTTAAATTTGATCTTGTCAAAGTCTGCCATTGGAAGCAAATCACTGCTTGCCAGTGTTTGATTCTGGAGAGGCCTCCGCAGGTCACTTTCAGGTCTAAAAGGGCCATAAACTTGGCGTTTTTCTTTCAGTAGCTTAAACCTTGAATGATGTGCAACAGCAGATCAAACACATCAATCTTCTCAGTCATACTGTGTCTTGTCTCTTTACAGCCAATCCCATTGATGTCCTGAAGGTCCTGGAGCTCTCAGAGGACATGGAGGGCGTGTCATTGGAGTCAGGACTGTGCACCAGCAGGCAGGGAGGAGAGGAGACAGACCTCTCATTTAAGATCGACAAGAAGATTCAACTGAGCGCCCCCACCAGTCAACTCTTCCCTGGTACATTTCAATGAAACTCTGTGGGGACTTGTTCGAGGAAGTAAATAACCACATGTGGGTATGAATGTGTTAAGTCACTGAGAGACTGCGCCCTAATGAGTGTGTGTGTGCATTCCCTCTAGATTCGCCATTCCCTATGAACTTCTCAGTGATGACAACAGTCAGAGCTGTGAAAGGCTCGCAGGTCTTTCTCCTCTCCCTGTACGACTCGCAGGTACGCATCTTGCACGCTGAAACCAAACTTGTTTATACCTCTGCTTCTGTCACTTTGCATGTTCTGACTGTGTCCACTATACATTTTTTTTGAGTAAATCTCAGTAGAGTATACGCAATGAAAGCCCAAGACAGTTACACTGCATCACTGTTTACCAGAGGGAACTTATTCACATGTTGAGGCTGTGGTGATGAGCTGGTCAGTATATTGAGATAAGTTTGCTTTAGATTGCTCTGACCTCTTCTTTGTGTTCAGCGTAATACCTTATTATCTCAATGAAATGTACAAAGATGAATGTATACATGACACAAAGCCTGGTGCTTGGCTGGTGAGTCAAAAAGTTAATTTCAGACACTGGCCATATCCCATTTACACTGATTAACAGACAGTATATTCCAAATATAAAGAACCTGAGTTCACTAGCGGACATTGTCAGTGGATTTTTTTAAGTTGTCTCGCATGAAAAAATCTCCTTTCCCATTAACATTTTATCAAGTCATCCCTCTCTCTTTCCGTCTCTCAGGGCACACAGCAGCTGGGTTTGGAGGTCGCCCGTTCTCCTGTCTTCCTATACGAGAACCATGAGGGTCAGCCACCTCCAGAACTTTATCCCACCTTTAGAAAGATCAACCTGGCTGATGGCAAGTGGGTAACAACACACAATCACACACACACTCACACACAGGCCCCCATACACATACTTTTGTGTCTGCCTTGTATTTATATTTTGACATAAACTTCAGACACAAAACCTTCTTTGAAAAGAGGAAATAAGTGAATTTCTTCTTCTCTCCTTCCTGCCAGGTGGCACAGAGTAGCGTACAGTGTGGAGGGCCAGTCAGTGACTCTCTACCTGGACTGTGTCAAAGTGGACACCCTGGACCTGCTCAGAGGTCACCACCCCCACGTCAGCACCGAGGGGGTCACTGTGTTTGGAACTCGACTACTGGACGAAGACGTCTTTGAGGTGTGTGCATTTACCATGTGTTAACGTGTGTTATGTAATAATCCATGGATGGGGTTAACTGGATGGAGGTGAAGCTGAAGTGTAAACTAATTTGGCTTTTGTCAAAACTAATAAAAAACTTGGCAAAAAATCATAGAGAATAAGAACACACAATAAGTTCCTTGTGTGTGGTAAGGAAGTGTCTCTACTTGTTACTGCTTGTTGCTTTTATCCATCAAATGAATAAACATAAAGGCTCGTCTCCTCGCACTGCCCTCCAGTGGTCATGATGATGTACTGCACTTTTACCTCTGCTCCAAACTTCAAATTCATTAACTTTACAAAGCTGTGGATGATTTAAATGTTTGCAAAGCTCAAACCTATGACAGATAAGTGGGCTTGTAGATGCCATATAATCTTAATTATTCTCCTAGCTTATCGTTAGTTCATGCAGAAATTAACACAGTCCCACGCAAGCAAACACAATGCTGCAAATTACTCACAATACGCACTGGAAAAATCTAACTGTGTAAAACTCTTTATGAGTTCTGTTTCTGTTGTGTCCTCAGCAGTGTGGAGGTAGATTGGCCGATCCCAAGTGTGAACTTTGACCTTTGTTTTCAGTGCAATGTCAGGTGGTCCATCTGTTTAACTGAAAAACGCCCATCCCATGTTTGGCTTGGACTCCCGTCCATGTGTATGGATGTGTGAAACAGAGCAAAAGGGAGAAAGAGTTTGTGTCCGTCTGTTGACTTAACATGCTGGCACCACTTGAGACTGAAGCTCTGGAGACGATTAACTACAGAGCAACAATAAAAGCAGCCCGTTAAGTTACTTTGATCTGACTAAATGAACACATACAGTCAAAGATACAGACATGGGAGACAGATGCATGTGACATGTTCTGCATGTAATTAATGGCATGTTGTACAGTGAGGAGCAGTGACATCATGTGCATTCCTGGTATGGTTTCACTGATGTAGAGTCACAGATTTGCTTAGTTGTGTTTGTGTGTGTTATTGTGACACAGGGAGAGATCCAGCAGCTGCTGATCGTCGATGACCCCAGGGCAGCGGAGATGTACTGTCGGGACTACATCCCAGACTGTGACGCACCTTTGCCTTACAACAGCATACTAGTAGAAGCTGAGGAGGTAAGCCCCCTTCTTGCAGCCAATCACAGAAGGCAGCGAGAGAGAGAAAGTTGAAACACATGTCAGCTTGAACCCTCAAAGAGCAGAGGGATCGTAATCAGTCTACCTGTCTCATTCCACACATAACGCACGCTGTGAGGCATCTCAGGTGCTGAATGTTGTAAATCCAGACTGTCGTTTTTAAAGCAAAGGAGCCCCCAAGGTTTCATTTGAAAGAGGAGAAACTATTACAGGTGTTTATGTACAGTTTAGTAGGCAGATATGACAAAAAGACGAATGGTTTAATTATTTTTCAGTCATATATTCACACTAGAAAACCATCTGGGCAACATAAATTAAAAGATCACTGTGGGCTGTGAGGAAGCATTTACTGCTTGGAGAGTTAGTCAGATATGTTGCTCAGCACTATTGGGTTGCCATTAAACTGTAAATATTTGCATGTGCAGACTGTATTTGCATCAAACACACACACACACACACACGCCCAAATATTTTACTGAGGGCCCTCACCTTGGCCATTTGTAAGTGTCTGTTGTCCCTAGTCCCTAGTTTTTGCCCCCCACCTTTGGCACCAGTTGGCCCTTGTCAGCTTTTTTTTTTTTGGCTGATTCAGCATGTTAAATTGGCGTAGGAGATGGCAAAGCCTTTCGGTGAAAAATGTCACTCTCATGGCAGTACAGCTCAGTACATGAGGAGAGAAATGGAAGTGAGGGAAGCAAGCAAACAGCTTAAGTCAAAAGGGAATGAGATTGAAACAAACTTGTTATATAAGGTGATATTATTTGTCTAGCCATTGAGCTCTTTAGCAGAAACGTGTTATAATTGTTTGTGTTATTGTTCGCTGGTGCACAATAAATATCCTTTGTTTTTTCAATACCAGGTAGTGTTGTTAACATGCTAACTGGCTAACTAGCATCTTGAATCTGCCTTGATGGTCTTCTGGTTTCCCTTTTTTGAATGACGAATACAGACTACCACTGCTTTTTTTTAAATTTCCATGGCACATCAGTGTCACAGTTTCTGTCCAAGCACACCTCCTTCCTAAACAATCAAACAGAGCCAGCGGCCTAGCACCAGGCAGAAAATGGTAAGCAGCCAAGAAAAGGTCAGTGAGGATATTCACTGATTTAGCCTCATACTGATCGCAGGACTTTGTGACATCAGCAAGTATCCTACTCTTGTCCAAAGAATCAGTATAATATTGTACCTATCGAATGTATGTGCTTGTTGGCTGGTGGCTGTATTCTTTGCGGTGTGTTCAGGTGCAACTTTTTGGCCTAGACAGACGACATGAGGTGATGCAACAGTCAGCCTTCGTTGGCACTAGTTCTCTGATGTGAGTTTGGTGTGTCTGGGCCTTAATAGTTGCAGTTAGAGAAGCATCACTCGTGCACCTCCAACTGTTTATTTCCTCGCTGTCTGTATGATATTTCAGCTTTAGAATAAAGTAATAAATAATAAAAAACTTCTACGGTCCATTGAGCTCTCACCCTCTCTATCTTACCATACTTCTCTCTTTCTTTTTATCTCTGGCTCTTCACATTACAACACGCCACATGGTGTTGTGGTCCAGTATACTTTGCCAGGTTCTATGTGCCAACGCTCCAGACTCCTGGGAAACATTTCAAATCGTCTTCCGCTGCTGCTGTTTGATTCATCATCTGGCTTACAGCTCAGAACTCTGCAGGATTCCTGATTTATTGTATTCACTTGTTTTATTGTAACACCACCAGAAATGCAATCAGCAGGAAGAAGCCAATGGAAAACATGGGATTTAGACACTCTAATGACAACTCTGATGAAGCCGTCATGCTTAATAAGGCTATCCTGACAGAGCCAAGAAAAAAAGCTGAACTGTAGCTGTGCCATGTGTGGGCTGTGCCATGTATTTCTTGGCTCTTTCATGATATCTTTCAAGCAATAGAGAACTCAGTCAGACAGCACCGCTAGAGGAATCTGATACTTCAATAAGCATACTGTATGTCCTAAAAGTTACATTTCTGTTTGTTTATGTCAGTCACATTAATCCATGTCAGTGTTCTGTGTATGTGTAAACAAAATGTTACATGTGCTTACAATCAAGCATCATCTCTGCTCTGATTCATTTCTGGTCCTCAGGTGGAGAGACCTCCTAAGAAACATGTAGTGGAGGAGTTTGAGGAGTTTGACTACAGTGACCTCTACGAGGACATTTCAGTTTCCACGGTGACGGCAGGTTCTAATGTCACTGAGTATGAGGTGAGACTCAGCAGCAGGAGCTTGGCTTTTTGTGCCTATCAGTGCTTTTCTGTCCCTCATTTTTTGTCTCTGTGTATGTTTGTCGAACAGATCGTAGAGTACGAAGACTATGACAACACAACAGATTACTACCATGTGAATGAATATGAATACGAGGAAGAATACGATGATCGCTACGGGCCGGCAGAGAGAGAACGGGAGTACTCCCTTAACGCAGAGGTACCATCAACACTATCACACGCCAAGAATATGTGCAGTTATATATAAAGGAATCCTGTGTAAAGAGAATAAGCTACCTCTCTGTGTCTTTTATTCATTTACATATCCATCCTCTCTCATTAGGATTTACCAGAGAAAGGACAGAAAGGAGAGCCAGGCATCCTGGGACCGGTGAGATAAACACAAACGCAATGACACAGGGCCTTGATTTTGTCTTCAAAATGTTTTGAATGCCAACTGAAATGTGTCCACACAAGGTTCTTACACAGTATGAAAAAGTATGGAGTTTGATTTTAGTAATTTCCAGGTCTGGATAAGTATGGAAAAATATTTTTGTTTCCAGACAACTGCCCCTGTTTCGTTTTCTATAATGTAAAATTTAGAATTTCTATAAATAAATTGATCATATAAGCAGTTTTTCATGGCATTCAAAGCAGGCAGCCAGTGCAGCCAAATTGTATACTGCTGTGTGAGAGATTGCGGGCCAGAGAAATGTTGTCGACTGAATGCACACTCATACACAGAGCTGCCTCTACACCTTTACATTACGGCCTACAAAACAGCTCTGCCCCAGGTGCCTTGCAACTAGACCAAATCTGGACATCTGCCATCAAATTATATCTTAAAATTTCATCACAAATAACCAAACATTATGGTTGTCTGAACATTTATGAGTCAGCAGTATTTGAGTTATCAGAAAAGTAAACGTACCTTTTCTTTTTAAAGAAACCTTTGTGGCTGTGTTGTTGTTTCACATAAACAAGGCTGCACAGATGCTGTGACATTAATTATTTATTTTTTTTCAACTCATTTTAGTTTCTTATTTATAAAAGAGACTAAAAAATATGGGAGGAACACTAATATAATATGACTTATTAAATATGTTAAGGGAAAAAAGCAGGAGTATAAGTCGCATCGGTTGGTGTACTTCCTCTTTGGACAGAGGTGTTCCACAGAGGCTGTCGTCCCATTGTCTGTGTAGGAGTGTGTTCCGAGGGCTGGCTATTTATACTCAGATGTCAGATATGGTCTGAAAAATCTACCAAGAAGTTTGGAAAAGTTTGAAATGAAAAAATGTGTCAGAACCCTGTCCACAGCGTCAGGTATCAAAAACTGTCAAGTACCAGAAGACAGACATTGAATGCTTTGTCAGATTCTTAGTTTTGTTTATTTATTCTTTGATCAGATACAAAGTCACCACATATTTCCTGATTTGTATGAGGCAAATAATTTCAGACATGAGACAGCAGTGATTAAAAAAAAAAGTTAATAGAAGTCTGTTAACATTTCTTGGAAAAAAATAATATGACAACATACATATCATCGAATTATATACATTTTTCTGTGGTCACATAGATTACTGTTGTAATCAGTGATATAAATAATTTCATGGCAGTAATGGAATTACATGATTTCTGCATCATTATGAAAAAATACGTGTTTGATTTGCTGAATAAACCAAACACTGATATTCCTGGCTGCTTTCTAGAACATTGAAGGGGGTGATTTTTTGTAATAGGCATCATAATGCCACCAGTGCCTTTCACACATTGAAAAAATGTTCTGTAATACAATTAATGAAAGTAAAATGTTAATCGTCCCCACTCAGTACATCTCCTGGTGACACTGATTTTATAATATCCCTGATGGCTTCAAACACTCTGTATTGATTCAACACCAAACCAAAAAGTTAATTTCTGTGAAAATTTCTGCAGGGAACACAGATTACAGGACCACACGGGCCGCCAGGACCTGAGGTGAGTGAACTTTGCTGCATGACATGAGACATGAAACACATTTTTCTTCAGTGTTCAGATGAGAAACCTGTTTTGCATGTGTGAAAGGCAGACACACGTGCAACTGCATCAAGTTTGAATGTGGAAATGAAAGCCTGCAATTATGTATGCAATAATTGATATAATTCTATCAAAGTGAGCTGACTTTTGTGTTTTTGGTCTGTATATGCAGGGAGAGCCAGGGCCCTCTGGAGTCACAGGACCAGTGGGACCTCGGGGAGACCCCGGGGAGCTGGTGAGGACTGTTTTCTGTTTGCTGTGTGAGTGACTGAGTCCACCACATGTCAGCATCTCTCTATAACTGTCCCCCTCTGTCCTCTCTCAGGGCCCTCCTGGGCGGCCGGGCCTTAATGGAGCTGATGGGATACCGGGTCCCCCAGGAAACATCATGCTCATACCGGTAACATGAGGATCCTTCTGTGATGCCTGAAGCCTTACAAGCTGCAGTGGTGTTGCTATAGCAGTTTTTTGGTCCTGTTAACTCTTAACAGAGCCTCGGGGCACGTGGGAATGTGTGAATGTCGTAACTAAAAAATGTTCTGGCTCAGGATTGTTACATCACCTGGCCCTCACTTACCTTTCCAGAAGCAATATAAAACACTTGCGCTATAAAGGTGTCAATCAAAATTTCAACCATTCAGTTTATATTTTCAGTTTTTCTGCCTAATTGTTGTGTCTAATGACTCTGTTTACTCAGAAGGCACACGCATGCTTCTTCATTAAATTCATCTCTTTAAAACTTAATTGGGTGTTTATTTGGGTTGACATCTGGTGACTGTGATGGCCATAACATGTGATTCACATCATCACATCATACAGTCCCCTCGTGCCCTGTATGGAATCATCTGCATGTTATGTTTCCCCACCAAATGATTCTTTCTTTGATTTCACCCATCTGCACCTTTTTATTAAAAAACTTGAATAGCAATGCTGCGTATTGGCCACTGGGTGGAGTATTGAGTTTGACTTGAAAGCATATTGTGTGTGTGTGTGTGTGTGTGTGTGTGTGTGTGTGTGTGTGTGTGTGTGTGTGTGTGTGTGGGTGTGTGTGTGTGTGTAGTTCCAGTCAGGTGGTGATCCAAAGACAGGCACTGTAGTTTCTGCACAGGAGGCGCAGGCTCAGGCCATCCTGCAGCAGACCAAGGTACACAAACTCCTGAAATATTACTGCTACATCTTAATCACAGTCTTAGAGCTGATGTAGAACCACTGCAGTGTGTGTGTGTGTGTGTGTTGCTAGCTGACTCTCTCCTTTTGTTTGCCTCTTCTAGCTGGCTATGAAGGGACCTCCTGGGCCACTTGGCCTCAGGGGACGACCTGGACCACTGGTGAGTGAGAGATGTCCACTGTTTGATTTTCTCCTGAATCAGAAGGTGCATAGATGCAGGTGAAGGATAAATAATTTATGAGGGGTTTTTTTTTGTTTTGTTTTTTTAAGATTATGCACAATAAAACAATGTAGTGTTTGGTCACGCACACTATTCTGGTACTCAGTGGAAAAATAGATGATGTTACAAAATTTTGAAAAATATCTAAACCACCTGAACATTACTGGGAAACATAGTTGACGTGATACTGTTCTCCACAGTGGGGGAAAGTGTACATTTTCTCAACTACTGTATTAATGTGCAGTTTTAAGTACTTTTACCTTACTTTTCCTACCTATTTTCTTTTTATGCTATTTATACTTCCACTCCACTAATCTCTCAGGTATTTTAAAGCTTTAGCTACCAGCTACTTTGCAGATTTAGATTAATAATACAAAATATAAATCAACTAATAAACGCTGTATTATTTTAGGTTAATATACCCAGCAGCAAATAAAGTGAGTCAAATTAAATTACCAGCTACCACCCCCCACCACCACTACACACACACACATTCTCATTGCCTTATTATTGGTGCTGGTTATTTATATTATTGTGGCGTATTCATTATGAATATAGTCCATCTGATGCTCATTTTGTTTGTTTGCAACTGTAGCCAATATCTCACAATCTCTATCCTCATTCATATTTTAAGAAGGTACTAATTCTATTCAGCAACAAAATAAGCCTAAACAGCTGGAAATCAAAACAGTTGTACCGAGAGTTGTTGTACAGAAAGATAACACCATCTCATTTAGTTGCATTGGTGTGAACCAGCAGGTTTTAAGAACGTGGCAGAACAGCACATTGTAGATAGTCGCTTGTTTCAGCTCATCTTGTTCTGAATCTTTGGTCTGAACTGAGCATAACAGAGCATTTGTATACTGTGATATTAGTACTTTTACTTAATTCAAAGATTTAAATACTTTTTCCACCACTGCTGCTCCCCAACATGATGAAACAATCCACAGTTTAGACCAACAGATGCAAACAATGGTTATTGCGCATCAGAATATTACCTATTTTAACACACTAATCTGCAGTGTCAATCTGTCGACCCTAAAGCAAAGACCGTGACAATCGCTGCATATTAAGGGCCTGTGTCTGCATAGAGTTTTTAAATTTTGTTGCAGAAGAGCAGTGGCAGGGCACTGGGGGAGCACTTCATCCCAGAGCTATGCTTTGGTTGTGTTTCTATGACAACAATATCTTGACATTAACATTAGCTAGGTAGCTAACATAACACTACGTTAACAGTGGTGTGACTACACAGATAACCACAAGCTTACAACACATAAGGTGATAAAAGCAAAACAATCAACATTCAGGTTTTAGTCGCTCTGCTGTCACTAATGAGCTTTTCTGTCTTTGTTGTGATAGTTTCTCTCCACCATATCATATAGCTGGGGACAGACAGTAGCTAATGGAAGGACAGTGACGACACCAGCACCTTTCTGAAAAGTTCAGAGATGCTGGGCGCTGCACTTTGTCTCTAGGTGGCTATATGTGCTATTTTCGAATCGGGAACATTTGAAAAAAGGTTAGGGCACTCAAAAAAAAAGTCCTGTGGACACAGGCCCTAAGTTCCTGTAGTGGAAGAGTATTATATCAGGTCACAACACACACAACCGTGACTTGTTTAAACAACTGAACTTTTTTTTCCCAGGGTGCACCAGGTTCTTCTGGGCTGAAGGGGACCAGCGGAGATATGGGGCCAATGGTGAGTTATCTGGTTGTCAAGGCAACACACTGAGCACCTCATGCCTTTTGTAGAACACTTGAACTCTATGTGAACATGCTCAACTGCTCTCTTTGGACCTTTTCTCCCCAGGGTCCTCCAGGACTGCCAGGTATCGCAGGTCAGAACGGACGACCCGGGAAAAGGGTGAGACTACTCACTGGAGTCTTTTAGCTATAAATATCACCTTCTACAATCTGTATATATATTTTCATGTCACAGAATGAACATAACATAGTCTCCACAGCTCAAACACATACAGTATACCAGTGGGGACTCGACCATGTCTAACTTGTTGTTTGTGTGTTTATTAGGGTCGAGGAGGTGCAGATGGCGGTCGTGGTGCGATAGGAGAGACTGGAGCAAAGGTGAAGAAGAACTGATGTCACACTGTTCACTTACTGACTGCTCTGTCTTCTTAAATTAAGAACTAATCCGTCTCTTTTTCTCAGGGGGATCGAGGGTTTGATGGCTTGCCAGGTCTCCCTGGAAACAAAGGGCATAAAGTAAGTTATCTGGCTGAATGAGTGAGTGGTGTTAGATAATTTATAATACCAACTTCCATGTGTGTGTTTTTCTCAGGGGGACAGGGGTAAGCCGGGCCCTCTAGGTCCTCCTGGAGAGTCGGGAGAAAAGGTGAGAGGTCACTGTGGCCGTATGTATTAATTTTTTATGTAGGTTTGTGTTTCGGTATGTACAGGAAGTATTAATGTTTGTGTTTTTTCACAGGGCTCTGAGGGGCCATCTGGGCCAAGAGGACAGCCCGGTGATGCTGTAAGTGTGACACACAAACAGTAAAAACACAAACATATACAATAAACAATCCACTACAATTGTATTTAAAGTGTCATTAGTCTAAAACACAACTACATACTTATTTTATCATATATGTATATGTGTGTGTATATATAGGACCCTCATACACAATGCATCCCCTAGCCCTAACCTTAAACTACATGCCCAACACCAACTCTTACCCTAAATTTAAACCTTAAAGAGACCCCAAAATCCTGTAGTGCTATTTATCAATTGAGATTGTTTTGGTGTCAGTTGCAGAGTGTTGGAGATATTGGCTGTAGAGATGTCTGTCTTCTCTCAAATATAGTGGAACTAGATGTCACTTGGCTTGTGGTGCTCAGAGCACCAAAAAATGCATTTCAAAAACTCAACAGCAATGTCTCTTTCCAGAAAACAGGACCTGGTTGCTCAAGATAATCCACAGACCTTGTTGTGAACAGTTTCATGTCAAAACTATTGCTATTATTGTAAACATTAATGGCGTCCTCCTCGACTGAGCTGTAACGTTAGCTAGCTCAGTGGTGCTAGGTAAGCTAGCAACAGATGCAAGCTTCCTTCTGCACAGTTTGATAAAAAGAAAATAGTTCCCACATGAAACTGCTCACAACAAGGTCTGTGGATTATCTTGAGTAAGTGGGTCATAATTTCTGGAAAGAGACATTGCTGTTGAGTGTTTCAAATGTATTTTTTGACGCTTTGAGCTCAACAAGCCAGGGTGCCATCTAGTTCCATTATAATTGAGAGAAGGCAGACATCTCTATGGGCGATATTTCCAACACTCTGCAACTCACACTAAAATAATCTGAGTTGATAAATAGCACTACAGGTAAGAGGAAAAAAATGTACTTTTGTATTTGCAGTGAACTGTCCCTTTAAAGCAATAGTTTGACGTTTTAAGAAACATGCTTCTTTGCTTTCTTGCCAATAGTTAGGTGAGACGGTCGATACCATTCTTATATCTATACTGTATATATAATATGAGGCAACTGGTTAGCTTAGCATAAAGCATGGACAAAGGGAAACAGATGTAGGCTGGCTCTGTCCAAAGGTAACGAAAGGTGCCTACCAGCACCACTAAAGCTCACTAATTAGCTTATTTTATCTTGTTTATTTAATATCTACATCAAAGTCTAAAATGACATGAGAGTGGTAGATATTTTCATCTAATTTTCAGCAAGAAAACAAATATATTTTCTTAATTTTTTATTCTATGATAACCCCTCAAAGAGGTATATGGACAAAGTTACAGATGTAAGCAAAAGAAATCCCATGACCTCTAATCTACTATGAGTCCAAACTTCAACACCAAGTCTTGGTTCTTTACCACCACCGTGAAGAAGCAAGGACCAGCCAAAGCAGTCAGACTTTACTCTCCTCAGTCCTAATATCTAATATTCAAATCGGTCCTCACAAAGAGAGAAGTATAAGGGCACAAACACTCCATTACATGCAATTACATGTCAGTATATGTAACTGTTGTGTATATTTCAGGGTTCCAGAGGTCTGAATGGCCCCAGAGGTCGTCCTGGTCCCCCAGGCCAACCTGTGAGTGTGAATTGGAAACACACCACCTCTGCACACACACACACAAAACACACAACACCCACAGTCTCACACATTAATCTCTACCTTTGACAACAGTTAAAGACATAAGATACTAGTAATTATCCCGCTATCTCGTCTCTGTGTTTACCCATGCGGGGAAAATACGCCTCTTCTCACCACCAACATAAATCCAGCTGCTGTGGTGTCGCTAATAGATATTGTCACATGATAATGCTTCATTATGATGTTACTGTGGTTCTCCATTTGTTAACATGATGTTATGTAAGTCTTATCTCATCTGATAAGATGACTGTCTCTCTGCCAAATACAACATCTCCAAACACCCCAAGCGATTTCTTTCCAATTTGCATTTGTTGAAACACAAGTAAGCACTTGTAAGAATCTGATGGAACCAAGAAGCGCTTTTTCATTTTGTATAAAATACATATTTGCACTCGATGTTGGTTAATTAAGCATAAAATGCCTCAAGCAAAGAGGGGGTGTTGCCAAAACCAACGGGGTGGCTGATAATTTTCAGTTTCATTTCGTTTTTGTCCCAGGAGGCTCGTGTAACAAGCCTCAGGAGAAGTTCTGTTAAAGATACGAGGCAATGCACCCGCCTTATATCTTTTCTTCAGACAGGAAAATAAAATCTTTTTTAGAAATAGAGGGTACAGCTGTAAAATAAACCCAGTACAGCGGCATTAATACTTGTAGCATCGAGTAGGCAGCTCACAGTCTGCTTTTTAAAAACATACATTCTCCTCCAGTGTTGTATTATTTTGTAATAAAAAGCTCTGGTGCTTTTACTCAAGGATACAGAGGAAAATAATCAGTCCTTTCCATTAACTCTTCTTCTTTCTCCTCACAGGGCATCCGAGGAATTGATGGGGTTCAGGGCTCAAAAGGAAACATAGTGAGTATTGTATAGGTAGTAGTAAAGACATTAGAGTCTGCTAACAAACAGGTTACGGTGACATAATTTCCGGTTTGTAACAGGGACCTCCAGGAGACATCGGAGCCCCTGGACAGCAAGGCAACCCTGGGATTGTGGTACGAGCAGAGAACAAATACTCACAGAAATAACACTGTTGCATAAAAGGATGCATAGAAATAAAAATACTCCGTCTCTCCTACAGGGTTTTCCAGGACCTCAGGGGTTAGTAGGGCATCCAGGAGAGAAGGTGAGACATGTTTATTAGGAGTCTTCACTTCAAGGGTGAAGGAGGTCTTAAACCGATTGACTGATCTTTGTTTTATAGGGGCCGCAAGGGAAGAAAGGGATGCAGGGCTTACCTGGAAACGATGGGCCCGGGGTGAGTACAAAGATGTTTCTACTCATGTTGCTGAGGACTCTTATTGATACAGTGCCTTTAGTCCCTAATCCTAACCTTAACTTTACAGCTACATGTCCCACTACAGATATTAACATGTCCTCTTGTCAACAGGGTCACCCTGGAAGAGAAGGCACTCCAGGTGAAAAAGGACTGCCAGTAAGTCTGTTATATGCATCTGTCTGTGTTTGTGCACAACATACACATGCTGTGTTGCCGTTAAAGGGTAACAGCCTGGACCCAATTGTCCTTTCTTCTGTGTCTGAGTGACTAATAGGAACAACAGGGTTTTTTTAATCGCTCCAGTATTGAGTAAGACAGCTGCAGCCAGTAACAGCAAAACAGGTTGCAGTGTTACCACTCGGGCTTGTGTGCACGGTTCGCTTGTTTTTGCCATTTACAGTTTCCGATTGTTATTCTAAGTGTCTTACAACATTATGGAAAGAATCCCTAGAGACAGATATTTCTGTTTAAGAGTAAGATCCTGTTTGTTTAACCAGAAACAGCCCCGAAATTGCCTTCGCCAAACACACTAGACTCCATTTAAATAAACATTTAAACATCATAAAACACGCTTCATTCAAAGTTAACAGAAACCAAATGAAACTCACAAAAGCCGTCTTGGTTCATTTTTCCACTGCTCCAGCAATCACTAGCTCTGGTTTTTGTGGTTGATTTGGATGGTGGTGGCACGTGGCTGCGAGTCACTCATTGGTATTTGGAAACAACTCACCAGTCTGTAAACTCTCCTCTCCTGCTACTTCTGCTGTCTAGCAAGGTCGAGGTTTTGAACTGTAAATATCAGTAAACATTGAGGAAAAGATGGAGAAGATGGCACCGTTTGAACTAGCATCCCAGACATTGTACAGGCGTTGAATAATAAACTGGACGACCTCCTTGCTGCATCAGTTTCCAACAGGATATCAGGAACTGTACTAGCCTTTGATTCACAGAGACTGGAGAGCAGCAGTGAACCAGGAGGCTCTTTTATGCTGATCTGACAGAGCAGAGGAGAGGAGGAGAGGAGGCTGTAAGGTGGATGAGGAGTGGTGTGTCGCTGAGATTGAGAGGTGCTGTCTAGTTCTTGCTGTGGATAACTGCTATATGCCAGTCAAAGGCGGCACTGCCTGTGTTTGGGAGAAGCAACAATGTAGCTATGTTGTTGGGGTCAGATGTGTGGAAAGCCAAATCACTCTGCAACCAGACACCACAGACCATCATCCAGAACCATCTGTGACCATAGACAATTATAAAGCAGCAGCCAACAATGTATGAAGACACATTAAGGACTAAATTACAGTGCACAGGTTAAAGGAGCTGATGGGATCACATTTCACTGGAGAAGTACCTTGCATAAATCCATATGACAAATACATGCTTGACTGATTGATTGATTGACTGATTGAAAGTCTGTTGTGTCTGTTGGGTTCCACAATGGCAATATCAGGGTTGTTTTTGGCTAAAAAAAAAAGGATCTTACTTTTTAACAAAAAGGTCTATCTCTGTAGGGATTCTTTACGTGATGTTGTCGGACAGTTAGAGTAATAATCTGAGCCTGTCAGTGGCAAAAACAAGCACTTACAGAGGATGTAAATTGACAGTGTGCACATGCCCTGAGTGATAAAACTGCAGCCTGTTTTGCTGCTGCTGGTACAGCTCTCTTGCTCAATACTGGACCAGTTTCAAAAATTGTTGTTCCCATTAGTCACTTACACTCAGAAACATGATAAAATGGGTCCAAGGTTAAAAAATACTGAAATTACCCTTTAATTAAAGTGATTATACAAAAAAGATATAATGGGTTAATTAGTGAGTTTAATGGGAGCAGATTAGCTGTCTCCCCCTGTTTCCAGTCTTTGTTGTAAGCTGAGCCAACAGGCTGCTGACTGTGACACCCTTTTCAACAGAGAGATATGAGAGTGCTATCAGTTCTTGAATCTAATTCTCAGCAAGAAAACGAAATAAGATATTTCCCACAATGTCGAACTATTCCTAGTGTGTGTGTGTGTGTGTTCCTTTATAGGGTCCTGCAGGAGTGCAGGGGCCTGTTGGATACCCTGGACAACGAGGAGTCAAGGTAGGAAATGCTGTTAAAGTATTGTGACTCAAATTTTATCGATCCTCTGGCTTTAACACCTGATGAAATTCATGGTGCTCTGTTGGTTGAGGAAATCTTTTGAAACCCGACGCAGTTAATAAAAATAATAACATGATTGTCCATCTGAAAATAAGGCTGTATTTTGTAGCTCTAGAAAAGTTTCTTTTTTCCAAGACATCACCACATAGCCATCTTCGAGACAAAAATTGAAGCAGATTATGGTTTTCACTGCCAACAGTCAGGTTGACTGCAAATCATGCTAACAATTTGATATGCTTTCCACCTCGTGAAGATGCTCAGAACAGCCAGAGATTAAATATCATGTGCTTTCTGTTTTCTTGTTGACTTCCTGTTTGGTTTTTCTCCCCTGTTTGACAGGGAGCAGATGGAATCAGAGGATTAAAGGGGAGCAAAGGCGAAAAGGTGAGAGAGACAGAAAGGTGATTCAGTCTGTGCTCATTCAGGATGTTTTGTTGTCTGAAAATATCATAATACCCCAACAGATGAGCTACAGTATGCCTGCTGTTTTTTCACTATCGTCTGTGATTTTCTTTTGTCTGTCGAACTGGACTTTCTGTCCGTCTTCTATCTCCTCCAATTTATTCTGTCTGCAGGGAGAGGATGGTTTCCCAGGGGCCAAAGGGGAGATGGGAGCAAAAGGGGATGTTGGAGACAATGGAGTTCCTGGTGGCCGAGGAGAAGACGGGCCTGAAGGGCCCAAAGGACAGATGGGTCCTCAAGGAGACGCTGGCCCTTCTGGTGCTCCTGGAGAGAAGGTACAGAGCTCAAAAGTGATAAAAATATCATTAAATATTCTTGAACTTGTATTAAAAGTTCTTGAACTTGTACAAAAACTTAAAGAATGTGAGTTAAAAGCCACGATGTCTCTTTTTTTTAGGGGAAGTTGGGAGTTCCTGGGCTGCCAGGATATCCAGGGCGACAGGGGCCGAAGGTAAAACAAATAAAATAATCAATGATTGATTAAAATAATGTAAACAAGTTAAAGATATAGTAGATATCATTTATACAACATGAATGTGTGCACCTTACTCTTCCTCCCCAGGGCTCTGATGGATTTCCGGGTGCAGTGGGAGCTCCAGGAGAGAAAGGGAAGAAAGTGAGTGGAGGATTTAAGATCATGATTATCTTGTGTCATGAAATCAGACGTTAACATTAACGTCCTGTCTTCTGTGGTATTATCCAGGGTCCTGCAGGACAACCAGGAGGTGCAGGCCAGAGGGGTCCAAATGTGAGTGCTGTGTCTCAAAACATTCCCTCGTTCAGTAGGTAATGAATTTCACGGACAGCAAGATATTTTCAAAAAGCAAGCCACGTGCCAAAAATAAATCAAATTCAGCTCCTGAGAGATTTGGCATGGTGTAATTTAGAAACCAGATGAGTCAGGTGACTAGGATTAGAGAGGTGAAGTCCTGCCCTCTCTCTGACCTTACGTTAGTATTGAAGTCTGGCGTTGAAGATAAGTTTCACTTTTAATTCAGATTTAAATAGTTAAGTTTTAGCGAAAATTCAAATTTGGGAAGTACTGAGCGTACGACTCAGTATACTGTTGTTTAAAATGGTTTAATCATGGTTCAGTCCAATCAATCAGTAAATCAATACGTTGTGATTTCCATGGGAAAAACCAAGTTGTCTTCATGATTTCAAGGTAACACGGCATGACTAATTTACAAATGGTCATTTTGTAGGTGAAGTATTCCTTTAATTTTGCACCCCAATCATTTTAGAATATCTTTGTGGAAACTATAAAATTCAATAAACCTCCCTCAGTTTTGCAAAAAAGTTTTTACATTCACTTAAGGTGGTGTTTGCCTTTGTCGAAATAATTTCTGACAAAGCAAACATTAAAGTCACATGACTGATTGGCTGTGTCCAGATGTTCCCATGACATACGTTGTCATGTCTGGTAGTAGCAGCATAACAGGTATGTGTGGATCGATGAGGAGACCAAAGTATTATTCAGTCTCATCCATGAAAATAACATCACAGCCGTTTTAGATGGAGAGCAGCAGCAGAATGCTACAGTCTACCAGAAATTAGGAAATTAAATGCTCACCAAAGAATCTGACAAGTGCTTGGGCATTTTATTTGCTGCATTCACTTTGAGCTAGTCGACTTGCTCCAGAAAGGTTGATGGAAACGTGCATGACTCATATTTCTTTTCTGTGAAATATGAAGTATTAGTCACACTCATGAGTGCAAAAGTTCACTTTGAATTTACTTTTGAATAGAAATACAGTTATTGTCACCTTAAAACCAGGTTTCTGAATCACCTCTGTGTTTACTGAACCATTAACCTAACCAGTCCCTGACAGTGCACTGTACAGTGAGTCACAACCTACTGAACTGAGATCTGTTTGAACCACACCTTCTGGCTCAGGTCAGTCAAAGTTCATGGCCGTCCTGGGTTCGGTCTCACACATGTTTCCTCTACGGCAGGGTGCACGAGGTGGCAGAGGGGCAAAAGGGCCAACAGGGAAACCAGGAGAAAAGGTCAGCTGACTCTCCTCTCAGCCAATAGTAACACCCCGTCTGTTGTTGTTAATGGTTGAACACACTTAACACTATTAGCTGTGCTTCACCAGTTTCTACCCGTCACTGCCTCCATGTTCTTCCCTCTCACTGTCTCATAGGGCGCCTCAGGACATGATGGACCCCCCGGGTCGCCTGGAGAAAGGGTGAGAAAAACACCGTTAGCATGTGTTAGTAATTGATTGATTAGTTGATTGATCGCCTTTCATAATGGCTGGTTATATTTTTAGGGACCTCAAGGGCCACAAGGAAGGAATGGAGAGGCAGGACCTAAAGGATCAACTGTGAGTTGTGGCATAACACACACAAAAAATAAAATTGATTCATTTATCATTATATTTATCTCTAACTGTGTGTATCAAGAGAAGGATTTACTCCTCTCCACTCCACTCCGCTCCATCTAATCCCAGCTTTTATTGGACAAATCATTTCAGTATACAGTAGTACATTTGCGTGACATATTTGCAAATAAACACTTATGTTTTACAGCTAAGGATAATTTCTCATTTGAATAGGAATACTTCTTTTTCGCTGCTAAAAACTCAGCTGCACTGTGCAGATGAGGAAAAAGGCTCTTTTCACCAGCAAATCCATCTTTCGTTGCTTCTTCAAATCAATTTTATTTCCTCTTTATAAATTCTTATCATTCGTTTTTAGTGAAGATAGGAGCAGAGTGAGTCCAGTTCACTCTGAAATCTCAATGTTATATACAGAAAAGAACCAAAACAAGAAAAGTCATTTTTGAGATTTCACAGTAAGAAACACAGTCTTCCAAAAATAAATTCTGTAACAGTCCCAAACCCTACCAAACTGGTGAGTTTGACCTCTAAGCAAGAATCAGATGTTTCCTGTCCAGTTGTTATTCCTCTGCACTGACAGCAGCTGTGGCTGGAGGCATTATGTTTTCGGGTTGTACGTCTGTATGTCCCATTCTCGTGAGCGCAATATCTCAAGAACACCTTGAGGGGATCTTCTCAAATTTGGCACAAACATCCGCTTGGACTCAAGGATGTACTCATTGTATTTTGGTGATCAAAGGTTAATGTCACTGTGATCTCACAAAACATTTTATGGCCATAACTCAAGAATTCATATGCTATTCATTCATTTGGCACAAGCAAATTTCACACAAATGTCTAATATAATGAAGTGATGACATTTTATATCCAAAAGGTCAAAGGTGAACTTCACTGTGACATCATAATATTCTGCATATACACTTTTCTGGACATAATTCAACATCATATCTGTGACATTTGGTCAGATACTGAATTGGTGACACTAATCTTTGGTGTCCACCTTGAACTGTGCTGATTGTACTCGTATAGATCTTCTCTGCTGCTGTGTTAAAGATGTGCGTGAAGCATCCACGTCTTGGAATTTGACGCTTCTTTGCAGCAACAATCATATTTGAAGGGTTGTCTACTGTCATGGCTACATGAGTCTGGACAGACATGGATTTAAACTGTAACTTGACCGGTCTGCAGAGGCAAACAACCGCAAGGCGGAAATTCTAGCTCTTTTATGTTGTGGCTCGGATGGTAGGTGGTATTTTGTTGTGGTTCAGGCTGTGTGCTTCAGGTGTTGTACTTTGTCATTTTCTGACAAAAGCAATTCTCAATGAGAAGACACTGGAAAGAAAAAAAAATATATGCTGGCAGATATACTTTAATATTTGACAGCTCCATGAATAAAATGCTGGGAGGGTGAAGGTCAGTTTTTATCCTGAGCTCCCATTAATTTCTCACCTTGGTCTTGGTGTGTGTGTGTGTGTGTGTGTGTGTGTGTGTGTGTGTGTGTGTGTGTGTGTGTGTGTGTGTGTGGTTCTGTGTGCATGCGTGTGTATGTTTGTAGGGTCCTGCTGGGAAAGATGGACTTCCAGGTCACCCAGGTCAAAGAGGAGAACCGGTGAGTGAGGTTGAATTTCATGAGAGTTCATTAGAGGTCAGCAGTTACTGCATCCTGTCTTTCAGAAAAGGTCTTTAACACACACACACACACACACACACAGACACACTCCAGGATATGTTTTCTACCCATCTTTGTCTGTGACTGCAGGGTTTCCAAGGGAAGACGGGACCTCCAGGACCCTCAGGTGTTGTGGGGCCACAGGTGAGCTAAACTATGTGACTCAGTCGTGTCATGTAATATCCCTCCATCCTTGTGCTTCATGTCTGTATTGGTTTAACTGACCCAATCACTTGTGTGTGTTTCAGGGAAAATCAGGTGAACCTGGTCCAACAGGGGACCGAGGTCACCCAGGAGCACCAGGTGTACCTGGAGAGCATGGTTTACCTGGGGCGGCTGGGAAGGAAGGAGGAAAAGTGGGTCTACACAGTCACTCGCACATTAACACTGATCATCATCATCATCTTATAGAGGCATCATTTGCTTTTTAATTACACAATGTTTTTTGTTGTTATTATTGTTGTTGCTCCTCAGGGTGATCCAGGTTTACCAGGGACATTTGGAAAGAATGGTCCTCCAGGATTGAAAGGGTTCAGGGGGAGCAGAGGAGCCCCGGGAATTATGGTAATGCACACAGAAACACACACACAAATGGACCAAACTCATTACAAATTACTTGATTTATATTATAAATGATAGAAACTACATAGTGAATATTGTCTGTGATCTTTCCAGGGACCACCTGGGCTGAAAGGAGGGTCTGGACCTCCTGGATCACCAGGAGCCTTAGTGAGTTACAGTACATCTCTTTTTGTGTTTCTACAGTTCATGTTCAGGATGCCCTCTAAATCTGTTTTTCGTTTGTGAAATGAAAGCATATTTCTCCAGTTGCATATACTTTCAGGGCAATATTTTACACAAAACCACTGAGACCATCACCAATTGATGCCCATGAAATACAGCAACAAATTCACATAAATAATCAACATTTTTTCAGCTATTGTCTGACGTTTTATAATTTAAGCCAGTATCAAACACTGTTATGACGCAGTTTTTATGCATCCATCATTTTTAGCCTTCGTTGCATCAGTACTTTTAATTGCCACGAAGTTCAAAGACCAACTTGTCTTGTCTGTAGGGGTCAACAGGTGAGAGGGGCCCTCCGGGATCAGCAGGTGCCATCGGACAGCCTGGTCGGGCTGGATCAATTGGAGGACCTGGACCAATGGGAGAGAAGGGCGAGCCTGTAATTACATCTCCTTTTTTCTTGTTTATTGTATTTGGTGGTTCTTTTATTATGTGTTCAATTTAGATGTATTTCATTTTCAGTCACACCACAGTTCACTGTCACTCTTTTATACTTTTAGCACATAAAGTAGAAGTTCATAATCAGTTTTAATAGAAAGAAAATATCCATTTGGATCAGTTGTTTTTTAACATCTGTGTTTGTACATTTAGCTTGTATGCAGAAAAACACATGTCGAACGTGTTTGTGTTCCAGGGAGAGAAGGGTCCGATCGGACCAGCAGGTCAGGATGGAGAACAAGGACCTGTAGGGATGCCTGGGGCTACGGGCCCTTCAGGACCTCCGGGAGATGATGGGGATAAGGTGAACTGTGTGTTTTTGCAAATCCATGAGGCAAAGAGAGCGTTTGTTTGTACTGTGCCGATAACTTGTGCTCTGTCTCGCTGTGTGTTAACAGGGAGAGCAGGGAGAATCAGGGCAGAAAGGCAGCAAAGGAGACAAAGGGGAAGCAGTAAGTCTGGAGCTTTACATCAACACTGATTGTACTCCATAACCAGAGCAGATCTGATCATGTCTGAACCTCTCTCTCTCTGTCTCCACAGGGCCCTCCAGGTCCCACTGGCACTCAAGGTGTAGTTGGTCAGCCAGGACTTCCAGTGAGTCTGCTCTTCTCTTTGTATTTTGTTTACCTTTGTTCCGTGTCTCGAAAACTGAAAGACCTAAAACAACACTGTAACATAAATATAATGAAAACTTTGTATATCCCAAAGGTCTGACAAGTCAACTTTTCTTGTTTGGAGAAAACCTAGTTAGATACAGTTTTTCACACTCGCTTTCTGGCTTTTAAAACTCTGGTTTAAATTATTTGTCTTGGACTCATAAATAAATCATAAAAGGATTTTTTTTCTTTTAAGGCAACTATGCCTATATGATTTTTGTTGAAAGTCAGAAGAGTGTATTAATATCCCTCTCATGCCTGTCTGTTAAATATGAAGCTGGAAAACCCACTTATTAACACCTTACGTCTCAGTTGTTTAATCTGAACAAAGATCAAAGTGTAAAAACTACAATATGTTGGTTTTAGGGGAAGATATGTGGTAGCCAGGCAACCTGCAGAAACTCCAGGAAGTCACTACTGCTGCCCAAGAAATCAGCCTCCACACAATAACTGTGTGTCTGTGTGTGCATGTGTTAATCACTGAGAGTGATCCGCAGCAGCTTGCAGCATGATGGAATGACTTCCTTTGCGATTGAAGTAATCCTTATCGTAGTTGGAGGGCACAGTGATGGGGATATTAGAGCCATGTATTGCTCCCCCGCGTTGGGGAATCTCTTCTCGAAGCTGTCCACATTCTCCTGCAGTCTGCCCCGCGAGGAAAACTAATCAATTGGCATTGAAGTGTGCATTTACCTCCTGCCAGTTTTAAAACAACACATTTGGTCTTCAGAAACATAAATGATGTAGCTGCGTGTTTATTTGCATGTAGAGCTGGGAAGTGAGACTGATCACAAGTGGGATGGCAGGGATCGGATGCGCTGATTAAAAAAATCTGGGCCAGTACTGATGTTTAAAGTAACAATTTGATGCTGATATCAGTGGGGTTTTGTTATGTTGTTTGTTTTTCCTACAGCACACCAGCTCCTCCAAATATTAATTACAAAAAAAAGAAATCACAGGTAGCTCACAGAATACTTCCAAGAAAGATGCCTGTTTTTCTCTGTAAAGCATTTCTGCCTTGTTACATCTCAGTCCATTTCTCTTTTCATCAGAGATGTGAGACGCAGTTCTTAACAGCTGCTCACTGAAAGCAAACATGAAAACAAACCACACGTGCCAATGCACCCGTTACCCTCTTGAACATCATGCCAGAGTCGGTGTTAAGCTAAGCTAATCTGCTGCTGGCTGTAGCTTCGTTTTTACCTGACAGACATGAGAATGGTATCAGCCTTCTCATGTAACTCTCAGCAAGAAAGCAAATTAGTGTATTCCCCAAAATGTGACCTTAAGCTGCACTAGTGAGCATAATCAAAAGGTCCAGTCTATGAAAACATCACACATTTTTAGCCATGCCTTTCTGCCAGTCCTATCAAATCATAATTATTCATAATTGATTAAATATTGGTACTTTGTGTTGATCCTTTGCTGTATATTGTCCCAAACTATAACGACAACCCATTTCAACAGAAATAGAGATAGGGAGGTAAAGGACACATTTCACGGGGTGTTTTATCATTTAAAAGTCATGAAGAAATTCACTCCTCACTCTGCTCTGTGTACCAGGGTGTAGATGGACTGCGGGGCCCTCGGGGCCAGCAGGGCATGTACGGTCCGAAAGGAGATGAAGGACCCCGCGGCTTCAAGGGTTCTAGAGGACCAATAGGATTACAGGTGAGATTTGCACAGCAGTCACAGTGCAGATTTTTAAAGTGATGTCTTTTTAATAGACGGGGTGAACTTGGCTCTCTCTGCTTTAATCCTCTAATCCTGTGTGTGTGTTTTCTTAGGGCATGCCCGGACTACCAGGAGAGAAGGGTGAGAGTGGACATGTGGGACTAATGGTGAGCTCATGTCCTGTTTCAAGACGTGTTCCTTACCTACATCACACTGTTCTTCATTTACACAATTAAAAAAATAATTGTTATTATTTCTTCCTCGTTACACACCTGTTTCTAGGGCCCACCTGGTCAACAAGGTCCAAATGGTCCTCAAGGACCTATTGGAGGACTGGTAAGTCTCATTTATGTTTATGCATTCTGATGCGATCAAGGAATTGTTTAGAATTTGGAAAATACTGTGCTCTCCTTTGTGTTGTGCAGGGTCCAACTGGTCGAGTCGGGATGATAGGACAGCCCGGTGTTGTTGGAGAGAAGGTAAATAAACGGACAGTTGCACCTTCTGCATGCATATCGTCTCTTTCTTGATTTGTTTCACAAAATGTCTTTGTCTCTCAGGGGGAGGATGGTGAGGCAGGTGACCCTGGAGCAGTCGGTGTTCCAGGAAGGCCAGTGAGTTTGCTTTCTTGATCAAAGACATCTTCAAACTTACTCCCACCATCTGCAGTATTTGAGCTTTTCTCGCTCTGCTCCTCTGCTCCAGCCCTCATAATCTCTCACTCTGCTCCTTTGCTACTTTAGGGAGACAAAGGAGACCAGGGGGAGAAGGGAGATACAGGCCCTCCAGGAGCAGCTGGTCCTCCAGGTGCCAGGGGCACCACAGGAGAGGATGGTGCTAAGGGCAACTCTGTAAGTAAAACCACTCTTCAATACTGCACTGTACTGTACAACACAATGCAAAACAAAGCTCTGTAATTCACTTTTAACCTACATTATATTATACAGTACACTTAAATACAATACTGCCCTGGAGGGGCTAAACACAGTGACTACATATTTAAGTTAAGTTAAAATTAAGTTAAGACCTGAATCTGATATTCTGACATCTGTTTTTACTATAGGCTGTAAACAATAATACACCGTAATAATGTATGAACTCAGTAAAAACAGCTTTTTGAATTTGATTTAGCAACAAAACTGAGCTGAAAACTAAGGCAAACTGCATTTACTGGACTGGGCTTTGGTTGATTCTGCTTAGGTTGTCTTTGGACTCTACAAACTGCTGTTACTGCACTCTTTACCACAGAGAGATAAGCAGCTAAAGACAGAGAGCTACATAAGGTGAAAGCAAGCTGTTGAGCTGCCTCAGTTAGCCTCAGCTAAAGCTGAAACTAACATTTCTTTTTTTTTCCATAGCTGTTTTCTGTGAAAGAAAAATCCATTACAGTGAACTGAGATCTTGGTGATTCAGTTTGGTATTCCACATAACTGAATGAGGCTGTGGCATAGTCCAACAATGATGGAGAAAATAACTAACTCAACCCGGGCTAAAGCTAACTAGCTTAGCAAATCTCAGTAACTGCCATCTTAGTTTTCAACCATGATTCGATGGTTATAAAAATGTTACGTTCCTTTTTTAAAAAATTGATTTCAATATAAATATAAATAATAGCAGAAGGGTCTACTTAGACTCAACAGAAACTGATTCAGTTTTGGTGGTCATAAGTCAAAGGTCAAGGTCACTATGACTTTGTCTGTCTCATTCCCTCAACACCTTGAGGGATTTTTTCAAATTTGGCAGAAACGTCCCCTTGGACTCAACGATGAACTGATTAGATTTAGGTTGTCAAAGGTCAAGGTCACTGTGACCTTGAATCCATCTCATTCTCATGAAGGTGATATCTCAAGAGCACCTCAACGGAATTTCTTCAAATTTGTCACAAACGTTCACTTTGACTGAAGAATAAACTGATTGAAATTTGCTGATCGAAGGTCAAAGGTCAAGGTCACTGTGACCGTACAAAACATGTTTTTAGCCATAACTCAAGTATTTGTAAACTAATTGTTACACAACTTAAAAACAAGAGTGTGTAGTAGGATATAATGATGAAGTGATGTCATTTTACATCCGAAAGGTCAAAGGTCAACTTGACAAAATGTTCTGCATAAAACACTTTTCTGGCCGTTACTCAGCATCATATCTCAGGAACAGAGGAGGAGACATTTGGTCAGTGACACTGAATTGATGACACTTGTCTTGGGTTTCTCCCTTGTAACTGCTGATTGTATAGATCTGTGCTGCAGAGGACTAGATGTGAGTGAAGCATCCATGTGTCCCAGAGGTGGATGTAAACTGTTAGAGAAACTTGACTGGTGCACACAGGCATACAGCCACAGGGTGGTAATTCTAGTTTGAGTAAAATAATCAGCCTAAAAAGACCTAAAATGAAAGCATGACAACCTTTCTGTCTGTTACACAATTTTCCTCAACTTCACTGCCTCTGTAGACACTGCTCTCTTTCTTTGTAGGGCAGCGCGTGATTCAAAACATATGAGTGCTATACAATATTATACTGTAGTAGCTCAAACTGTCTCTCTCCTCAGGGTCCTCCTGGTCTCACCGGGGACCTCGGACAGCAGGGAGAGGCAGGACCCAATGTGAGTGCTTGCTCTTTTTTGTCATCTTTCTACTTCTTCTTCCCCTTCTTCTTCTTCTGGAAACATAATGTGAAATTGCCAGAGCAAAGGTTGACCAAAAACAATTTGTCTGGGAAAAAACACAGAATTTTCTGTGATTTTAGGGATATCACTGAAACACTTTCTATTTCTAACCTGTATTGTATTCAAAAGAAAGGATTTATAAATAATAGATTATATAAATACAGTAGAGCAAAGAATTTTAAGATTTTAAGGTATTTTTAAGTAACAATGGTAGAAGGAATTGTGGAATAAGTAAAATTTTTGACAAAAAAGCCCCATTAAAATCAAAGATGAATTCACAGAATCGTATTTTAAGCATGATTCGGAGAGGGGACAAGGTTTTTAATGTTCTCTCTTAAGAACTTCTTTTACCTCTGGCAGCTGATGTCAAAATATATATGCATGCTGCTTTGTATATAAAGCGACCTTGAAAAGTGAAGTTAAAAAATACTGATTTGTTCTGAAAGATAATTTAAGTTTTAAGGGAGGAGGTTTCGATTTTAGTATTTCTTTTTGTGAACTGGATCTTTTGAAATGTTTTGTTTTTTAGAATAAGAAAAAATTAATCCGTCAACCAACTGTCTGCCTGGCTGTTTTATTACTGTTCTTTAATATGTTGTATAACTGTGTCAACATCAGCAGCACATCTCTAGTTATTCAAGGTTTTCTAAATTAAAAATATGTTGCCAAAAAACAACTTCAACTTTATTTTCTGGTGCAAAAGAAATTAAGTTTTCCTCTGCCCACTGTTTTTCTTTCCTCATCAGGGTGTGGACGGTCTGCTTGGAACTAAAGGAGACACAGGAGATCCTGGGAAATCTGTGAGCATCTCCCCTCTGCATCATACACCATAACATTTATGATGTTAATTACTTCATATAATAAAAAGATGCTGTCATCACATAGTACAGCAACTGGCCATGTAATAGTTTCTTCATATTTCTCAGGGACCACCAGGGGCAACAGGGGAACCTGGACCATCTGGACCTCCAGGGCGAAGGGTTTGTGTGTTTTCGTGTTCACTCAGAATCCTCATTTTTCATTTCCTGTTTGGTCAAGTAAAAGATTAAACCCTCTTCTCCTGTTAGGATATTGAGGGTATTTTTTTTAATGCATTCTCACAGTGTGCGTGTGCATCGGTGCATCTGTGTGACAGATTCAGGTTAAAATGTTTTAAAATGTTGTTCTTCAGGGCCATTTGGGAAAACCAGGGAAGGAAGGAAAGGCAGGTCTGAAAGGCACAAAGGTGAGAGTTCAGAACAACTCTTTGAATAATAGCATCTAAATGCTTACAGCCTCTGAAGGTCACCCCGCTCTCTTCGTTTGTTTCAGGGTGCACCTGGTTTGGAGGGTCCCATAGGGAAGACAGGGCCTGTAGGTGCCCAGGGACAGCCTGGGAAGCCTGGCCCTCAAGGTTTAAGAGGGATCCCCGGCCCTGCAGTAAGTCAGAGAGCGAACAATGAAATCAGTTGCAGTGGAGCATAAAAAAGTATGGAGATTAAATTATTTGTGTCTTTTTCACAGGGTGAGCAGGGTTTAAATGGACCACCTGGCCAGACAGGACCACCAGGTCCCATGGTAAGATGACTCATCACATTAAAATAAAAGTATTTTAAATTGCATTAGGGAAGAGAAAAATGTTTCACTGACTGTTTAAGTAGAGTAGGATAAGAAACATCGTAGCTGTTAAAATAGAGGAGCTGTAGCACCTCATCACAAGTTCATCTCCTCAGGGTCCACCAGGATTACCAGGACTAAAGGGAGACCATGGCAAGAAGGGAGACAAGGTGCGTACATACTTTACACACATAAACACTCACTCTGACCTTGACCTAACTTTGACCTTGAGCTTGTTTGTGACATCTGCGCAGGGTCACGGCGGTCTAATAGGTCTGATAGGGCCCCCAGGAGACGTCGGGGAGAAGGGAGACAGAGGGCTGCCAGGAAACCAGGGACTGCAAGGTCCGAAAGGAGACGAGGTGCTGAAAATATACACAAACACATACACAAAACCCTGGAACTAGGGAGAGTAGGCTGACTGTAGGTTTGCATTGTGTTAGCTGGTTTGTGGGCTCTGTCATTATGTTAGGTGTGCAACTGAAGGCAGATGAGTTTGATACATGCCATGGTTTTATATTCATGGTTCAGGATGTTATTTTTTTGTAGAGGAGGAAGCGCATGAAATAGAAATTCTTTAATTACATTAATGTGAAGAAAACCAATAACACTAAAGTGGTTTATGGGCCATAATTCTTGCTGTAAAAAATCAAGGCACTCAAATGTAAGCATGTGGTCATTAAGTTAATGAAATTAAAAGGTAATGAATCTGTTTAGCTTCTATTTAATTACAAAGTCATGAAAGCTAATAGTTGAGATATTTGATATCATGTTGCTATTACCAGACATGATATCTTCTGTGGGTTGAACAATGATAGTGACACCATGCATGAACATGCGGTACAGAACCTTTGTGCTTATGTGGTGTATGTTCCTCAGCAAAATTTAGATTAATAAAGTTAACAAAACCAAGAACATCAGTTCGACACACAGCAAACAGCCACTGAATGTTGTGACAATTTATAAATTTGGTATGATGATACCATAGACATTGAGATACTTTACAAAAAGTTAACTTTGATTCAAGTACATACACCCCAATTAAATTAATTAAAGTAAATTCTGGACCCGTCCCAAGCCATTAATTTAAGTCCCACGACCCAACTCATAATTAAACACACTGTTTTGCCTCTACGTCTTTTTGCATAATGTGCTGTCCCATTCATACATGCAGAGCACGCTCTCAGTCAGCTCCCACTTGTTGTTGATGTAATGCAAAGTGACACAAAGATAACAGGTTTTGTGATTATTATCTGTCCACATATCCAAAGTAAGTGCCCTGTTGCTGTCAGTCTGCTGCTTCCTCAGCTTCAGAGTGACGTTTCGTCAAACGTCCCCTGCATATTTTGCAAGTCTACCACATAATACAGTTTTTGGATCAGTTAGGAGCTGCTGAGTGTCCACACTGGATGCATGGGTACCCAACCAGTGTAGGCAGGACTTTGCTTCAGCCGGTTAATCCACCTTTAAAGGATAAAGGTGGCGATAATCTGTATGTTTCTATTCGTCATCACAAACAATGACTTTGTATCTACTTCTTCTCTTTATCTGACATTTTTGTTTGTGTTTAATATCAGGGCCCAGTTGGTCCACTAGGTCCCCCCGGCCCCCCCGGCCCCACGGGTCTGTCTGTAAGTACACAACATAATCTTTACATAACATGCAAAAATGTAGGCGCCCTTTTTAGTATCAGGATTACTGAGACATTGTTCATCTTCCCTCTGTGTCTGTTTAACTCTTTACCTCTCTCACAGGGTGCCATTGGTACAAAGGGCTCTAAAGGAAACCAGGTAACTGTGATGCTCATTGTGTTATTAGATTGAAGTGGTCAGTACTATCACAGTGAAACCTCATACCTCTCTACCACCCTAACGTGATCCCTTTGCTCTGTGTTTATTAAGGGTCCAATAGGTCCAAGAGGAGACACTGGGCCTGCAGGACCTCCAGGACCACCAGTGAGTTCAGCTTACACTGATTTAGTTAAACAACCTTACAGTTGTCATTAATTTACAATTATCAGAAAAAAAACCATTTGTTTCTTGCGCTGCTTCCTCAACTTTTCCAACACTTGTATCTGCCTCCTCTCCTCTCCTCTCCTCTCCTCTCCTCTCCTCTCCTCTCCTCTCCTCTCCTCTCCTCTCTGCTCTGCAGGGACAGCCGGCCGCTGGGATGTCCCCTCTGCCAGAGCGAGGACGGAGAAGGAGAACCCACTCCTTGGTGGATGGTGCTGCATTTGAAGCGGAGGAGGAGGAGGAGGCGATAGATGGAGGAGAGGAGGAATGGATGCAGAGGGACCAAGCGGAGCAGGATGGTTGGGTGAAGGAGAAGCAGGGCCAAGGCATGGAGGAAGTGTTTGCGTCTCTGTCCTCTATGAAAGTGGAGGTGGAAGGTCTGCGGAACCCACAAGGGACATACCACAGCCCCGCTCGCACCTGCAAGGAGCTTTGGTTCCTCCACCCAGAGCTCCCCGATGGTACTTTATCAGTTTGTGTCTCCAGCCATTTGCTTATCACAGCTGCCTGCCTGCATGTGTTGACTCATTTTATCTGTATTTCTCCTCAGCTGACTGTGTGTCTGCCTCTGCATCTGATACTGTCTGCGATTATATCTCTGGCGTTTCTGTTGTTGACAGTAGTATTAGCCTCGAGTTTTTTGACCCCTCTGCCCTCCTCTCCTTTTTTTCTCTCTTGTCAGGTGAGTACTGGATAGATCCCAACCAGGGTTGCCATAGAGACTCCTTCAAGGTGTTTTGTAACTTCACTGCACACGGAGAGACGTGTCTGCACCCTGACAAGAAGTTCCAGTCGGTTAGTTCACATGCAGAAACACACACTTGCATTTTTTGAGCAACTGTTCAAAGCAAAAAGGAGCCCTTGCCAAAACATCTAGTCGTCTGTGTGTTGATTTAGTGAACTGGAAGTTGATTTTTTTGTTTGTTTGTTTGTTTGCCATCAGGTGAAGTTAGCAGCCTGGAAAGGGGAAAAGTCCGGCACCTGGTACAGTAAATTCAGGAAAGGAAGACAGGTACAGTGTGAAGATTTTGTATCAGTGTAAACCAATGTGTGTGTTTATATACAAGACTTCAAAACAGAAATAGTTTAATCACTGCTGCAAATGTGGGATGTATTTGGTTGAATGCTAATTAGCAGGACTTGTCAGCTATACAGAGGCACTCAGCATTTTACGGAGTGAGTTTTCAAAGCAAAATTTAAAACATTTGGCAGACGCTGTTATTCAAAGTGTTTGATTGAGATGAAAACATTAGATCAGAAGTTAGACGTTTGGCAGCAGCCAGATCACGTCAGTGATGAGCCGACCAAACGTGCAGGAGCTGCTGCAGGGAGTAAAGTTTTCTGATCGGCTATAAAGCTTCAGCTAATTTTCTGATGTCGTTTTTTCTGTTATAGAACTATGAGCCTTGCTTACTGCAATGGTACATTGATGGGGTAGGAGTAAAGTTCCCATCCACCACAGCCCTCTGTGGCTTGTTCATGCAGCTCGGTCATGTATTCTGACAAACTAAATTGAATGAGGGTAAAGACAGAGCCGGTGAGGATTCTCTTGCTTGTCGCAGCTCTGCAAAAGCAAAAGAAGAAGTGGTAATTAGATGAGGGGCCTAAATTACAGCAATGAAAACTACTACTTATCATGGCAAGTAAAACTAAACAAAGTGCTGGCAGTTCCCACCAGAACAGGCAGCATGTTTTTTAAATAGAGTGAACACTAATGAAAGTCTGCATGTGAAGATGGTGAGTGGCTCTGCAGTCCAGATCTCTCCCAGGACTTACACCACCGCAGAGGAGAAAACAAAATAGTCTTAGGGACAACTTGCAGGGAGTTTTGTGTGAGGACGACTGTGGGCGAGGAATAGATCGAAAATATTTTGCTCCAGAGAAGGGAACATGGTGGCCTGGAGGGAAGCAGGTGCTGGTCCGTTCCGGGATTTATAAGCTTTAAAAAAATCTTTTAAACATTATGTCAGGGGTTGCAGTCTTGAGGAACGTGTCCTCATAAAGAAAAACAAAACTGAGGTTAACAGCAAAACTAACAAACACTGACAGCGATGATTAACATATTCATTATAATTGGAGTGGTTGACAAAAACTCATAATTACCATTTAACCTTGGACAGTGTGACACAAAGTTGTAGAGGTGCTGCAACAGTGATACAGGGATTTCAAAGCCATTTTTCATGAGTGGATTTTATTCTTGGAAAAAGCAGAGAGTATCTACACATGGATTCAGGACATCCTGTAACTGTTACAGTAACAAATCCTCCAGTTGTGGCAGTGTTCCTTTTCTCTACCATTATTTTCTGGTGAGTGAGATCAGTTGTATCTTGAATTTAATGCCGCAGCTTCCTTTACAAATATAATTAAAGGGGACTTATGCTCAATTTATGGTTCATAATTGTATTTTGGGTTTCTGTTAGAACATATTTAGACGCTTTAATGGTCAAAAGCACTTTATTTTTAACATACTGTCTGTACTGGAACACCTGTAATCACCTGTATTTACATCTAAACATATGTACACGTTACACATATTCAAAATCTTCACAACCAGACACATTTCAGCAGGAATATGATCTGAAATAAGTTTAAAATGATCTGTAATAAGGTTACATGAAGCTACATGTAGCAGTGTAGGCTACATAATGTAAACACTTGCCGTTGTGTGTCTAGAGAAGACGACCATATAAAGAAACTCTCATGTGCTGATGTCAGCTTGTCTTCAAAGTAGAAAGAAACCACAGAAAACAGGGTATTCAGAGTGGTCTGAGGCCTGAGTTTTTTGCTCATAGGGATTACTTTTACATGTGTTTACTGCATTATTTAAAAGTGAGGCCACCGACACTGTAACATTATATATGAATGGTTTCAAGAAGGGTCTGTTGTTTCGTCCACCACTTTAGTCTACACTGAAATATCTCGAGAAATATTCGATGTGTTGTCATGAAATTTAACAAATATTAATGGTCTTCACTGGATGACCGCTACTGACTTTGGTGATTCCCTGACTTTACCTGTAGTACCACCAGCAGGTCAACATATTCGTTTTTATACCTCTGCGTTGGCTACAGCTGTGGCCAGAGGCATTATGTTTTCGGGTTGTCCAAAAGTACAGACGTCTCATTCTCAGGAACACAATATCTTAGGAATACCTTAAGGGAATTTCTACAAATTTGGCACAAACATCTGCTCAGACTCAAGGATGTACTGATTATATTTTGGTGATCAAAGGTCAAGGTCACTGTGACTTCACAAAACATGTTTTTGGCTACAACTCAAGAATTCACATGCTAATTATGACCAAATTTCACAAGAATTATCTAACAGGATAAAATGACGAAGTGATGATGTTTTATATCCAAAAGGTCAAAGGTCAACTTCACTGTGACATCATAATGTTTTCTGGCCATTATTCAACCCCATAACTCAGGATCAGAATAGGAGACTTGGATTTGGTTGGATACTGAATTGGTGACACTAATCTTGAGTGTTTGCCTTAAGACTGTGATTGTACAGATCTTTCGTGCTGTAGCGTTGAAGATGTGTGAGTGACAAAAAATACATTACCTTTTATTTAAATTCTTCAAAGTCCTTGACTCCATGTATTATGTGAGTGTAGACAGACATGGATATAAACTGCAAGTTGGCTGGTCGCGTTTAGTGAAGTATCTCAACAAGAGATAGATGAGCAAATTGTAATGACTGCCTGATTTTTCATGAAGCACCTCCATTAGGATAAAGCCACACACAGCATCATAAACCTCTCGGCCCCTAGAACAGTACGCCCCAGGTGTTAATCTAAGTTGTGCTGCTTTATTGCTTAACCATGACGTTAGGATGATGATTAGCCTCATAAAGACCTGGTAAAGTCCAAGTGTAATACTTGTATGGATAATCCAGAGTTTGCATCAGTCAGTTTGTTTTCCTGCACTTGTTTTAATTTAGGATCAAATGTGCACAGTTTACAGTGTACACAGCTACCTTTCTGTGCACTTTACATGTGTGTGATTCTGGCGTTCTCCCCCAGATTACCTACAGCGGGTCAGACGATATTCCAGTCCACGTGGTCCAGTTGACCTTCCTGCAACTGTTGAGTGCGACAGCCAAGCAGACCTTCACCTACCACTGCCTCAACTCTGCCGCCTGGCTGCACGCCGCCACCCACAGCCACGAGCACGCACTGCGCTTCAGAGGCGCAAACGGGGAGGAGCTGACACATGAGAACACACATTACATCACTGCACTGTATGACGGGTGTCAGGTGAGTAACACAGATATACTGCACACACAAGTGTGAACACCTATATTTGTTTTCTGATCGTTCGATTGTGTTTCTGTGCCGCAGACGCGCTCAGGGCAGGAGAGGACAGTGTTGGAATTTGACGCTCCGCTGTCCAACACGCTCCCCATCATTGACGTGGCTGTGCCTGATTTTGGGAAGGGGAACCAGAAATTTGGTTTCCAAGTTGGCCCGGTCTGCTACAACGGTTAACCAAGCCGGGAGAATACAACAAGAGTAATTTAATAGGAAAAAGAGCCATGGACACTTTTTACATGCAGGGAGAAAACTACATTCAAGACTTACCTGGTGCCGCATATTTATAAGTTGATTTACCTACAACAGTGTTCCTTCAGCCACACATTCACTTTTTTTTACAGGCATTCATTCACTCTCTTTAGCTCACCGTAGTCATCTCATACACTCATTGTGTTTTCAGGAGCAGTGCATAAACGTATTGACTGTCTAACACATCCTCACTGACACATTTTGTTTTTCTGTCATTCCTCTTTGAAGGAGTGAGTGGTGCTCTCACTGTTCCATCCATGTCTGCTCATACACTCATTGATCTATGCACTCAACTGCAGCGTATACATAACCACACACAAGTCTCCAGACATTATGAATCATGTTCAAAAACACCATATTTTTAGCAGCATTCACCCACCATGTGGTTCTGCAATGTCATCAAACCTCAATTTTCTGTGTTGTTTTTGTTTATTGTTGTCATTGTTGTTATAATTATCTGTTATGTGATGTATATTGGAGTGTAGTTCATCACGGTGCTATTATGTGGCTCCCTGCGGAGTACATGTCTTTGTAAAAGGGAACTGGGGCAGTGCATTTTTTTTATATATTGTGAAGCTGTGTTTTATATTTTTTCGACATAACAAAACCAAACTGTGGTACATGATTGCCTCGAGGTCTTTCTGTGCATAGTTGTGTGGGGAAGTGACTGAGTAACATATTTTAATAAAAGTACATAATGTACATTTAAGTTAATATGATGACATTTAGTTTTATTGAATGCATTTGTTCAACAACGCCAACAGAGAAAAGGTTTGAGGAGCAGAGAGAGAGCGACACCATCTGCTGCTCTCCAACCAGGGAATTCATTCAGCGAGCTCTTTTTAGGTCTGCTCTCGAGTCTGTTTCTACTAATATACACACTGCACTTCTCTTACTGTTGACACATGGTTGCATGATGGATACAAGGGTACCGTCACACATGAGCTACATTAACACTGGTGAATATTTGCCTCCTGTTCACTTCCATTCAGTGTGAGTGAAGGCAAGAATACAACATTTGTTCTTATTCGTAGCATTTGTTTCGATGTCTCACTATGGGATACGTCTCCCTGTGTATTCATCCATGTTAGTCAGCTGGCGTGCAAACTGGGATTGACAGTGTTAGCCTTAGCTGGTGTGCTAACCTATAAAAACCTTACCGTGATGGATAGGCCGTTTGACACTCCAGTCTATTGTGCAAACCAGAGGTTCGAAGCATATTGGAGGCAGCTAGTGCACAGAGATGGAGCTGTTAGCTTATGGCTCCAAAAGTTGACAGTTAAGCTAGCTAGCCTATGCAGTAGATCGAGATATGCTCCCAAGCGAGAAGAGGTGTTTGAATAATGCTGTGTCTTAGCGCAGGCTGTTTAATGGTAGGTGGATCCACCTGACGCTGTCTTTGCAATCACCAGCCAATCAGGATTGACATAATGACATAAATGCTTCTGAGGAATACGCAAGGAGGCGTATCCCATAGTGAAACATCTCACTCAAGCGATTGTGAGAACCAGGGTTATGCAAGTAACCTAAAGTTTTTGGTGGCAAAGCAACACATGTTCACATGATGTGGAGTTCAACTTTGGTGAACTGTACAAAGTTGCAGCTTCAGCCAGTGACGGAGAAATATGTGTGGAGAGATAATGTTGCTTTGTTTAAACAGCTGATAATGTATGATAATGGCTTTGAAAAATACAAACTGCCCCACATGAGAGATGCTGCTTCGCTGGCAGTGAGTCGGCTAACTAGCTAACATTAGCTAACAAGCTAGCTTTCCATTTCCATCACATCAGGCACTACTCACATTCAGCATGAATATCACCTCGGCAGGCGATGGTCACTTGCCTGCATTCGCTCATGTGCGACAGTACCCTAATGCATGTCATTTAAAAGCAATTTTTAGGAATGGCGATGTCAGTCTGTTCACTTACTTTGAAATATTGGATTGCCATGAAATTTCTTACAGACATTCGTGGTCCCCGAATTGTTGACAAGAAATCTTGGCCTGGGGGAAGGTATCAAGTGTTTTCAAGCCAAGAGGCTTGAATCCAAGTGAAGTCACGAGTCATTTGTGTTTAAGTCCAAGTCGAGCTGCAAGCCTTTTTTGATTTTGTCGATTCTAACGTTGTCCGAGTTTGTTCGAGTCCAAGTCATGTGACTCAAGTCCACACCTTATCTGGATTTGGTTACCTTGAAAAGTTAAGGTTGTGATCAGGGTGATCCAATCTAAGGTTGTTGTTGAAAATGGAAAATGTACCAATAACATCATATTCTGCAGTGTTTATTAGCAAGCTAACTAACAGTAGCTAACAAGCTAGCTTTCCATTTCCGTCACATCAGGCACTACTCACATTCAGCATGAATATCACCTTGGTAGGCGATGGTCACTTGCCTGCATTCGCTCGTGTGACTAATGCATGTCAATTAAAAGCAATTTTTGGGAATGGCGATGTCAGTCAGTCCACTTACTTTGAAATATTTTAACAACTGTTTTGAGGATCGCCATGACATTTCTAAAAGACATTCATGGTCCCCAGATTGTTGAGAAGAAATTTTAGCTCGGGGCTAAAAAAAAAAAAAAAGAGGCTCAAACCCAAGTGAAATCACAAGTCATTTGTGTTTAAGGCCAAGTCAAGTTACAATTTTTTTTTATTTTGTTGGTTCTTAAGTCATCAAATGTGTGACTCGAGTCGACTCAAGTCCGAGTCATGTGACTCAAGTCCACACCTTATCTGGACTTGGTAATCCTGAACAATCCTGAACATGTTGCTTTGAAAAACCGGCATAAACTAAAATAGTAGCAGATCCAAAACATGGGATTCTGATCCAGATAACATTTTTTAGCCCTGGAAGAAGCCTACCAATTTAAGTGATTCCCCTTTTTCTAAAGTGTGAGCATAAGATTGAAATGTTTGTATTGTAGTTAAATGTCTCAACAACTATTTCACGGACTGTTATCAACAAGTGTTCGTGGTGCAGAGATGGTTCATCCTAATGTCTCCCCCTGACCACAAACAGACTGATAATGAGGTTGTCAGTATTATGTCTAGACAACTACTTTGAAGATTACAATTAAATTTGATACAGCCATTAATATTCTCAGGATGAATTGTAAAAACTGATAATCTCTTGAATGTTTTCATCCAGCACAGCTTTGCCTAAGTAAAGCCTCACAGAGCCACAATGGCTGTAAACTTGTCTTGTTAGATCTGCATTTGATTCATTGCTTCTGATATACCTATAACATTTTAAGATGGTTTCAGGGTATTTGATGACCTCATAAAAAACATATCAATAAAAAGATAGAGTAATATGACAATGCACCAAATGGCTGTTTAAAAACCTGTATCCTGAAAGGTCAAAGAAATAGGCTGGGCCCAGTCTATTTAATGCCTTGTAACTGATCAGTAAGATGTTAAAATATATATTCTTAAAGCGACTGGATGCTAGTGTAGGGATGATAAAATGCACACTGTGTTTCGGATAAAAGCCCAGCGACTGTATTTTGAACCAACTCCAAAGTGCTTTGTGTAAGTGCAGAACATGGGGAGTATAAATTGAAATAAAGGCATGAATAACTTTCTTTAGGTCGGCAGCACACAGACCCCTTGTTCAAACGTCAAATTTGAGTCACAGATAATTCCTAAATTTCTGGCAGGGAGCTTACACTGGGATGGCACGAGGCCAGATTTTTCATTAATTTCCACTCTCAAGTGAAATGGTGTCTAAGGTGATTTAAGGAGGGGTGTGTGAGTGTGTGTGCAGAAAATGTGCTAGTACTCTGTATTCATTTTGTCCTACAGCTTGAGGATACATCATTCATATTCTCTCCTCCTGCCCCAGTCTTCCCTCATTCACCCTATTTGATGACCTCTCTCTCTGTTCCTCTGTCTATCCTCCTGACATCTGCAGCACAGCTAACACTGGAAAAAAATGATGCTGAAACTTTAATGAGACGAAGCAGATGAACATCAGTAGTGTTTAACTGCTAATTTTTGAGCAATTAAATATAGATGGCGTGACATGAAAGTCAGTAACTACACCCACAGTGGCAGCAAGCATGGGAGGGTGCATATTTGAGGTTATACTCTTTGAGCTCCCACCCAGGGAAAGTCCAACACTGTTCAATATTTGATTCCTTTTTGTGTACTGAAGATAGATGTCAGTGTCCACAGAGATGATGTGAAAGCCAAGCAAAAAAGTAAAGAAATTTTACCTCTTCGTTTACTTTAAACCACTAAGGGACTTTATGTTTGAGAAGAGATTTCTGTTTCTGTTTTTTTTTTTTTTTTTACTGCCAGTTTTAAAGAAAACATGCCTTCCAAACCCATGTCACGAACACTTCAGTCAGAAAAAAACAGGCATAACCAAATCTGAGTTTAAATAATTATATTTCATCAAATAACTTTATTTTTCATCTTATTTAAAATTTGGCAAGTTTTAAAAATCTAATAACTGATTTATGGTCGAAGGTTATTTGTAGGTTTGGGGAGAGTTAGAATTTAAAAAGAAAAAAAAAACGGCAGTTACACCCAGCCCTCCTCTGACAGGTTTAGAACAGTCCCTAACCTAATGGTTAAATTAGCAGTGTGGCTAACGATAGCGAAGTCGGTACCTGAAATATCTGGACCAAGCTAAAGTTATTGGATAGCAAAACAAAACGTGGTGCAGACTTTATGGTACTCAGAGATTAAAATAATAATTTCGGCGATTCTTTGACTTAAACCGGGCGTCAACAAAAGTAGGTCAAACTTTCTTTACAGCTAAATACTCGATGCTAAGGATTAGCATGTAGCCTTAAACTAGCTAACTGCTAACCGTAAGAAGACTTAGCCCACAGCAACGGCTGCTGAAATATTCTCCCGTTTTTTACTTCATGACATGGCAAATGTACTAAAATAAAATGTAAAATAATAATTATAATCTGTGTAATAACTTCTAAATATGGTTGAAACTGTCAATTACTAAAAGCTTATTCATACAGAAGCATAAGACATTCATTTGGTTTTCTAAATTAACATTAACGAGATTATTTTCCAAAATTATGAGAGAAGGTATTTAGTATTTGCGCTGTTTTTCTGAATTAGTGTCTCATTTTTCTGAGAAATGTTTTAATTAATTCATGGTATAATCTGTTAAAATCTTCTTTCTTTAATTGAAGAGATAACATTAATAATCCCAGTAATTAATTGATACAAGATAGGAATTTTTCTCAGTGAAGGCTTTTGTCATAATTATGAGATAATAATCTTGATAACTCATAAAAACAGGGCAAATTTTTTGTTATCAAATGCATTATGAATTCATAGATTCACACTGTATTTTATTTGAATATTTTTCTTCTGTCAGACGGTTCCTGATTTATACCTTGATTTAAGTAGTTTTAGACTTTGTGTTTTGGCAAAGATCTTGTATGGCTTCCTGTTTTTAGAAAACATTTATCCTATCATTTGAAAAAGTTTGCATCTTCATGTATGTAAAAACAAGGCAAAAAGAAACTCTTATTTATATTCCTCAAAGGGATTGAAAAAAAAATACATTGTTTTGGGATTGGTACTGAAACTCATTATTGCATCAGCCCTGCTATGACAGGGAAGGACTGCAGCTAATTATTATTGACAATTACCTGGTGAATTAATAATTTGAATGTTTGATGTGAAAAGTGTCAGAAAACGGGGGGGGGGGGGAATGCAGAAAAATGCAAATACCTATAGCCTCAAGTTGATGTATTAAAATTGCTTGTTTTGTTTGAACGACAATTGTAAACAAAAGTAATTTATTATGAAATTAAACAAATAAAAGCAGCAAATCCTCACAACTGAGGGATCAGAACTGGAGGCAGTCTTTACGGCACTACGCAGGCTCTAAAAATAACTGGCGTTATTTTTGCACTAGTTTACTAGCATAAGGTCATGAGGCCAAAACCAACAGTGTTATCTCACATGCAATCTGTCACTCACAAGCACACCTACACAGCCATTTACAAACTATATCCACTGCCTGTGTTGACGTAACAGAAAAGCATCCTTTTCTCCAACTCCTCCTCCCCTACACCCACTCTTTCACCTTCTCTAAGACAGTTGTCCTCTCCAGTTGGCGCCTGAGTGGCTCTCCTCAGCATGCAGCCACCACCAGGACTGTGTTCCTCTTCCACAGCCAGAGGGGATTCAGCCACTCCAGTCCAGCCACCACTGTAGTCCATAACCCTGAGGCAAACTGAGGGAGGTGTACAGTCCCCAGTGGTACCTGAGGCAGACGCCAGAGCCTCTCCTAAGTGCTCTGCAGGGTCACAGCCTTCTTTTTTTCTTTTTCATGCCTGTGGTGAGCCAAACCTGGGTCAGGATTCGGGAGACCCAAAGGAGAGAAAGTGATGGAGATGGGTCCACCTGGAGCCTTTTGGGTGCTGCAGCTGCTGTTTACTGTCTGCTCATGTAAGGTAAGAAGATGCCCCCACCTCCAACTTCTGATCTCTGTGCTGGAACATCACAAGCTAGAAACCTTGCAGTTTTTCCAACTTTACATCAGATGTCCAGGGATAAAGGTAATGGAGACTAATTTATAATCTCCTACTGTGGAGAGATGAAGTCCTCTTTTTTTGTCAGATGATCATTTTTAACTGAGTGCAGGGTTCTCAAAGCATAGAAAAGTAAAGTTCAGGGTGGTAATACACACTTTGGCAAAGCACCTTCTTTGCCTCTTTCAATTCCCATATTTAAAGCTTGCACTTGTTTGCATGGGAGATGTATTTTTATCTCTTTGAAAAAGCACGCCTTGTGAAAAAAAAATTCCCATTTGCTTTCACCCTGGATCTTTGAGCCTTTTTCTACACCGTGTCCAAAGAAATGAAATGCTTCATGCATCGACAGCATAAAAAGGACTAGATAAATATAATATTTGCTGCCAGAGGAGTTCTTGCCAGCATCTTCAGAGTCTTCCCTCCAGTTACTCCTAAAATCACATTATTATAAATTTATTTTGGGTTTTGCACACAGAGAAATCGTCTTTATCTTTCAATGTGTACTTTAACGTGCCTTCTTTTGGCTCATTGTTGCGGCTGATAAGTTTGGGGTTTTTTATCTGCTGTTCTGTGATGTATTTTGGAACTTTGCTTTGCTCTCCTGCTCTATAAAAAACGTTATTTCCTAGAAACACAAAGAGAGAGTTACCTGAGTCAGTGACCATAAATACCCTGAAGGTGTTTCACACTGCTCAGTTGTCATGTCGGCTCTATTGTGGCCCCCCATCTCCTGACGACCGTGTTAGCCCTAAGTGCTGCTGATTGAAATATTCATGTTAGTTCTGCGTATTCGCTGAAGGGCTTTTTATGTATAATCCATGTGCATCCTGGGGTTTCTTTACTCAGACAAGAAAGCCTGAGCATGTAACCGCTGATGAGAACAAAGGCACAATAAAACATTTAGTGTTGGTTAGTTAAATTGTCGAAACATAATCGCTCCAGGCGTGAACCACAGAGCAGTCGTGTTCCTCTCCAGTTGAGCTGCAGTTAAGAGATGCTCGTCTTGTTTTAATACCATGAGAGGTGCTCCCTCACATCAGCTATTAACACTAATGTTCTGTAGAGGGTCTTTGTCACCTCAGGCCCCATTTAATAGCACAAAACATACCTAACATTGTTTCATCAGCTTGATACTTTATGACATTTCCTAATTTTATGAGAAATGATTATGAATATGATTTAGAATTGATGACAAGCTTCAGAAGTCTGCTACAGAACATTATGCATCACTTGTGTTTGATGTCTGTAGCTGTAAAACACAGTTAAACACAGAGATTTTTATGCAGCACTACCTCTCTTAAAATCCCAAATAACTCTGTTTGTATTTCTGTTATTGCAGTTGTAACAGTTTCTATATAGGAGAGGTCTCTAAGGGGTCTACTTGACTCTAAACATAAGAAACGTCTCTATGCACTATATATTTCTCTGTTGGTGAATTGCTTTTTAGCAGACAAAAGGAATTCATTAATTATTTGTTAACGAATAACCCATATGTAGCATAGAAAGCTATTTATATTTCCTAATAATAATAATTAGGCATTTCATTTATAGGCATCTTTCAGCGCACTCAAGGACACCTTAGGAGACACATTAAAAAACAAGCAGCAGTGTATCCAGACACCATAAAATCAAGCAAAGCAGTAATAGACAATAATAAATTAATAAAATAGCAAGGTATAAAATCATAGTTGTAAAAGCTAGGTGTAAAATCATCATCATAAAGTCATCATTCGTGCAAAATGCAATGAGTGTGTGTCAACATCACCACCTGAGTCAGATCAGACTGACTCAATGTGCCAGCCTTATTTGGTGTATGGTCATTTCAGTATTTTGTCACCTTCATCAAATGTGCAAGCTCAGTTTGTGGCAAACAGCAGACACTGGTTGATTTATTGCTGTTGTTATAACAATACGTTATTGTAATTAGTTTTATATACACAGTAGTGCAGTTGAGACCTGTGGGACCCCAAACAATGAATAAGTAAAGCCAGTGTCACCAAAACACAAAAGTTAATTCAACATTTCACAGAAGACAACATTTATATTCATTCTAAACAAATCTATTAGTTATTTTATCAATTAATCATTTGGTTTCTGAAATGTCCGAAAATTGTGACACCCATCAGAATTCCCTAAAACCCGAGGTGATGTCGCCAGATGTTTAGTTCAGACAAAGAAAAATAGCAAATCTTAATAACTGAGAGTGACATTTGTAGCTGAAAAATGACTGAAAAGATTGATCAACTATCAAAATATTATTATGTTATTATATTAGCCTGATATTTTTCTGTTAGCCGACTAATCGATAAATGGACTGTTTCAGCTCTTAACTCTTGATATTTATCTTTTTGTGTCAATACTTAATTGAAATGTGAAAAAATATAGTATTCTCAAAGCAGTCAGCATGCAGACTAAAAACATTTCCATAATGCATTTTATTTCCTTTATATGCACCTTTCAAAGCACTCAAGGACACTTTACAAAAGCAATGTATCCATATATGATAAAATCAAACAATTCTGTAATGTACAATAAAAGTTAATAAAATGACTAGACAAATATCATAATTATAAATACTAGGTATAAAGTCATCATCTGTGCAAGTCACCATGTGTGTTACCATTAAATCAGACTGAATATGCCAGCTTGAAAAGGTGTGTTTTCAGACAGGATTTGAACGTGGAAAGGGAGTCAATATTGCGAATGTCATGGGGGAGAGAGTTCCAGAGGCGAGGGGCAGAACGGCTGAAGGCTCTAGAGCCCATGGTAGTCAAGTGGGCAGATGGTGATGTGAGCTGGATTGCAGAAGAGGATCTAAGAGCACGGGAGGGTGTGTAGATATGAAGGAGGTCAGACAGGGAGGAAGGAGCTTGATTGTGAAGGGCCTTAAGGTCCCAATGGGAAAGAAAACAATGTACTGTCTTGTTGTGAAGTTTAATCACAAAAGTTGCCGTTTGATGCATCTATTATTCCCTGATAGTAACTGCAGAAACAGTATACTAACATAATTAGTATATAATATACTGCACACACTCAGTATGTCATGGAATTAGGTCATACTTTTGCTCTGTAGAAGATTTACTAGCTCCTCCTGATCTGCAGTCCCTGGGCAGGTCAGCACAAACACTACAAAATACTCCAGTGGCACATTGGCTGGCTTTTTTTTTTGGAGGAAGGAATTTGTTGCCTCCATGGAAACGCTGCAGAGACAGATCAAATAAAACATCCTCCGAACATCTTGTACTTCCTCTCAAGTTTTGATCAAATCTAGAGCGAAACAGCTTGCATACTGAGTTTGTGGTCGGGACATGGGACTGCTGGCCACATGGTGGCAGTGTTGCATCAGATTGCAATCCACATGAAGCACAAATGCACACTCTTAACACACACAGACCAGGGACAGGTCAATCCAGAGCATTGTGCTTTCATGTAGGCGTTTGCATTCAATCAATATAAAGGAAAATAGGAGCAAACAGACAGAGAGGAAAAGAAAGGGATGTGTTCACTGCAATAAAGATGAAAAGGGGAAAATAGGGGTCAGAAAAAATAAGATGAAAAGGAAAAAGAATGTGGGTAGGAAAGGAGACAACAAAAGAAAAGGATAAATGTTTAAAAGGTTTTGTTATCTCAATTCATATTTTATATTATGTGCTTGTTCATTTAGGGAATATTGTTCAAGAAGAAAATGTGCTCGTTTGATGAAGAAGTTGAAAGAATAGATGAGACAAGAGTGAGAGGGAGAGACGGAGGAGTGCGTCTGAGAGGGAGAGAGACAGAGAGAGAGAGAGAGAGGGTGGAGGGAGGGAGGGAGAGGCAGAGAGTTAGTGGATAAATGAGAGAGCAGCGCTGGCTCAGCCACAGCATCTTACTGCCAGGCGAAGGAAGGAGTCCAGGAAACACACACACACAGAGATCAGTAGGACCTAACCAGCTGTTTCCAGGAACATCTCCTGCAGCCTGAGCCGACTGTTGGATGTTTTGACTTGATGCATCTTCACATGGAGGCATCTGGAGCAGCTTGTGCTCCAGGATTTATTCTCTAACCTGTGGCAGTGTAGAAGCGCAGACTTCAGCAGTGGGACGATCCCGGCTGTGGTTTTTTGGATTCTAGAGCTGAAAACTCATGAGCATGTACACAACATTTTACCTGTAGCGTCATGTTGTGTACCCTCTGTTCTTTAGAATGACTGCTGTCAACAGTTTAGACTGTGTGTAAGAGCCAGCTAGAGTTTCTGTTTGTGTGTGTGAATGTGTGTGTGTCAGGATGAGTGTTCCCATGTTGAAGATTGGCGCGGTGCTCAGCACCATGGCTATGGTAACTAACTGGATGTCCCAGACTCTGCCGTCGCTGGTCGGACTCAATGGAACCGTCATTTCCTCTGAAGGCACACATGAGAGAATCGTCAGTGTATGTATGCTGTATATACACACTTTACACAAACACACTGTCTGAATAGTTATTTATCCAAAACAAAAAAATGTGCTTTTTTTGTCACCAGAAGTTCATCTGTCACATTCTTTAAAATGTGTAGGAGTCAGACATAATAGTGCAGAAATTTTTGTTGTCGACGAGCAGCTGTAGTTATCTTGTGTTCTTCCAGTGTACACTTGCATGCTTCAATCAGTTGTTCTGTGCACATCAACACCCACTCTCTGAATATACTATAATTGCATGAGCTCTCTAATGTGACATTTAATTTGATTAGAGAAATTGTTGCTTCTGAAATGCAGCAAAACACTCAGACAATCTACAATTACAGAGAGAAGGAGTCAAATTCAGGGATCAACACATTCAGGAACGTTTAGCCCACATGCAGCAGATATTTGATCTGTTCACTGGTGCAGAAAATAGAGCAAAGACAGAAAAGAAACAAAAAGGAAGAGATGCTTAGAGGAACAGATTTAGAACAACATCTGAAAAAAGAGCACAGTGTGTCGTCAATATGAGGAATAAATAGCACTAATAAATAAATAAACAAATTAATAAATAATCTTTTCTGTTTATGAGTCATAAAGAACACATGTACAGTATGCACCCACTGCCTCACTCACACACACACACACACACACACACACACACACACACACACACACACACACAGGCAAGCAAGCAGAGGGGTAATAGGATTGCTCTCTCTCTGACTTACTGGGGTGATATTTCTCCTGGGGAAGGCTGACTCACCCGTGGGACAGCCAGCGATTTGTTGCCCTAGCAACACCCTGGCAACCCCCGACATGTAGATGCTGGACCACTGCACATACAGGTCTCTTTAGTCTGTACTGAAAGTGTGCGTGTGTGTGTTTGTGTTTATGTGCGCGCTTGGACTTCGCGTGATTTAGCTTTCTGGCTGGAGAAGCACCTCACAGCTGCTTTGTGGCGGTACTTTGCAAGTTCAGCAAAGTGCATGCAGTCTCATGCAAGTAGACGCCTACACACAAACACAGACACACTCGCAAAAACACAAACACAAACACACACACAAGAAGTGGCTGAGAACAGATGGAGATGTTAAAAGTGCAGGCTTGCTACTTCATGCTACGCCAGGAGATGATTGACAGGATCTTTCTGAAGTCTTTAGCTGTTGTGGTGCTGTCAGTCAGTTTTACTACATGTGAACATATATATACACATACATACAATACATACATTGTGAGCTAGATCAGAGGCTGCCAATCTTTTTGTCTGATGTTCCCTCACAGCTCTGCCAGAGGAGCTCACCCCTTTACAGTCACCACTGTCATGCTCAAAACTGGGTGTTTTCTAACACCATTAATGATATAACAGTGGAACCTGTTACTTTTTTTCATGCAATTGAAATGTCAGGGTTTAGGTTAGTCTGGTCGAGTTTATCTTCTACTTTTAGGTATTTGGTATTTTATTAGTTAATCCATTGCTTTTCACTAAATATTTTACCTGTGTATTCATTCATTTCATTAACTATTTCAATGTCGAATCCACAACCTTAAGCTAACTATTTCAACTATTTATCCATTAGCTAAATATATCAACCACTTATCCATTAAGTTAAGCTATCAATTTGAAGGTATTATCTATTATGTATTGCTCTATTGACCATTTATACAATACTTTCAGCTATTTTAACCTTTAAGGCTGTTACACAACAGGGCCATGGCGAATAAACAACACTTCGCATGCAAATATTTGCTTTAAAACTATTCATACCGGCAGTGATGTACGAATTTGCAACAGTTGCAAAGTCAGTCAATGTTGTCATGTGACGTCTGTTCCTCACCACTTGATTGGTTGATGCTTTTATTCGTTGTAAGAGCTCAGAAAAGTCAACCTAATTCTGAAAAACATATGTTGATTTCACGGCTTAATACACATTCTGTGTGAAAGTGCTCATGACAAATACAGGCCTTTAATCCAGTTCTTTTAGCAATTTATTTTAACATTTATCCATTCTGGTTAGTTCCCTGTCGTGACCATTTATTCATTACTTTTAGTCAAATGTTTAGACGTCTCTGGATGTATCTGTCTAACTAGTTTTCACGTACCCTCATTTGCACTATGTAGTATCCAGGTGTTACAGTTGACCGAACATGTAAATCTATTTTTAAACAGTTTTTTAAATTAGTTTAACTACTCCATAATCGTTCCCTTTACCTCCTGGCAGAGGTACCCCCTCAGATGTAAGTACCCCTCACTGATAACAACATTTAGTCATTTAGATTTTTGTTTGTAAAATAAGCTCTTACACTCTTTCTGTCCTATCTCGACCGCCTCTGCCTCTATCTGTTGAAGTCTTGCAGGAATTTAGCTCTGTTAGCTATCTACTCTGTCTCTCTATTTGCACTGATCATAATCAGCTGAGCTGCCTGAGTAGATTTTTATCATTTTTCCCTTGTGTGAAATGAGCCCTTAGGTGCCGTATGTCCTCCTCTGTTTAATTACATTGAACAGTAGGCACAAACGATGCTTAAATTCTCATCCCAGCCACGTCCTCCTGTTTGAAACCCCCCCCTACCCCCGTCAGCTCCATTGTAAATGGGACTTCAAGGTTACCACACCAAACCCAGCTGATTGATTTATCAGATGTTTCCCTCTAGGCCTCCGCCTCCCCCTCACGTACCTCCTCTCGCGTCTCCATCTTTCCGGCTTCCTCCTCTGTCGTTATTCTTTTTCAGGGTTTGTAGGGCAGCTTCTCAGGCAGATTACTGTGACAGGCTGGTGCGTGTCAGGTTGAGCTCAGCCATGCCTTTACATTGTTCTTTAATATTAACACTTCTGTAAGTAGGTCAAACTGAAGACCTAGTTAAGCCTCACCAAAATGAGCTCATGATTTCATGTGTTCTCTAATTTAATGCGTTGTGAATTGGTTCCAACGTTAAGACCTCAGGGAACAATTGCTGTCACCTCAGCACTACCTAATGAGGTCCCAAATAGCCCAAAAAACTTAAAAAAGAAACATGTGTTATATAACAACTTTGGGGGTATTTTAGAAATATTGATGAACGTATGAGTCTTGCTGTGTGCCTTGAGCCTTGAAAATTACATCAACAAATGCATGCTGTTCCCATTAAAAACCTGTTTGCACTATTCTTGCAAGTGAGTGCCTCACTGTGAAATTTAACCACGACTACCTCAAACTACCGCTACACCTAGGGTTACAATTTAAAAACCACTGAATTTATAGCACTGAAATAGTTTCATTTGAGAGACATCTATCTGTATTTACATGGTCTGAATTTTCATTTAAAGTGGTGGGGATTAAAAAAAACCTGCCATAAGTGATTTGGCCAGTTGGTGCAAAGGCAAAAAGCTGTAATGCAGTTCTGACATATTATCACCTTTTAGGTTCATATGGCGCACTTGTTACCGAACTTATTTAGACATTCAGCTGATACGGAGCAACAATAGCATTCAGTTAGAGTCGTGCCTCCTGATAAAGCTAAGTCCAATGTTCACCCTCCTTTTTGCTGAGCCCGGTCATTGAAATCCGGCATTTGGGCAGTGCCTTGCGACATCAGAAACCAACAAAATAATGCGTGCTTTAATGTCAGCATGATATGCGGCTGGTTGCCATTATAGTTTAGTTATAGATTAATGGCACCCGGCGGTGTCAGGGGGAAACGTGTCACATAGTGCGTTTATTTTGAAAGAGACAGTATGTAAACGTTTACTTTATTTGTGAAAACAGAGGTGTATCTTGAAAGAAGACAATGCATGTAACAGGCGTCCCAGAACGTCAACAACCAATGCACCCAGGGTACCATGACCAAATGTCAATATGTGACAAGGTCGGAGTGAGAATGTGTTGTTTTGCTCTGTTTTTAGTCTCCACCAACTCGTGAGGGAAATATCAGGCTCTTTAGCTGCCTGTTGCAGCTGAAAACAATGCTATGAGAGCAGTGAGAGTCTGGTGATAAGTCTCTGTGGATATGTCACTGAGAGCGACCACTTTCACTTACAGGAAGTCATTTAATCCAGGGTTTAAAAGAAAACCTTTTCAGTCGTGTGGGGTTTATAAAGCAAATTAAAGTTTCTAGAAGTTCCAAAAACACAGGTTGCTCAAATTGGATTGGTTACACTCAGACCAAAATTCAAAATAAAAGCTTTAACATTCGGGCCACCATGGACAATTAATCGACTGACTGGAATCAATTTAACCCGACTGCCAGTCATGTGATGTGAGTGTTTAATTTACATGAAATTCAAGAGAAGGTATCTTTGATCCCTTGATGTGCAAGCTTGAATTTTACAGCCTGAATCGTTAACGTTCAGATCAGAATTTCAGCAAAAATAATATTGAACGTTTAAATTTTCTATTTGAATTTGTAAACCCTCAAAAAACAACCTAAAACAAGTTTGTGAAATTGCACCACTTAAAATGACCCATCATAAAATTCAAAGAGGGAACAACAGTATAGATTAAACCACATATATTCAGACAGAACATTTCAGTGCTTTAAATTCAGTCATATTTAATTTCAACATTATATGATAATAATCAAAGACAACAGTAAGGTATTTAGTTGCTTCTCAAATTAGTTACTTTATAATTTGCTCCTGTATTATTCAGTGATCTTTTTTTCTGGAAATAAATGTTGCACTAAACCAAAATCAAAATTATATGCTTTATAAGTTGAATGTTATGGTTTAAAAAAATCAGTAAACATTTCTATGTAAATGAAAAGGCAACAGCAAGAGTAAGAGCGAAGAGCTTTGATATGAGTAGAAATCATTTTTTGTTCAGATTTGTGTGAGCTCTGGGGAGCCGGTGACTTTTGCCAGAGAGAACAGCAGCTCCGGCTGTGGATGCAGAGGGTGGAAACTCTCCAGTTCTGCTGCTAGCTTTCCTGGACACAGGCATGTGGGAGATGTCACAGCTGATTTTAGCTGCAAATGAGAAATATCTAATTTAGACACAGATGTCTGTGGTGCAGTCAAGTACAATAAAGTGCAAAGAGCATGCACTCTCCTTTTCACCATTAATGGACACTTAAATCGCAATATGTGTCCAGTCGAGAGCTCCTGAAATCCCGCCGAGATTTACCAGCAAGATAGAATTAGACAGAAACATTTTTTTAAGGAAAATATTTGTCCACGACAGCCTGACCTGAATAACATGCTGAGATTCTGAGCAAATGTGTGTTAGAAAATGCACAAAAGAACCTGCTTCAGCAGTATGACTCATTGGGTCCTTTTGAAAAACACTTTTCACACGAAATAACCATAATACAGCAAACACAAAAAATAAAACACTCCAAGGTCTGTGAAATATAGCTTTAGCAGTCACTTCATTTTGCTTTAAAGAGGCACACAATGACTTATAGCCTCCCTAATGTTAAATTATTCTCTTTATTTGTCATCTTCATATCAAAATACAGACATTTTAAAACTGATTCCTGTACATGTCCCTTATATACACTGTACTCTTATATCGATACTGTGCTTCTTGAACACATACTGTATACCAGTTGTAAACAGCCTGAAGGGAAGCACGTCCTGAGGGATGTGATACAGGGCAAAATATTCCACAGCACTGTTGCCAGTGCTCATGCAGCTCGTGGTGTTTGCACATGATAGAAGCATATTTGATGAATATATTGTACAGGAATACAGGAATTTCATGGCGGCTACGGCCCCTCTCCCTGGCCTCGTTTCCTTTTTCAAAATCGTTTGCCCATCAGCCACTGTGGCCTTGTTGTCCTGCGCTCTCCCTGTTTTTTTTTCTTTCTCTTCCCCGCCCTACCTCTCAGCTCTCCCCTGTCAAGTCCGCCTCAGCAACAGAGTGTTAGTACATGTGCTCGGTTGGTCAACAATTGTGTGCAATTGTAAAAAGTCACTCCAACAGTCAGAGCACACTGTGTCACAAACTGGACTTTTGGAATATACCATGTGGCTGTTCAGAGCGCCACGCTGTGGAAGCAGCAGAGCGTAGTCTGGGCACAGTGGAGACAGAGCAGCAGAGCGCCCATGCAGTGAAAGTGAGACTTCACCGTTCGATAATTCATATAGAAGTAGCACACTCTATTTCTTTGAACAACAGTGCTCTCATTTTTTGTGCAGAGCATCAGATTGAATTTAAATCAACACGTGTGGTCTGAGAAATAAAAATGCAAGCATGAAAGAGCTCTCGTTTTTGAAGTTCCTGAGGGGCTGATCAGTGCTGCGCAGGTGCAAGTCTCTACAAAGATGAGAGATGGCTCGCTCATTAGCTATTTCCATCATCATCTCTGGAATATTGATTAAGTGTTATTAATATTATTTATGGATATATTTGTCACATTTTAAGTGGATATGCAATCAGTGTTGATTGTAAATGCGGTCGATTGAAACAATAAATTCCTATGTGCTTGCTGCATTTCCTTTGTGCACAGTCGTTATTACAGTGCCTACAGGATGCATTGTGCCCAAGCTCCTGACGCTCAACTTCGAAGTATTCCCCAAACCTGGAGGTGGGCATCTGAAACACGGCTCTGTTTACAAGAAGTAAAGGCGTCTGAAATAACTGACTCCACTGTTCACGTAGAACACCAGAAAAAAATGACATAAAGTCAATAACACAGTGTTATCAACAACAAACATGCTTTACTGTATAGTGCCTGGAAGCAGTGTATCACCACCACAGCCAAAAGCTATTACTTTGTCAGCTGAAACATAGCGTTAGGTGACAAAAATAATCACTCAATGATCATCTGCCTTCTCAGCCTGCTGGCTTTGGCTGTTTTTTTCCAGTTTATCTTAGCGATCCTGAAGAAGGTCTGTAGTGATTTCCCAACTGGCCACAATTAGCGCACCAACCAGCAACTGCTGATATATTGAAGCACTTTGTTCAGACTCGACAGAAACAAAATAAAACTCACCAAAACCGGCATGGTTGATTAGTCCACTGTTCCAAAAATCATTGACACAGTTTGGTCGAAATAAATCCTTAATTCAGTGAATAAGGTGTGAAATGCTCCACGCTGTATTTACCTGCTGTCTCTCACACGGAGGAGCAACGGCTCTCGGTCGCTTAATGGAGGCAGAAGCAAAATAAAATGACCAAAAACAGTGATATACTCAGCCAGTCGTCAAAATACTTTATTTATCAAAATAACTGTAGTCTCAAGCACACCTCTGTCCTAACACACATACAGGCTCTATCTGGTTTGTAGTTGGTGACAGATTCTTTTGGTGTCAGGAGAAAACCCAAGCAGACACAGGGAGGACATTTAAACTCCACACAGAGGCAGGAGGAGGTGTCTCTGTGAGGCTGCAGTGCTAATCACCGAGCCACTGTGCTGCCCTAAATTTAACGGGATTAAAGGGTAGGGGGTGAGGTTTAGGAAGGAAGGGTGGAGGGGAGAATGGTGGATAGGAGGGGGCGAAGAAGATGAAGGCGGGAGGGGAGGATGAAGGGATGAAGAAGGAGGAAGAGGAGGCTATTGTGGTCCAACTGAAGCAGAACAACCTGCAGCCTCCTTCACCATTCTATCGCCTTGTTGTGCATCCAGCTCAAAATATCATTCTTCTTCTTCTTCTTCTTCGCGTCCTTTTCTTTCTCTACCTTCTAATGGTCTTTATTTCCCATCTCAGCGTTTTCCTCCTTTTCCTTCTTCTTATACATTTGCTTTTCATTTTCTCCATCTCTGTCTGTCTTGTCATGTTTTTTTGTAAAGCAGCAAACATTTGCTCTCTACTTCTTCATTTTCAGACCTTCTTCTCTCCCTCTAGTTGCTTTTTCGCTCCCTCAATATGCTTAACTTCCGTCTCCCAGCTCCATTTCTCAACCATGAGATAAAGGACTTCACCTACTTGTGCTTCACAGCTGGTTTAAGAGGTCAGTGAACTTCTGAGAGAGATCATCCCTCTCTTTCGTGAGATGCAGGATTCTGGTGTCCGTCTGATAGACTGGCTCCTCCACCTGTCTCAGTTTCTTTTTGTATTCACTCTGCAGCTTCTGCCACTCAGATGTCACCATTAACCCCTGGTTGTTTTGCTCAGAGACTTTTTGTTTCTCTGTCTCAAACCTTGCTACCATCTCGTTGTACTCAGCTTGCTAAAGTGCTGGGCGGCATCCATCCATCTTCTCCTCCTGGAATTGGAGACTTTTCTTGAGTCTGGAGATTTTTGTCTCAAGCTTTGTGATGGTCTCCTGGCTCTTTTTGTACTCGTCTTTGAACTCCCTCTTCCTGATCTCTAGAAGCTCCTCCAGACTGCTTATTCTCAGTTTACCGTTGTCAGTCGTGTGGCAAAGACTCTCCCTTTCTTTCAGTGAATCTCTTAAAATCCACCAGGCCTTGTATCTCCCTTTTCATGTGGTAGATCTGCTTGTGAGCACGATCAGCATCCGCTTGGAGATGGAGGAAGCTTGGGGGAGGCGGCAGGCAGCCCTGAAGACCGCCAATTACCTTTCAGATTGAGGGGAAATTGATGTTTTTCAAACAAACAACAAAATAAAGTGTGTGATGCTTTTAGGCAACCCTTCATAACTGAAAGCTTCCTTTCTTCCTTCATGGCTGATTTCTCTTTCAAACACTGATGTAATTAATGAAGTAAGTTTGTTCTTTCACAGTTTATACACTCCACTCTGGTATATATTGGTATTCAGCAATGATTTTAGACAATCTACATTTTCTTTCAATGTCAATATTTCCTTTAAATATACACTCAATTATTGAATTTAAATTTACTTAATCACTTTACGACCCAGCCAGTACCCCTACTTGAGACCTTGAGCTCTTTAGTGCACGTTCAAACAGCACCAGGCAGTAACAGAGTGAGTCCCACGTCTGAACAACATGCAACAGAGTACACTTCAACCACACTTGATGTGCACTTATCAGCACACCTAAGAGACGTATTTAGAGCCAAGTGTATCCCACAATGCACCGCTCGAGCACCAGTCCAGCTGCTAGTGAAGAGGAAGTTGTAGTTCAAATACTACAGCTGAGTTATGTCATGCACATTAATGCAGCAGTAATATTGAGTAAGTTTAAGTAAATTTTGTGAGAATACTTGTATACTTTTACTTAAGTAAGCTTTAACATGTAGCAGAATGTCCTCACAGTGTGGTATTTGTACTTTTATTTAAGTAAATGATGGAAACGCTTCTTCCATCACTGTGGTCGAGCACACTCTGACAACAGCAATGTTTTGACATGAGAATTGGACAACTTTGCATTTTGCATTTCACATCATTCTTGTTTGCTTTTCTTTTTTGTCTCCTGGGTTCATTTTTCTGACAACATGGGTCATGAATGTGAACTTTAGTGTGGCTGACGCAAATCTTTGTGTATTTGAAGGTGATCCCTACTTTTAAAATCTGAGAGATTGCTGTAAACCTTTGCTTACCAAGAAACAGTTGAATGTCTCGACAAGTATTGTCCAATTGTCCAATATTTTGGTTTATGGTTAAATAACTAACAACATTCCCATCAGCCTCGGCTATGCGTAGTGTTTATACTGCATCTGAATTATGTTAAAATGATTAATAAGTCTTAATCATAACATTCTGAAAATAATTATTCATTCGACAAAAATAGTGTGTTTATTTGTTTTGATTGTTACACTGTTTATTAAAAACACATTCATGCTTTTAGAAATGGACTCCTCTATTTAAATGAAATTAAAATAGAATTTTTTAATTTGTGGCCTTGATTTTAGCTTTTATCAATCAAATGAAGCTTCAGTTTGGTAGAGGTCGTGGGGGATTTTAAAAAGTGTTAACCAGTGGAAATGGCAGGCTTGGCAATCATACTACACAGGGTATATTCTAAACAAGTGATGATCATTTTTTATAATTTATTAATCTCTAGATTATTTTCTCAGTTAATCAAATAATTGTCTAGTCTATAGGATGTCAAAAGTTAAGTCAAGTCAGTTTTATTTATATACCGGGACCTAATATGACAAATTGAGTTCATGGTGATTTCACATCCCTTGTTTTGTTGAATAACTAGTCTACACCCAAAGATGTTTTATTTGAATTTAATTATTTCCAAAGGTCACATTTTGTGAAGCTGGAGCCAGTGACTGCTGTTTTTGGTAATGTTTATTAACACTAATTAATGATCAAGATTCTTGACAATTTTTACAGATCTATTTGTTTTTTAAATGTCACAAGGAAATGCCTTAAAGGCCACAAGTTGGTACTAGAGAAATTGTAGATGTCTTACAATAAAATTGTCTTTGAATTTCAAACCTAAATCAGGTAGAAGGTAAAACTCAGACTGAAATGCTTTGATAAGTGTGTTTCTTTTAATAAAAAAGCACGTATTCTCAGAAATGTGAGTGATTGACAAAATAAACACACTCAGACAACAACAAAAAAACAATAAAATCCCATATATTAAAATGAGTTTTACTTTGCTGACCCTCTCTGTTGAATCCATGGCTGACATGGTCCTCCTGCAGTGACTTCATTAACGCAGAGCTTGTTTGTGTGCAGGGCTTGTACCCAGGCTCAGAGGAGGGCTGGCAGGTGTACAGCACGGCCTCAGATCCTGACGGCAGGTGTGTTTGCACGGTGGTCGCTCCGGCACGAAACCTCTGCAAACGAGACCCTCGGAGTCGACAACTACGCCTGCTGACTGAACAGGTGTGTGTGGGTGTGTGTATTTGTTTTTGTTTGTCTCTTGACTCTGAGTGCATCCCTGCATGTTTCAGTGGTCAGCATTGCGATGCAGCACAGGGGAAAGGCAGCGTACTGGAATGAAATATTCACTGGACTGTCTCTTTGTTTTGACACTTGCAGAAACACACATGAACAGACACACACACACTCAGGTTTCACTGACAGATGTATCCCCGATACATCAGTAGCTGTATCCTCTAAAGACTCCCAGTCATTCAACATGCCAAAAGAGTTTAAACTCAAAGGAAACACTGACAGATGGGTGGGAAAGAAATACTTTGTTCTATATTGCAGAGTGCAGCTCTGAAAGGATATTTGTATGCTTGAATGTCTATGTGTTCGTACATGTGTGTGTTTATGTGAGGATATGCATCTGGCTGCATAAGCACATTTCTCTCAATGTATATGTGCGTCCTGAGAGAAATAAAAGTGATTTGTGACAGAAGTTGATGAATTATTAAACACCATCAGGCCAGCAAACATTTCCCAAAGCATGCTGCACTGCAAGCCTCACACATCAGGAAATATACATCCTGCATTCTCACCAAAATACAAGTGAACCGCGGCACACTAACGATAACATCATGACGATTATTTTCATTCGCTGCTGGTGTTGCATCCTGTACTCTCCTCACACAAAAAGAGTAAGAAAAAAGATGAACACTATCTGAAATAACTTCTTCTCCTCGCTCCTCGCTCTGTTCCTGTTGGGAGGCTTCTGTATTTATGAATCTTAATTAGCTCAGCGTGTCTCTGGAAGTGACACCTAGATCCTGCTGTGAGTGTGAATGTGTGTGTATGCATATGTGTGTTTACGCGTGTTGTGCTCAGATTTTTCCTCTCGTCTTCGGCCTCTCTAGCATGTGTTACAGTGGGAGATGTGTGGGTGGGTTTTTGCCTGAGTGTTTGTTTGTTTGTTTGCATATCACTTCTGGATATCTGGGTCATTTTTTATAATGGATTTTCTTTTTTTCATGGTTGTTTTTCCATTCAGTATCAAAAGAGATTTGAAGTATCTGGTAGCATTTCAGGATGGTTAATGAGAAGAAGCGTGGGAGTGTTTGTTTCTTTAGAACAGAACAGACTCTAGGTGAGAATCTCATGTTTTAAATGGATCTAATGACAAGCTTCTTCAAAGAGAAATATGATCCTTGTGACTTTGCATCATGTTGTTGAGCCACGGTGTCAGTAACATTAAAGGTTTGGTTCACCTCAAACACAGACTGCACCTAGCCCAAAACACATTTTCTCACACCTTTGTTGGTTTTATTTGTCCAGTTTTGAGTCATCTGTCCGTGAGACTTCTGCCACCTCCTCTTTAAAACTGTGATGGAAGGAATTTTGCCTGTGGGGCTCACAGCTTTACAAGATTTCATCAAAAATTCAGTAGCAATGTGACTTTCCAGAATCAGATTACTGTGAAATTTTGAACACACATTTGTGCTCCCAAGAGGATGAACCCTACTCAGGGTTTGTACGGTGATGAAAAACCTGGAAAATTCTTGGAAATTAGAAATAGCAATTTCATGGTCTGGAGAAGATTTGTAAAAATTAATAAACTCAGAAAGTTAAGGAAAAGTCATGGAAATATGTTTCACAAATACAGTACATGCAGGATAAAGTACACATACTGTTTATAGAGTGTTAATGTTGGGCAGATTAGTCATGTCACCTGACGTTATGTTGTTCTGTAAATGGGCAACATCAGACTATAACCTGAGTTGCAGCTTTTATATAGTAAATTCATGTAATGCCAGAAAAAAAACACAATTTATTTTTGTCTGGCTTTACTTGGATGAGTATAAGGTATGGCTTGAGAAAGACCAGGACCTGGCCGTGCAAAATATGTACTGTAGTTTAACGTTTGACATGTCGAACATGGGAGAGGCAGCACTGGTTAGCCATGCTAAAGGAGCTAACGTTAACCACCAGGCTGCTGCTGCGTGAATCAACTCCCATTACTGTTGTTTTTATCCTGCGTGTCCAGAAACAAAGCCCTAACTGCCGAGGTACTATGGGTGCTAATGGTGGGTAATTCTCACGTTGTTCTTACAAGTCATGTGAAAAGGCAAGAAGAACATATACGTAATTAATTCAATAAATAATAAATTTATTTTTTTCACTCTGTTGTCATATACACATAGGCCAGAAATACACACACACATGCACAATCAGGACCTGTGTCATGCATATTTAATGCATGTATGCATTAAATGCAGAGACATCAGAGGAAGGGGGCTGCCTATGGACAGGCGCTCTGGGCAGTTAGGGGTTCAGTTGGTGCCCAGGAGGCACACCAGCACCTCCATATTTACTGCCCACACTCCATATTTGGTCCAGTCAAGGACTTGAACCAACCCAAGTCCCTATATATATAGAGAGAGAGAAAGACTATATGGACTGCTGCCCCTGAAAATTCTGGCAGTAGGGGGATTCAAACCCACGCCTCTGAAGAGACTGGAACCTTAATCCAGCACCTTAAACCGCTCGGCCATGCAACCTCAAACTTACCTTTGCCAAGTCATGGTTTCATAGACAGCCAGATAGCTACTGGATTTACAAGAGCTCGTTTTGGACAGGCTCTGTATTTTAAGGAGCTGACTAGTAAATTTTGACATGGATTTTTATTTTTTGCAAAAATGCATATGAACCCTGCCTAATGGCTTAGGTGATCCCTTCTTCTTTCCTCATAATGTGGGTGTTTTAGTTCAGTGACATATCTTGAAAACTATTGAATGGATTGCTGTTAAATTTGCAACAAATATTTCATGTCCCCATGTCATGGAAAAGATACTGATGACTTTGATGATCCCTTCAATTTTAATCCACCATCATGTCAAAATTTTAATTTGTACAATGCTTTAATTCACTGTATGACCAAATACCTGCGAAACTGGCGACATTTCCCAACTGCCTCTGCTCCACTTTGCGTTTAGGGCTTATTAGAAAATGTTTGCAGGCTAACAGGCCAAACTACGATAGTGAACATTATATTTGCTTAACATCAGCATGTTAGCATTAAGTGTAAAGGTCGGCTGCAGACACTCAGTCTTGTTGATTAAATAATTGAGTCAACATTGTCACAGTGCCACAATAATCAAACTCACTTAGGGCTTTTTCATATTGGGTACAAATGATTCCTATAGTGCCCGTGTACGATAGCCCCCAGCTCCACCCCACTGTTTAGCTTTCACATTAGTAATGTAATTAGTACATTAGTAATCAACATTAGTTGATGAGAGTACACTTGCATCATCATCAAGGTACAATTTTTGTTATGCTACAGTGTAAAAAAAGGTGCCACAGACAGATACTGCTGCCCAGTGTGCTGTCCTCAGCGGGGTCCAGAGAAGCAGCAACGAAGTTCTGCTCCTGGCTGAAGGAGGAGCCGCTGCTGTCAGGTGCCAAGCTCTCTGCCTCCCGCTGGAGCTTCAACTGCAGGTCAAATTTGGAAGTGAAGCCAGATCTGGGTCTGTGAGTGGCCGGCTGCGCTGTTGTCTGATACAGAGGCTAGCTTTAACATAATAATAAAAATTAAACAATGAATTATGAAATGATTATAGGTTTTGACTGTAGCTGTAGCTACAGTGAATTAACTGAAGAAATGGGGACAATGTCTCTAAACAGACACGGAGTGTCTTAATAATAAGTACTGTAGTGCACATGAAAACATGTTGCAATGGGGCGGAAGCAGAAATCTCACAGATGGATATCTCCTGTGCAGATCAAGCTATCTGGATGCGTAAGAAAATGTGTTAGTGTTGCAATTTGTGTGAACTAACCCTTTAAACATTAAATGACATCAACACACAGCCATATTGAACAACAACAGGTGTTTGGAAACAAATAACAGGTGGCAGTGATCAAACAACAGCCAAAACCAATCATAAGCATTTCTGGCCTTGCAGGATACTAACAATAATTACTCATCATATCAACTGTGCGTGTGTGTGTGTGTGTGTGTGCCAGGTTCAGAATGTGAGTCAGTCTATGGAGGTGGTAGACCTGCGAACATCCAGAGACCTGCAGTATGTCCGAGACTCTGAGCCACTGCTGAGAGGAGTGGATGGACGTTTACACACTTACGTCGCCAACCCCCGCACTCTGACGGCTAAGGGCCTGCAGGTAAACACAAACACACACACACACGCAGCCAGACATCCAGACACACACAGTGTAAGATGGTCGCTGTAGGGAACACATAACCTTTGGTGTGAAAACATTGATTTCACGCATGCCAAGCTGAAGTTTCCTGCCTGCACTCAGACACGCGAGCATCTTTCATGAAGGGGACAAAATTTGTCTTGAAGCTGTCAATTCACTGGCTTCATGTCCGCTGTGTAAAAGTGTCACATAGCTTTGTACAGAAGGTGCCAGCAAAACTGCAGCATCACTGCACACATTAAGACTTTGAGCTGTCCAAAAAAAAAAAAATTCTGTCAAGAATGAGTCTCACATTTAAATATTAATGATGAAATTTACATAATATTTACACACATGAGCAGAAGGAGTTTGTGTAAAACATCCAGTTTGGTGTCAGTGCTTTAAACTTGCAGGAGAGGAGATAAGATTACCTGGCTGGATAAGTACTGCCTTTTATTGAGGGAAATTTAAATGTATTGCACCTCTTAAATTAGGAGTACTAATCTCATCAGTGTGTATTTTCTGCCATGATGCCGCTGGCAAGCGTCTATGCCAACAACAAACCAGGAGGCAATTGGAAGATTATCTCAAGAGCTAAAGAGAATGAAAGGCTGTGGATCTGAGGAATGAGGGCTGAATGATCCAAACAGTTAAATCAGCTGTGACACTGCTGGTTTAATGTCTGCAGTTGGCTGCTCAGGACTCCTAATGACACTTAACTAAAAGGTAGTAAAACACTGTGAACTGTCTTCACCTGGGTGTAACTTTTCCAATCAGCACTGATTTGGAGCTTTGTGTCTTGGTGGACTTCATTGTGAAAAGGGGGCTAAATTTGGGTCAGAGCAGAAGTTTTTTTTTTAGATATCTAGGTCACATGTAGTAGTTGTTTCAACAGCATTTCAATGACTTCAGTCTGTAGTTAGGACATGTCTCACATTTGAGTAGTCATTTTCAACCAAGCTTATTTATATTTAAATATAATATATTATTTAAACTAGATGTCTCAATGTCTTTTAATGTGCCCTAAATCAGGGTGTACTGGGTCACTAAAACATTTTTTGCCAAACATTACACTGAATAAAATTACTGGCAATGAGAACAGAACAATAAGAGCTCCTTATTTTTAACATACAAAGCTTTATGATGCAGTCAGACCAAAGTTCACCCACAATTCCCTTCAAGGGGACAAATGCTTTTACTTTCACACTAGAATTAATTCATGACTCGTTCACCTTAGAGTTCAATGTGATTGAACAGACATGAGATGGTATAAACTTAATCAGTAAGTATTGATTGTTTGTATCATTAAATGCAAGGACAGTGATAGAAGGTAATGAAAATAAAGTTTTGACACTCCCATTGCATCCATACTATTACTTAGTGTATTTTTCCACAGCTTATAATTGAATTCACAATTAGGGTAACCTGCCCTGTAGGGGTGGGGGAAATAATCAACTCTTAAATGCATTGCAATGTCAGTGTGGATGATTCGTCATTGATTTACAAATGTCCAAAATCGATATCTAAATGTTTATTAATAACATGATGTTGGCTGAACAAAAGAGGCAGACAGTTGACAGCAAGGACACGCCAGAGTTAAGTTGTAATTCATCTTCACAAGAGGCAGCGCTTGCAAGATGTTTTAATTTAATGTTTAAATGCTCAAATTTGCGAGGTGAACCTGATGTATATTGAGAATAGTTTCTCAGCATCCACTAGAGACTAACATTAACAGAGGGCAGCAGTGATCAGCATGACACCAAAAACAAGACAACACTCACTGCAGCATTACCCATCTTAAACCAACTCTGTGGTGACAAAATAAACTCTCTGCCCGGTCTCTTTTTACCTCAAAAACCCTGCACCCAGTCCGCTCAGCGTTTTGTCTTTTCCCAGAGCAAATGTGCAGCAGAGAGGCTGCTCTTCACTGCTGGAGACATTAAAACAACACAGTGGATGACCCTACATACCTCCCCCTCATTTTACTGTAAGGTGCTTTCATGTTAATTAATTAATTAATCAGTGCAGTTAACTTTTTAAAATAAAAAGGCTGCAGATCATTTATTATTCAACAGCTGCTGCTATAGAAACATTTTGGCTTAAGATTGAATGGAAAAGGGACCTGCCAAAGACCCAGATGGTATGCAAGTAAATGTATCTGTTTATTTAATTATGGATCACTACAACTACAGTATGCTGTGTTTTAAAAATAGTAAGTAGTCATACAGTAAGAAGAATAAATCATGTATAGAAATCAAAATGTCAGATGCATCAATAATCGTTTCATAATCAAATCATAGCCCTCTGAATCATAATCGAATCGATTCATGTGAGGTGCTTAGAGATTCCCACCCCTACTACTTTTAGTCTAAGTCACATTATACTGAATATATATATACATATGTATAGGGTATAACACATGATGAGGTCTCCATTATCAGTTTTTAACAGCTGACGCAAAGGGGTGAACTGTCTGACGCACAGCAGAGGGGTGAGTTGAGTTGCAGATGGGATGTGAAATGATTGCTTAAATTCAGAGGGGCAGTGCAGTACCTGCAGCGTGTGTTACAGTCTCCATCCTGTTATGATGAGGCACTGAAGACTACACTCAGTGTTGGAAATTAATTGTAAACAGAGAGTTTGACTGCCTCCCTTATTCATATTTGTTACAGGCTGATACTAAATTGTAGCCTGGGCATTAATTGAGAGCAGTGAACAGAACAGTTTCACTGGAGCTACTTAGTAGGTGTCAGTTTTCAATGGACACCCTTCAGCCAATCAGAATTGAGTATTCCACCCCCATGTATGTACTGTAAATATGACGCTACAACCACTACCCGTTAGCCTAGCTTAGCATAGAGATGGACCTTGTAAATAGACCTGCACTTGTATAGCACATTTCTAGTCATCTGACCACTCAAAGCGCTTTTTACACTACAAGCCACATTCACCCATTCACACACACATTCACACACTGGTGGCCAAGGCTATCACACAAGGTGCCACCTGCTACTCAGTTTTTAGCACAGTCACACACTCCTAATGAACAGCCATCAGGAGCAATTTGGGATTCAGTATCTTGCTCAAGGATGCTTTGACTTTGGGGATTGAGCTGCTGATGTTTCGATTAGTGGACGACCCACTCTACCTTCTGAGCCACAGCCGACCCTGACTTGAAACAGGGGGAAACAGCTAGCCTGGGTTTGTAAAAGCACCTATAAAGTTCACTAATTGACACGTTATATCTGATTTGTTTAATCTGTATGAAAGTAAAGTTTAAAATAATTGTCTCCAGACTGTATAAAGCTCTGTTTTATGCTAAAAACACCCATCAAAGAAAAGTTTGAAAAAGAAGCAGGAATTGGGCTCTCCGAGGAGGCCTGGATTGGAGAGAACATTGTTGGAAGAATATTATAAGATATTTTAAGACCTCACACTAGGAAGAATACAAAATTATGAGTTTGACATGCTGGAGGCAATGTGGCTGAGTGGATGCAAACCATTTTCATATATTCTAGGACTGTCCAACACTGAGGTGATAGTGGAAGGGCATCCAAAAAACATTAAACACGGTGTTTAAGACTCAGATATCCTGGAACTTGGAAACTCTTTATCTGGGTCACATTATGTTTTTGAATCAGAGGAGGGATACAAAGCCGCTGCAGGCCCTTTTGGCAGCAAGTAAAACATCAATCACTAGAAAATGGCTAAACCCAGTACCACCTACTTTGGAAGATTGGTGCGGAATAATTTTAGAAGTATTTAAAATGGAAAAGTTGACCTTCTCTCTGAGGATCCAAAAAGAAAAAAAAATCTATCAAATCTGAGATAAATGGATTGAATTTATAACCCCATCTGCTTCTATGACTACACTGCTGTTTCATCTTCCTCCTCCCTTCTTGATAGGATCAGTAGAAATGTAAGCTCCATTAGTTCTAGTGTATTTGGAGTGCATATATGTGCACTCCAAATACACATTAGGCAATTATTATTGAAAGTATTTTTTTCTGTATCTTTTTGTATATCTGTTGTTTTATAAACCACAAGTAAAAAGGACATTAAAAATAAATAAAATAACAAATAAAATCAACAATTTGCTGTTTTACAGGGGGTTATTGGCCGGTCTGTGTCTTGGCCAGGAGCAGTAACTTCCTGGAGACTCTGCTGGTTGCCTGGCAACTGTTAAACTAACCGTTTGCTGACCTTATCTACATCTACAATATTAGATTATTCCTTTAAAAATACCAAACAGCAAGCATAACACACATGAATTAAAAAATATAATAGGAAGCTCAATAATTCAACATTATAGAATAATATATCATTATTCAAAGGCTTGAAACGCTCTATGAACTGGACAGAGGCTCCATAGGAGGTCCACAAAAAAACATAAGCACACACACTCTACCCCTGACTTTCCCAAATACAGAGCATTTCCGCCTCCCCATAAATCCATTCTGCCTTTCATCTTTTGCCGAGCATCTTCTTAACAACATCACGGGGCTCTGGGGTCTGTTTTTAAGTTTTTATACAGTTAGTTTGTGTGTTTGTGTGTGTGTGCGTGCATGCTTGTTGCTCCTTGGGGGTTTTCACAGTCATAAGCTTTTGCCTTTGCACTGAGAGGCAGAACTGGTGAATATTTATGCGATGTGCAGCTACAGTAAGTTTATCAATAACTAAACAGTATTTTCATCCCCTGGGGTGAAGGGAACAGGGGAGATGGAGAAAGAGAGGTCAAACAGAGAGATTAGGATGGACTGATAGATGGAGGACTTGAGAGGAGATGGAGGAGAAAAGGGGAAGAAATGAAGAGAAAGAGATGGCTTATTTCAAATTACCATTTTTGCCTGTGGGAGGGAGCGATGAGAGGAATGAGCAAAGTAAAGTAAGAGGGGAGGTAAAGGTTAGGCAGAGAGAGGGGGAGACATAAAAGAGTGAAACAGGAGGGGAGAGATTAGAGAGAGATTAAGATGAAGGAGGACACACGGCAGGGGAAGGATTAGCCAGGTAAAGCGTTTACTATCTAACAGGCCATGACATTTTCAGCATTTTGTCAAGATTGGTTTTAATGCATATTAATGAACGTACATTTATATGCAAATTACGATGCCAGTACTAATCAGTAAGGATGAAGTGGCCAAATTTAAGGCCAGCCCAAGCAATCATAAAATATCCACACTGTTCTCTTGTGACATGAAAAATAATGGTTCCAAAAAAGCCTCGGAAAATGTTTTGAAGCGATGTCTGAAAAGTATTTAGGTCCTGATTTGAAGATAACAGGGGAGGGATTAGACACATAAAGTGTTTGACTGACTGCCAAGCCTGTTTCCTGGATGTGTTGTTGTGTTTGTTTGTGGGGGTGTGAAATGTTCTGACGAGATGATAAGCTTTTTGTCTTCGCTTTTGACACTTCTTTTAATCCTTTTCTTTTTTCCATATCAAATCCAACTCCTCCCGATACACAGCAGTTTTTTTGGGTGGGGAGATTTGAGGGTGAGAAGATATCTGAGTGTCGACTCTAAACAGAGAAATAAAAGCGGTATATTAGGAGCACCCCTTATCCTCCTGCTGCAACACACACAGTCATGTGTCATACATTTAACGCATACGCTAAATATCGATCTTCCTTCCTGCTGATTGCAGAAAAAAGTAATTTTCTCTCCATCCACACTGGCTCAAAGTTAGCCAGACAATTTTAAAAAGATCTATTTTCAGTAATAGAAAAAGCTGTCTTTAACTGTTCAGAGGCCAAAATGCAGAAAAAGACTCATCTCTCCACTTTTCTCTCTCCATTTTATGCTGCTTATCTGGGTCGAAGTGCCAGCAAACTGTGCAGAGTAGCCCAGGCGTACTTTCCCTCAGCCACATCTTCCATCTCCTCCTGTGGGATTGTGAGGCGTTCCCAGGCCAGATGGGATATGTTGTCCCTCCAGCAATTTCTGGGGGCACTTTTCCATTTGGCTAACGCGGTTCTTCACTTCCCTCACTCGTGTCTCTCCTTTGCATCTTAGCGAAAGAGATGTGAGGGTGAGACGCGAGGGTGGAGAAGGCAATTGCTTATGACGGACAGCATCTCAACTCTTGCATGTGTAGGGACAATTAAGAAGAGGGAGAGAAGTACAAAAAGGGTTTGCACTCCCCAAAGATTGTTTCTTTCAATTTTCAAGGTGAAACATAAACACGGGAAGAAAATGCACATATGCTCTGACAATGCCTTCTTTATGTTGTGATAGTTCAGTTTCATGTTTAATCCCTTTTAACTTTTCACCAACAGTGAGTGTCAGTCAGTGTATTCCCAACAGGTGCACCAGGTGGCTACCTGTCGTTAGACCTGCCTCACTGAAACACACTGACAAAAGCTAAAACGTCTGCATATTTTTCCCCCTCTGCTGAATTTTGACATTGAAAACTGACTAAAAGAAGCAGTGTAAGTGATTTGGGTGTGCAAACTCTTTTTGTACTTAGAAAATAAAACTAAGTGTGAATGAAAAGAAAAACACCTTATGGCGGCTGCTCCAACACTGAGAAAAAATCTGTTATGTTCTCAGTGTGTGATGGAATATCAGCAATAGAAATAGCTCCAGTAGACATTATTTTTTGGCAACTTCATAAATTAATTCTGTAATTTGTCTGTGAAAAACCACAGGTGCAGGTAGTCTGATACTTTTCAGGCTCAGGTGATAATGATAACTGTGACAGTGTGGTTGTATAGCACTGTATATTTTTCCTGACTGAGCCAAAATGCAAATTTAATGGAAAATCAGAAAAGAGGAAGAAAATAAAATGAAGAAAAAAAGAGAAAACAGATTATCCACACAACTAATCATTTTATTTTATGTATAATGAATAACATTATAGCTGCTGTTGGTGCTTTTATTCGTGCTTCCACAGGTAGTTTACCTAATTTACAGTATTTAAATTTGATTTGATTTAATTTCATTTTGTTGTCAGATAAATTCATCTTGCATACCAGGATGTACACTGTTTCATATAAATCCACATGAATACCAAACACAAAATTTAACCAAACAACTAAACCATACTGCAAAAGCTGCATATCACAGAAGGCATTAGGAAAAGTGGACGCGGTGCAGCAGATTAATCATTCCCTATTACATTCAGTGTGAGACCCAGGTACACTGAGGCTACTTAGGGCCCATACTTGGATTAATAGACTGACAGACTGAGCAACAAAACCTGTTCAGTCCTGCCTTTGGGACTTTATATCATGCAGTAACATTAATTTTACAATAATGCTGCTTCCACAACAGACCAAATGTTCACTAAACAGATTCACACTGAAGGAGTGTTGCTTTGAGATAAAAAATGTCTCCATAGAATCCACTTGTGGTTTCTGTAGAAGCCTCCTCTCTCCTCGCTCGATCAATTTCCGGGTCACAGGCTGCAGGATGGAGGAGCGAGGACAGGAAGGAGACTAATTAGCTGAATGGAAAGTGCCTTGAGTCTATTCTGGAGGCTCGTCATCCACAGGGAAGTAGTCACATTCACACTAGGAGGGCGTCCTGACATGGAGCATAAACCACCTCATTTAGCTGTGAAGGAGCAGTGGCTTTATTCCGAGATAGCTCTTCCTAAAAAAAGAGAAAAAAAAAAAGCTTTGTCAGATTTAACCACATTTCTTCGCACCACATCTCCTCTCCAACTTATTTTTCGTCTTGTCTTTTATGCGCCCACAGGAGCTAAAGGGCCAGATGTCTCAGCTACGACCCCTCCTGTCAGTGGTGGAGCAGTACAGATTGGACCTGCAGACACTGGCCACCCTGCGAATGGAGCTCCTCAACCTGTCAGTCATCCTGACAGCCATTCAGGAAGAGATCGGAGCGTACGACTATGAAGAGCTTCAGCAGAGGGTTTTATTGCTGGAGACCAGGCTTCACAGCTGCATGAACAAACTCGGTACGTGCTGTGGGGACAGTAATACTCAGTAATACACTGGAAAATATTACTTATGCTGCCTTCAAAATAACTCATGAAATGTTAAACAGTAAAGTCAAGTACATGAAATGTCAGGCATTCAAGTGGTTTAAAGGAGTACGCCACAGATTATAAACATGAAGATGAGTTTATTTTTCGTCTCAAGGAGTCCTCAGACTGTGGAAATAGATTTGGCTCTGGAGAGAACTTTTTAAAACCTGAGAAATTTAATTCAGATTGGACTTGGGCCTTGAAATTGTTAACAGAAAAAATCAGCATTATGAACTAGAGCAGTAAAGTTTAAAGTGTGTGGACATGTAGCAGGCAGGATATTTCAGCCACTGCTTTACCAATTTCGACTGTTTTTAAATGTGTTTCTTGCAAGTCCCCCTTCCTCTCAAACCTCCACCTCTCTCCAGTCATGTCTTTTCTGTTAGGATTTTGTGGCAAGGAAACACATTTCTTTCACAGTTCATACTTGTAGCACAGACTTTTTTTTTTAATAGACTTCATGAAATGTTGGTAAATTGAATACAGACTGATGGCAGGCGATGGCTGCTAATAAACAAGCTGGCCACATGACCTTGACAGGCAACATCACTCACTCCAAGCTAGAAAATGTGAGCAGAGATTGTTGCTTCACCCCCATAATCTTCACTTTTTCAGTCCTTTTAGCATTGTGCAGGCTGTTTCTGGGATTGCTGTGGCCTGAAATGTCTGATTTCATGGCAGCTTTTCTTAAAAAATGTGATGCATGTTGCGATGTGTTTAGGCAGTCTGTAAATAGATGGTAAATGGACCTGCACTTGTATAGCAGCTTTCTAGTCTTTCCAACCACCCAAAGTGCTTTAACACGACATGTCACATTCACCTCTTCATTCACTGGTGGCCAAAGCTACCAAACAAGGCTTGACCTGCCTCTCAGTTACAGTAACATTCACATGCATTCACACACCATCGGCACAACGAACAGAAGCAATTTGGGGTTCAGTATTTTGCCCAAGAACACTTTGACATGCAGACTTTAGGGGTCGGGGATCGCTCTTCCTCCTGAGCTACAGGGTCAAATTAAAATTGCAGATATAGTTGTGATGGTGTTTAAGATTCAGAGCATGTTGTTATGAACATTACGTTTTCCTGCAATGTTCAAATCTGTTTGCGATGGCAGTGGGAGATGGGTGGGGGTAGAGCAGCATCAGCTGATGCTGTTGGTTCAATGCAGCGCTGAAGGACCGTCTCCGTGAGCTTTTCTCCTCCAGCTCTCTCTGCCAGCTCTCTGTTAACATGTGACACCAAGCTGTTAGACGGTCCAAACAATCTCACAGCGACACTGAACACAACTTGGTTGTTAAACCTGTTTATAACAGTTGGGTAATGTTAGCTGTGTGATGCTAACAGTTAGTCCTGTCACTGTGTGTGTGTGACTCTGTCCCAGGCCCCGAGATCACACTTCAATACACTGTGTGCAGCTCTAAGATGAAATGTGATTTTACCTGTTTTAAATTGTCACATTTTTGGTGAAGTTGTATTGATTGGATAAAATTGCAAGGCTGCGCAGAATTCACGGGAATTATTTGAATTTGTGGCACGGTGGTACAGTGGTTAGCAATGTCACCTCACAGCAAGAGGGTTCCTGATTCGAACCCAGGGTGGGTGAGCTCTTCTTTGCCGACTTTGCATGTTCTCCCCCTGTAAGCGAGAGTTTTCTCTGGGTACTCCAGCTTCCTCCCACAGTCCAAAGACATGCAGGTTAATTTGCGACTCTAAATTGACCGTAGGTGTGAATGTGAGTGTGAATGGTTGTCTGTCTCTATGTGTCAGTCCTGTGATAGTCTGGTGACCTGACCAGTGTGTACCATGCGTCTCGCCCAATGTCAGCTGGGATAGGCTCCAGCCCCCTGCGACCCCCAGCGGGATAAGCGGTTACATAAAATGAATTAATGAATGTTGCGATCACAGCATCACAACATCCTGGAGGGAGTGCTATTTGCTTACTGCATATATAAAGCCCTTCTATTCAGATTTAACACAACATGTCTATCTTTGTTAACAGGTTGTGGTCGTCTGACTGCAGTTAGTAGCCCAATCACCGTGAGAGCCTCGGGGTCCCGCTTTGGCTCCTGGATGACTGATGCCATGATTCCCAGCTCTGACAGCAGGGTAGGTGTGCAGTGTGTGTAGGTCTGTGTGTTCATGACAATTGAAGCAGGTGTTGTGAATGTGGTCACAAGGTAGCCACGCTCCATATTTTTCTTAGTGTATTTTTCTGTCTTTCTGCCTTACTTCCAACAGGACTCCTGTGTGCACTTTGTCTTCACTCGTTACAAGCTTCACCCATTTCCTGCGCACATACACACACACAGACACACTCGCACACACACACACTCTGTTCGGCGAGTGCATATTAAGCTAGTTGTCAAGGCGACTGTCTCCCAGTTGCCAGGTGTGATTTATATCGCCATGGTGACCCTTGCCTGTTCCCTATTAGAGCTTCTCCCTGGTGATGAGAAGGAGCTATACACAGCAGCAGTATCCCAGTTATTGCCTTCTGTTTCCCAGTTACCAGTGTGACTGTTACAGTTATGGGTTGGGGCTCTTTCCTGGTCCCAGTGTCTGTTTGCATATTTGTCCCAAGCTCTTCCTGTCTGTTGCTGTTAATGCTGTATACACAGTGTCCCCGAATCTGAGTGAGACATTCAGCAATGCACAAGTAATGCATTTTATACAAATACAGTACATATTTTTTTCTGGATTTGTTTTATAAATGAGCCAGTGGAACTATAAAAAGCTGTAATCTGGTTGAAATCACTTTTATCTTGCTTTTCTTCAAGCTTACAGAAACCCTGTGGAGTTCTCTTGTAAACAAACTTGTTATGTTTACATTAAGTGTTACTTATCAAAATGCACTGTGTGTTTCCTTGAGGCCTAACGAATGTGCTGGATGCATTTCCTTCCTCATAATACATTTGCAGAGCTTATTTTTTTTTTTAACATTTTCAAACCTGCATTGTTTAAACCTTTTATGTTTCAAGGAGAAGAGGATACTGGTTCATTCCTATGAAAGCTGCTCACTGGGCAAATACATTGAAAAAGCAATGAACTCATTGCGTGACTTTACCACCAACAAAAGTCTTTGTCTCTCTGAAGAAATACAGATTGAAATCCAAATAGTGATGTCTGTGAACCCCTCTAGCATTAATGTGCAGGTGACCTTGGCAGCCTTTGATATTTCATAAGGTCGTGACTGTAAGGTTGCGGATATTGAGCATCACAGACTTCACCTACCAACTGGCAAAAATACATACGTTTTGTTTTTAAATGTTATTTTAAAAAAGGAAAAATCATTTGAATTTTATAAATTTGGTGGTGAATTTCCAGCATCTTAACCTGCATCTTATCAGTTAAAGGTGTGTGGAACTAGTGCCACACACACACACACACACACACACACACACACACTGAAAGTAAAGTCATTCTCATACATCCTTTGGTATCCATGACTACAGTGTCTGCACAGGGTCCCAGTTTGGCATTTATGAATTCTTCATTAGCTCATCAGTGTGTGAATGTGTGCGCACGCATTGTACTTTGCACACTCACACACACACACACACACACACACGCCTGCACACACCTGTCGCTGTATTCGAGAACAGCTGCTGAGGTGTGGATATCCCCTGATCTGTCAAGATGTCTCCGCTGATAGTGTGAGAGAGAGAGAGAGAGGATGAGAGAGAGAATGGGGCCTGTTGGTGAGGAGAGGTGAAGCAGGGACAGGAATGAAAGAGGGGGTGGACAGAAAGAGGAAGAAACAAAGAGAGTAGGGGGGATGCCGGGGAAGGTTGATCAAAAGAGCAACAGTCGGGACAGACAAGCGGGATGGTAAGAAAGAAGCACGGGAGGCGACGAAAAGAATAGACAGAGAGGAAGAGGAGAAAAAGAGGTCAAGACAGGCAATATTTAAAGGGTCATTGGTTGCTGTGGTCAGTCTTTTCCTCCATACTAACTGTGACGCAATCCTTTCTTCCTGTGACTCCGCTGTAAGAAATAAGGAATGACATCCACAATGTGAGTGTTGAAAAAATGCTTGAAAAAGTTCAGCTTTTAAATTAATGAGGCTGCAGAAGTCTGATTTAGACAAATCAAACTGCAAGATAAAAAGATGAGAAATTATACGATATGTCGTTTATTGTATGTTTTTTCTTCTCCGTTTTGAACCCTTTATGAGTTTGTCTGTAGCTCAGGTCTATATGTCAAAGTTTTGACATTTGGAAGCTGTGTGCGTCACCTCCTCAGTGACCAATGCAGAAGCATCATCTCAGCTTTACAAAGTAATCTACCAGGACTGTACGTTCATGTTTGATAAGATGACAGAGTGTCTTGTTAAGTGACGATGCCTTAAGATCAAGCTCAATTCAACTTTTTTAGCTGTACTAATGTACTAAGCACGTGATTTTAGCATGACTATTAAACCAAGATACTGTTAGAGCCAAGTGCTGATCATAAATTGTTAAGGAAGCAATCTCTACCAGTGATTTATATATATTTAACGGTTCTGTGTTTGACATTCAGAGCCTTAATATACCAGCAAACCAGGTTCAAGTCCCCCCTTGGTTAACTGTTAGTTCTGTTAGCACTGTTGCCGTTGTTTAGCACTGTTTATGGAGTTAGCACCATTAGCTGCCAGCTGCCATCTCAGCCACCTGCATGTTGAGAACCGTGTCCAGACAACTCCTATATTCTGATTTTAACGTAGAGCCCCTGAAACCAACAATCGTCAGGTAGGCATTGTAATATGTATTTTTTTTTTTCAGATACTGTATATCAAAAAGAAAGTGAAAAACCTGTTGAAGAAACTGTGCGATGAGCCAACACACTCTTTCTCCGACCTCATTAAATATTGACGTGCTTGGTCATGGACTTTCCACTTCCACATACATTGTGCAAGGTACCCTGGGTGCATTGGTTGCCGATGTTCTGTGACACAGTGTATGCCTGTTAAATTCGTGGTCATCTCTCAAGATACACTTCCATTTTCACAGAAAATTTAACGTTTACATACAGTCTCTTTCAAAATAAATGCACTATGTTGGTGCAAGACCGCAAATTATTTGTATTTTTTCCTTCAACAACAAAGACACTTGGTTGGGTTTAGGCAGCAAAAGCACATGGTTAGATTTAGGAAAAAGGAGCAGGGTTTGGCTTTAGAATCTTACGGGACACGAATACCGCCCTCTCGGGTGAAGGTCGCTGTTTGCTGGACCCATCCACCACGCCTCTCGCTCGCCCCTCTCGGACATTGGCTGCCTACATATGCCGTAGCAAGCGAGTGACATCACCATAATAAAAAGGTGCTTCTTTGCTGAATTGTTTCTACCTGTGTGTCAGTAAAGATACAGTTTCTCTCAACCAGTAACACCAATCATCAGCTATTTCTTCATGAACTCTCCAAAACATAACTTAACACATAAGGTTCACTAAAGTGCTGCATGTCCTGCTGTCAGTGTCCAGTCAATGAGGGTTCATGTATAATCCTCTTGCTTAGTTTGTTAAAAGTTAGTTTGAACACTAAGCAAACCAGAACTAAAAGGCAATGTATATATATATTTTTTGTTCTGAAACCAACTGAACTGATCTACAGGTGTGATATTGACCTAATGTAAAGGGAAAACAGACAATGTAGCCCAGGCAATGATACACACTTTATTATTTTTTTTAACAAGGTGCATTTAAGACAAAATATTGTCACAGAACAAGAGCTGTGGATTTTGTTCTCCAGTGTAGTTTAACTTCAAAGAGATCACTTCACTTCAAAATCTGAACCTATCCTTAAGAGAAGTATGGGGGAAGGCCAACTGGGAATGAACAGAAAGAAAACAGTGCGACAATCTGTAAAACTAAGGTGTGAGTTCAAGAAACAGCAAAAAAAAAAATCCCCACTCACTTTCTAACACGCACCGTTCGTTGTATAATCAGCGTCTGGGGCTTGTTTATATAAAGCAAATGGTGCATTCAAATGCGAGACGATTACAGCTGCCAGGAAACAAAGGGACTCCAGTTCCTTTGAAACACTGTTTTAAAGGGAATTAAAACAGAGAAAGCTTCATCAGATGAGCTGGTGATGCAGGGAGAAAAATAGGTTGGAACAAGAAGTATTAGAGGAGAGAAGAGACTGTTGGTGGTAGAGAGAGAGAGCAATCAGTCCATTTCATTGTCTTTGCAAACCTCAAGCTAAGTCTCAGTTAAACACTGTGCTATTGAAGGCCCTCAAAATCACCGCAATCAGTTGCCTTTGTCCGAAAGTCTAATTCAATGTGATTTTAAATATTGCGACCACAGATTAACTGTAATTTAAAAAATGATGCTGCCACTGCAGGGGAGATTTCTTCGACCCACAAAAAAAGATCCTTTTCATCTGCTTCCTCCTCTCTGTCTTCTGTACTTTTTGCAGAGGGAATAACGAGCATCTTTTTCACCAACAATGCTCTCTCTTGCCAAAGCTCTCTGCCCTTTTCTTTCATCTATTTCACCTCTCGTCCCTCTTTGGGTAATTAATCCTCCATGCTGTCGACGCTCAATTTTCCTCCCATCTCGTTTCTTCTCCCCCCTTCTTCCTCTTCTTCTTCTCTCCTTCTCTGTCCATTTGTTTCTCTAGCAATCTCTTTCACTGACTGTGAGAGGGAATACCATCTAGCAGATTTTATTAGCTGAACTACCAAGTGTTAGCTTATTAATGTTAACTCTGTGTGGGGGTGAAAACTGTCACTGGCTAACTCTCTTTAAAACATGTGGACTCAACACGTATGATATCATGCTAAAAGACTGAAGCTACAGCTGCATGTTCCAGGGAAAACTCAGCATCCTCGCCAGTTGATGATTCATGCAGAAGACATAGAAATGAAGAAACAGCACTGTTGTTGTTTTGCAGGCTAAACCTAGTTTTCTCTTGAATGATAGTGCAGTCATGGTAAAGAAAAGTGCAGAATCAGGCGTGTGGATGTTACATAACATGAGGTTAGATTTAAACTTTAATGGTTATCAATTCAAACAGCATTTTTTTCTTTTACTTTTGCAAGAGGAAAACCTTTCAGCATGACCCATGTGTTAGACAAGCATAACACTATCTTGTGTAACAATTTGGCTGAGGTTGCTGGAGTGTAAACTTTCTCACTCACTCGAACAGAGACACGAGCATTACCCTAAAATCTCTGATATAGTAGCAGGAGCAGGATCAGCCAGAGGCACACTTGTTGTATGGCATGGCTTAGGTTAAACCATTGTGAAACATGAACAAATACATACAGTAAGTGTATGCCATAGAACTTTTATGCAGTGTAAAATATTGCCAAATTGCTAACATTTTGCAAACAGCAATACTAACTGAAAAGCCAATTCTTCTTCACCACTCTAAAACAGTAGTTGCAAGTAGCTGCACAGCTCAACCTGCTGTGTAGGCTATTGTTTTAAAGCAGTAAAGAGGAATTGATTTATGGGAATAATGCCATTTAATCTGGGTGTCAAACTACTTTAAAGGTTATTAATACATGACAAGCTATCAGATCGGTGCACAGACAGTAATGGAGTCCTTTCTGATACTGGTATTGGTATTGGAGCAACTCTAGTTGAATGTACTGTAGCTAGCAATGGAGAGCAAGCTGTATCTAGCATGCTGCTTGGTAGGGTAACAGTTAATAAAGGTCCACTACACAGTGTACTTCTGGCAATAGTAATGCATTACTAATAAATACGTCTCGTAGATCTCAAGAGCTTGTACTCAACACTGCAGTTCCTTGGGTCAAGTCAGTCGGATGAATGGTTGTTGAGAGAGTCAAAGGACAGACACACAGAGCCTCCTTTCATCCTATGTAGAAGCTGCACGTTAGGTCACCCTAAATGTACTTAAATGTCATAAATGTACTTAAACGTTATAAAACGTGTTATAAAAGCACAACCTTGTCAACACTTTGGATATGGAGTATCTCTCTCACTACAGCCCCTTGCACACCTCTTCAGCATGTGGAGAAATCAACAGCTTGACAGACCCGCTGTGCCTAGTTACGGTTGCTAAGCTATGATCAGACAACCGCTGTTCGGCTGAGGAGTTTACTGTACGGTCAGTTAAATTAAATGTCTTTGGTTTTGCTGTCACTGATTTCATCGGGTTAAGGTGTGCAGTGGCCAACAGGGACAGGGTTTAAGTACGAGCCCTAAGCCGAACACCATGTTTTTATGTAATCAGCTGCTGGTGAGCGTGGCAGGTGACCATTATGGGTCTCTCTGCAGATTTAACAGGATCTAATGCTTGGTGGGTTTTAATTTTGCATCCTGCATGCAGAGGTAAACCGTCTGTTTCTCTGTCTTCCTCCGTCAGGTGTGGTCCATGGACGGCTACTATAAGGGCAGGCGTGTGTTGGAGTACAGAACCATGGGGGATTTCACAAAGGGGCAGAACTTTGTGCAGCATCTGTTGCCCCACCCCTGGGCAGGAACCGGCCACGTGGTGTACAACGGGTCACTCTACTACAACAAACACCAGAGCAACATCCTGGTAGGAGACTCGCTGGAATGGAAACACAGGCTAATAATAACAGTTTGATAATTATATGATGAGAGTGAGAGATGCATGCGTCTGTCTCTCCAGGTTCAGTACCATTTCCGCTCTCGCAGCGTGTTGCTCCAGCGCAGCCTGAGTGGAGCCGGCTACAACAACACCTTCCCCTACAGCTGGGGAGGATCCTCTGACATCGACCTCATGGCGGATGAGATGGGATTGTGGGCGGTATACACCTCCATCCCAAATGCTGGAAACATAATGGTACAGTCTGTGTGTGTGTGTGTGTGTGTGTGTGTGTGTGTGTGTGTGTGTGTGTGTGCGTGTGCGTGTGTGTGTGTGTGTGTGTGTGCTCCTGCACTCAACAAAATAACAAGCAAAAAAACATTAAGAGATGTTTAAACTTTATTTGAATAAGATATATCTAAAGTTAAATGACTGAAACTGATTCTAAACCCACTGATGTATCTGTTCCAGTCAGAAGTTCCTGCTGTCAGCAGGTTTGCTTTACCTTTCAGAAGTCATAAACTCCCACGCTTTTTAAAAATCCATTAAAACAGCTGAGACAGATTGCTGCATTGAATAATGTAATCTATCATAAGGAACAGCACGGATACTGCAGTCTTTTGTAACATGAATTTAATATACAGTTTACAGCTAATTTTCTCTGTTTCTGTGCGCCTGTTACAATCCCCTGCCTACACCAGGGGACAAGATTGTGTGTGTGGGTGTGTGTGTGTAAGAGAGAGAGAGAGAGAGAGAGAGAGAAACATAATGTAAAGATTGATGAATGGGTTTTAAAAAAATGCAAACAATAGGAACTGAAACATCTAGGGGTTCACCAACATAAGAGTAATAAACAAAACACAATTCATACATCTAAAAAAACTAAATTACAACCCAAAGAAAAACACTGAACACCCTCGGGGGGGAAAAGCAGGATGCAATAAATTTCAGGCCCATCGACAAAGAACTTCCACTGAAAGTACAAAAGGTACTACATAACGCAATTGACTTCTCACTAAACATCTACCCCAACATCGACTGTTCAATCATAGGTCAACTTTCCATCCAGAATTTAGCACACAGGATTCAGCAACACACAAGCAAACACAAAGCATCAGTTGGTGTTTAAGTCACATGGACATCTTCTTGTACATAATGATTCATTCACAAGGTCTGTTTGCATTTTGACACATTTGGCATTTATTGATACGCAAACTTTTCCACCTAAGCCCACTGTAAAAACTTCACTGCAATGCATTTACTTTTTCCCCCTGAATTTCTGGCATTTCCACTTAGTTTCTTTTTTACTTGCAACTTCAAAATATGTGTAAAAGCAGGTGGCTAGAAATTCACTTACAGCTTACTAACTGTAAGTAGGCACATTTATTACAACAACATATATAATAACATATGACAAAAAAACCCCAAACAAATAACAAAAAAAACAATGTTGACAATGAAATTTGTGTAAGAAAGATTGGAAGTGAGCAGGACATTTCACAATTGAAAATACATTTGTTGATGCTCTCCGTTTTAAATAGGGCTGGGTATTGGTACCCAATACCCTTTTAGGTATCAAACAAAATAACTTAGTACCAAGCAGTAGGCTGTTGAAGGCTCTCAGTGATGCCTGTTTTTGGTTCTTTTTTGACCCTGGACCATCCCGACTCTCCACAGTAAACTTTTTGTTGCTGCCATCTCTGGAGTTGCTCCCTACGCGGTAAATGTTCAGTTTAACAACTGCCCAGTTAGCACAAGCTAACACAGCGGCAGCAGCTAACATCCAACACCTAACCTGTTGATAACCATCAGTAACGTTGACTGTGTGGTTCTGGTTTTGTAGTAAAGTGTGCTGAAATGCCACAAAACGTTCGAAATTATGGCTATGCCACACGCCACTCCATTCATATTTTAAGTATTGAATGAAGTACTCAGTTGGTAACAGCTGTTAGTATTAGTGTCACTTCAAGGGTACTGGTACTGGTACTGGTTTTGTATTTATTTAAACAATACCCAGCCCTAGTTTGAAACTTATCTTTGCCATTTCTACACTGCAGTTGCTTGTTGCTTGTCGGCTGGCATATATGCCGATACAGATATATCTACAGTGAGCTATTATCGGCTGATATACCAGCCTTGATCATTTAAAGAAATACAAGTGCAAAATGCTGCCTCTCATAACTGTGTTAACTGTTGTATGATCTTGTGATCTCAATGACCGGCCTTTTCTCTCTGTATGCAGGTGAGTCGTCTGGACTCCCGCTCGCTGGAAGTCATCCGCAGCTGGGACACAGGGTTTCCTAAGCGCAGCGCAGGGGAGGCCTTCATGATTTGCGGCACACTTTATGTCACCAACTCTCACCTGGCCGGGGCCAAGGTACACTTTGCCTACCACACCAACTCCTCCACGTACGAGTACACTGACATCCCCTTCCATAACCAGTACTCCCACATCAGCATGATGGACTACAACCCCAGAGAGAGAGCGCTGTACACCTGGAACAACGGACACCAGGTGCTCTACAATGTCACACTGTTTCACGTCATCAGGAGTGACGGATAGACCGACACACTGGAAAGGCTAAAAAAATAGAGGGAGTGTTTGGGTCATTAAAGGGTACTGCAACTTACAACACACACATACACATGCACACACAATGGCCATACACATCAACGGGAAAATGAGAACTGACTGACTTCTAGACTGCGTGAGCTCACAGAGCTAATAACTAGACACAAAACACAGTTGTCGAACACATGCCTAAAGGTCACAGACAAGAGTATTCATCACGGAGAAGAAGAATATTAACTGCTTCTGCTACAGGGACGCTGTTAGAAAGAAGTCAGACAGTTTGAGCTCATCCATATTCTGTTGCGTTTTATTCCACTTGTGTCTCAAGAAGTAATTTTGGAAGTTGAGGTCGATCGTTGAAAAAAAAAAAAAATGCAGCTCGTGAAATGAATTTCAACTCTCTTCACACTTCGAGCTCTGGCGATGGACCTGACGGAGATATTCTGGGTTTGTGATGTGATCGTGGACGTGTTCAGTCAGCATGGTTGTTCATTCAATAAACATTACTGTCAAACTTTGCCAAGACTGTTGTCTTGTCTGTTTTGAAGCAGAGAGCGGAGAGATAAAATTATAGAAATAAGTTTTTACCTTGCTTTTAATATAAACCTGACTGTTTGGACAGAATGTAGATTTCCTTCTCTTCTACAACCTTTTACACAACGGCTTAAAAGAGAGATCATAAAATGTAAGAAGACCCCCACCAAAATGTGACCTAAATAAGAGTATTTATTGCTATATAAGAGCAACTTACAAATGAGACAAAAAGACTCAATCCTCAAAATAAAAAAAGAAAGTGCTGAGGGCCAAACGTATAGAAGGCCCTCCAAAACTATAGAAAGCTTACCTAACCAAATCAAACACTAACAACAAAAACAAGCTTACTGATGACCTCCAACCCAGATCAACAGTAAAATAACTACAGTACAACCTAAAAAAGGGCTTCGTGTCTCTCTCCACTCTGCCATCTGTATGTTACAGGCATGCGGCCTCAGTCAGCTCAGGTGCTCTCTTTTACCTGTCAGGGTCTGGAGAGGTGATAGCAAGATGTTGTAAGGCCCTGACACACCAAGCTGACGGTTGGCCATCGGTCAAAGTTGGGTTGTTGGGCGCCTGCTGCCCTCGTCGATGCGGTGTGTCCTACACTGATGGCCTTTGTTGGCGCTAGTGGCTTTTTTTCTTTCAGCGAAAGTGGAGTCCATTAAATGAAATCACTCTAATTGGCAGTTCAGCTCAGCACACGAGAAGAAAAAAGGAAGTGAGAAAAATAACCAAAGAGCTTAAGTCAAAAGAGAGTGAGATCAAAACGAACCTGTTATATGAGGTAAGATTGTTTTTCTTGAGCCACTGAGCTCTTTAGCAGAAACGATAAATATGCTCTGTTCTTTCAACACTGGGTTGTGTTGTTAATGTGCTAACTGGCTAACTAACGTCAAGATGGTCTTCCATTTTACCTTTTTGAATGACGATTACAGACGACCGCCATCTGCTGGTATAGAGGGGTATGTCTTGTCATGCAGGCGCAGAACATACACACTTCGGCCGTCGGTTCGGTGTGTCCATGTGCAACTTTTTGGCTGAGACACGGCGACCTAAAGTGATGCAGCAGGGAGCTCTCATTGCAAGTTCTCTGATGCCGGTTTGGTGTGTCTGGGCCTTTAGAGGAGAGACAACTCAACTCAACTCAACTCAACTTTATTTATAAAGCACTTTAAAAACAACTACAGCTGAAAACAAAGTGCTGTACATAAATAACCATAAGACATAAAATAAACCATAAAAACAGTTAAAAACAATAAAAATAATAAAACAGGAGCAAAGTCTCATGCTGGGTCGAAAGCCAAGGAATAAAAATGGGTTTTAAGATTAGTTTTAAAAATGGACAATGAAGAAGCCTGTCTGATGTGCAAAGGCAGATCGTTCCATAGTTTGGGAGCAGCAACAGAAAAGGCTCTATCCCCTCTGAGCTTCCGCTTAGACCTCGGTACCTCCAGGAGCAGCTGATCAGCTGACCTGAGGCACCGAGCAGGGGCGTGAGGGTGAAGCAGCTCAGAGAGGTAAGGAGGGACAAGAAAAACAACAAAACAAAAGGTGAGGAAACACCAGCAGACTGCACGTGTAACACCCCACCAGAGGTGTAGTGGCAGCAGGTATCCACCTCATCCACCTAGCCGAGGATGTTACTGTCTTTTATGTAATCTGCGGCGTTAACCAAACAAAAGACTTTTGTTCTCTTACTTTGACCTTTAAAGCAGCTCCTAGGCAACATTAGTAACCTTGTAAAAAGGCCCCCAAGCCTGAGGAGGAAAGCTACCTTAAGGACAAATTCAGGGAAAAAATGTCCCTTGCCTTGCTGTCGTTCTGTAAGCCACAACATCATGGGGGGGGTGGGGTGAAATAAATGAGTGTAATTAAAACATTAGCTAGCTAATCGGACACATAACTAGTGAAACACACCAAAGTAGATTATTAAACTTTGTCAAAAAGAAAAAAACTGTTGAACTCCCCCTCACAGATGGTGGAGGGAGAAAATGACACAGACCTAAGTTACTGACAAACACCGGTGACACCACAGAGGATGGAGGCCACAGTGATCACCAACTGGTGGTGAAAATATAGCATCAGAGAATTTACCAAACACTGTGTGCAGTTGCTGCGTTGCTTATTCCAAGAGCTCAAATTAAACAACATCACATGAGAGGGAGTGCTGTTGCACTGAATATTAGCACGACTGTGATTAAGTCGTAGGAGGAGATAATCACAGCCATGTTGATATGGCCATATACATCGATCAGCCAAAACATTAAAACCACTGACAGGTGAAGTGAATAACATTGATCATCTTGTTACAGTGCAATGTTCTGCTGGGAAACTTTTGGTTCCTGGTATTCATGTGGATACTACTTGACATGCAGCACCCACCCAAACACCACTGTGGACCTAGTACACCCCCCCCCCCTCCCCAATGGCAACAATGCACCTTGATGGTAGTGGCCCCCCAAGCAGAGCAATGCGCCATGCCTCACTGCAAAAACTGGTCAGGAGTGGCCTGACGAACGTCACAGAGAGCTCAACGCATCAACCTGGCCTCCAAATTCCCCAGATCCCAATCTAATTGAGTATTCGTGGGATGTGCCATTACCTCAGAGGTACCCCGATCCACTGTGGGGCCTTCTTAGATCGGACTTGGCTCTTACATGTCAAGGCATGGGCACAGGACATCTGGGGGTGTGCTTTGGAGTCTGGCACTGACGCGTTGGTGGTGGATCCTTTGAGACATGTCGGTTGTGAGGTGGGGTACTGGAATGTCCCATGGATGCTCGATCAGATTGGGATCTGGGGAATTTGGAGGCCAGGTTGATGCCTTCACTCTTTGTCACGTTCCTTGGGCAGAGTATGGCATTGTAACGAGATGGTCTGTATTGTTCATGTCATCTGTCAGTGGTGTTAATGTTTTGGCTGGTCAGTGTATGTTTCCATTTATTGTGCAGCCAGTGAAATAAGAGTCTGTGGATGGTCGCTTTTTGTGGCATGTGTGATTCAGATGTGTGAAGAGCTTGATCAGGCAGTACGTTGATCAGCAGTAAAGTATCGAGGCTTTCCTTTGTCATCTCCTGATGACCATTCGTAAGTCAACTCAAATGTTATTAGTAGAAATATCTTCATCTTTGCAATGCAAAGCTTGGTACGTTTGCAGGCTAATTAATGGTTAGTGTAATTAACGTTTTAGAAACACCTGTAAAGCAGAGGGATACATGCATAGTTTAAAATCCCAGTGATGTTGTCCTCTGTATCAACATTCATTAAACGCCTCTTGTCCAGTTTAATTACTTGGTCGGAACTTACTGTTGTGTAATAGACAACTACATCATGCAAGTAGGCCTCGTGCCCAGACACCTAAGACAGAATTGTGTTAATCAAACACTATAAAATAGCAGCTGTGTTTTGCATGCCAAACAGTATGACCATTTACTGCAGAGAAGCATCAGAAACCTTTCAGTAGATTTAGTTTTGTCACACAGGTAGCACTGCAGACACATATACATCTTTGAATGGAGCTCTCTCTGAAGTCACATTTATAGGGTCAGTGTTAATTATGGGTTCTCTGTGTGTAATGACGTTTTCATTGGTTCTAATGGATCCAAGCAGTGTTCTGGAGGATCAGAGTTCAGAGGAGAACGTCGTTTTGATTTTGGTTCAAGCACAGCTGCAAAGGTTAACCTGCTCATTATTATCTAAGTGGCTATTATGAGCTGAAAATGGAGGGTGACGTCCCCAGAGATTAGTCAATACTGAGACCAGCAAACACACAAAAACACACACAAACACAATCATATGTGAAGATAAGGTCACAGAAACACACAGCACGTACTGTACATAGACAAGAGACACGTAGACACAAAGTAGAGGCAGGTGTAGCAGACGGTCACACTGATGATGAGATGAAACGCTGGATCGATACAAAGCGATGGAGGATAATAAAAGAGGTCGGCTATATGTGGATCTAATTGTGGAAACATCACGAATGGCCATTCTGTTGCCATGGTGACTGTAATGATGTTGTCTCTAACTACCCCGAGTTCGGATCATTGCTTCGAAAAACCAGATATGACTCCACATCCCCCACTGGATTTCCCTCTATCTCATTTTTTTGTTTGAGACATTTAATTAATATAATGACGAGATTACATTTTATTTTACTAAGCAAATCAAAACTTCTCCACACAGACACGTTAGTAATCTGTACACCTGAGGGAAAAATACAATCTCATGCCCATAAAGTGTGAAGTTCATAACACTTTAGGACATTTTTCCCAGCTTTTCCTCAGCCTGCTTCATTGAGTTCTTCTGCAGAGTGTGAGCTCCTGAGAGAAAACAGGTGTGAACTGGCTGCACCTGTTCATTTCCACTGCGACAACAATAATTAGTTGATTATAACCAGAACAAGGCAACACTCATATAATTACAGCAGTTATATAAATGCCTTAACAAGGTTTTCTTTCTTGCATCAAGGTCGTACTGTGATGATCGGCGGAGCTACTTAATAAACTTCTGCATCAAGCTCAGATCTCATTAGCACTCTGTTTAACAAATAGCCCCTCACTCAGCCCTGAAACAAAGACGTGACAGTTTTATATTGTTAATAAATAAATGTAATAATATTTGGAGGTTGTAGTCTGGTTTATATTGTATGTTTGTATATTAATATATTGCGCTATGACAAATGACGATACACCACCAGAATATTGACTCCATTTCCAGATAGTGTTTCTGTCCACAGTCCAAAGTTGAACAAAGTTAAACTTGACTTCATCAGTCATATGCACTTCAGTTGATGTGAATGAGATACAGAGGACGTAAGTGTATTGTCAATGTACGTTAAACTGGATTTTTTCGAGATACCGTCACATTCTTAGTTGATACTACAAAAGTGTTAGAGTTGTGTTTCTGTCCAACTGATTAATATAAGCTCAATATTCATTCTCCTTTTTGCTTTAATTTTATTCTCCTCCAACTTAAGTGTGACCAGACTTCCCTGTTTTTGGTGGCCTGTCCCTGGCTATAGCTGTCCCTGAAAATGTCACCACTGTTAACTGCAGGGCTGCCAACTCCCACGCACTGACTGCGAGCTTTGTGTTATTGACCCTTTTTACATGTTGCATACCACATGTCCATTTCTCACGCAGAGCAAAACAAATAGCAGCAGCTGAAGGCTCTAGACCCCATGGTGGTGAGGCGGGCTGGTCGGACAGTGAGATAGATGGAAGAGGAAGGCCTGAGAGTGTGGGTGGGGGTGTAGATGTGCAAGAGTTGGGAGAGGTACAGAGGAGCTTGGTTGTGGATGGCCTTAACGGTGTAGAGTAAGATCTTAAAGTCAATGCGGTGTTTAACTGGGACTCAATGAAGCTGCTGAAGGACAGGAGTGATGTGATTGATGGAGGGGGTTCTGGTGATGATGCGAGCGCCAAATTTAATGATCATTTAAATCACCAATTTAGTAATCAAGGACAAAAAAATAATAAACATCTCTTTGTTTTTCACCTTTGTCCTATCCACCTTATTCCCTCATACCATTGGAAATCGCTGGAAAGTTGCATCCATAACTCACGCAAGGGTGAATTATGGATGCAACTTGCCGACTATCACAGGGCTGACACACAGAGACAGACAACCATTCACACTCACATTCACACCTACGGACAATTTAGGGTCACCAATTAACCTGCATGTCTTTGGACCGTGGGAGGAAGCTGGAATACCCAGAGAAAACCCATGCTGACACAGGGAGAACATGCAAACTTGAACCAGGAACCCTCTTGTTGTGAGGCGACAGTGCTAACCACTACACCACTGTGTCGCTATGTCACTGGAAGTTGTGCCCATAATCATTTCTACAGTAGTGCCCCCAGGAATAAGGTGGATAATATTCTCACCTCCTCACGTCTACCACGCATCTTTCAAACATAAACTTAACATTAAACTTAAATTTGAGTCACTGCAAACCGTGTTAATACCTGCATCAAACTATTGCCTTAAATTCTGTGGTTTGGGTGATTTTCTAAAAGTTTCCTGGAAAAACTTTGTAAACTGGTCCTAATTATAGAGGGAATAGAGACATTTTATTTTAGTTAGTGAATTCAACAAGGATCTCCTTTAAAGCATTGCTCCATTCAAATTCCAGTAAATATTTTTAATTACTGGGAAACTTAATTCCACGTATGTGCTGAGCTGCACGCTTTCCTTCCTGGAAAATTCCACATTTTTACATTTTCAGCAGACCTGCTGTGCACTAACTAAAATACTCTCCAGATTAGCAACTAAGTGCACTAATTGAACACCGTCTCAATTTTCCATATAATTAGCAGCAAATCACATCACTCTTTCCAGGAAACCTCAATTATTAGCAAATTACCAGCCCATAATTTCATGTTATCTCAAAGTCCAATAACAACCAAATTAGCCAAAAATTGCAGCGCACGTCTGCTTTGTTTCCCTCATAGAAGTAAAAGTATATTTAAGGATTATTCTGTGAGCATTGTCTCATTGCAGCCTATTGCACGCAGTAAGCCACAAGTCCATGTCTAGTATTGCAGTTTGTGATGTTATCCTTGCAGACGTCTTACATAACAAGTTTGCACACATTTTAACTCTGCTTTCTGACACTAGTGAGCATATTGTTGGATTCACTTTGCAGCGACAGACTGTATAGACTCCCTGAGAGTTTGGTTTGATTTCCCTCCAACCCTTTGTGCTTCTCTGCCTTTATCTCTCTCTCTCTGTCTCTCCCTCTCTTCTTTATTTGCTCACCTCCCTGCTGTCTTTGGCGAGGCCCCAGTCGCTTTGGCTCTGTCCCTGCTGCAAGGTTCCCTTCTCTCCATCTATCACCATCATTGGCTCCGATTTTCTGCATCGTGGAAGTGCTTCTCCGGAAGACTCGCCGGAATTCCACACAGGGATACGCAGTCACACACACACAGAGGGTGCACGTACGAACACACTCATCCTTGGACAAAACGCTGCCTGATATATCATTTTTACCTTTTTATTTATTCATCTCTATCTGTCTATCTATCCATTGGCTTTGGTCTCCAGGGCGGATATCAGCCTGATGAATAATTTACTGCTGTTAAAAGAGACCACCTGAGGGGGGACAGAGGAGGGAGAGAAGGAAACAGAATGAGGAGAGGTAAAGGGAGGAAGGAGAGATAGGAGACCTTCAGTTGAGAAATAAAATCCTGATATGGGAGAGAGGGAACAGAGGAGGAGAGGGATGCTTAGCCTAAACGCACGTCGATGCAGAGCCGAGCGCACGGAGAGACACATGGCCTGCGATCATGTTTAATTAATGATGGAGGGATCAGCCTATTAAACAAGGACACAGGCTGAAAGACTAGCCTGGGAGGGAAACACGAACGGGTGGGAGGAGGCGGAAGAGGAGGTCAGGGAGGTGGCTGCTCTCCTTCGTTGAACGTAGAAAAAAAAGAGGGGGGGTGAGAGGATGTGGGGGTCTGAGAGAGGAAAGAAAGGCATCAGGTTCCACCCGGGCTGCTGTGCTATTAATAGAAGTCAGAGCACACTGGGGAGGGGAAACCAGCCAATTAGAATCAAGCTGCAATGGTAAACCCTCACTCAGTCACACACACTCACACATGCACTCACAAACCTGTCAGATTTTCTGTTGTCACTTATTGTCACCTGGATCATCTCTTCAGGGACCTCCGTGGGAAGCTGGAGGTGTCGTTATCCAACCCAGACCGCTAATGGCGACCCTCGCTGACATTTGGTCGGTCAGGCGGCCATGTTGTGTGCAGGAACGGTGCTGAAAAAGTTGATAATCTCTCGTCTGGGCTTGAGGGGCTGTAATGCACTGGGGAATTTTGTGTGGTGATGTAAATCAGCATTGTAACAAATTGGTAGACAGGGTTTAAACCTGGTGTAGCTGTTTCCTGTGCAGCCGCTGGTGCAGTGCAGAGACAGCATACTTTTATCTGTCAGCGGCAAAGTTGCAGGTTACACTTGTACATGCCAGTGAGAGAAGCAGGATCCCCATGGTCATTAAAAACCTGGAAAATTTTATTTTTCAGGCCTGGAAAAGTCATGGAATGAGTAAAATCCTTGCATATTTTGTTGTGTGTAATGAAATTTAATGATACAGTAGTTCTCTGTGGATGATTTTCTATCTGATGTAACGTAATCTTGAATTTATTTTCCGCAGCTGTCGAGGTGAAAAAGCTCTAATATGTGTTGATGGGGGATGTTTTGTTCACGTACTCGTACATTTTCTCAATTTCTCCCAAGGTTTCGTCTCTCCCTTCATGTGCTTCAGCTAGTTATGGTGCTATGTCTGAATGGAGATTGAATATGACAGTGTGATTTCACATGTAGGGTCATGAATCCCAAAGCTTCCATACCTTTGTCCCACTGAGCCGCATTTTTGAGATGGAACAACTGACATATTCAGCCCAGGGTGTCACTCAAAGCCTAGGGTGTCAATCAGAGCGGCAATGCGCACTTTGATTTCATTTTAACTGCTTTGAAAGTGGTAGTTCGAAGGTGCAGAGTGTTCTGTTTTCTAAACAAATTAACTAACAGGCTGACTGAACTGTCAGCTGTCACTCCTTCACTCTGGAAGCTCTACAACTCCGCGTCTGTGAACCCAGTTATAATAAACATTTAAGGTGTACTATACAGTTCTGTTCGTATTGTGAATGGTCATGGAAATTGTATAATAGGTCCTTAAAAAGTCCTGGAAAAGTTTTAAAATGTGTGAGAGCCCTGCTCCAGGTTAGCTGTGTGCCTCGTATAAACAGTTCAGTGAGGAGAAACTAAGAAAAAATCATTTGAAGAGTTATAAAATTAATGAATAAGCAGTTATCCACTTATCACAGGGCCGGTGGTTCGATCCTTCGCTTCTTCTGTTTGCATACCGAGGTGTCCTTGAGCAAGACGCTGAACCCCAAATTGCTACAGTGGTCAGGCCAACACCTTGCATGGTCACTCACCACCATAGTGTGTTTACCATATAGTGTGTACAACAGGAGTAAGCATGAAGACGCCCTCCTGATGAAACGTTCTCTGAGCTTTCTAGGTGTGACCAATGAAACCTACCCACCATTAAGCGTCTCACTAAGGTGTTGGTCCATCACAAATGTCCTGTTCATAGAGTACAGTACATGGAGGGATGAACACAGTTATTCTAAAAGATGTTTGGGTGATGGCAGCGGAGAGCGCTGTCTTTCATGAAGCTCCAAAATCTCCCACAGTTCAGTTGAGATCTGGTGACTGTGAAGGAACAGAGCAGGAAGAGCGAGGAAAATCTCCCGTTATTCCGGCTCGGCAGCCACGTCATTTAAATAAACTAAACTTTTGCTGTGTTTTGTATTTGGAGTGGTTTGCTAAGAAGTGAAACCTGATACAAATTAACTGTGTACAGCTCCTGTTAATTAGCTGAATTGATTCTGTTAGTGTTAATATTGAATTTTATTTAAATGTAACTGAAAGTGAAGGAGGCTGTGCAGCTATGATGCCAGTGAGCTTCTAATCCTGCTGCTTGTAACAACTGCCTGAACAATATAACATGAGAGCATCAAAAGCATATGATCCATATCATTTTCATACTCATTAAACCCTTCAGTGAGCCTCTATAGGGAGGCATTTGTTATATTTCACATCTCATTTATTCATTTATTTATTGTTTTTAATGTTGGTGACCCCTCTGTAGTTGATAGACAGGTTCGATATCTCGACCTCCTCCTCAAATCAGACATCAGACCAAGAAAACTTTTGAACTCTAATGAACATTTACAACACACATCATTACTTTCTAGTTGCTTGTCTTGCCTGGCTCTCTGTCCCCATCTGCAGCCAATGCTCACCTCCCTCCAGCTATGAACTCACTCCCCAGACCTGTCGGCCTCAAACCATCCACCAGATGCCCTCAGACTTTGTTGACAGTCCTGATGACATCCTCTTCCACCTGCACATCTGTTCCCACTTTCCTTATCAGCCTTGCAGTTACCTGACTTTCACCGCCTGAACTCTGTTTCCACTTTCCCACATCAGCCCAGCAGTACATATCTCAGCCCCTTTTCCATAGCCTGGTAAGTCCATCCTGATGACGTGAGCTCAACATTCTGCCGTCACATTGTAGTTGATGATGCATCAATTACTTTAGCACAATGCTAGTTCAGGCAGGACACGATGTCAAACTCTGCTCACATCCCAGCTACATCAGCTGATGTCAAACAGCCAGTCAACTGATGGAGCAGCTGATTGATGAAGGGAGTCAGCTGATAGATCACATGATTCCTTTCTATGTAACTAATGGGTGAATCTCATTCAGGGTGCCCTATTTAAACTGCTCTGGCCTGCCTACTGTTGCTGCTTCCTCTGCAAGTCGCTTTGCAACCTTCCTCCACCCCAGCTCCTCCTTTTCATGCTGTGTCTGACTTATCAATGTCATTTCTGTTTGTCATTGATGCTGCTCTGTTCTGTTCCCAGGGGGTCTTTGCTGCTGCTCTCCCTGCTTTAGGCTTTCCATGTAGGCACATGGAAGGGCAGGAAGGTTTGCTCTCTCTGCCTTAGGCTTTCCACATAGGTGTGCGGAAGAGTCTTTCTGCATAGACCAGAGGAAAGGCAGAGGGCCCCCAGAACAGAGCCATACCCCCAAATATATTACTGCAAATGGAAATAAGGTTTTCTTTGACTAAAGTGTCTCTGACTGAAGTGAAGTTATTGCAGAAATAGAGTCAATAACAGCAATAACAAGAACAACAGTATGTATTGGCAGAGTTTCTTTGAGGAAATTACGTTTTTCCCCATTCTTCTAACTGGATTTGGCAAAGGCTGATTTATCAACTGGCTCAGTTGGTGATGAAGACGTTCCTTTGTGTTTTGTTACGCTAATTGGCTGAAGGAGTTTGTCTCTCAAGGTGAGTACTCCCGCCCACTGAAAGATAGATAGAGAGAGCAAATCAGAATATTGATCATCAGGATGTTCCCCTACCTTTTCCCCAGTCAGTTGTTAGTTTGTCAAAGTTTCGATGTTGCTTTGTTGCTTCTTGCTCCCAAGACTCTGATCCCTGTACCCTATTTTCTTGTAAGCCTGTGGCTCTGAAGGTAGAGCGGGTCATCCATTAATTACTAAGTTTGCAATTCGATCCGAGCTTCCTCCTGTCCGCATGTCAAAGTGTCTTTGAGCACAGCCCAGTCGCCAGAAGAAAATGTTGGCATTGATTGTGCAAACCATTAAACATTACAATTGCACGTTTAATGTGTATCATATCAACGTTTCTAAAGTGACGTAGTATATGTGCTGACTTTGCCATCAGGAGGTGGAGAAGATGGTGGATGGCATGTCGTCCAGGCAAGACACTTGTTCTGTCGTTCACTGTTCAACACCAATAAACAACAAAACTGGTTGTTTTTTTAGAGACTGTTTTTCTAGCAGGAATAGGGCCATGAAAAGTGTTTGTATTTTACAAAGATATTGCTACATTTCCAGGCAAGATTGTGCCTCCAAATCTGTGTATTTTAAGCCAGAGCATTATTTTTTCTAACCATAATCAAGCTGTTTTTGTGCCTGAACATAACCACATGATAATCACACCATTGCCGAAACCTAAATCTGTCACGTAATAGAGCACAAATGTAACATATCTGCAGTTTGCAGAAATGTAAAATGCCAATTTCTTTCTGGTGATTGGTTGTTGAGCAACACTGAACCCTTAATTTCCCCGTCAGTTGGCAGGCCAGCAGCTTGCATGCAGGCTCTGCCACCATCACTGTGTGAATGGGTGAATGAGAGGCAAAGGTTGAGAAGCACTATATAAATGCAATCCATTTACCATTTACCAGGAACCTGTACCTGCCTGACCTTCTGCCAGACCCACGGACTAATGATTCTTTGCCTAACCCCTTTGGATAACTTTGACCCCTGCAACCCTCATGATTCCTGTTCCTGCCTGCCTGTAAGCCTTCACTCTAAATCATTGATCTGTCCCTGCCTGCGTTTAGTCCTCCCTCCTCTGCTGCCTGAATTCACCCCCTGTGACAACGGGTATGTTGTTATGGTGAATTTTATGCTGAAACACTGAGATTTTATTACTTTATATGAACGTAAAAGCTTCCTCGGTTACATGAAACATTACAATAAACAAAAAAAAAACTTAATTTGAGTTTATCAGTGTTTAATATCGATTTTGTTGTGCCTGTGTGTCAATCAAAAGAAAGTCACCTTGAGTGCGTGACGCCACATTTGTGGCGTTTTGAAAGTTAACTGCTGTTTCAGCAATTTAGAATTTTCAAAGCAATAAAACCTAAATGACGATGTAAACGTTTGCATACATAAACTAAACTACACACAGACTGCACTGCAGAACCACTTGGGAAACATAAACTTAATGTAGACAGCAGTATCCTCCGCTCAGATGACTGATGATGATGAAGGTTTTATTATTGTGTCTCGCATACAAATACGTTCAGCCTGCAGATACCACAAATTAATATAAAGTAGCTCCAGACTGCAGTGCAAACATTTTCTTATGACACAATTATAACCATCACAAGTTTTGATCTTCCAGTAATATTTCAGGGTTTTGTCATTGCATGAAATATTGACATTCAGCAGTTTGTGCAACACAGAGGAAGAAGAGGGGACACAATTTCCAGTTCAATCACACAGCTCACACAGTCTATTTTCACCTTCTTAATGACTACAGGAAGAATACCAGATCTCAGTTTTGCAACCAAGTATACTTGGCTCAGTGATGTCATGTTTTAAGACGTAATTAGATATTTTTGGATATTTACTTACAGCAGGGAGCTTGATTAGAAAATACCACTCTTATTTTTTTGTTACAGGGTTGCAGCTAACAAATATTTTAATTTTCAGTCATTTTCTCAAATAACTGCAAAATTGTTTGGTCATTAAAATGTCATAAAATGGTGAAAAATGTCGTTTAGCGTTTCCCAAAGTCTTCAAATGTCTTGCTTTGTCCACATCACAGATATATTCAGTTTACAGTCCTAGAGGAGGAAAGACACCAGAAAGTATTCACAATTAAGACGCTGGAATCAAGACAATTTAGACTTTTTCTTTCTTAAAAAAATCACATAAACTGATTGATTTAGTAGTCAAACCAATTAATTTATTAGTCGACACTCGACAACCTGTGATTAATCATTGCAGCCAGTCTGCTTAACATGACACTACAGCCTGCAGCAGGTTAATTTATCTTAGGATAAAGGCTGCAAACAGCCCAGGGTGGATTATGAGACAATTGGCCCCTCGGCACAGATATGCAAAGGGCCTCACCAGCTCTTCTGCATAGGAGCAGGACACTCAGGCTTTGTGGTGGCTTTACGTCTCTTTGTAGTTGTTCTGCATCTTTTTGTGGTTTTGTGTCTCTTTGCAGGCCTTTTGTGTGTTCTTCAGGTTGTTTTGTGTCTCCTTGAAATAATTTTGTTTCTTATTCAGGTAATTTTGTGTCTCTTTGTAGTTGTTTTGCATCTCTTTAGCCCTGTTTCCACCAAGCAGTACAGTATGGTTCAGTTCAGTTTGGTACGCTTTTTTTCTGTTTCCACTGTGAAAAGTTGTGGATGGTACCAATGGAGCTGTTCTGTACATCCCCATTTTTGGTCACCCCTCTGTTGATGATACCTAGCACACAGATCTGGTACTAAAAGGTGGAGCTGTGAACACTGCAGTCTGTTGACTGGTCAATAGAGGACGGTCACTCTGCTCAGGGCTGAGTTGTGGCTGGTTTTTAGGCTCATGTAACCACTGTTCATACAGTGGAGAGTTTTACATACAATTGGAAACTTTAACTTTAAAATAAAAGGATGTTTTGCTGCCTCTTGCAGCAGCTGAGGACTGAGGAAAAAACTCAATCCACTGGGCCGACTGCTGATGACGCGAATCCATCAGCACACCTTAAAGTTCAATATGACAACTTTGTATTCGTTTTTATTGTCTCTTTTGGATGACACAGACTTTTAGTAATGAGTGGATCCTCAAGCATTTGAAAAAGTATATACTGATTTCGGCTAGATTATATGAACCGCGTACATTCTAATCTTGAACCGGAGAAAAAAAAGCGTTGCAGAGCATTGTTCCTGTGGGCTCCAGCAACACTAAACCTCCGAGCTTGCCTTAGAAGGACTAAATGCACAAACCTGCTATTTTTTAAATCACCTACTGAGAGAGACTCTCACTGCAGCCTGTTCTGTTTTGTTCTGAAAATGTTGGCGTGCAGCCTCGTTCTGTGGACGATAAACGAGGTTCAGACTTCCATCTGTGTCACTGGTAATGAGGAAATACAGTGAGTGCTGGACGGAGCAGTAAGTGACTACAACCCCACATTTAAGGGTACGCGTTTTGGTGGAAACGCTCAGTGGACCTAAGTCTTAGTACCATATCTGAAGGGTTACTTTTGGTTCCAGACCTAACTGTTATTGTGTGCACATGTTATTGTGAGTGACATTTTGCAGATGAAGGGGGGGCCCTGACATTTTTTGGGTCTGATCAGATATCCATCCATGGAAACAGCTAGCATGGCTCTGTCCAAAGGTTAAAATAAAATCCAATTACCAGCATTTCTAAAGCTCACTTCATATCTTCTTATCATGTAATATCAGATTTATTTAATATATATGAAAACAAAATGTAAAGGAGTGTACAGACAGAAAGCAAAGGGAGTTTTTGGCTCACTTTATCTGCACAAATTTGACTGTTGCACCATTTGTGCTGTTCATCTAATATATTCATTCCAAACAGCCAGTAGACCAACGACAGACGTTGGCTGTAAGCTACCTTAGTAACGGACATGTCTTTTTGGTCTGTTTGCCTGTGTTCAGCTCAGCCGCCGACCTGAACTCAACAGAAACAACAGTTCATTCTGTTATTTAGCAGCTCCGCTCTGTTATTTTCCTCCAGTCAATCTTTTTCCTCTTCTCTCTGTGTGGTTATGATGCAGATTCATTAAGCCCTGGGTTTCGCATAAATTTTTCACTCAAGTTGACATGTTTTCAACGCAGGCAGAAGCAGTGTCATGTTAACTGCCGCTGCCCAGGGCACTAATCCTGTATTCCATTGACTTTGACCTAAAAAATTTGCTTCACATTTTGTCTGAACACACATTAAAAAAACGACAATTTGTGGGGTTATGTGTTTCCAGTTTTAATGCTAAGCTAAGCTAACTGGCTGCAGACTGTAGCTTGTTTAGATGAAGGAGTGGTGTAGGTTTTCTCATCTAACTCTCTGCAAGAAGACGGATTTCTCAAACGACTTACTCCTTTCATTTTTAGCTGTGTAATGTTTTTAAGAAGCCACAAAACATCACTCTGCTCCTCCTGAAATGGCTCCTTTTATGTTTTCTTCGCATAGATTTTATGGTTATTGATCTGCCAGAGTAAACCCTAAACTGACAGACTCACTTTATGGTTCTCAGTGTTAAGTACTGGGGACAGACATGAAAATGAATAATTGATTGTGATTATGCACACGACTGAAGTTTAAGTGAGCAGAAACATGTCTGCTGCAGAGTCGAGATGATCTACTTTGTTGGTAACGTTTACCCGTGGACGCCGAGATTCCCTTTCAACCCACATTATTGATTCCCTGCATTACTCCGTCCTCGCTACCTTCCCTCTTGTTCCCTTTCATCCTCTAATTTGATCTCTCTCCCTCCCTCGGAGTCTCTCTTCATTGAGATGCCGTCCCCTTCCCCACATCCATCAGAGCATCGCCTCCCTCTCCCACTCCTCTTATCTCATTACTCTCTCTAATTAGCCCCAAACGAGCCCGTAGGAACCAATAACACGCCTTCGCTCATGCATATCAATGAGATTCACACACACACACGCACACACACTCACATCTGTAAAGTCATGTTTGATTTGTGTGCATGTGTGTCGGCATGCGTGTGTGTTATTCACATTAGTCTTTTTTTGGTATTTGCATTTGTTGATATGGCCGTGAGTTTTGGCAGACTTTACTTTGGATGATTATGCAAGAGAGAAGGGAAGTGCGTGTGTGTGTGTGTGTGTGTGTGTGTGTGTGTGTGTGTGTGTGTGTGTGTGTGTGTGTGTGTGTGTGTGTGTGTGTGTGTGTGTGTGTGTGTGTGTGTGTGTGTGTGTGGCCAGCTTGGATCTCAGTTGGACACAGGAAATGTGTGTTTGGTCAGGAACAGATGATTGTGAAGCACACTGTCCCAGGCAGAACTCTGTACCAGGAGGTGGCCAGCACACACACACACACACACACACACACACACAGATATACACACGCACAGTTCGCATGCACAAAAAAGATGCACTAACAAACAAGTGCAAGTCCACTCATGCGAATAACTCGCTGCCAAACCAAACCTAATGAGAATATTTCATGTTTTCAGAAACGTTCCCACCGATAGACTCCCCAAATTTAAGTTTCTGAATGGATTGTTTGGACATATTACATGGTAAATATAGTGACATTCAGACAGTTTTAATTGGAGTTGGAGTCGAGTGGTGTATTTAAAAGTGGTGAGAGGGTTTATTAGTCAGCTGTGTGTGACTGAGATGGGAAGTAACCCAGGCACAGCTGCAAGTGCAGCTAAACAAACACTCATACATAAAAGATGAGCTCCTCCTCTCCAGCCCCCCCCCCCCCCTCCTCACACACACACACACACACACACACACACACCACTATATCTATAAGTGTTTACCTGAGTTTATTGACTAATCTTCTTTTTGTAGGATTTCATTTAGCTCCTCTCTGTATACCCAGGAACTGGACAAACAAGGCTCCTCGGTTCCACTTGTTATTTTAAACCTGTATGGATCTGTGCACCTGTGTTTATTTCTGTCTTTTCCACCTCTCCTCTCCTCTCTCCTCCTCTCCTCTCCTCTCCTCCCCTCTCAGGCCTCAGTCTGTCTGAGAGGACAGGAAAATACCTCTAGGTGTTTTTATCATCGCCACTCAGCTATGAATCCGTGTCCGTGTATGAAATCGGTTATGCCGTCTCTCCCCGAGCCTCAGCTCAGCCTGTTTGCCGTTGTGTAATGAATTAACAGCATTGCATATTATGACTGTGTGTGCAAGCAGGTCAGGGCAAATCAATAGTATCTGTAGAGTGAAAGGAAACAAAATCTCTCATCTTGGTCTCCGTCTCACAGCTGTATCTGTCCTTTTCTTTCCAATATTTCGGCATGTCTGCCTGCTTATCTGTCCACCCACCACCCCTCCATTCTCCACCCGTTCTCTCTCTCTCATTTTCCCTTATATACCCAGAAGCAATGAGTGACTTGAAGGGCAGAGGGTGAAAACACAAATTAACCACAGAGAGCAAGTGAGTGGCAGAGGCAGAGAGGAGAGGGAAATGGAGGGATAGACCATGTAAAAGAGATGGGAGAAAGAGATTGTCTCCGATATCGATCTGGTAATCCTCGTTGTGCTCTCTGGCGATTCTAATCTTCCTCCTACACAAGATGAGGAGACGCAGGGAAAGGGCGAGAAAGAAAAGGAGTACAAGGAGGGAGGGAGGGAGGGAGTGGTGGAGTGGGAGATGAGAGAGGAGAGAGGAGAGAGGAGGAGCAGTGCCATCCAGTGGTGCAGAGACACGCTGCAGCACTGAGGGTTTCTCTTATTGTTTCATTGATAAACATCTGTTAGTGTGTGCTCGTCTGTGTCGGTATGTGTGTTAACAACAATAGCTGCTCATTCATAACTACACCAACCAAATGCACAACATGTCTGCTCCCCTCAGCCCCTCGGTCCTTGGCACAGAAGAAGCAGAGCTAAAAACAGTGAACATATGGTCCCTGTGACACACTCTGACCTTGAGTCTGCTATTTTGAGACTGTAGCACACACAAATACACATTCAGTGACACAAACTTGCACAAAACAGATTTTTAAGTCCTTTAATTAATAATGTTGAAATATGATCAGTCTTTATCTCAATAAGAAAAAATAAAATTGTAAAAAATAACAAAAAAGAGAGCTCCATGGATTATGTTTTTCTGTAGGCTGACAAGAAATGTAGCGTCCCCTGGTCAACACATTCTCACTCTGACCTCGTTACATAGCAACATTTGGTCATGGACTTTCCGCATCGATATGTGACGTGCAAGGTACCCTGGGTGTGTTGGTTGTCGACGTCCTGGGATGTTGTGTCAACGTCTGCCTGTTACATGCATTGTCTGTTTTCAAAATGCACTTGTGTTTTTTACAGGAAATTTAACGTTAGCATACATTGCTACATCACCGCAAATTGATGTTTTTTTCCCTTAACGGGAAACACACGCGGTTACGTTTTGCCAACACATGCAGATGGTTGGGTTCAGGAAAAAAGAACAGGGTTTGACTTTAAAATCTTACAGGAAGTGAACACCAGCCTCCTGACTAGAGGTTGGTGGTTGTTGGACCCATCCATCACCCCCTTACATGGACCTTCGCCGCTGTAACTTCATTGTTGTCCCACTGCATTTCCCCCTGACACTATCGGATGCCATGACACAATAATGGCGACCGGCCACGTATCATGCAGACGTGAAAAGGACGTCTTTTTTCATCAATGTTTGACGCCGGAAGTCACTGACCAAGCGTCCGTTTTTGATGACTTTGCCCTGGTTCCCTTGTCAAAAAGCTTGTGACGTTTTTTTATGCTTAAACAAGATAATTTTCACAAATCAGCACCACTGTTGGGATTTTTGAAGTGTACATACAATCGCTAGAAGTAAAAAGCTATTGCTTGGCCATAAACAAACTACACAAGGGTCGCATGGCTTAACGTTGCCCCAACAACAACACTGTAAAGCTGTGTTTGGCGTGATGACGTTTTTTAGTCTCATTCAGCCATTTGTTAGCCACTGCCTTTTATATGGCACGTAAAAATTCATAAGTGGGGTATTTATTTTATGTTTTAGAACAAAATGTGAAAATCTTTTAAGCTTGTGTTAACCTTATTTTAGCCATCTAACCAAAAGCCCATTGACTTCGAGCTCAGGGAACCAGGAGTGCTAAAATGCTAACTAATTTCTGCGTTTAGGACTCCTTCCTGCACCGTTCTATTATCACTCAACCCCGCAGCTCCCCAAGCTCTATGGAGCATTTTGATGTCCATTAGCTTATTTGTTTTGTTTTTATGGCCTACAACTTCACTGTTATGGCCCCGTCTCTCGGCTCACGTTGTTCCTATTTTAGCAACAAAGCTCTGATACACACCATGTACACTATCTATGCAGCACTCGACAGCAGACGGACAGAGTTAGCAACTATCTGGTAAACATAGTGGAGCATTTAAAAAGCTAAAGAGCCAGATATTTTTGAGATAAAGAACAGAACAAAAAGAACAGTGAATTTTGGACTTTCACTGTAAACACGACTGCAAATGAATCTACTGATGGCATAAATACACAAATGTCTGCTACAAGTTCACTGTAACAACTATAAAAGATGATATGTTGTGTTTACAGGTTGTTTCTTTTACATCCAAGTGGCCACAAATGAACAAAAGTTAAAGCAGGTTTAATGAGACGTAACACAACTGTAGCCATTGTCAGTCTCAGTCTCAGTCTTATTCTCACTGTTCTCAGCCCACTTTGAGAGCAAGGTACTCTCAGGAGTTGATGATGATGTCATCGCATCACAACAGGGACAGCTACAACAAATAAAACAATAACCATCACATAGTGCGTCTTTATAAACCTTGATGATCAATAAATAAAAAACATAAATACTCATTGAGGATGTGAGCCCTCGTCTTCACTGTCAGTGTTCAACCACCTCGTATTTCCTTCCCTGGAGAAAAATTTCACTGGTGAACAACATCCAGGCAGCAACATCATTTTAGGAGACAGGATTGCTTGATCAACTAACAGTAAAAGAAAATGACTTTTTTCATTTCATTACTTGTCTGTTTTGCACAGACTTCAATCCACTATCAAGCAGCATGCCTGTCTTTTTAATGGTGTTTTTGCTTTAATGTTCCTGTTTGTAAATTACAGTGGAAAAGCAGGAAAGAACCAAACACTGATGACTTACAAGGTTCTTAAAGTTCAGCTTGTAGAGGACCATTTTAATTTTGCATATTTTCCTGTTGCCTGTCAAAACAAGAGGCTACAGAGGGACTTGTCGCAGACATTGATTGGTGTTTACAGTAGCTAATAAGACTGTGTGTTAGACCCCGCCCCCTATCCCTCTGTCAGATTTCAGATTGACAGTAGCAACTAGCTCATCATGAAGATCAGCCATGAATGAGGACAGCCTGCTCTCTGTTGTCAAGGACTTCGTGCCACCACCGTCATCTCGGATTTTATTGACAGGGATGAAATGGAGGAAGAAAAAGACGACGAAAACGATGAAGTTTTTGGAGTGAGCCCGTACGTGTTTGAGCTGAGAACTGAAGCCAGCAGACGCAGGCTCAACTTGAGAAAAAACTGACGCAAATTAGTGTACGCCTCTGAGTGCAAGATGAGACATCAACTTTTCATTTTCCAGGAAATGACTGACTCCGAACACCAATGTAATACCTATAAAACGACTACTTTGTTATTGTTGGGCCAGACAGTGTGTGTCGGTGATGATCAGTGACGTACAATATGTAATTTTAAAAACATCTATTTTGATTTCATGACAAGTCTTAAAGGTTCAGGTTATGGGTTGGCAAGTTCCTGCAACTTTGTGGCAATGTCTTTGGGACGGCCCTTTCCTGTTTCCAAGGGTTTCATTTCTACAGGGGATGCAGGAGGCATGTCCAACACACTTTTCAAAACCCTATTCTTGCCCCCTCACTTGTATTATTTCAGGCTCTTAACAAAAATCTCTCCGAACATTGTCCTCTTACTGTCCAGTCATCATAGTGCAGATGACAGAGAGGATTTTGCCTCCAAATCTACGCAAAAGGCTGTCCGAACCTGTTAGAGGAGGTTGTTGCTGTATGCAGTCTGACAGGAATACCCTGATTTTCATATTTTAATTTTGTCAGTGAAAAATTCATGATAATGCAGGACATGAGGTGTTTGACACTCTAAATGTTTTGGGGTAGGAGCCCTCAGATCTCCTGCTTAATATGTGCCTCCTTTAAATGTTGCATCAAAATCTCTGCCCTTTGTGAAATGCTCAGGTGTCCACATACTTTTGTCCGCAAAGCACATCAGCATAACCCTGTTCAAAGCTCTCTCTCATACACACACAGAAATCTGTTTTAAGCCTGCCGCTCTATCTCTCCCACTTTCCCTCCGGCTACATCGTGATGACCTCAAAAGCCATTTATTAACATGGATTATATGTCGACAGGAACAAAACCTGGCAGAAAATCAGCGGCTTCACCGCTCTCTTTCTCTTCCTCGCTTCCTCTGAACCTGACACAGACATCGAGATAAAAAGAAAGAGAGACAGAGAAAAGACGGAGAAATATATGAGAACAGAAGAAAGATTGACCGTCATTGGCCTTTTCTTGGTTCATCATTCAGAGGGCCCTGGGTTTGATTTCCCTTTCTGTGTCTGAGATGAGCCATCAATAACTGTGCTGTTGAAGTCAAGCAGCTCCTCTGGTAGTGGGATCAGAGGAGAGGAGAGGGAAAAAGGAGAGGACAGGTAACTCTGTACCTGTCTGAAAACACAGCTTCTCCTCTCACACAACAGACAAAATATTCAGAAAGGTCTCAGGGTGTGTGTTGCATTCAAGTACAGGACATCAAAGTAAAATAAACCACTTTCAAAGTGATTGTGGTTATTTGGGGGTAACAGTGTTGGTCAGGTTTTCCTCCACTTTTGATCCAGACTAAATAAAATAACTTGATGTTGGATGGATCAGTCGGTTTGTTTGTGTTATTGTGTGACTTTGATGTATTTGAACTAAACCTTTAAAACACCAATGTCGCATAATAACACAAACAAACATGCCGATGGAGGCAGCAGTAGACCAGCAGCTCCTGTGTTCAGCAATGCAAAATTACTGTTTTTGTCAGTGGAGTCTGGCTTTGAAGAGAGCATAGATACGCTTCAGTAAACAGAACTCCCTCTGCACAGCCAGGCTCAAGGATCAGGTGCTGGTCCGCCGCAGGGACACATAAAAATATGAACATCAACCGCCGCACACTGAACTGAATTACTGTGATTTTATTAAGAGCAAAAAAAGCCTTTTGCCCGTGGTTGAGCGAACCCGAGGAAGCCACGGGCGAAACACGTTGTTCTCTCTTAATAAAATCACAGTAATTCAGTTCAGTGTGCAGTGGTAATGTTTATGATTCTATCTGAGATATGTTTCACTTTTAGTTCAGTTTCCTGTCAGAAAAGGCAGTTTGGGAGGTACTGAGCATACGACTGGATAAGTGAGACTTGGATTATGCTGCATGAGTTGTGTGAGAGTTTGTAAACTGATGCTTTGATTTAGTTTTTCTGCTGTTAAACGCACACGCCTATGACTTTGATCCATCAAGATTTTTCTCCATTTATTGAGCATAGCGTTAGTCCAGGCAGGACACGATGTCAAGCTCAGCTCACATCCCAGCTACATCAGCTGATGGAGCAGCTGATTGATGAAGGGAGTCAGCTGATCGATCACATGATTCCTTTCTATGAAACCAATTGGTGAATCTCATTCAGGGCGCCCTATTTAAACTGCTCTGGCCTGCCTACTGTTGCTGCTTCCTCTGTAAGCCGCTTTGCAACCCGCCTCCACCCCAGCTCCTCCTTTTCATGCTGTGTCTGACTTATCAATGTCATTTCTGTTTGTCATTAATGCTGCTCTGCTCTGTTAATGGGGGGTCTTTGCTGCTGCTCTGCCTGCCTTAGGCTTTCCATGTAGGCACATGGAAGGGCAGAGAGGTGTGCTCTCTTTGCCTTAGGCTTACCACGTAGGCGTGTGGAAGAGGCTTTCTGCGTGGGCCCGAGGAAAGGCAGAGAGGCCCCAGAACGGAGCAATACCGCCATACAGGAAATGCTCAAAATTTCCTGGTGGAGGACCTCCAAACCCAAATCACAAGTGCAGCATAACACAGGATAAATAACTGATATACAAACTGTGATTTGAGATGGTGAGACGTTCCTCTCAACAATTGGAGTGACTGTCATGAAGATTAGTACGACATTCATGTTCTCCACAGGATTCATTGTAATGTGATGATTCCAAAACTTCTCCTCTGATGACATCATCAGGTAACAATGTTTTTATTTGTCTAATACTTTGGTTTACAACTAAATACCTGCACAACTAATGATGAAACAGAGTAAACATTACTGCCAGTCTTCCTATTAATTTTAATCCAGTTCATCAAGGCATCCTCCCCGTGCATGGTGGCATGTGCGATGCTGAACATCCTGCAAATGTCATAAAAAAAATAAACATTTTAAAATCTCAATGCACTGAAATATCCATCAGCAGTGGTGGCTGAACTACCGAAAAGCCATACTAGAGTAGAAGTACAGATATCTTACCAGAAAATCACTTTGGTAGAAGTTAAAGTCATTGGTTAGAATATTACTTGAGTAAAACTCTTAAAGTTTCTGATTTTTACTGTAAAAGTAGTTCTGCGATATTAAATGTAATTAAGATAAGATAAACTTTATTTTTTGTTTATCATACTTATTAAATCTTTCATCGCATCATTTGCAGTTATGTTATGTGCAGCTGTAACACTAGTTTTTATTACATTATTTGCAGTTGTAATGAAACCTTACTAGTTTTTTCATAATAGGCTATTATGTTTAATATTTATTATGTAGTTATCAGTTTGTTTTAAAGCAGGGGTGTTACGTTCCCCGATCAGACTCTGGGGATGAAGGAGTAACAATAAAATGAAACCAGGGAAAAAGATTCGAGGGAGCTGAGTGAAAGCAAAATAAAGGAATTTATTAACAGGAAATAAAATGTTTACAACCAAAACTTAAGATAAGTATAAACTGCTTTCCACTGATAATAAGGGAAAGCAGCGCTACCTAACAGGCTCAGCACAGTTTCACTATTAAATCACAAAGATGGTGCAACACAAGCTATGAAGCCACCACTCATATACAGATAAGTAGATATTTAAGCAACACACACAGCCTCTCTGCTGCTGTCTGGCCCACTGGCACCGCCTTCATGTTTCTTCAGTCCTTTTTAACCTGCCTGTTTCTTATGAGCAGATTAAGCACAGGTGCACTCAGTCACTCTCTGCACGAGGGAAGGTGGGAAGAGAAAACAGAACAAGGACACAAAGCAACCCTACAGCAGGCAGCAAGGGGTTGGCAGTTTAGTTTTGGCTTCATCAGGCATAATCCTGTAACCAGCTCTGTGCGTACTGTACTTTAAGTGGACTGCGAGAACCTCATCTTGGCTCTGTTTTTAGGCTTTAGAAAATCTAGCTCTTGAGACTTTGGCCAATCACAGGTCATTTCAGAGTGAAAGCATTCCCATTAGCTGTTTTGCAAATGCAGATCCGCAGAAAGCTGATTCAGTGGCAGAGCATGCTGCAGAGAAAGTTATTAGCAGTGGCAACAACTGCCTACACAGCAGTAGTTATGAGGTTCCACACACCAGCCCCAGTCTTAGCTGGGCCCTGAACCCCTTGCAGAGGATGAAGTAGATGACTGGGTCCAGGCAGACGTTAAGAACTGACATGATCATGGTCAGCTCTATCAAGTAGTGGAGCACTCTGCTCCACGAACAGTGCCCCACCAGGAAAACCTGAGGAAGGCGAACCAGGTGGTAGGGGACGAAGCAGAAGCAGAAGACACCAACTAGCACTGACATGTTCCTGCGCGACTTTGCAAGTTTTGTGGAGCTGGAGGACTCCGGCTGCCTCTGCTGCGCCAGCGACACCCTGCGGGAAGTGCTGTAGTAGAAGAAGACTAAGGAGACAAGGACAAACAGGAACATGGCGATGCAGCAGGTGTGGACAATCTTGAAGAGCACGGTGAGCTGGCCACTGTGTAAGGTTTCACAGCGCACTGGGGTGGAGGTCAAAAGTTCCTGGGTGTTAAACGACAGGATAACGAAGGCGCTCATCACAGCCAGGAGGACAATCCAGGTTACCGTGGAGATGATGTGAGCAGCCCGCACCTTCTGCATGATGTGAGTTCCTAAAGGTTGGACAACCTTGAGATACCTGGAGCAGAGAGAGGTATCAGGAGATAACTTCAATATATAACAGTCACATTGAAGTTGTTTTTATTTGTATATTCATGCTTTATGCAACACGAAATTCAAATTGTCCTGGCGTACCTGTTAGCGGCGATGTAGCCCATGAACATGATGCTGGCATACATGTTGAGGAAGAGGACGGAGGCACCAAAGTTGCAGTTAATCACACGGATGGTGAAAGAGCTGCTGGCATAGTGGATGATGCGGATGGGAAGGCAAAGGCAGAGCAGGAAGTCAGCAGCTGCCAAGTTCTTCAGGTAGACCATCATACTGCTGGACGGCTTCTGCTGAGCTCGGCAGAAGTAAAACTTCATGATGAAGCCATTGAGAAAGAATCCCACCTGGAGAGAGAAGAGGATGAAGACGCAGATTTACAATACTGACTTCTAACTCATAATCAAATTAAATGGCTGCCTCAGAGTCCCTAAAGGTTGTATCGTCTTGGATTATCTTGGATTTTCTGCAGAAGTCTGGCTTTATGCAAGCTAGTTAGGGTCCAGGCTGCTAAGCAGCCAAGGACCCTGTTGTAATCGGAAGAATTCTTTCTTTCTTTCTTTCTTTCTTCTTCCGAGGAAATCATACTTCCCATGGGCAAAAACTCATCAAACTTTACATAAATGTCCGACCCCATGCCAGATTTACTCAACTCCAAGGACATGTACCCCCCCCCCCTCCTGGGGGGGGGCACAATAAACGTTTAAATTTAAAACTTTAAAAATTCCTACCAAACCAACGATACATGCTACACTTTTGAAACTTCACCACAATGTAGCCCCAGCACTGCAGAAACTTTTGTCCATTTAGACTCATTACAAATTATGAAGTCCATCACTCTGTTTTTTTCAAAAACTGTAAAACTTATAAAACATATCTCCTCCCACAATTTTTGCTCAATTGTCACCAAACTTGCTAGAGAGCATCTCCAGACTGTCCTCCACAAAACTTGTTTCTCGGATTTTTGATTTATCAAAAATTGAGCCTGCAGTGCATGAAAACGTTTGACTGTAAACACTACTGTAAACATATACCATCCAATTCTTGCTAAATACATTTTCAATCTTCCTGAAAAAAATTGACAATATTTTGGAGTCGTGGTTGATGAAGTTTGGCAAATATCAGAATTTTATCTCCAAAACTGAATTTTCTAGAACATTTTGAATTCTGCTCTCATGGGAACAACTGGAGTCAATGTAAAAGTGGCATTTTTAAACATCACATTTTCTCTTGTGAAGCAAAACACTTATCATTAAAAACAAATCACCAACATGTCCATGCTGTCTACATGCAATTTATGTATTGTCAGATTTTTGTTTAGATGATAGAATTTGTGACATTTTGACTATTTTTGAAATCTGCCACAACAACTGCAGCCCGGTCAGTGACTTCCTGAGTCTATTTGAGAAGCCACACACCAGGTCTCACTTCCACACAATTAGCTCAGTGAGTTAGGAGCTGGATCACAGTGCCAAGGACTCTGGGTTCAAGACCCAACAAGGGGGATGAGTATGACACATCAAAACCACAAAGAGTCTTTGAGAAACAAATGCATAAAATTTTAGAGTCATGGTAGATGATGTTTGACGAATACATATCAGAATCAATGCAAGAATGGAGTTTTAAACAACAGTTATTTACTTATGAAGCAAATCAATCATTCTTAAAAATAAAACATGGAGGCGGTGTTTAGCTCAGTTGGTAGAGCAGCCGCTCCATGAAAGAAAATACAGCCCTCAATGCAGGCGGCTGCAGATTGAATCCTGCGTTGGAAGGCCCTTTCCTGTGTGTCATCTCCCTCTCTGTCTCTCCATTTCCTGACTCTCGTGACGCTCACTTTCCATTAAAGGCAAAAAAGCCCCAAAAATATATATATATATAAAAAAAAAAATACCAACATCTCAATGCTGTCTTGATGCAATATGTATATTTTCAGAACAACTGCAGACACTTTAAGAGTGGTATTTTTAAATCAGATTTTCTCTTGTGAAGCAAAGCACTTATTGTTAAAAACAAATCACCAACATTTATTTATTTATTATTGTGTAGTGATTTCCACTGATACAAAAGTGTACTTTGCAAATTTATTCCAATATTCAACCACTTTTACTTTTCAATTGCTGCAATATAATTTCCAGATGATGCAACCTGCAAAATGACTCCGCTGATGCTAAATGCAGATTGTAATATCAACTTCCTTGATGTCTTCCTATTCTTCTGCTTGTTGCTCAGAATTGCCTAAAAATGCCCGGACGTGACCCATTGCTGCGCAGCAGCTATAATTTTAGTTTGGGTTTAAAACCAGTTTGGTTTAAGTGAGATCATGACTGTGAGGAAACCATTAAACAATTTTTTCTCATGGCAAAGGCATAAAACATCTGAACAGAACGATACTTGAAGAAAAGTAATCCGAATTATTGAAACTCACCAGAAACACAAGACTGTAGGCCACCATAAGGAAGGGGTAGGCCGACGTTACGTTCCATTCGCAGTTCACGTCAGCTTCTGTCTGATTTATAACTGATGATTTGTTAAAGGATGAGGTCACTTCCTCTCCTGCTCGATGGCTCATTTTCTGTGGTTTCTCTAACAGAAGTGAGCCCAAATTACAGAACAGCATATATACAAAAACACACTCTCTGGAACAAATCTGCTTTTCCACACGGCAGTCTAAATCCCTGCACAACACAGCGCTGGCAACCCATGAAGACAAAACTGTGACCAAAAGATCAAGATAAATCATGTAAAGGAACGAACAGATGGTTTAAACTCAAGTATTCTGATATATTTAAATCATTGTAAGAAATGACCGGTCAAAAAACTATGGCTTTATTGTACCATCAACGATATATATAATCAGAATTTCGGTTCATAGATATTAAAAAGTCTAACATTCAAATTTCAGCATCAAAGCGGTGAAAGTGCAAAGGAGAGAGGATGAAATACCTTCAGCATTTACCTGCCTGTTCCTGTCAGTGTGGATGTCTAATAAAAAAAGACTGTGCACTGCTTCTGTCGACGCAGCTTTCACAGCGGAAGAGGTGTGGAAAAACACTGACGTGGTTATGATGGTTTATCATTTAGGTTGCTTTACTATAAATAACACGGCACACACAATGCTGTTGAGATGCAGTTTGTCTTCCTGTTTAGTTCTGATAACCACATCTCAGTTACCATGAAACACACTTAATGGCCATATTGAATTCAGCCTCTGCATCTATAAGTCTTTCAGTCACTACCCAAAGCTCATGAGTTTAGATTAGTGTTAGAAAGAACATTGAATGACTAAATCAAGTGCTGTGTTCAGTCTCCTCTTCACCATGACAGGTGACGCACATTACTGCTGACATGACATCAATCTCGTCGCCATTTTCCCCTCACTCGTTTGTGAACAAGACCCCGATATACTTGAACTCCATCACTGTGCCTCACTCCAAACCCAGAGTGAGCAATTCACTGTTTTCCGGCAGATAACCACGGCCTCAGACTTAAAGGTGCACGCTGGAGGTAACAGTTATGAAGCCAGCAGAAACAAATCATCTGCAAAAAGCAGAGATTCAACCCCGAGGCCAGCACACAGAACTCTCCACATCTCTGCTGTGCCTTCAGATGTTGTCTTTGAGAATCACATATATAATCTGTGACAAGGAGGTACGACTCGGGCAGAGCAGAGCCTAACAGCCACTGAGAAAGTGCTTGACGTTCAGACACACGTTGCACACGTGAGTTTTTTCTGTATGAATCTGCTTCATAAACACACACCGTAAAAAAAAGGAGAGAAAGTGTAATAACAGAAAGTAGCAATGTTTCTGATGAGCTCTGTTGGAGGCTCAGAGGTGCTCTCACACTGCAGGCACAGGTGGTGCCTAAAAACTAACTCCCTAAAAACTTGGTAGGCGTGGTTTGTCAGGATGTAACAGTGCACGCTTTGTAGAGCTCCATGACTGTCTCAGCCTGTGCTCTGAGTGTACGTTCACACTTTATACGATAACCTGTGTGCACCTTTGTAAGGAGAGCAAAAATCCTGAATTATTTTGGTTTGATGAAAATGAGAAGTTAGATTGAGTGTTAAAGTAGGGATGGTTTCATTTATTTATTTATTTTACTTTGTTTATTGGGTTTTTCAAGAGACCATGGATAAACAAATGAGCATATTGTACAGATGTACATATAGTCGGTCAGTTATAATCGTAGTAAATAACATTTTTTAAAGGAAGGTGGAGAAATCCAACAACAGGAGAAAAACAGAACAGAAAACAAGCAAAACCGCACACACACAAAAAGGGATGGTTTTATAAGCTACATGTAAACTGGTAGTCTGCCTTGTAAGCCTGTTTTGGTCTGGACATCTATTGATGTCAGATGGTATGTACATTGATATCAGGATACAGATCCTCCATCTGAGTAGATTTTTGTTTTATTATACATAATTTAGGCCATTTAAATGTCACTATATTTAAGTATACTGTATTTTCCATTATAACGTAATGATGGTCAATTTGAGAATTTATAAGTCGTCAGGTAAAAGTCATTTGAAAATGTACAGGGAAGTGGCAGCAGTTGCAGGTAAATTAAAAGTTTGAAGTGACAGTTAGGTGTGAAGCCTCCTGTCTTGGGGTTAATTGACCTTTTGCTAAGCCCCGCCCCTTTGTGATGGTCCGACAAGCTGTTGGAGTAAGCATGGAGCCCACACTGTAACTAACTGCACTCCCTGAAGAAATATGATCATATTTTTGGAAAAATGAAGCAGTGATTCCAGAGAGAAGCAGACAGAGGGGTCTACAGTCTGTGTTTGAAGGATATATCCAGGATGTCAAACTGACTCAGCAGCAACAACAGGTTCAAAAGACAAAGATAGTTAGAAGCTAAAGCCCAACTATAGGCTACAGATCACAGTGTAAAAGTGAACCACCACATCACTGCTGATCGACACAGAACACAATGAATATAAAGGAAAACTTTGCTGATATTGAACCAGCTGTGTGGCATCGCAGTGTGTGCAGATGAACTGTGTTTGACCTCCAACACTGGTGGTGTTGAATATCAGCAAAGTTTCCCTGCTTCCCTTCACTGGTTCCAGTACAGCAGGGTCGGTCTTTGTTTCACTGTTATAATCATTACAAAGCAAAAGCAGCATGTGCACACATTCAGTAGGCTATATCTTCAGTAGCTAGCTAGCTAACCCTACACTTTTCAGGGTTTGATTTTGGTTTTGGAACAGGGAAGAAACGTATATCTTTTTCCAACCTCTCCAGGTAACGAGTATCATTAACACACGACGTGCCCCAGGCACAACATTTAGCTCCAAATCCACAAAACCAGCCTGAAAATGAAGGAAATCTGAAACGTCTGCATTAGAGTCAATGGAGCACAGCTGTGTTGTTGTCGGACCCTGGTCTGAGCCGGCCTGATGCTTAATTTTGATTGGCCAGTCAGCGTACGGGGGCGGGACTTAGTGAAGGGTCAGTTCAGGCAAAGATCAGTTTAACAAACAACTTTCTTGGTTACGTTTTGCTACCTTATCCACACAGTGTCTTTCATTCTGTCTACTATCAGGCTGCTAAAAACTGCTAAATCTTTTCAAAAGAATGCCTTATTTTGTAATCACATGTTGTTTCACTCTGTTTTTGTTTTTTCTGTCTGTTGTTCTTCACATGGCTGGCGAGTCCATACATTCAACAAATGTAGTTAATGTTGCAATGCACTAGACTGTTTACTCATATTTACTTATTATTCATTGAAGTATGAGGTACCATTACACTTTGCTCGGTCCTCGTGTGAGTCAGTATGCACGGGACCATACGAAGAGCCAGTGTGCACCTTTTGCCTATGTATTGACCTCTGTGACCGCCTTTGGGGAAAATATCAAGTTTTTAGGGAGTCCTGCGTTTGTTGTTGCTACTTGAACTCATCCCTACTCGTCATATTTTGCTGCTTTGGCAGAGGCTTTGACTAAAATGACACTGGGGCAGCCTTTTACGTTGTATCTTGATGCAGAAGGGGTCGGCAGTAAGAAGATGTCAGCAGTTTGTACTAGACAACAAAACTGCTTGGTTATGGTTTTAAAAGATTAGGGATGTCGCTAAAAACACCTGGCTTTGAGTGGCACAAACACTGCAACCGATGCAGTTTGTTGGTCTAGAAAAACACACTCCTGAGTCAAAGTCCGGTGTTCGTCAGAGGACCTTCACCCATTTTAAACTACGTCTCCTGCTCCGAGTGTCGAATAATAATAGTGTGGATGGGTTTACACTGGAGTTGGTGGAAAGTCTGCTGCGTCTCACACAGACACTAAACAGGGGACACTGCCCAAGCTGTGTGTTTTGCCGCTCTGGGAGTGAGACCAGGCTGGTTGCTAGCTAGCTTACAGCTAATGTGTACAGTTTGTAAAGTGACTATTTGGGGCAAACAAACACAAACGGTCATAAGGTCAAAAATGACCTCAATGACTCTCAACACACGTTGAGCACAGTCAGAGGCCAGTTCGAGTTACACTGTGGCCGCAGGGGGGGAGGTTACTGTACACATGCACACACATACGTGAGTGCATGCAGTGCAAAAATATTCAATCAATACACTTCAGTTCATACAGGAAATATTTAACCTGGGACAGCACAGAAACAAGAACAGAAACACACAAAAGTAGCATCTCATGACAGGAAGAATTCCAGTATTGCTACATAGCTAAATGAAATGTGGAATTTCCACAGTACTTCACTTATAAGAAGGGACCTCCTCCTGTTGTTTGTTTGTTGTTTGAAGAACTTTGACACCGTGTAAAGATGAAACTTATCAGTGTCACCTGCGTCCACAGACACTCCCTGTGTGCACAGTTTAAATGGGCCTTGTTTGCCAGCGTGTGTTATTTCAACTGAGGAACCTGACAGAGTCCAACTCAGCTGTGAGACGTTCTCTCCATGATGATGATGATGACGCAGGTAAGAGCTGCAGGTTTGACACTGACAGGAAGCACTAAACAAAATATAATGACGGACAAATTCTGCTCCTATTTTTTTGATAGCTATAAATGATTTTCAGAATGTAAAGATATTTTTCATTGAAGTATCTGTGTGGAAAACAAAACTGTGTGATGTAATGCCTTTTTCTTATCATGTGCTGATAATTAAAATGTATTATAATTCTGATTAATAGTATTGCTAGAGGCAGCACTGTCTATTGAAGCAGCTTTATAGAGACACAATTTAGAAAACCAGAACTACCGCAAATATGATTGGAAATACAAATACAGCAGTTCTTACAATTCCATGAGGAAAATTACTTCAGCAGCATCTTAAAATCTACTACCGTTATTCAGTGAGGCAAACGTATGTTTTTGATAGTTGTTTTGTGTTATTCATAGTTTAAAGTCTAATCTAACAGATAACTCAGACCATTGCTGTTTAAAAAAATCAATAGTACATACTTGTTGTTGTTTGAGGACTTTATAATGTCTTTAGTTATTGTTAATTATTAACAGGCACTCTCAGCCTCAGTGAGCACTTATCATCTGTTTCCAGACTTCAGACTTGTGAACCCGCTGGAGCAAACAGTAAGAGTGAATTTAAATGAAAAAGATATTAGAATTAAACAGCACAGGAAACAGATGTAAACAGATAATTTTAGATTGCAATGTTTTGTAACTGTTCTAAAATGAGTTTCATTTAATCAAACCTGATTCACAACCTCTGCTCCATGGAGACTGAGACTAATAATAAACACGGCACTGCTGTATGCAAACATCCAGTGGGACGTGTTCAGACTTCCTTGGCGGGGAAAACCCAAATGTTGTAGCTGTCGTATGCTCCCGGTGATGTTACTGGGTAGTTTTCTACACAGTGAACCAAAAATACATGTTAGGTTACTTACAGAGCAGCAAAAAGTACGAGACTTGAGATCGTTTTAAGTAGCAATACTGCTAAGTTTAATTTGAAATGATACTGTAGTGTCACAGCCCAGTCGCCAGAGTGAAAAGTTGGCGTTGTACATTTCTGCAAATGTTACACTTGTATGTTTCATACATATCATATCACTATTTCTTAAGTGACGTAGTTCAGATTACATCAATATGAGCTTAGTTCTAATCAGGAAGAAGAGGGGATGGTTAATGACGTGACACCTAGGTGAAATAGCTGCATCAGACAACTGTTTGAGTCCAACAAACCACAAAAGCAGGTACTTTTAACGAGCCGTCAGGACATTTTCAGCCATGTTTTTGGCGACCAAACCAGGTATTTTAAGCCAAAACATGATGCTTTTCAATCGTGTTTTCAAAACATAAAAAACACAAGGAGCGTAAAGTTTCAACATTTCCACTTCATATCAAACATACAAATTTAACATATCCGTGGTTGCTGAAACACACAATGCCAACATTTATTCTGGCGATTGGATGGAGTGTCAATGGGATCAATACCCAAACAATGGATCTGCCTCACACTTGATCCCGCTCTAGCAACATGAACACTCTTCTTCCTCTCTGCAGCTGTTGTGTGCATCCCACTCGGTACAGAGAATACATCCAAACAATAAACACATTTAACAAGAAAGTGCACTCAGTAGAGTGTCAATCTCAGCCAGGCGGCTCATTGGGCCCAGAAACTAATAAAAATACACGCCTTGTTTATTGTTGACGGAGCCACAGCGTGTTGCAAAGAGCAGACTGAGATGGATAGATAGATTTGGCACTGTGCCACACCATTGTGGTGACGAGGGAGCTGAGCCTGAAGGCCAAGCTTTCGATTTACCTGTCCATCTATGTCCCAACCCGCACCTATGGTCGTGAGGTTTGGGTAGTGACCAAAAGACTGAAATCACCTACAAGAAGCTGAAATGACTTTCCTCTGTGGGGTGGTTGGGCTCAGCCTTAGAGATAGGGTGAGCAGCTCAGACATCCGCAGGGAGCTCGGAGTAGAGCCGCTGCTCTTTTGCGTTGAAAGGGGCCAGTTGAAGTGGTTCGGGCATCTGATCAGGATGCCTGCTGGATGTCTCCCGTTAGAGGTGTTTTGGGCCCAACGGCAGACATGGAGAGATGATCTATCTCATCTTGCCAGGGAACACCTCGGTGTCACCCAGGAAGAGCTAGAAAGCATCCCTGAGGAGAGGGATGTCTGGAGTACGTTTGTCAGCCTACAACCCCCGCGACCAAGCCAGAGATAAGCAGATGATAATGGATGGATAATTAAAAATGTATTTTTAATAATTAAACAGCCAGAATTCTTTGATTAACGTTGTTCATAGCTAGACTTTTATAGGTATTGGGAAATTAGGTATTTGGTATCAGGAAAACTTGCGTCCCCCACCAGTAGGTTAAAAGGTGAGAGGAGTCAGCAGCTAATGATGGTATGAACAGTCAATAAAACAGTTTTTTTAAACAAATGTTAACCATGAGAGATCCTTAAGGATACAGTCATAAATGTGCACACAAAATTGGTCCAGTAGTTTGTGAGATAAGCTTCAGACAGGTGGATACACACATGCTCAAACACACATGATCCCCCTCAGGTTTTACCCCTGGTGGAGATAATACCCATTAAATCCTGACCTGTGTGTCAACATGCCTGTGACAAAGCTACTGTAGAGATGAGATGTTTAGATAATCACTCAGAATAATAAAAATGTATTCAGAAGAAGCCCGCTGATGAAGTACTCATGACACATGGCTCTCCCTTAAATTACAGCACATTAGGTTAATGATAAAAAATATTGGTATGCAATCCTGTCCCTTGGGAACTTTATTTATATACTGCTAATGTGAAACAGCAAGTATGTTTTGATGAAGATATAATCCCAGATTAATTTTCCTTTTAATATAATAAGGAAATGTAAATTAACATATCTGCCAAGATGCAAAAATGATCAACAAACCTTAAAGGGTCAGAACACTCAAATTACAAGGAAACATTTTCAGGTAATTGGGCATTTTGGAAGCAGAGTTGGGAACTAAATATTTGCATATATTCACATAGATTCTGGAAATCTGCAGCAGAGTGCTTGTGCAGCCACCACAGAATATAGGAATTACAACAAAAAAAAAAAAGGTCGGCGGATTCTCCTTTATTTGTACATATTAAATTAAGCATCAATTATTAAAATCCATTCACCTGTTCAGTATTGAGGTGGAGGCAGAGATGTCAGTGGCAGGTATCCCAAATCTCAGCAAAACACACAGCTATCTGGATGGTTGGATATCAGTAGAGGTACTGGCACTTTAGAAACAAAGAAACAAAGAGGCAAATAGATTTTATTGACTCTACACAATATTTCAATACTTTGCCTTTGTGTGTGTCAAACACATGTTTTGCAAATTAGGGTGATTGATTGTAACATGAGCTGTCGCTGAAGCAATGATTGATATTGTGTCACAAGTGATAAATGACTTCTTGTTTTTGTCTTCAGTAAATTGCACTTATTATTGTCTGTGCCATTTTTGACCACATATATCCTGCACTGTCACATGAAACCTTTTTTCGTCTACCTAACATTTGCTTTGTTTTGTTACGATATCTATGAGCGCAGGGCATCACTGTTAGCTAGTTAGCTGTAGTTTTATTTTCTTTCCTTTTGCATCCAGGTGCTATTGTTCGTAGCGCTGCTGGTTCTTGTGGGCTCAGTCCACTCTGACCCCCAGTTTTACCTGCCCTTCGACTGTGATGACGTCTATCGCCGTGACAACACTAGCTCCAGCGGGATGTACACCATCTACCCAGGAGGTCCCACCACGCCCCTGCATGTTTACTGTGACATGGAAACTGACGGAGGCAGATGGACTGTGAGTCCACCTCAGATTTTATAATCATAACCAAAAGAAAATAAATGAGACTGTGTGCTTTATTTAGACCTTGAAAACCTGCTTGTAGAAAGAGTTGCGTTCTCATCACAGGTCATCAAATACTGAAGCTCTCTCGTTCCTCCTGTATGTGGTTAAAGTTGTCAAAGCGGTCGCGGTTAGTTTAGGTCAGTGGTTGTCGACCTTTTTCCTGTCCAGGACCTTTAAACTGACACACATTAGGTCACAGAGCCCCATTTGACAAGATTTGGCTTCAGGGACCTCCTTCTAAAAAAAGATTTGGGTGATTAAGACCAGATTTCTATGGTTGTCTACAGCTGAAAAGAAAACCATAGAGGAAGTGAAACCTGTGATCAGAATAGTCACTCTTATGACTTTTATCCACATTGGTTTCACTTCTGTAGTGAGTTATAGGAGAAAAAGCAGAAATAGACTATTCCCCATTTTTCCGGGGATCCCCTGGAACCTTTTGAGAACCACTGCGTTAGGCAACAAAACTCCTTGGTTGGGTTTAGAAGAAAACTTTATGTTCTGGGACAAAATAAGTGACATCACTTGAGTGGCGTCAGTACATGACAGATGCACGTAAGTTATGTAACATTACATTGAAACACAAACAGCAGTGTCCTGAACTAAGTCTGTATTTGTTTGACCCACCCAACCTACACAAACTTTCTCGCTCTTTATACCACATCAGTTGCTTTCAGTATCAACAGATGGGATTACACTGGATTTAGTTCAAAGCCTGGTGAGTCTCAGAGAAACACCAAAGTAGCCTGGTATGACCATCCTGACGACGTGAGCTCAACAGTCTGTTTTGCTCTCTGTCTCAGTCTGGGTTCAGTGTCGCCTCAAATACTTTTAGTGAGCAGGAGTACTCGCTTTGACAGATAAACTCCTTTGCCCAGGCAGCATAATAAAGCACTGCGGAGCGTCTTCTTCATCACAGTTGATAAATGAAGCCTTTGCCAAATCCAGTTGGAAGAACAGCAAGAGAAACTAGCGTTACAGTTAGAGCTTGCTGCTTTGGGAGCTGCCATGATTGTACTGCAAGCGGCAGCCTGCATTTTACATCATCAACTACAACACAGCCCCTGACTGGCTGCTTATATTGTCAACTACAGTGCGGATCCCTGATTGGCCAGGTTTGGATTTCTGGAAAGTGAGACTGATACAAAGAGTGAAACAGAATGTTGAGCTCACATTATCAGGATGGTCCTACCAGGCTAATGCTAATCTTTCCTCTTCTTTGCTGTGTAAAAATGCAGGGCACCATTAACAACTCTGTAAGATGTCTAAGATGTCTAAGACCTGGGTCTTCAACAGGGGGTCCGTGACCCTTAGGGGGTCCTCAGGGTCACTGCAGGGGGGCCGCCAAATGACCTCTAAATAATTTAATTAATTAATTAAAGTTTTAGTAAGTAAAATGTGCCTGAAAATTCACATTAACGTAAATCTAATATATTATTAGCAAAGATAAATCAGCCTATTCGTAAAACCTATTTAGTTAACAGTACACAACATTAATGATAGACTGACTGTTACCCATGAATCCCTGTGCAATCATATGAGCTAGTTAACGCTACATCACTGTGCGGCACTTGTTTTTCTCTTTTTTTGGCATATTAGCAAATTAGCTGTGTTACTATGTCGAGGTTACAGACATTCTTGTGAGCCTCAGTGGATTGTTTTATAACTTTCTACTAGCTCTGACACACCGTCCACCTTGGAAACCACCACTGAAAGTGCAGAGGGGAGGCTAACGCACCTAGCCATGCCTACAACTGCTGCTGACTTAGCAGCTACAGGCAAACAAGGGAAGACCCGGAAACCCGAAAGTGCAACTCAGTTTTATACAACATATGTAGTAGGGGGTCCCTGCTCTGTCTCTCTTTGAGTTAAGGGGTCCTTAGCCTTAAAAAACGTTGAAGACCTCTGATCTGAGACGTGGGGCTTTCAGCTTGTGCTGCTGCCTCCAACTGGCCAGACTTTAATCCAGCTTGAAATAAATATCTTTCCATGTTTGGTGGGTGTAATAAAGGTCCTGCCATGAATCTATTTACTGTGGATGTAAGCAGGTAACAGACAATCATCACATCACATCACAGACTCTAAAAGATTTTCTGAAAACTTGTCCAGTTTCACAAAGTTATGAGTGGTCCTGCTAATTGAACATATACAGCATTACATGTTAGCAAAAACTTTAACCTCTCTCTCTCTCTCTCTCTCTTCCTTCCATCCTCCTTCTCAGGTATTTCAGAGGAGGATCGATGGGACTGAAAACTTCTTCAGGCCCTGGAGGCACTATAAGGCTGGATTTGGGAACGTGGCTGGAGAATATTGGCTTGGTGAGTGCCTGAGGGAAAAATACATTAAACACAACGGGCCTGTGCTGCTTTCCAGCTTAATCTCACTGAGGTGAGACAAAGTATGATTTTAAAGTAGATGAGGAATTTTAGAGATTTAGAGATAGTCTGAGAGAGAAAGAAGTTAAAGAAACAATTCACCCCAAAATGGAGGTGGAGTGTTGGAGATATCGACCATAAAGATGTCTGCCTTCTCTCAAATGTAAGCTGAGTAGATAGCACTCAGCTCGTGGTGCTCAAAGTGTTAAAAAAAAAAGATGCATTTCAAAAACTCAACAGCAGTGTCTCTTTCAGAAAATCGTAACCAAGTTACTCAAGATAATCCACAGACCTTATTGGGAACAGTTTCACATGGGAACTATTTACCCACCAACTGTATCACCATGCATCTACTCATGGACGACAGGCTCGTGCTTGTGACAGCCCGAGATGTGTACACTAATGCTGTCCTCCTCAGCTGAGCTGTAACATTAGCTAGCTCAGTGGTGCTAGGTGAGTTAGCAGTAGATGCACATTTACTTCTGAGTGGTGATGCAAGTGGTGGATGTAGTTCTGTATAAATAAAATAGCGCCTACATATGTCTCATGTTATTTTGAGCTGCAGTGATGGAATCAGAGTGTAAAATAACTGCACTATCACTGCAGACTGAAACTAAACTTACTTAAGCTACTTAAGCTAAAATACAGCTAGAGCGCCATCTAGTTCCATCATACTGGAGAGAAGACAGACATCTCTATGCTGAAAACGTCAACACTTGACAACTCACACCAAAACAATCTAGACTGATGAATAGCACTACAGGTAAGAGGAAAAATATGTTTTGATTTTGGGGTGAACTGTCCCTTTAAGAAATGCTGAGTAATGATAGAGGGTCTTGGTGCAGGAGGTGAAATTAAACAGGTCTATATGTGCCTTCTCAGGCCTGGAAAACCTCTTTCTGCTGACTATAAGGAAGAAAAATGAGCTACGGGTCGACATGGAGGACTTCGAGGGAGGGAAGGCGTCTGCCCAATACTCCTCCTTCTCAGTCGGTCCTGAGAACACTGGTTATCAGCTTTTCCTGGGCAGCTACTCTGGCGGAGATGCAGGTGAGGATTATTTTGGGAGGTCTCAGTTTAAATACCAAGGTATACGGTTGAATGAACTGCAAGTGATAAAGGGTGTTTTTAATGAAAATGTTTTTGGGGTTTCTGGAATCAAGACTGGTATAAAAATGGGTCCTTAAGTCGTTTATTTTCCAGCTACAGTTCTGCTCTTCCTACAAAGCTGGGTGTAATACTGTGGACTGACTGGAGAAGAGGCCATAGAAAACCATGATGACAGCTCACATTGATTTTTGTGATGCCAGTGAAAATATGGCTCTCCAGAGACAAATTAAACTGTTGTCACATTCATGAAAAATGAAACATTAATGCTCTTTCAGTGGAGAGAAAAAAAGTGTTTTCCAAAATAATAGGATCATTTTTTAGACAGTATGCCTGTGTTGCCCATTTCTTTGGAGACACCTTGTTTATCTCTATTTATTTGAGTCGAGGATCCAGTTTGTGACGGTCAGAGTGCCTTCAGTCGCAAAGGGACTGTGCAGAGAGTAGTGGGATGGGAAGGCGGGGCTGAGTCTTATATTTCATCTTGTAAAAAAAAAAGAGAAGACACTTACCCTAAAGGCAGTGGCAGCTGGTGATTATTTTGGTGGGTGGGGCCCCTGCTTAAACATGAACAAGCTTTGTCAGGTCCAGTGTGTAGGATTTATGGGGCTATACTGGCTGTTTTCATTAGTTTATTATTACCTGGAACTAAGAATCTTTTTTTCAATACCTTTTGAATAAGCCATTTATATCTACAAACAGAGTGGGTCCTCTCCCACAGAGTCTGACATGTTGTTTCTACAGTAGCCCAGACCAGATAAATCAAACACTGCCTCAAGAAAGGACCATGTGCAATGCAGCTTTTTTTGCATTGTCCACCATACTTCTCCCACACACTTGGTACACAGGACAAGATTCAGCTCTGTGGTCTCACCACTAGATGCCACTAAATCCTTTACACTGGACCTTTAAGTAAAAGCACAGAAGTATTGTTGGTGAATATTCTCAGTCATTCAGGTCATGGTAATTCTAAGTGCAATATTGTAGGCAACTGGACTTGCTTGAATGCCTTGAAGATATTTCACCTCTGACCCAATACTCAAAATTTCTTATGTATTTTTATGGAACCAATCAATTTTAAGTTTTTCATGGCTTTTTTAGGATTTGTTTAGTAATTTGGCTGTGATTGTACTAAAAGAAATTGCACTTGAAGACCTAAGAGTGATTCTTAATGCAATATTTCCACCACTGTACATGAAGTGTACTTAACTCTACACAAGGTAACGTAAATCATCCACTGCTAAAATAATAGCACAGTAGCAGCAGAAGAAACACTTCTGAGTTTTAAACATGAACTGTCAGCTAACATTGTTTTTGTCTGCAGGGGACAGTTTGACACACCACAAGAACATGAAGTTCACCACATTTGACAAAGACCAGGACCAGTGGGATAAAAACTGCGCTCAGCATTATCTTGGTGGGTTCTGGTACAACAACTGCCACAATGCTAACCCCACTGGCATGTACGCACCTCACGATGCCATCGCATATGGCAGCGTCCAGGTCATCTGGAACACGTGGAAGGGCTCAAGCTCCCTCAAGACTGTTGCCATGAAGATCAGATCAGTTTCTAAATGTGGATGTGCTTGGGATTCCCTCTAAACAATAATCCAAGCTGAAAGTGGCTATTTGATCATTATATATATATATATATATATATATATATATATGTATATATATATATGTATATATATATATATATATATATGTCATATTGAATAGAGTTAAAGGGTAATCAAGAGCACCAAAATCCAAGTGTAAACACTGTGTTTTGAGTTGTATTATACATATGTTATCACTGTATCATCAATATATTATCACTGCATCATCAATAAGTTATCACTGTGTGAATTAAAGAGAAAACAAGCCAAGCAAGATCCAAATGTAATGGTAGAACGTAGTAAAGTTAAGCTGCTGTGCAGAGAGTAATAGGAGAGTTGCACTGAGCACTACTGAAGCAGCATCAGCGGTGCCCAGGGCAGCTGAGTAGACTCATACACACCACTGTAAATGCACGCCCTGGAAATATACACACATCTTAAGGTCGGTCCAGGCACCTGCACTCGCCCGCTCACATATGCACAGCGATTTTATTGAATGTTGATCAACATCACAGTCCATGTTTTTTGGTTCGAGGGGAGCCATTCATGCAAACATTCACCTGATCAGCTGCAGATTATCGAGATTATGGTAATACTTCACCAAATTCACTGAATTCAAAACCAACGAGATGTTTAGAAAAATGAAAATGAAATGTCTGTTTTCTTTATTGCATCTGCTCCACATGTTTTTACCTAGCATTCATTTTTACTGGTTATTCAGTCTCAGTCTTTTTTTATTATACTGCATTTTGTGTTGTACTTTGTGGTCACTGGTTTTGATAAGACCTATATGAATAAACTTTATTGTTATACTGTATTATTATGATTATTACTATTATTATTATTGCTCTTGTAGTTATTACATTGGTGGAAGAAGTAAATGTACTACTACCACACTGTAAAATATACTTAATTACAAGTAAAAGTCCTGCAAGAAAAATTATACTGAAGTAAGTATTAAAAGTAAAAGTAGTCAACGCAGAAAAATGTCCCCTGTGACTCCTATATTATATAATTATTAATCATGCAGGGCGGCATGGTGGCAGGTGTGGTGGTTAGCACTGTGGCCTCACAGCAAGAGGGTTCCCGATTCGAGTTGTTCTGTGTTGGGTTTGCATGTTCTCCCAGTGTCACGAGGGTTTTCTCTGGGTACTCCAGCTTCCTCCCACAGTCCAAAGACATGCAGGTTAACTGGTGACTCTAAATTGTCCGTAGGTGTGAATGTGAGTGTGAATGGTTGTCTGTCTCTATGTGTCAGCCCTGTGATAGTCTGGTGACCTGTCCAGGGTGTACCCTGCCTCTCACCCAATGTCAGCTGGGATAGGCTCCAGCCCCCCGTGACCCTTAAGAGGATAAGCGATGAGAAAAGGGACGGAGTTATCATGCATCAATGTAAATGGAGGATTTTACAGTTGAAGTTAATTGCGGTGGAGCCTAGTGAACTCCTTGTATTTGTTTCTTTATGAATTGATTATGAATATGTTTAATTGATTGATTGTTTGGTTCATAAAATTTCTGAAATAGTGAGAAATGCCGTCACAATAACCCAGAGCCCAAAGTGACACCTTCACAGTGTTTATTTTGTCTAACTGAAAGTCCAAACTTTAACATTATCATATCATTTTTTCAAATTAATTAAAAATAATTCCAACAATTCAAATAAAAAGAAAAGCAGCAACACCTCACATTTGAGAAGCTGGAATCATGACATGTTTAACAACTTCTAAATTTACTCTAAATTGACTTGACGATTAATTGACTAATTTTTTTTTTAATATACCCTTATTAGTCCCACGAGGGGAAATTCCAAGTTTTCACTGTTTAACATATATACACAGGCCTGAAGATAACCACACACATGCAAACTATGACTAGTTGTTTCAGATGCACTTGCATATATGGTTAGGTAGTTTATAAGGAAACATATTTTATAAACTCAAACTTGTTTGCCTGATGACTTTTAGACAAATTCAGGACTCTGTCTCACAGCTACATGCATGACGCAGTGATTAATCTGCATGTTATCATCTGACACATGCACAATGTTAAAACTCTGTAAAGACTGTTTGAGCCACGTGCTCAGGTTAATAACAGACCAGACGCATGTTAACTAAACGCACGATGTCGCCATTGTGTTGCACATCCTCATTTGTCTTCATGGGAGGAACAGGTGTGGTCTCAACAGGTAGGGTGACGTCATCACGTATGGCGCGACATGGTGCTGGATGAATTGGCCAGGATAGTATTCCATATACTTAGTTTTTATTATTATACGCTTTTCATATAGTGCTTGACACCATTAATATGCCATGACAGTAAAAAAAGCATGTTTCATTTTCATCTATTTTTTTTACTGACGTTTCTTTTCAGTATTTTATATTTTCCATCCAAAACAAAGCATCAATATTTTACTTTCTTTTATGTTCCGTGCAGCAGACTGGTCTTTTTGTCATTCAGATGGTTAAAAAATCAGTGATGATTTTGGAAATTGCTTCAAAACAGCAGTAAATGTTGCTGAAAGAGTTTTCAAACATCGTCATGTATTCCTTTTTTTGGATAGGAAACTTGAATGCTTACAAACTAGGGCTAGGAATGGTGAAGGTGAGTATCAATATCACACAGTAAAAATACTCCATTACCAGTGAGATGCGGTAGAAAATCTTACCTATAAAAAATTGCACATATGTTATCAATAAAATATACTTAAAATGTGAATGCAGCCTACTCAATATGCAGAATATCCACTGTTAGTTATTAACAAACATGTAGCTGGTGGAAGTCGAGATACATTTAATTATCTAATCCACACTGGTGTGTTTTAATCTCTATGTATCATATTTTATCACATGAAAATTTGTTTTGTTTGTAATCTGAGAGATACTTTGCAACTATATACCTCAAAACTGTACTTGAGTAAATGTGCTTTCCACCAGTGGGCCTCACCAGAGCTGGGATTAATCCTGTTGGCAACATGTACCAAAGTTATGCCAATTTATATTGCAGATATAAGCATATTCAGCTGGATGAGAGTAAAGTCTGACCTGCTGGTGGCGCTAGATGAAAGCTAAATCACTGGGATTAATCCATAATGTCAAAATGTTAAAATACATGGCAAAGTTTGATAGTCCCATCTGTTGTAAACACAGAGTGCATATAAAGATCCAAGGAACTATGAAATGTAGTTCATAGTTTAGTTTATAGTTTCCTTTATAAAGATATGTACAGTCTGTGGTTACTCATGGGCAGCGCATTAATTTATGACGGTTAAAGGCAGTTTGACCGGAACTACTTTGTAGGTGTCCATTGATTTTAATAGACCTGCAGCCAATCAGAGTGGAGTAATAACCTGGACCACGGTGTTATAAAATATATCAGCAGTAGCCTACAGCTGTTTTACAAGGCTTTGGTTTGTTCAGAACAACTGTCCTGTGTAGTTAATCATTTATTGTAGTTTATTCTTTCAGGTGCAGTATGATAAGTGAGTGTAACCGTGTCACAGCCGGACAGAGGACAGTGTGGATGTATTTCAGAAGTTCCGGAGCATTTATGATGAGAATAACTGCTCCTTTAAGATAAAACAAACAGAGACGCTGCTGGTAGGTTTTCCCACCGCTCCTCCCTCACTCTCTCCCTCCCTCCTCTCTGTATCTGTCTCTCCCTCTCTCAGGGACTCCAACTTGTTTCAGGAAAAAGCGCCTGAACATATTTTTTTCTCTGGTAGGCTGGAAGAAACAGGACGGCCGTGTCCGTGCCAAGGAGAAGGCGTAGACTTCCTCCAAACATTTCCTCCGCCATCTCCGCTTTCGAGACTCAAAGTTTTGTGGAATCTGTGTAACAAGAGGAGTTTCTATCTTGGTTTTCCTCCTCCACCACCACCTGGTTGTTTCTTTCTTTTAAGAAGGACTCCTGCTCTCCCTCAAACATCTCAACTTTTTTGCAGACATGGACTGGGGAACAGATCTTTGGGTAAGTTGACAGCTGACACAAGGATAACAAGAAAAGAATACCTTCAACATGGCTTAAGAGCAGGCTGCCCTGCTGTTGTTTTCGTCGACACAATATGTACACGGGACTCTTGTCTTTTCATGGCAGGCCTGGGTTAAGTAATCTTGAGACAACAGCAGGAGTCTATCTGTAAAGCTTGTAGCCAGAGAGATTTCGCAACTCCTGCTCCCCGCATACCTTATCATAAGCAGAGGGGAGAGAAGAGAGGGTTATTACTCTCTGTGGCTAACCTTATCTGCACACTGTAGGCTAAAGGTGTATTCCACCTCCTTGTTTCTGTCTCTTACTCCTTCATGCATGCTCCAACTTGAGTTTTGCTTTGTGACAACACCTCTCAGGAAGTGCTGAGGGCTCATTTGTGAGGCTCGTCACTGCATCTAGTCAGTGTCTCCCTCAGCTGGGAATCACTGTCATCAGGTCAGACAACCTCATCATCACCCAGGTGTCCTCTGTGGAGTCACAGTAAAGGGACTGAACTGCAGTGGCCTCTGGTAGGGCTGCCAGATACATCGCAATATATTTACACAATCAGATTATTTATAAATAATCATCAGTAATGTGATTAAATGCGTAAAGGTAAAAAGAACACCTGAAACAGCCTGGTAAGTTCAGATGATTACATCACTTTACTAATATGCAGCCTTTAAAGGTACAGAGTGTAGGATTTAGTGGCATCTAGTGGTGAGAAATGCAGACTGCAGCCAGTATAAACTTCTCCCACAAGCATAAACTCCTTGTTAGGATTCCTTCAGTGTTCAGGATGTTTTAGCCAGGAGCTGAATTATCTGCAAAGGTCTCTTCTTCTTCAAAACAAATGGACCTGGTGATTTAAACCGGTAAAAAAACACTGAATGAAGCAGTTCCATGTTGAAAGTCAGTGTTTTCCCAACACTGTTTGGATCATCACTGAGAGGCTATGGACTACAGGGGCTGATGCTTAATACAAAAACATGAATGACCCTCTCTAGAGACAGGTAAATAGAGCAGCTAGAATAGTGTGGTAAATTCAGAAAAGTACATCGCTTTACTAATATTCAGCCTTTAAAAGAACAGTGTGAAGGATTTAGTGGCATCTAGTGGTGAGAAATGCAGATCGCAACCAGCTGAAACTTCTCCAATGTGCAAAGCATTAGCTCCCTGTTAGGATTTCTTCAGTGTTTATTGGAGGAGGTTTTTACTGGGAGCTGAATTATCCAGAGAGGTCTCCTCCTCTGCAAAACAAATGGACCAGATTTAAACTGGGAAAAACGCTGATTAAAAGAGTTTCATCTCTGATGGGCCACTAGCCCAGCACCTGCTAATGTCCTTACACCTTTTTTCTCCGGTAACTTAAGATCCAAATGTTCAGGATGTTTTAACCAGGAGCTTAATTATCCGCAGAGGTCTCTTCTTCTTCAAAACAAACAGACCTGGTGATTTAAACCGGTAAAAACACTGAATAAAGCAGTTCCATGTTAAAAATCAGTGTTTTTACAACACTGTTATGCTCGTTGCTTAGAAGCTGCTAATTGCAGCAGCCGATGTGGAAATGCAAAAACACAAGTGTCCCTATCCAGAGCCAGTGTTTGGTTTTTGTCCATTCTGGCCTACTGTAGAAACATGGCTGTGCAACATGGCCGACTCTGCTGATGAGGACCCGCTCCCTATGTAGATATTTACAGCTCATTCTAAGGTAATGACAACACAATGATTCTTATTTTCAGGTGATTACACACTAAAGAAAGCATACTTGTTATAATATATTCAAATTCTGCCAATATGCCCCCCTAAATCCTGCACACTGGACCTTTAAAACCAGGAAAAGACAAAACTTACAATACTAAAATATCCCAAATCTAAGATGATATCTAGTCTGACATTATAACATTGATAAATTGTCCAGCGGCAAGTAACAGTTATTTGCATTTTGATTAGTTTCGTGGTTCATCAATCAAATGTCTGGTCTATAAAACACTGTGAATAAGTAGAAATAAGTACATAAAGAAAACAGTAGACAAGATTATGTCTTCAGAGTGCCTGTCTAGCATGACTAGAAGGCCAAAACCCAAAGACATCCTGTTTACTATCCACAGAAAGGCAGGAAATCCTCATATTTGAGAAACTAGAGAATGTTTGACATTTTTGCCTCATAACTGTTCAGTCAATTGTCAAAATAGCTCCTGGGAAATTTTCTAGAAGATCAACTAATCACTAATAGACCAATCACCTCAGTACGACACTGATCACAACAGACTGATGTCTAAGATGACCTGAAGAAAATACACGTTACGCACAGAATGTGTTTTGGCTCAGACAAAACACCCTGACAGTTTACGACGGGTGGTTTATTAGCTGCTGGTTGAGAGCAAACATGGCTAATTTTCCTTAAACCTGCTGTGGCTGTGTTCTGAGTCCATGCCACAGTTAAACACAGACTGGGTGAGGCTGTTTAACACTGAGGAGTTCAGAGTTATTCAGCTGCTGCTGCTGTTTGTGTTGCTGTTTGACGGGATCTGATAAACACTGGATTATTCAGGCTTTACTGTCGAAAAAAACAAAATGTGTCATAGGTGGAGCTCAAACTATTGGTTAGCAACAGTTGTTAGCAACAGTTGTCTTCGCCTGTGATTATTTTCTTCATGAATTGTTTGGTGTAGTGCGAGAAAACAACAAAAAGTGATGTCTTAATTTGCCTTGTTTTGTTTGACCAACAGTCCTAAACCTGAAAATATCCAGTTTACAATCACATCGGACACAGAAATGCTGGGAACAGTGAATTTCTGGCACTTGTGCTTGAAAAATGATTCAAACAATGAATCTATTATCAAATTAGTTAATAATAAAAAAAAATGTCTCAGCTGTGTGGGTGACTGTTTTGATAATCAGTCAAATGCTCAAATGTGCTGCTTGTCTGTGCCCTAAATGATAATAATAAACTGATTGATTATGATAAACAAATATATCCTTTGGTTTAGGGCCACGGTTAATTTAAAGAGACGTGTCCTTGAGCTTTAAATTATAACTGGCATTTTACCATTTCACCCCCTCACGCTTAGCTGTCCGGTCATTAAAGGAAAAAATAATCTAAAAAAAATATACATAATGCTTTGATTCATCCCTGAGCCAAACCAGACCGACCATCTGAAACTGGGCAGAGGTGTGGTCACTAATTTGTTAACATACTGGCAACAGTGACTCTTTACTTCACTTGAACTTGAGCCTTTTGACTTGAATATACTCGATACTTACCCCCAAACACAAACATTAGTGTTACTTAAAAAGCGTGCCACAAATCAATTAATTTCCCTTCATCCCCTGAGTGAACTAACATGAGCAAATCCACTCCGAGCAAGTTGGCACTTAATTTGCTAGATCCACTTCGCTTGAACCAATCTGACAGCATCCAGTCAGGTTGCGTTGGGAAAAATGTTCCAAGCTTCATTTCATGCATGTACAAAAACTACACAGTGGTCAACAAAAACCAATTTGCAGTATGCAAAATGTGCAGGTTTAAAATAACAAAGAGACGCAACAACTTCCAACAAACCTACAGTAACGAGTAGGTCTAAATTTTAAAAAGTACTATTCATGATTTTTGTAAATGTATTATTCTGTTGTTAAAATGGCATTACATTTGATGAAGGGCGCATTTTGAGTTGTTTAGGACTCAAAACTCAAAGTTTAGGACTTGGGACTTGAGTGCAAAGAGTGTTGTGACTTGCACAACAATGACTTGATCCACCTCTGAAACAGGCTCTCCCTCCTCACTACATGTTCCTGAAAAGAACTCACATTTGTTTTTAGATACCAGCTGTCACCTGATTAAACAGATGGCATGTTGTACACACATACATAAGATTTGATGTACTGAAAAGTGAAGTCAAACATGCCCTCATTTAACCTCAGTTAAGTATCTTACAGTTTCCCTCTTTTGGATCTTTAAGGTTGAAATAATCATCTCGTCCCACACTGCCTGTCCCGCACAGCCTCCATTAAGACTGTATGATGTTTACACTGAGTGAAAGATGAAATTACATCAACACTCAGTGGTTTTTACTGCATCAGTTTAGACACATTTCCCCCAAATTCTGCTGGACATATTTGATATCTTTTGAAGCTCTGGGATGTCCATTTTGGTGGGTTTTAACATTGTTTGGCTGCACAGCATCAGTTTGTCACACAAAACACACACACTGAGATCAGAACAGAGGAAAGAAGCAGAGCTAATACTCATTTGCATCAGCTCTTTTTAGGTTTAAACTTCACTGCGCTAAAACGTAGCTAATTGTTTATAAAGTATAGATTTACACATCACTAAATTGAAATTGATTGACAACACAAACTTGTTCTTACATTGAGATTACTAGTTACAAAATATTTACACCCTCCACCTACCAGGTAACGTTAGCTTGCTAATTTATGACCAGTTTAAAGAGTAAAATAAATAATTTAAAATAGGAGAGGACAGGAGGAGACAAAATGCCGTTAACATGGATGTAATCTGGGGAGATTTTTCTTCTTTTCTTTCAGGCGAAGACGCTTCATACTGTAAGTGTCATACTTACTTAGTAAATCAATCCAAAACCAGCCACTAGTCACTAAGAATTTAACAAGGCTTAGCACAGATCTGTGATTAGCTGGTGCAACCAGTCCAGCTCTGTGTCAGATTCAAACTCAGCCTCATAACATAGGCACTGATTTATGCACCACAAACTAGTGCTAATGTACAAATCAGTTGTTACTGAAAGTCTGTGGGTGTTACGTAGTTAACTGAACCAACTGACAAAACATTATCTTGTTATTACGTAACGTGCTTAGAGGAAGTAAAAGCAATAATATGGTCTGACCTGACACTTGATAATGATACAAACTGGGAAGAATTTAAATTGCATTTAACAAAAGTAACACATACGTCAACAAAACATTATGACAGTATATTTTGCTACATGATCAGCAGATTCATTTTATACAACTAACTCAGAATCAGACACATTTCTCTGCCTACGCATACATCAATAAAACAAAGTAGGACTGGCAGTTAAAACTGTAATTTTTGGGAGTTATGGTGGAGGTTTTGATGCTTTCTGTTTGCAGAGTTAGTTGTTTTCAGTAGGGCAGGGCTACAGATGTCTCCTAGCAACTGATTCACACATTACCAAAGTCTTTACTAGCTAAGACGTTTGAGTTTTGATGGTTCAATCTGATTTAGTAAATCATTATTTTGAAACAGAAGTTAATAGGAAGTTCACTCAAACTTAATGGATAACTGGTGCAACCAGTTTCATATTTTACATTATGCTCGAGGTGAGCTTGAATCTGACCTCAGATCAGCCTGGATCAGGAAACATATGCTGCTGAGTGTCGTCACAGTGAGGGGTGGGACTAGTCTGACTGGTTCCAGGGTTTGTAGAGGCCCTTGGGACCGTCAGTCACAGGGCGGAGGTTCGCACTGAGCTAATGATTATCTCATTCCTGAACCCTCTCTGTCTGACTATCAGTATTTCCTCCTCTCGCACAAACACGCAGATGTGTTGCAGTAAAGTAATGGGGCGTAGCAACACAAGTGGTAAAGTGCATGCAGGAATATATCTCAAAGACTCTTCACAAGCGCTTTAATCTCCTCATCGCAGTTAGTTTCTCATCCATCTGATTACCTCGATCACCCAGAACGTCTGTTTCTCTCCATCCTCCTTCTGTGTTTTTTAATCCTGCTCCTTCCTCCTTCCCAGCTCTCTTGTATCCAGGACATTGCTAACTGTGTTACTGTATGATCTCCATTTAGCTTCCCCCTCCTCTGAGGACTCTAATATCTATGTCTCTGGCTCCAAAAGACCCTGCAGTCTCTACACACACACACACACACACACACACACACACATTCTTGTACTTGCTGCATAGTGAGGACCGATTTAAAAGGCCTACAAAGTGAGGACCACCAGTTCTGTTTGACTCAGGAACACAAAACAACTATTTCTGGACACAGGGTGGCGCCCTTATCCAACATACTGCCTTAGATTACATTAAACACCAACATTTAGATAAAAGTTTTTAACCAGCTGAATGAGGACCAGGTACTGGCTTTGGGTTTTTAATGATTTAAAGTAGGTCAACTAGGATGCTGTTTCCATTACTGAATATTTAATAATGTAAATCATATCAATTCTGTGTGACTTTTTTCTACGTAAAGCAGAATTAGAATAGTAGTCCAAACCAGTTGTTGAGTTGCCAGTCAACGAAACTGGACATTGGTTGGTCATGCAATTTGATTAAGATGTAATATGATTAAGACCTTTTGTGGTTGAGCACACCTTTTATAATAAATCGAGTGTCAACTTCAGAAGTGTATGCTTCTTTTTCAGAAAGCTATTCCTGTTCCACAGTGTTAAACACAAACATGGCAGACTCAATCCATAATGAACAATAATAGCTCAAACTGGTGAACGCTGGATTATTTATTATTGCACCTATTCAAAATGCAGCAGTTTATATGAACAATACAGAACACCCAGGTGTATCCTGAGACATCTTCCTGAAAGGTAACAAGCTGCAGGTGTCAGTTCCTTCTCAACGCAAACTACTACCTAAAAGATTTGCTGTGCTGTAGGGCATGGATAAACGGGCTCCTAACAAATGAACAGACAATAACAAACCCTTTAAAACATGGGAATAATCACCCTCTTACTCTCTCCCTCTTCTCTCCCTTATCCTCTAGCCCCTCATCTCAGTTTCCTCCCTCTGTTAATTCAAAATGCAAGCTTTCTCTTGATTTTAACAATTTAATTGTAGACAAAAATTTCACGTCTTTCCACGTCCGCGCTCTCAGGACTGGAGACTCTTTGCCAATACACATCAGGCAGTCCTGCTTTGCTGAAACCCTCTTCAGTGCGATGAACTTGGCAAGGTGTTGTTTGACTGCAGTCCTCTCCTGGTCAGTTCAGGGTCTCTTACCTTTTTTCTTGACTACCATTTCTGCAGCATCTATAAACCAAAAACCAAAAGGAGTTTATTAGAAGATGAGTTGATTATAAACTGAGACCTTACTGAAGTTGTATTATAGAAGTTGCATTGTAATATCATCTGAACGCTGCCTTGATTGACTAATAACAGCAACAGGATGAAAAATATAAAAGTTGGATTGATTCACTACTTTGTTTTAAGCACCCACCTTAAAACAACTTTGTTGACTTAAAGGACACCTTAGTAACAGCAAGTACACCCAAGGGATGATTCATGTGGGTTGTGCACTTCACGTTATTTTTTAATTTTCAGTTTACTTAAAATTCATGTATTTCTTAAGTTACCCATTTTTTGAGTAGAAAACGTAACCCAACATGCTGGGTCAAAACAACCCATGGCTGGGTCGGTCCATATCTGACCCAGCAATGGCTTACCAAAATAACCCAAATTAGGTTATTTTTAACCCAGCAGTTTTTAGTGTGTAAGTATTACGTATGCTCCGCTTCATTAAAGCAAAGACAAAAAAAAAAAAGAAGACTCAGCACTGACAGACAGACTGTGATCAGGACAGATACCTGGCCAGAGCAGAGGGAGGATCAGCTCATCAGCTGTTTAAACAACAGCATTCACTCTGTAACTGTAGCTCAAAGTCATTCTTCAACAAAATAAGTAAAATGAAATAAATAAAAACACCACCCTTTGGTCTATTTCCAGCATCCTCAGTGTATCCAGTAAGTTATGTCTTCTTAATTAACGTTAAGCTGTCTATTAAAACATTATTTCGTTTACTTCATCACAAAGTCCGTTTCTGCTTAAAACATTGGTCTGAGATACATTTTCACTGTTCTTGATCCAGAGGAGACATCTGTCTCTGAGTGTGTGTTTGAGGACCAGTGACTGATCTCTCTGCAAATAACCCACTATCGCTGTTGACATTCATGTTTAGATGCTACAATCAAAGCCTGAAAAGCTGTGGTGGTATGGGGTGATTATTGTCGAACACAATACACCGTCTCCTCTTACTGCAGTTACTGTTTTCATTGTTTGAATTTAAATGTATTATTTTACAACTACAGATAAGATATTTACTGAAATGCCAAATGTAAAATATGTAACCTATAAAAATATTCTTCAAGTCAATATAACAAAACTGACTTAATTTGGGAAAGCTTAAATATCTCTTGTTGATCAGAAGTTTTTTTAGTTGGCTTAATTTACAATCATTGTGTTACTGTAACAAAAATTAACTAATAACCTTGTCACAGAAATTGTTATACAATAGAAATTGAAGTCAATGTTTCAATTGAGTATAGACACTCTGCAACCCTATTTTAACCACCAGTCCTTTCAACTGCAAGTCACAGTGACTAGTGCAGTCAGTCCCACTTATATTGTTCTCAGGAAACACATCTATTTAACAGAAATTCATCTAATTCATCTTACCAACATCACTGCGTTCTCTTGTAACTGCAGTCTTCTTTTGGCCCTTCCCAGGGAATCTGGTGGCAGTCGTCTGTCTGTCCTCTCCATCTGAGAGAGATGGCATATTAGTATAATGAAAATACATAACACTTTGCATTTACTGCTTCTCTTTTCACATAAGTCTTTATTGCCTCTTTCTTTTGCCTCTTAACACGTCCTTTTCTATCCTTTTCATCTGTTAAAGAACACAGCCATATAGTAAAATAGTGATAAAGCAGATGCAGTTTTACAACAAGGTCAATAATGCATAAGTGCATGAGCCTCAGACAGGTTTTTATGGGTGCAGCAACCTTTATGTTTAGGCATGTATTAGTAGATTTTAAAATTTACCTTGTTTAAACAATTCTACACGTGTAATTTTGACTATTTGCTATTAGCTGTAAATTTTCTGCTTCAGAAAATCCTCTGAAGGCCACCTCCTTTGTCAATATAGGTATAGAACTTTGGCTCTACATTGTCACCATTCTGCATAACATGTTCAATCTGAATCAGAGACATTTTGGCCAAAGACGAAGCAGACGAGGGAACATACACTAACTGTTAGGTTTAATGGAATGCACAAGAGATTGGAAATAATTCAGATATTTAAAAGCTTTTGTAGTACATGTTTTAAAGAAAGCAAGCGTCCAACTGTCATTCTGAAGGGTCAGCTTTAAATCCCCTAAATGTTTTCCCACAACATTTCAATGTAAATTGCTATATATCTATTAACAGTAGAGCTGACTCACTAGGCCAAGATCAGTAAACTTTGTTCAAGACACAACATTACTAGTAATGAGGTGAAGACAAAACTACACCATTTAGTCAAGTGTAGCCTCTCTGCATGTTTAAGAGAACAAAAATAATTTAAAAAGTACTGAACCTTCACAGAATGAGATTTTAACTTGTGCTTACCATGTTCAGAGTCACCGCTATCTTCATCATCAGCATCACCATCATCTTGTCTTACTGTTGCAATCCTCTTTGGTTTGCCAACAGCTGAGCTTGCTGAAATTGAGTATGGCTCCTGTCCATCTGTGAAAGATGTCATTAGCACCATAAAAATACTAAACTCAACCAAACTGATTGTTGACACTTCCATATTACAGACAGTGACAGTAGAGCCTTAAAGGTGCATTTCTACTGATACTGTCAAAAGCTATGGCAGGCTGCAGAAAACATAGTTACGTTCTCTATTTCCAATGACAATAATATATGTATGTTCAGACCTTATCATTCAAGTTAAATACAGAGTTCGGGTAGAAGGGAAGTGTTAATGTTGCAGGTGATGTATAGTTCAGTGCAACAGTTCAGTTCAGGGATGCTCTCAGCTCCAGCCCCTGTCGATATAATTTGCCATGAATTTAACAATATGTCTGTTTTTATACAGGACTTAAAGACACCATCATTTGTAATCTATAATGTATGGAGATATTCAGACACGCTGTCATCAATGGGATCGCTGATGAGCTGGAGGGAGGGCTGGTGGGAGGGATGGTAACTACATATGGTTTAGACCGTATGGTTACACATTTGTATTTGACTGCTCTTATTTTGGAATGTAAAAAAACAAAAAGGACTTATAGTAAAAATACTAAACTCAGATTTAGAACACTTCACTCGTGCCAATGTTACAGACTTACCCAAACCATCATCATCATGTTTTTCTGTAGTTCTCTCTTTTTGCTTAACAGGTGGTCTTCCACTTGTCTCCTGGTGCACCACTCCATCTATAAAAGAACATGTTTTGATAGAGTCGAAGCCCTTACATCTGCATCTCAGAAATATGCCAATACTGCAGTGAAGTAGGATCCAAGTCAGACAAAAAACATTACCTGTGTTTTCAGTGCCTGGACCAGTCTTGCCATCACTCGCATCATCGTCATCACAGTCATCATCATGTTTTTCTTTAGCTGTGGTCATCTTTTGTGGCCCTCTGTTGGTGTCTTGTTGCAACTCTCCATCTGCGCAAGATGATGTTTTAGTCGAATGAAATTGCTTACATCTCAGAAACACGACAATGGTGCAGTGAAAGAAGATTCAAGTCACACTAAGAGCGTTACCTGTGTTTTCAATGCCTTGACTGGTGTTGTTATCACTCCCATCATCATCATCATCAGCACCACTATCATCTTCATCATGTCTTCTTCTTGAAGTCTGCCATTGTCTCTTTACAAGTGACCTTGCTGCAGCTGAACGTGGCACCTCTCCATCTGTGAAAGATGACATTAATACCATGTAAATACCAAGCTAAGTTTCGAGACTCTTCATTTGTGTTAATATTGCCTGGAATTACCAGAGTCGTCATCATCTTCATCATGTCTTCGTCTTTTGACAATCTTTTTTTGCCTTTGAACTGATGAGCTTGGGGTGGACAGCTGTTCTCCATCTGATGGAGCATACATTAGAAACATACATATAGACAATCACTCACAACTGAAAAACTACACATGTGAAGAACACCTTTAAGCCTCAGATCAGTCAAGCAAATAATTTGTTCCAATTTATTTATTTTTTTAACAAACATGCTCAAGTATGGATGGTACTTGAATTTCAACTGTGAGCTCAAACAAACAGAAATCTTAATTCGAGCTGTCAAGTGAAAAATTTAATTGCCTTAATCAAAATAATAGGGTGTGACTAATCGTCATTAATCACAGCCTATTATTGTGATTAACAAGTCACAAATTTTATAAAGTTTGAAATACTCATATTTACTTGTACTTTGGGAGGAAATAAAACAACCGCTTCTTCTGTTCTGTTTATGTTAGCTAGTTTTTCATAAGCTAGCTAACATAAAGCTATTGGTAAACAGGCAGAATCCACTCACTCTGGCTTTTAATTAATTAATTGGTGAGAGGCTTTTCCCATGTAGGAAAATGCGCTGGACACAGAGAAAAGGAGATTTGTGTAAGTAGAGGAGTTACTAACCAGCTGTAGTTTAACAGTATTAAAACATTATCTTTCACATTTTATCACAAACTCCCTTTCTGATTAAGGCATTTGTCCCTGATCCATTTTCGTAGTAAAAAGTAAAAAGCCTTGGTCAGAATGGAAGTACGCCATGTATGTGCTTTTGTGTACCATTACCATGGAAAGCACTGGTTCTGGTTCAGAACTTAGAACCAGGACAGCTGGTCAACATTAGGTCAAACTTAGGAATATGATTAATTTGAAAAAAAAAAAATTATTCAAGGTTTCCAGATCTATCACAAGCATTAACACTATGGCACTGACAGCCCTATTCCTAATATGACCACTGATGTAATTTTTATTACGTACCATCATGAGCTTCCCGTTGTTTGCCTGCATCTGACGTCCTTCTCTTTTTGACACCTTTCAGACCTTTGGTTGGGGTGGCTGCATGTCCTCTGCCTATGAAAATAATCACAGTAGGAAATTAGGAAACTTACTCTTACAATGAAATTAAATGAAAGTCGAAAACATGCAGATATATAAGAAAGATATACACATAGTGGACAGAAAGACACAGAGAGAGATGGAGACAGACAGAGAGAAAGACAGACAGAAAACAGTGCAATTGGAAGAGTGATGACTTTAAAAAGGTATTTTTATTAATGTACATGTACATACCACTGATAACAGAGTCCAGTGTTTGCAGACTCTTCCCTTTCAGTGACCCTGCTCCACGTTCCATCGCCAACAGCAGTTTGCCAATTTTGGCCACTTGGAATGTTTTATCTGTCTGCCGATAATACTCGCAGTGGACTCTGATATCGTGTCCCATAAAGCGAGCAACTTGCTCGAGTTCCTGATTGTTGAGGTCGAGAAGCTGACATAGGGTAGCAACATGCTTCCTTAACTTTGTTGACCTCAGCAGTTCTGGGTTTTTGGCCATGCTCTCTTCTGCATATCTTCTGAGGCAGGCACACCCACGAAGATTGGTTGTTGTGCCAAACCTTGCAAACAGAAATGGGTTCTCCTCAAGTATGCCAACTTCCCTGCGTTTTTTAATCAGGAAGTCAAGCGAAGCTTTTGTGCGCTCAAGAAGTAAGATGGGAACCTTTCTCCCTCTCTTTCCACGTGTCACCAAACATGTGAGTCTGTGGCTCAGTTGTTTTTCCACATGTGATAGAGTCTCATATATGTCCTTTTTCACAGGGCCGGTGTCTGCTTTTAGATATGTCTCGAGGGTTAAACGTGATGGTTTTCCTTCACGCTTCTTATTGAACACGATAATCTGAGCAAGAAGGCTCTCACTTAACTTTTTGTACGCTGTAGTACTCACACGCTCTCTTAACTCTGCCTTTGCCTCATCCTCAGCTTTCCGCAGGTAGTTCTGGAGAGTGACTACATCCTCTGTCAGAGGTATGTTGTCTTCTTTGCCCCACTTCTGTTGCTCCATTGTGCTATGAGCATGAGTCGACATGTAAGTGGACCAGGAGGTATCCAGCAACTCCTTGAACTTTTTTGCCTTCTTCTCAGTTTTGACATCAGACATCATCAAGCAGTGGCCTATCCAGGCCTCTGTTGCCCCTTTGAGTGAAAAGCCAATTTTAGCAGCTGTAGATGGCTTTCCATATACGTGCTTGCTAGCATCATAGTTTGACACATGCCTGGCTGCTTTAATTGCCAGTTGAAAATTTGCTGGATCACAAATGTCTTTAAGACTTCTGACATGCTTGTCAATCTCCTTGGCACCCAAAACAAACCGTCCCAGTTCTCTAAGCTTTTCTTTAATGTATCTGTGCTGTGATTCTTCACGTCCCTTTTTTGCAAATAATGCATCTCCATATGCACAAATCATCTCATCACTCCTGATATGAGAGGTTACATGATCCTGTAGCATAGAATGAATAAGCTTTTGTACTCCATTGGATGATTCTCTGACTGGAATCAGGTATGAGGGAGATTTTTGTACTCTTGCTCTTTTGCCTTTGTGTCTTTTCTCTTTCTGTTCTCTACATGACTTCTCATGTCTCCAGAGTTCAGTCATTTTAAACATCACATAACAGTGTTGACATGGTAGGTAGCTCTCTCTGTCTACCTTCTTAGAGGGCTGTTTCCATGTTACAATCTCACCATTTCCTTCCTCTAAAACAGTGAAATTGTGTTGCCAGTCACCCTTATTACGAAGGCCTTCCAACAGTATCCTCCTGTCTTTAGAGCCAACTGGGAAACTAAAAGCATAGGCGACATCACTTTCATCACTATGTTTTCTTTCTAGATGTCTGGCTATCTTCATTTGAGCCTCTTTACAGTATAAGCAGTAATGAGCTTTGTCCCGGGCCCTGGCATCATCCTTTTTTTTGCTTATTTTAACAGTAATCTGCAGCTTGTTTTTGCCATCTTTTAACTCCCTTTTTCCTTTTGACTGCATACCTATTTGAACTGATTTGCCTTTGGCCCTCTGGTCCTTACTGGATGATGAATGACTGTGGTGCTTCTTTGGTGTACTGTGGCAGGATGACTGGAACTCCTGTGCGAGCACCTCGTCTTCACTCGATGATGGCGATGATGGTGGTTTGTAGTCTGCATCAGATCCACTGTGGCTGGATAACAGAGAATCCTGTGCGAGCACCTCGTCTTCTCTGGATGATGATGGTGTTGATGGGGGGTAGCAGGCTTTATCGGGTTCATCACCAGGCCTCCCTTTGAGAGGCGTATGTTCACCTGATGAGGGGCAGTGGTCCTTTTTGGACTTCACAGCAGGGCAAAAGAGGGAAAAACAAAGGAAATGATCAATTATGCAGATATATTAGTGCATGATTCAAAGTGAAACCTTTACATTCCCAAAGAAAGGCCTACACCACTACATCTACCTACCTGTAAAAATTACCTGAGTATCACTGTCTAAACAACATGTGGCATGTTTCTTCTTGCTGGACTCTGGCCTACATATGACTGTCTACATATGGTGAAACTCAGTTGAGATGAGACACTGCAGACATATTTCCTAACATAAAACCCTGACGGCCTCAGATACAAAACAATAATTTACCTTAACTGATCCTAGTCCAAATCCAGCGCAACTGCCTCAAAACTTAAACTGTTTCTAGCTTACCATGAAAGCCTGGCTCAAACAGGAGCATATGATAATGCAGTTTGATTTGTACACATTCTGCCCCAGAACTGAGAAAGAAAACAAAAAAAGAGAGGAAAGGAGGAGGAGAGAGCTGCCTCTCAGCCCTCAGGTTCAGCAGTGAACTTAAACTTGTTCTCATATACCAACATGACATTGTACAGTGACCGTCCACTCTACTTAGTTATTTAAAGGGCTTTAACCGGTGCAGTCACTGTCATCGTCAGCCGTGTCTACCAACAAACCGGTGTAGTTTTTCTCTGTCTAATCCCTTTTCGGTGTCAGATTTTTCAGGTAGTAATCCTCAGTGTAGCCAGGAACATCAGACAGTAGCAGACATGCTCATAGTTTCGTAGCAGCACCCTAACCACCGCCACTTGCTGCTTACTCACCGCCTAACTGTAATCATTATCTAATCATTAATTAAACATTTTAGTCAAATTTTAGTCAAGGAAACAATCACACATTTTAGTCATTATTTTTGCTTTCTCTCATTCAGTTAGGCTTATAATTCTCTGTATAACCAAATTTGTTTGCATTTTTTCCAGAACATGTCAGACAGTTTGATCAGACTGTTTTAGGTTGTACTTGCCTACCTACTATATAACCATTAAAATCACACTAGTGATTGAACAACTAGGCATTAATTATGCCTACATGCCTCAGAGCTCAGAAATCAGACACAAAAATCTTCCAAACAAACTGCTGTGTAATCTAAAAAAAAAAAAAAGTCTGACTGGGTAATGTGTAGGTGTAGAGCTGTCATTACGCTTTACTAATGACGACCAGTGAGTGAAAACAAGTCAACCATTATTACAAATAAATGAATAAACGTGCAGACTGTGGATGTTACAGCAGCCACAGGTGATGCTCATTCAGACACATTTCCCTCATTTTCAATCGAACAGCAGGGCAAACGAGTTATAACATTAAGCGTTATTCCACTTTGCCAGGATAAGCCTCTCAGTATGTACTCACCCCTATGCCGATGTGATGATGGGTGAAGGTCTTCAGTTCACAAAACAATCCTGGAGTTTTAGGAGAAAAGAGGATAGCAGCCTCATCCAGTACAATGGCAGTGAATGGAGACCACGGATAAAACGTTAAAAAAAGAACACAAAACAAACACAAAGTGTCTCCATCCTGCTCTCTGTGGTGTAATCCAAGTGTCTGTGAGCCGCGACATTAAAAACTAATCGCAAAAGATGCCATTTACGCCCTGTTTTTAGCCTAAATGTCAACTGTAGCATGTAGCCGGTAGAATGTAAACATGGCGTCGTTCTCGCGAGACTTCCGCACGTGCGTGCATTAAGCCGTATACGAAGTCTCGCGAGATGCTAATGTAACATCCTCCGGCTTATGCTTGTTGACATTTACGGTAAAAACATGACATAAATGACATATTTTGCGGTTAGTTTTTAATGTCGCGGCTCGCGGACACTTGGATTACACCACACAAGCAGTGGAGTGGAATGGAGTGGTCTTCATTCACTGCCATTGTACTGGATGAGGCTGCTATCCTCTCTTCTCCTAAAACGCCAGGATTGTTTTGGGAACTGAAGACCTTCACCCATCATCACATCGGCGTAGAGGTGAGTACATACTGACTGGATTAACCTTAGAAAGTTGAGTATCGCTTTAATGATAAAACTCCGCATGTTTCTGAGGAGCTGTGAAGCTAGCGACCTGACGTTAACAACACGGTAACACAGCTAACGTTAGCCTGCAGTCAGCCTCATTCATTATTTATTTATTAACGCAAACTGAAAACTTTTTCACGGGAGAAACTAAACAGAGTGAACCAGCCTGGTTTAATACCGCAGACTGAACAGTAACACTGACTTATCGTTAGTTCATAGATCTGCTCAGCTATATTAGCAGCCTAACGTTATTTTCGCTGCAGGTAGTTTAGTTAGCTAGGTGAACTCACTGGGGCTTTAACAGCAGGAGCTGCGACTCTCCTCATGTTGTCTGCATGTTCCTCACTTAATCCACAGCTACAGGTCGTTTCTCAGCCTCCATTTACTGCGTTATGTTTTCATTTTGCCTAAATACGGACTAAATAAACAGTACAGTCCGACACCGACACACAGCAGCCTCGGCAGAGCTGTGTGTCTGTGTGTTTTAGCTCGTCATCGTTTCCTCAGGTAAAGATTTGTTGACGAATAATTTTCGTCATTATTTTCGTTAACGAAATTAACACTGGTATTTTAAACAAATTCTACACTGCCACTGTCATTATGTTTCATTAAACTACGCAAAGCAGCCTTAAAATCATTGTAAGTGCAAAGAAAAAAATTACTTACCCGAATGTTTTCAAGTCTCTCTTCACACTTTCGGTGGTGATGCCGTAAAGTTCGGAGTCTTCTTTTAAATCTGTCCATTTTAAATGCTGGATGTCGGAGTCGGAGAGTCGGAGGAGAGAGGCATGGAGGAGAGAGGCAGTAGAGGAGAGAGGCATAGAGGAGAGAGGCATGGAGGAGAGAGGCATAGAGGCGAGGTGCAGGTGCTCCGGCAGGTCTCCGCGAGCTGAACTCTTGCCCTCGCTCCTCGACCTCTGATTGGATAATTGGTTAACGTGCCATCAGCGCGGTGGGGGATGGTCGCACAGTAGCAGCTCTGGCCTTGAAAACTCAACCTAAAACTTCATTAACCCTTTCATGGTCCTCACTTTTTAAATTTCACCTGAAACAACATCAGAATTTCACACAGATCCTAAAACTATAAAAAGGGACACCGAATTAAACAATTCAGATCAAAACATTTCACTTCTGATTTATTTATTGAGGAAATTTAAGGACAAATTAAAAGAAATTAATGAATTAATGAGTGGAGAAACATATTAAATGCAGATTATTTAATAAATATGAAACATAACACCAATTAACTCCGTACAGACTTTCCAGTCCTCAGATCTCAATATGTCATTACACCTCTTAGAGACTGTGGGCCCACTTGTAGTGCTCCACCACCATAACACTAAATGATATGATATAAATTTCCCCAGATAGCAAAATTAATCCGGCTCATACTTGGGCCACATGCTTGTGTTTCTTCTGGCCCAGTCAGGTCTGTCCCATATACAGCATGACTTTCAGGTTAAACATTAGTGGGCCTGACATGGCCCAGTGTGTTTATAATAATAGAAAAAGGTTGTGGTCCACTTCTGGTCCACATACTGTCTCATTTTAATTCTAATAATTTGGCCCATCTCTGGCCCATACACTATACACTGATATAAAGTGTGCTACTGGTCCAGACCTCGCCCATCTACTGCATGAAAGGTTGCCTTGTTGTCATTGAGATCTTGAGTCCTGCCCCATTTCAGGGCCAGCATTAATAAACAAATAACCCGTCCTGATGCTTCTTCCAGGCTTTAGAGACAGAATTAGTCAACTTATAAATATTAAAATTAAACAAACACTACATTCTGTCATCATCAGACTACCGGAACATTTCTGGATTTTGAGCAAACATGTCACTGATTATCTGTATTCTTAACTCATAGTGTCAGAAGAAAATTTAAAATCACCAAAATCATTAGAATTCATCAAATGGAACTACAAATGTCCATACAAAATGTCCTGCAGTCTCAGCACAAGGTCCCCTGGACTGATCCTGGCTTTACAAGTACTATGAAATGTGGTGAAAAGATTCTCAAATAGCAGTTCAACTGAAACACGTTTAGAATTATGTTACTGAAACTAATTAAGCACAGTATGGTAATTGTGGAGGCTGTAGTTTTTGGTGTTGTTGAAATTACACCTTGCACTGGACTACATTATTTTTCGTATGTGTAAATGTACTCTCCCACAGAAGATCCACTGTCAACTCACTTCATCCAGTCAACTCTCTTTTAGTTGCTTGTGTGCAACAAAGACATAGCTACACATTTGCCCTTATATGGTAACTTGACATACTTCACTATTTTGTCATCAAGTTTGTTGGCTTTAACATGTTTTGACAGATTACTTACAACATATATCCCAAGCTCAGTAGAGTTTATGGGGTAGTCAAAAATGGCTCTTGCTGCTCATATTTCCTGCACACTACATCGGCTCCATCATCAGACAAAACAATATTTATCACTAATGCTATGCTGTTGCCTATTTTAACGCAACTTTCTTTCTCACAACAGATGTTAATCGTTGCAGGGCCTATGACTGCCTCCTGAAACTGCAAAACTTTTTTGAAACTGCCTGGTACAGGGCCATCTTTGTGCTCTCTCAGTAAAGTTCCCTTTCCCTGTATTTTTTCATTCCTAAGGGAACTATTCATTTCTGAGAGTCTAGGCTGTAAGAAAAACAATGTCACCTTCCATGCTGCCTTTGGGTTTTTAAAAAAAACAGCCGGTTGGGTTGCACCTAGCCTGTTGTTCATCTGTTCTGGGCCAGCAACGGCATCCTGCTGGTGTATTGTCACACTCAGAAAACACTGTGGGCCATAAGTAATATCGCGGTCATGGGCCATAAACTGTATACAAATTCTTGGCCCAGTAATACCTATACTAGAAGATTATTAGCTTGAGGCTTCCACATCTGGACCGATTCTGGTGCATACACACATAATCTGTTCGGCTATCAGCCGACACTGGCGGAAGAGAGCCAGAATCGGCCCAGAACTGACTGCTATCTGGGTCTGTTAAACTTAAAGAGGACATGAAACAGGACATGTTTTAGCACTGATAATGCTTATATATATTAGAAGAACCAGGCTGTAAAAAATCAGATTTTAAAAGTTGTTAAAACCAAAGATATGGCGATTTTATTTTTGTCATTTCTACTGAGCTATCTAGCTAGTGTGCCGCCATATTGGAGTGACATCACTGCCTACGTAATATGGTTGGTTGCTTCGGGGCTGCTTAAACGCCTGCCTATGTAAAAATAGTGGAAGATGTACTTCAAACGCCTTGTGAGCTCTTAATAAGTCACATTTCTTATTATTTTTGAGCTGAAATGATGTGAGAACTAAGCAGTGACATGGCAAAAAAGTTCTGAAGCCGGTGCTTTGTGGTTACAAGCGGATCGACAACATCGCTGTGTGACTGCTAAGCGGCGAAGCCCACAGAGGCAAGAGGCAGGTCGGCCAGCTGGGTCTGGCATTACTCTGCATCACCATGGAGCGCATATTGAGCATACTGTGCCGGGAGGTGGACGTGTTGAGGATGACAGTGCTTTCACTGAAAGATGTCCGCACTTAAAACACCTGGAACATCCTGTTAATAGCAGGTAAGTGAAACTCACTGTTGCTGCTAAGAGGGGCCGGGAGGTGGGTAGGCCAGGCACCAGCCGGCTAATTAATTAATAATAATAATAATAATTAATTTATACAGTAGGAATATGGTGGTTTGCAGTCGCCCATGTGCAGTTTGTGTACTTAAAGTTGACCGACACGTTTTTGTTTATGTCGCCCCCCTGATACTTGCTAATCACTAGTGTTAGCAGGTTGACGCTAACAACTGTTACCTAACAACAGCTGTTAGCTTCCTAACTTAATTTACTTAACGTCAGTTGTATTCTCGGTCATGTAGCTGTCTAATTCTGGTGGACAAGTCAGTGTGATCTGAAATATGCCTGAGAGGGCTGACGTGACAATATAATGCCACACAATTTGTAATATATAGTGATAACATCAAGGGCTTGGTGTAATGTTAGCTATCGGCCGGCTAATGACTCAATAAAGTTCATTTATACAGTAGGCCAGAGAGGAATATGTTGATGTGCAGTCCCAATGTGCTGCTTGTGTACATACAGTTGTGGGACTGACGCGTTTTTACTTTTGTCGCTCTCCTTATACAAATTAGCAGCTGAATGTGAGCATTAGCTGTCTGACGCTATCATCTGTTAGCTTCATAGTAACGTTTGCTTTTTTCTGATTCATGTAGGTGACTAGTTTGGGTTACATGCCTGTGGTGGACGAGTCATTGTGATTGAAAACATGTTTAGGGGGTCTGATGTGACAATGTGATGACACATGAACACTCTCTATACATGTCAGTTTGTTTACATCACATGATGCAGACGTCATGTAACCTACGTTTGGGCTGCTGCTGTCAAAGCACTGTGCCATGCACAGTTTGATGTTGGATATTCACACTTTGAGCTCGGTTCATCCTCAATAACTTTTGAGAGGTGTATTTGATTTATAGGAGATAAAGAATAATACACAATACATTAAACTACTAATGTCATACATTACATCACCAGTAAACCCACCCAGGCAGCCAAACAGGATGTAAACGAACAACTGTTTTATAAATTAACTTAATTTTAGAATACATGAATAACAAACTTCTGGTGTAGGAATGTTTTAACATATGAGGTTATATTAAATGTAATAAATATATTTCTTTATCACTATCATTGTCAGGTTGACTGCAGTTTGCCCCTCGGTCTGGATCCCTGGAACCGGATCCCTGTTGTCCCCAGCCTGTGTCCTCAACTCTGTCAGGGCTCTTTTCTCCCCCCTGGAATGTGGCTTTGAGTAAACCTATGATGATTTATGTGTTGCATGTATGGTTTTTTCATAGGAATGTGGAATTTTCTGGCCTGTTTGACGGCTTGTAACTCAGGGCCAGAGGGACGTAGAGGGTGCTTGTGACATATTTGCGCACGGTTTTTCACGTGCTTTCGGGTGATGCGGACTGTGCGGCTCTGCGAGTGACTTTGCGCAAAAGTCGCTGCCCTTGGACCTGAGCCCGACATATGTTGTAGAGGAGGGAGAGACGGTTGTAATGCAGTTCCGACCATCTCTCTAAGTGCTTCCGTTGCCCAGTTACAAGCAGGTGAAGGTGATGGCAGATTCCAGAATCGCATCTATGGACTCTGCCTGCCCATCCCCCGCTCTCAGACGATGTGGCTTTATGGCTTACAGGTCATGGTACATGACGAGCAAGGGGTGGATTAATATTATTTGGAGGGCACCGAATACGCTGAGCTCGGTCTCGAGTCTCTATGGCTTAGCGTTCCGAAGCTAAGCTCCGAAAAATATTTCTGACGCGGGTTACCATTTGCGTGCCTGACAATCAAGGATCTCCTTTGCCTTTTTATAAGACAGAGGGGTAATAAGGGACATCCATGGATTTTTTTAGCAGCAGAAATAATTTAAATCACAAAACTTTACCCCGAGGAACTACTGTGACGATAAGTTTTTTTGCCTAGACTGGCACTGCATTACCAGCAGTATTAACTATTATGAACTTGCCATGACCACCAGAAGCGCTTCTCCATGGTGTGCACACAGTTTGTCTGTGAGGCCTCCTGCCTTACCTAACAAAGGCAGGATGCACTAGGAGAGCCCAGGCAGACGGGTGGGAAGGCAGCCTGTGCGAAACCGTCCACGGACATGTCAAAACCACCCGCCTACGTCGCTCCATCGCCGAGTTACGGGCTGTCGAAGGGTGCAAAAATGCACCTTTGACGGCTCGCAACTCAGCAACGGAGTGAGGTAGGCGGGTGGTTAAGGCATGTCCGCGGACAGTTTCGTACAGGCTGCCTTCCCACCTGTCTGCCTGGGTTCTACCTACAGTTTGTAGGAGCCATACGAAAAACTCTGGATTACAGTTTGATATGGTTCTCTTCTCCTCATTTTCTTTCTCCCATGGAGTTGTACCCGACATATTTTATAGAGGGGGCGAAGATGAGCGTGGCAAAGTTTGCGCCACCTCTCTGCGTGCCTCAGTCGCCGAGTTACGGGCTGTTGAAGGGTGCGAAAGTGCACCTTTTGACGGCCCGTAACTCGGGACCGGAGCAACATAGGAGGGTGCTTGTGACATTTTTGCGCATGGTTTTTGCCCAATTTGAAAGCAGCATCACATGCTTTGACCATTTCACATACCTCCTTAGTGATCCAGGATTTCTCGTTGGCACGTGTAGTGATGCTTTCTGATAATAGTAACATCCTCCATGCACTTCTGCATATGCCAATACAGACTTAGACTTTAATGACATGGTTTGATGTTCTTGTTAGTGTTGACCAGTATCCTGGGCACAGTGGGCTATATCTACTCTTCCTCTCTCATCTCAATCACCTCATCTCTGTCTCCTCATCTTTTCTTGCATCTCCTGTCTTTCAAAGCTGAACTTTGATTGATGCAGTAAATTTCCTGTCTCTTTCTCCTTTTGCTGTAAAAGCATATTAAACATGTTATGTAAAGCCTGTTAAGCACGATGTCCCATTTTGGGGCCTCAGCCAAAAATGACATGCCCATATTTAAATGAACCACAAGGTGTCTTTGAACAAACAAGGTCTTAAAATAAAGAGGAGACTTGTGAGATTTGTTGTTGTTTGTTTGTTGTTGTTTGTGAGATATGTAATTATAAGGATATGTGGTACTGGGGCCCAGTAAATGAGGTTGGCAACCAGCAGACATGAAAATTTTCATTTTCACCTACTGAAAAATATGATATCAAAATAAAAATTCCATTGATATATCAAATAATGCTGTAGAAATCACAGTAGAGCATCTGAACATCACCTGTGTCAAATTTTATGCCTCTAAAGTGAATTAATGAAAAATTACAGAGATCTCAGTCCTAAATGTCGAGGCACAGGAGTGACCCCCTGTTCCTTTCTCCTATCTTTGGTTGGCCTGCATAATTACAGAGCAGCTGCGTAATTCACCACATGCCTCCTTTCTGTTGCCATATCTCCGGAACAGATTGGTAGATCTGGATGATTGACACCTCTATGTCGTCAACAGAGCCAATAGAATCGAGGGGCAGTAACTAAATCGAGCTAATCAACACCATTGGCTAATAATGAGCCATCCAACACATGGAGTGATATTCGAGTAAAAATGACAGAGGGAGAGAGAGAAATTGATTCAAAACTTAAAGGACAAGCATGTTTCTTTATTTTCTTTAAAGACAGCTAGTCAGTTGAGTCCAAAGCAAACAGAAGGATCAGCAGTCAGACTTGTGATTTTTAGCATAGCAAGGTTAGCTACCATTGCTAGCAAAGATGCTAATGGAGACAAGAGCAACACAGATGATTTCTGGGCTGAATTTTTCTCTTGAACAAAGGTAAGCATCCATTTTAATCATGGTAATGTTCACTGTTGACTTTAAGATGACAAATATGCCCCACAGCAGAGCAAATGGCTGTTTGTCCCATTGTTGTGGGCATGATATGTGCATGTAAAATTTTAGTACTGTAAGCTTCACAGCTGGTGGACATTTGTGCTGTGAAATATTTGGAACATTAGTTTATACGTACAAGTATAGAACAGTAAGAACACTGCAAAGCTTTTTGATAGCCTAAACCTCAGTGGTAATGGTGAAACATGTAGGTATAAAATAGCATCAAAAGCAAGAATTTTGAGCCAAATCTAATAAATAAATAATATATACAACTAATGTTTGAAAAGGAGCCTCTGACAACAATACCATTGTAAAATAACATGTTAATTTAGACCTAATATCAAATTTTCATGGTCATTTATTTATGGCCTTCATGTCTTTGTGTCAACCAAAACTGTTAAAGTGAATAGTCACTTTAAAATGGTGAATTATAAACATTTTCCTGGAGTCAGGCCACTTCACATGTTAAAGGTGACTATAATATAACTATAATATTAGCTATTAATCGGCCTCTTTCATTTTGTATATCAGCTTCTAGCCAGCTATTATTTTGAAGTGCTTGGGTATCGCTTTTCCGGAAATAGGATGTTGGTGTGAGCGTATGTAGAGATTGGTGCTGTGGAGGACGCCAGTCACTCCATATCAGTGTTTGGCAGCTAGCCTTGGGGCTAGCGATTATGTAAAAGCTTGTCAACTCAATGGCATTAAAAACAAAGTGATTAAAATATGTTTTAAATACAGAAAAGTCGACTAATGCACCTTTAATCTGGCATTTTAAAGTTATGATTAGATTATGCATACTTGCAAAATGCAAGATTATATTTAAATTAAAGTCATTAGCCTTGGCATGCAGCAGGTAGAGTCATGGATGATGCTGAGGTTGGCTTCAGATTCACAGCCTCTGATCTGGCATTTAAGGGGAAACTGGGAGGGAATTTAAACAGCAACGCTGAGCAACCAGTCCTCTGGTTGTTGCTCATCTAACTGTTGTGATAGTACGTTATACATCGTAAAAGAAAGTAAAGCCTCACCACCACTGTGTAAAACCCACTTTCAAAATGCAAAATGCAAGATTATATTTCTTATATTTGAGAACCTTTGTTGTATTAATGACAATGTAAAAAAGGGACGTTTAACTGTTTTTTCCCCCAGATGTAGACCACATTGAACCAGGTTTGTAGTGCTCATGCAAGAAAATGATTTGTCCAAAAAAACAGTATCTGATCTAGTTCAGATTTGACTTGCCTCTGTATAGTGATTTTTGGATATGGACCTAGTCCAATGTGGTCTACATGTAAAACAGAAAACTGTTGTTACTGCATTTCACAGATAGAAAAAAAGGTTTCACAAATCTGAAAATTGGTTTAAAACAGTCTCTAGCCTCTCTGTGATCTAGTCCAGATTTGACTTGTCCAAGTATATTGGTTTTGGATCTGGACCTGTTCCTATGTGGTCTAGACGTGGAAAAAAAAAAAAAAAAAAAAAAAAACAGCAAAATGTCCCTTTATTGCATTTTTATAAATAGAATAAAGATTTTATATATCTGAAAATTGGCCTTAAACAGCCTCCAGCCTCTCTGTCATGATCTCATAAAGATTTGTCTTGTCTAAGTATAGTAGTTTTGGATCTGGACCATGTAAAATGTAGTCTAGACAAGAAAAAAAAAAGAGCAAAATGTCCCTTTGTTGTATTCTATTTAATACAATAAAAGTTTCACAAATATGACAGTGGGTTTTGGACAGGACTTAGGCTTTACTTAATTTGCTTATTATTGTTATTAATTACATTTCAAATTTTGATTCATTTTAAATTTAACCAAATGACATGGAAAAAATAGCATTATAGCACAAATATAGCACAAATTCAATAATTATCAATTGAATTACATAAAATAATTTTCAAAAATCTGTAAGATTTGTAAATGTCTATACAAAACAAACAAACAAAAATTTATAGTAATGGCTCTTAGTACAGCAGCAGGGGATTAGTCCTATATGCTTAACCATTGGGGATTATTTGGGCGCAGTACCCAAATTTCACCAGTAGGCGGACCAGTGAGCAAAAAGTGTGTGAAATTGCGGCGAAAAATTCTCGACATTGACCCAAACTGAGGACTTTTCAGGAAAAGCACAGGGTAGGTTTTTTACAGCCTTAGGAGGTGATTTAAGGGGTGACAAAGTGAGGACCGGCCAAAATGTCCTCACTTCCCAAAAATGTTCTCACTCTGTTGGTTAAAAACTCATACCGGTCCTCACAATGTAGTAAGTACAAGAACACACACACACACACACACACACACACACACACACACACACACACACAAGCATCCAAAAGGTGGAGTCTTTCTTTGTGTTCTTTGTCACATTCACCTTCAATGAGCTCTTTACTGTATGTCATGACTCTGTGCAGCTTTAAGCCAGTAGGGACAGAGAGGACAAATGTTACCTGTCCAACAGGTTTGTGTGTGTGTGTGTGTGTGTGTGTGTGTGTGTGTGTGTGTGTGTGTGTGTGTGTGTGTGTGTGTATGTGTGTTTTGAAAGCACAGATGTGTGTAAAGAGAGAGGAATGTTGAAAGGAGAGTTTGCTTTTATTCTTTACTACGCCTTTGTGCTTTCTGTGCGTAGTAGAAATAGTAAGAAAGACGGGATAAGACGGATACTGTGTGTGTGTGTGTGTGTGTGTGTGTGTGTGTGTGTGTGTGTGTGTGTGTGTGTGTGTGTGGAGGGTTATTTTTAGATTTGCAGTTTCCATTTGTGTCAGATCCACGGCCTGGTGAAATAGTCCATGGACCCTTTACAAAATTCAGCAACTATTTTAATAATACGTTAACATTTACGAGATTTACTCATTTAAGATTTACTGGCTCTTGTTCCAGAAATGTGAATATTTCCTGGTTTTAATATTTGTTTGCAAGGGTGTAGGTTTCGTCTCAACATTTGATGGGGTGGGGGGGCCATATGAAATGGAGTAAAATTTTGAGGATTAAACACTTAATGTTGTAGAATTTTTATGCAGCAGTTTTCTGCATTAATTTATGGTGTAAATGCACATTTTCACAATATTTTGGGGGACATGTCCCCAGCATCCCCCCCAAACTCTTCGCCTCTGCTCGTCTGTGATAGTTAACTGCAAATGTTTGAGTTTTGGACTGATTGTCGAACAAAAACGACATTTAATGATGTCACCTTTGGCTCTGGGAATTTGAAAGTAAACGTTAATTGCAGCCTTGAATTCCAGTACAGGGCTGTTCTCAGTGTCTGCAGATGTCAGACAGTGCATTAATAATGCAGGACACATTCATCATTTATGTCACTTTTCAAGCAAAATGCTAAATATGAGCTAATTCCAGCTTCTCAGTTGTGAGGATTTGCTACTGATCTAATGTGACAGTGAACTGAACTTTGTTGAGTTTTGGGCCGTTGGTCAACTAAGAGAAGCAATTAAATGACATCCCCTCGGGCTTCAAGATATAATTAGGGACCGAGCCGAAGGTAAGGGCTCCACAGGAGCCCTTGCCAAGGCAAGGAACCTATTGTTTTTGCTTCGTTTATTATTATTATTATTATTATTATTATTATTATTATTTTTCCGAACGCGAAAATCCAAATTTGACCCCCTAAACATGCTCGAAAACTCACCAAAATTGGCACACCGGTCAGAAATGCGTGAAAATTTGATAAAATGACAAAATTAACCCCTTAGGTGCCAAAATGAGCTCTCTAGCGCCACCTAGAAAAATGGAAATGGCCCCTATAGCCTGTAGGATTGTCGTAGAAAGATCGAACAAAAACTGGCTTGTTTCTCTCATCAAGACCTACAAATCACGCGCTGCAACCCCTGACCTAAATCGCACAGGAAGTGAGATATTTGCACGTTCATTCTCAAACTTTCAGAACTATCTCCTCCTAGGGCGTTTATCGTACAGACTTCAACGTTGCTCACATGATATTTCTCAACATTTTGAACAAAAGTTCTGTAGGATTTTTTCATTACTGGCCCGGTTTGGATTTTATGCCCTCTGAAAGTTGGCGCAAGCCCACACTCTTCGCGCCACAAAAATGCTCACTACTCCTCGTAGGAATGTCTTAGAAAGATCAAACCAAAACTGGCTTGTTTGTATCATGAAGACCTACAAATCATACGCTGATACCCCTGACCTAAACCCAACAGGAAGTGAGATATTTACACTTTAACGATTTGTGTTCAAAACATATCTCCTCCAAGGTGGTGTATTGCCTACAGCTTAAAAGCAGCTCAAAATGTTCGCACCGCTCGTACGATTCCACCGATGTCTTCGGATTTTTTGTAGCTTTTACCGTTCTTGAGTTTTTCACCTAAACGCCCCGCGAGTTCATTGTCACTTTCCAATGTGTGTCTGTGAGACGGGAGTAATATGAGCTGCAGCAGCGGGTGACGTCACCAGCCAGAGCGCTGAGCTCCTGTGAAAACTCTCCCAAAAAACGATTAAAATAGCGATCACGGGCTTATTCTTTGACCTACACACACCATTTTTTCACAAATGTAGTAGAGATTTTTGTCCTCCTTCACAAAAGTGTCTGCTTTTAACACTGACAGCCTCAGAATTTGAACACTGCGCCTCCGAAGACACTGAGTACTAACCGTGTGTCCCATCCGCTCCAATACAGTCTCTCACCGCTGATCGCAGGGGAAACGCTGAACTGCCTTCATGTTTAACTGCTCTCATTTCCACATTTCTGCATCACAACGATCACCAAACTCTCCTGGTCGTCCTCATCTATCCATTTCATTCTTTTTAAACGCTGTACTCACACAGCCATGTTAAAACGTGTGTGTTGTTGGCAGCAGACTGAAGACAATGCAGTGTCACTGTGCTTTAGAGCTGTGTGTTTCATTTAATGTACCTGTGAGGACCGATGACCGGCCCGTCGTGAACACAGCCATGTGTCAATGTTTGGGCATAGCGTTACCTACTAACAACAGGCAGTACATCTTTTCACACACTTTCTTTTGCTTTCCCCAACATTTACATGCTGTGGTCTGTATGTCATGTACAATCTCATGACCAATCACTAGTGCATTTTTTTTTTTTATCACACTTTCACATATCAGGCCTCACATTAAGTGTATCGCCACAGCACAGGAAATAGTTTATAACTCCAGCATACATGCTTCAATTTTACCCAAACTTCACAGCATTGATAACAGTCCCTCCTGAACACATTCATGTGTACATATTTATTGAGATTACGCATAACGCCACCTACTTGTAACACAAAATGCATATGTTCAGACTATTTCACGGTGACAAACATCAGTTAGGTCGACGGCGGAGAAACACACGCGTAACCGCAAACGCACAACCGGAGCTACGGCCCGCGACGGGCAGCGGGTTAGGGGCGACAGGCAAGGGGCCGGGGGCCGGGGGCAAGGGGAGACGGGCAAGGGGCGGCGGGCGGGGGCCGACGGGCGTGGGGGCGAGGTCCCGTTAAACGCTGCTCGCAGCTTTAATGATCGTTATGTTTTAACATTTAATTGACAGAACATAATCAGCAGATTAACCAGTAATGATAATAATCATGAGTTGCAGCCCTGCGTATGTCTTAGGGCCACAGGTTTGTTTAATTAAAGAAGCCATCTTTATCTCAACAGTTTGCTGCGGCCTCTGATCCTCTGTCACTCATTTAGTAGACACTGTAGTGTAGGAAACAGAGACATATATGCATCTTAAACGACAAAATACTGAATACATCTTTAAAAGAGAAAGTCGTGAGATGTACCTTACACAAGAGAATTTCAACAGAAGAACAGAACAACCAAACAGCAAGCTGAAAAATGAAGCAGGGGGGAAGTGACAAAAACTGCAGTTCCTCTAATGGCCACTTGAGGCTGGTTCCAGAAGTCAGTCAATCCCTTTGCTGAACTTTACAGCAGAAATAAACATGTTTACAGCCTGGTACAAAAAACAGTTTTGGTGTCATATAGCTAATTTCAAGATCCACCCCTTACTCCTTCCCTGCTCCACCCTGTTCTCCAAATATGGTCACTACTGACCCCAAAAAAACAAAATGCTGCGCTCGAGGCTTCAAAACAGAAGTCCACAAACCAACGTGATGTCACAATAGCTACATCCAGTGCTTTATACAGCCTGTGGGTACAACAAAATCCATAAAAGAAAAGTTTAAAAGTCACATTACACGAACAATGACGGAATTGAGGCTTCTGTTTTTTTACACAATTCTACAGTTTTAGGGGACCAACATGTGGAGAATGAATTACTTTCCAGACAGTACCTGTCAAAGTACTGTAAGGCTCCAGCTGAAGACTCCAGAATAATCTCCAGATAGCAGATTACTGTCTTTATCAATCGTTTGGTCAATAAGATATTAGAAAATAGTAAAAAAAGAAGAAGGCCATCCCAATATCCTGCAAACCCAGGGTGATGCCTGACAGTCCACCACCCAAAAGAAAGAAAAGAAACTAATACTCACATTTCAGAAACCTTTGAACAGTTTTTGAAATATTATTTAAATGATTAATCACATCAGTTGCAGCTAATCAGTTAATCAACCAAGCATTTCAGCTCTAGTCTGAAGTCTCACTGACGTAAACAGAAACTAGTTATGTTCCCTTTTGATGGATTTCAGGCCTGTGCTGCAGCCGGCTTCACTTCTTGTTTCTTTTTGCTTTCAGTCTGGCCGTCAGTAGATGAAACACATGATATGTTAGACTGAGGTCACCGTTTGACCTTTTTTTAAAAAACACCCCTCTGTCTCATTGTGTGTATGTTTAGGATCAATATCCTGTTACATTGTCTTGAATTTGGACCCTGTACAAAAAAAGGCTGCGAGTCCCACACTGATGGAACAACTTTCACTTCATCTCAAATCCAAAGTGCTGAAGCACAGAGCCAAAACAATGAAAGTGTGTCACTACCCCAAATCCTTTAGGCTGCACTGTGTCAGCTGTGTGTTTCTCAACAGATGCCTCCAGCGTTTGTGTGCTTAAACATGTATTAAAATATGTGTTGCTCTGTGCGTTTCCTCTCTTAGGACCAGTATGATCACATCGACAAGCACACGCAGTCAGGCCTCGACCTGGTGGAGCGTTACATTAAGTTTGTGAAGGAGCGGACAGAGATAGAACAGAGCTACGCCAAACAACTCAGGTGTGATTTTTGCTTTTTATGAGCTTGTTTGTTCATATTTACATAATTTGTGATCTTATAAGTATTTGTGTCTTTGTGCATTTATGTATGTGTGTAATCGTCACACTGCTTCTTTTGCACTATCTAACAGGAGTCTATCAAAGAAATATGCCAAACGAGGGAGCAAAGAAGAGCAAGACTGCAAGTGAGACAACAATAAAATGTCCAGTTTCCTGTCCTTTGTTTGCATATTTAAAAATTACAATTGAATGTGCACTAAACCACCTTAGTTGCTTTTGCAGTAAGTCTGTAAAGCTTTCCATTCTGCACCACACATATGCAGTAGGAGTGATAACGGTGGCAGATTTACGACTCAGCATTCACAGTAAATTTTGAAACAATAGGTCTTTGATTTCACACAAATGTAAACAAAAGCAGGCTTCTCATTTCTAGCTGACAGCAGTGGATTTTGTCGGCTGAAATGACAAGTGTAGCAAAGTAGTGTAAGATAATGTTAACGTTAAAACTCACTGTGGGTTGTTAAAACTCCATCTTCAGCTGACACTTTAAAGGAGCGGTATGCAACATTCAGAGCATTAATATAGCAGCAAACAAATATTAAGTATGTAAAGATATAGTGGAATAATGGTGACCTGAGCAGAGAATGAAATCACACACCCTCTGTTTGTGTTGTAATCTGAGCTTCTCTATTTATTGTTGTGGCAGCCTGTCCAGCTGAGTGTGTGTGTAGACCAATTCATGTCCCTGTTTACGTCCTCTCAGTTGATGTCATTCATGATACACTGCAAATGATTCCAACAGAAAATACAAAAGTAAAATCTGTTGGACCATTCACTATTTCTGTGTCCAGGATTTTTTGGGTGGGGCTAAAAGCATGCTCAATGGAGCAACCCTTAGCATAGGCCCTGCCCCTACACCCTATAGGAACTGAAACAATTGAGTTTTGCTGTTTGAAAAATGAAAATAAAAATAACCATTCTGTTGCAGACTGAGACGAACTCAGTTGATTTTCTGGCGGGTCAGTGTCCTCGGCCTCTGAATGTAATTCTGGCTCTGGTGGCTCAAACACGTATGGTCACACAAGTCCAATAAGGCCCCGATCAAGCGCTGGGGGCGCCTTTTTGTTATTGATTTTAATGAGAATGAAGCTTTTTGCTCACGGTTTTTGCGTTGTGACATGCCTTGCATTTCTGCGCTCTAAGCGCCTGGTGTTTTTGCCATAGCGCTCTTAACTCCGTGAGTTGAAAAAACTCAGAGCAGAAAAACACCTCATGCCATCTCCGCCTTTTCCCCATTGTCCAGTTGGATGATTGGAGAGGTGGCTCTTCTGTGGTGGTTGTGACCAAAAGTTTGCAGCTGGCCAACAATGGAGGAGAAACTGGTGGTAGCGGTTGCTGGATACTCAGAGCTTTATGGCCCATTGATAGACAGCAGGTTGTCAAACTGCCCCCGAGTCATCCTAAAATATGCCTGGAGAAGGGCATCATGGAGGCGAAGCTCCTGGACCAACTGGTAGTGCTCCTGGTGATCCACCCTCTTTTTCGGGGTCTCATGTACCCACACAGATCTCTGTTTCCCTGTGCCCAACAAACTATTTACTGACAGCCTCTCACCCTCAACCAGAGCTACAGCAAGTACCGTCTGCCTCAGCATTTTAGGAACTAACTACTAATTACTGTCTACTAAATAAAATAATCAGTACACTGATAACACGGGATTGTTAGCAGGTGATTGGGTGGTTGCTTGGCAATGATAAAAAGGCACAGTTCGCGTTTTGCAGCCTGCAAAACATGTCCTGTGTGATCGGGGCCTAAAGCTGCTAGGTGGAACATTCATTGTAGTGCTACAGTTAAAGGAGGCTGCAGCTTTTCCATGAGTGGGCGTGGCCTCAGCACATTCAGCAGACACACCCCCAGCGTCTCTGAGCAGAGAATACTGCCTATCTTGTTATGATTCTGAAATGTAATTTCATATCCTTGGCTTCTTATTTAATCATTCAAATTTGGCTGGGTGTGTAACAACACACATTTTTGTTGTGGATTAAACATATTTATTTTTGCTTTACCCAGACTTAAATGTTTTGCACTGACTCCTTGTAAACTGAGAATCCTGTAAGAGGGTCCTCAATATGCACAATAGCAACATGACCTTCTTCAAAAGATCTGTACTAAAACTACAGGTGAAAGAAATCTGTATCTTAACCAGATGATGATCCATAGAGAAAACATGGCGCAACCATTGTTCGTATACTGTGTGGTATTATAGTGCAGTGTTGTAAGTAAAAGCTTCTCTCTCAAAGCGTAGGTTTTACGAAAATAATTTGAGGATGTGAAAAAAAGAATGATAATTTTAGACAAGTTTGGTTGGAGTTTCTAGGGTTTAAACTTCCTCAGTCCAAAAAGAGAGCAGGACAGTGCTGCCACAGTTACTGTAAACTCTAATCTTGGAAGGAGCATCTCACACAGGGTGGATGTTTCTTGTTTCTGTCCTGACAAGATATTCTTCTAAAGAAACCTGTAACCCTACTAAATAATGTAGATACCTTGAAAATAATGCTGGTTCCTACTGTAGTTAGTCATCTAGTAAGCCAGGCACATGCTAGTGTTAAACACAGAGTTACTTGTTCTTTTCACTTTTGCTCATGTGTTAACAGCACCATGCACATCGCTACAGCGAGTGGAGAAATCCAGAGCTTTACAGCTAACTTAGCCTACAGTTTCTAAGCCATGATTGGACAGTTCCTGTCTGGGGGAGGGTTTAGTGAATGGTCAATTAAACATGCTCCAGCTGTGATGATCTTCCAAATTGTCTCTCCCTCCATGCTGCAGATTCAGCAACCACGCATCATTCCAGGAGATCTTGAATGAGCTGAACGACTACGCCGGCCAGCGAGAGCTCATCGCTGAAAACATGATGACCGGCATCTGCGTGGAACTCACTAAGTACCTTCAGGATCTCAAACAGGAACGCAAAACAGTGAGAGAGAGGGGAAGATCACACAGGGGAGGGAAGAGGGAAGTTTGGCAGGTTGCAGATTGATGTGCTACACTGTGTGATCGTCTTAAACTGCAGCATATTCACTGAAACCTCTTTCTTCTGCAGCACCTGTCTGATGCCAAGAAAGCCCAGCAGAATTTAGAGAGCAGCTGTAAACATCTAGAAAGTGTGAGTCACATGTTTGTTTACAACATACCTAAATTAGGAAAAAAATTTCATTTGCCTCCTGTGGTATCTCATCATGCAAATAGTTTTTGTGTTTAAGAGCTTTATTTTACAGGTGTGTCGTTTAACCAAAATTTCCCAGTAGTTCTTACACTTCACTTCTCAAACTCTTATAAATTAATTCCAAATATTTGTTAAACTAGCTTAACTCAGAGTCTATTAGTCGATGCACAGCAGCTCTGCTGAACATGCAAAAATATGCAATTTGTTACCGGCAAACACACAATTCAACATATATATTAAGAATAAAGTTTCTAACAATAAATTAATGGTAAAGAGTTTTCCTTTTAAGGAAATTCCTCAGACAAAAATTGATTTTGAATGTAACTGAAGTGGCTAATTTAACAAAAATAAAGAACTTTAGCTGTATTTCCCCTGTGATTAGTGCTAAATTAATCAAGTCTTTCCAGGAACACTCTGTATTTTACTATAGTTAGTACCAATAACAGTACATGGCTCTTTTGCGAAAGTATTGGGAAATTTTTGCTGATCTGTACATTCATATTACCATTTTTGATTTTTGTTTGATTTCATCAGGTTTAGAAACATATGCCTCTGAGCTTTCTGGCCCAGCACCTGCGAATGTTTTGCTCACCTGTTTTTTTCTGATAACTGAAGATTCAGATGTGCAGGAGGTTTTTACCAGGAGTCGAATTATCCGCAGAGGTCTCTTTCTCTCCAAAACAAATGGCCCCAGTAGTTTAAACTGGTTAAAATGCTCATTAAAGCAGAATTATGTTAAAAAAAAAAATCAGTGTTTTTCTGATGCTGCTTGTTGTGGAGCAGCTGCTAACTACAGAGGCCGACACAAAAATGCAAAAATGTGAATGTCCCTATCTAGAGCCAGTGTTTGGTTTGTCCATTCTGGGCTACTGTACAAACATGGCAGTGCCACATGGTGATCTCTGAGAACATATGTAGATATACCAGCTCATTCTAAGGTAATAAAAAAAGTTTCTTATTTCCAGGTGGTTATAAACTCATGAAAACATACTTATTATATTCCATTTTTGCAAATAAATCCCCCTGAATCCTACACACTGGACCTTTACGTTTTTGCTAGTTTTAACTGATGACTTAGTTTTTAGTTAATTAAGCATTTAATAATGTTTTATAGATCAGTTATGGGCTGTGGATTGGAACAACTTTGGGGATGCAGGAAAGAATCTCTGAGAGAAATATCTTAAAGCCAGGCCAAATAAAAATAAATCTATCTGCACTGCTAGATACCACCAGAGGCAAATAACCCTTTAACATATGGTGACATAATGTTCTCTATTTAGTGTACAGTGTACTTGCATTTTTAGTACCTGGAGTGAAGCTGAATTCCCTGACTCTTGCATTGTTAATAATACTACTGAAGCTCTATTCATTTAAGTGTATTAAGTGTGTGTGTATGTCTGCAGACTAAGAAGCGCTTTGCCAAGGAGTGGGCGGAGGCTGAAAAAGCCACACAACAAGCAGAAAAAACAGAGAACGACCTCAATGCCACCAAACTCGATGTCGAGAAAGTAAACACACACACACACACACATTGAAGAGGAAACTTCGGTTTTTATGATATTTTCAGTCAATAAAAGAAATCCTTGAACCTCCCTTGTCTGTCTCTCTCTCTGTCCTCTTTTACCGCCTTCTGTCTCCTCCCTCCACTTCCTCCCTGCATCTGTTCCCGCATTTCACCCACTTTGCATTTTGTTTTGCATCATCATATCTCCCTCTTCCTGCATCCTTTCATGTTCCCCTCCCTTTCTCTCCTGTCGCTCCACCTATCTTTCGCTCTGAAGGCCAGGCATCACGCCCTTTCCCGTACACACACAGCGGAGGAGTGCAGGAGCGACTATGCAGCACAGCTCCAGAAATACAACAAGGAACAGAACTTCTTCTACTACACAGAGATACCGCAGATCTTCAATGTGAGACAAAGACACATGTGAACACATACACACACAATGAAGTACAACTGGGCAGAGCTCACATGCCTGTCAAAGTTGCCAAACCATGCATACCCTCTCAAAATGTAATCCTTCACCAGTGTTTTCATACACATTTACAAGTACAATTTATAAACACAAACCGTGTGAATATAACAGGAAATTAAATGTTTTGGGTCGAACAGAAAATGCAGGACATGGATGAACGGAGGATTCGACGACTGGCGGAAGGCTACTGTCAGTTTTCAGACATCGAGAAGAAGGTGCTGCCCATCATCTCCAAATGTTTAGAGGGAATCTCTGCAGCAGGGGTGAAAATCGATGAGAAACAGGTGAATGTTGATGTTTTACAGGCTACAGGTACACAGGTCAAACTTAGTTAGCATTTTCCCCCGGATGATACAAACAAGGAAAAACTACCTTCCACAAACCACTTTCTGAAGTCTTGTCGTCAACCAGAGGAGACTCCAGGAAGTCACTGCACCTGGCCATTAAAAAGTCTCTTAGATAACCCCTGATTTTGTTACCTTTGGAGAGGAGCCAGACTAGCCGTTCCCCTGTTTCTAGTTGTTATGCTAAGCTAAGCTAATTACCTGCTGGTTGTAGCTTCATCTTTAACATACACACATTATAGTGGTGTCAAAACGACTTAACTTATTTCACTCTTTCATGATGCTACTTAAGTTTTACAATTTAAAGATGCCCTGTGGAGTTTTCTCGTAAACAAACAACATTATGTTTACATACATTGTCATTAACTGAGAGGCATTATGCGTGTCCTTGAGGTCTATCAAGTGTGTTGAAAACATTTCTTCAATCATAAAACATTTTCAAATAGAATGTTTTTTAAAGAGGTGTATTTTGAATCCTGCATTGCAGAGGTGTGAACTTGAGTCACATGACTTGGACTCTAGTCAGACCCAAGTCACAAATTTGATGACTTTAGACTCGACTTGACAAAATGAAAAAAGACTTGCAACTTGACTAGGACTTGAGCCTTTGACTTGAAACACTTGCCCTGCATTTTTCCCTGCATTTCCTGGAACACTGATGCTATTCATTTCCAGCAAGTCCACACTTAAATCCCCAGATCCACTTAGTTTGAACCAATTCAACTAAAGAATAAAGAGTAAGAATAAAGAATTAATGTTACATTACTGAGCACAAGTTGTTAAAAATGGTACCAAATGATTTTGTTCCTGTACAAAACTAGGCAGCGGTCAAAAAAAAACAAACATTTGTTGCAGTATGCAAAATGTGCAGGTTGAAAATCACACACAGACACAGAGACGCAACAACCGCCAACTTCATTATGACATTTGAAGTTGAAGAAAGAAAAGTAATTTAGGGCTAATATTAACATTGTTAGCGAGCTAATGCTAAGCTTAAGTTAGCTTAACCAGTTAGTAACTTATTAGCAAACTTGTTTTAACAAATAAACACAAATTTTAAAAAGCATTGATGATTTTTATAAAATGGTAAATGGACCTGCACTTGTATAGCGCACACACACCAAGGCTACCATACAAGGTGCCACCTGCTACACTCACACACCGATGTAGTAGCCATCGGGAGCAAATTGGGATTCAGTATCAAGGATACTTGAACATGCAGACTGGAGGAGCCAGGGGTCAAAACGCTGATCTTCCACTGAGTGGACAACCTGCTTTACCTCTGAGCCACAGCCGATGTGTCAGTTTAATTTATTTTTACTCTGCTGTAAAAATAGCGTTGCATTCTGTGAAGAGCGCATTATGACTTGAGTTAGGACTTGCCTGTCTTGACTTAGGACGTGAGTGCAAAGACTTGAGACTTATTTCTGACTTGCAAAACAATGACTTGGTCCCACCTTTGCTGTGTTGTTTACATCCATGTTTACAAGCTTGCAGTCTTCTTCGCTGTCTGTTCTTGCACATTTCTGCGTTTCTTGGCATGTTAAAACTCCACAGGCTACCTAGGTCAAATTATCTGAATTCTAAAAGACACGCTGTAAAACCAGAACACCTCTCGTTAAATTTGTAGAACTTTCATTTCTGCATTGTGTTCCTGCTGTTGTGAACACTGTACCACAATGTATGTTTTTCATGTTATACAGAGTGTGTTGTCTCGGTGACTGTTTTGATGTCTTGTTGATGACATACTGCTATACAGTGTCATAAAGCATGTTAATTACCAAAATAATAGAAAGCCTGTAATGAGTTTCTTTTTCAGTGTACACAAGTTTACTATGTTTACTAAAGCAATCCAATGCAACACTCCAGTAATAAAAACTACATTTGTCAAACCCTTAAGTTGACACTGTGTCTAACAGGTGCTGATTTATCCCTGTAGTAATATTTAAGGAGGGGTTGTGATTTTTTTCTCTTTTCCATATATGTAAACTTTGTTTGTTTTAGCTGTAAAATTTCCTGCTCAGTACATCCTGGTCCTGACTATGTAGTGATAACGTGTTTATGTTAAAAAACAAATATCAGACAATGTTATTGCCAACCTCAAAAATCCAGTGAGATGATTTTCTGTGTGTCACCCTGCAGGACTCGATACTGTTCATAGAGCAGCACAAGTCTGGTTTTGAGCGACCTACAGATGTGGAGTTTGAAGACTACAGCCAAGGTATCAAACCAGCAACCTCTGACTCCAGCCTAAACCCCCCGAAAGTGCGCGCCAAGCTCTGGCCTTTCAGCAAGAAGCACAAGGTGAATCTTCACTCTGTTCACATTGTATTTCTCTTTTGAGTTTGCTTTAAAAAGTACAGCATCCCGAGGACAAGATATTTACTGCCTCTCCCCTCTCTGCTTCGCCTGCTTCTGCATTTAACAACCTGAAAATCCTCCCTGTCCTGTTCTTCAAATGTGACTCAACTAATCCGGGCTAACAAGTTGTTATCGGGCTAAAAATATCCTGTCATGTCTATTCTATATAACTTAGTTCTTCAAACACAGTTAACAGGGTTAATTATTTAGTCTTGAAACACTGCATGCTCTTATTTTGAAATAAAGACAGGAAACAACAACAAGCACACATCTAATTGAGTCCTGTTTAGAGAGAGCCTCAAAGTTTTAATTTGAAGCCTTTCATGTATTCTAATTATGAATGTAACCCTGCAAAAATTACTCTTAAAACAAGTTATATTCACTCTAATAACAAACATCAGTCAGATTTATATAATTTACATATATTTATTAGCTCACTCCAGTTTAAATTCATTGCATGAAACAAGTGCATTTAATCTGCCTAATAGATGCTTCCCCCAGAAAGATTTATTTTGTAAAACTGCAACATTTTAACAATATCGTACATCATTAGTAGTTGTATTTGATTGCATCATATTGGTTTCTTAATGTTATGATATTATATTAGGATGTGCCATCTCCACTAATTCTGCTTTGACAAGTTTTCACCATAATGCCATGACTAAGTGTTGTGTTTTCTGTTGCCATTGGTCTGATAACAGTCAGAAATGTGTCAAAGGCACATTATTTTGCTTTATATTTTACTATATATAGGTATAAGTGAGTGCCCAGATTAAATTTTGACAGCTAAAGCAGCAGATGTTTCCTAAAAGGTAAGGCTGGCCTTACTGCATATTTTTGTTACTGTCAACAAATCCCATGAAAAGACTAAAAGCAACAAAGCTTTAGTTCGTCTCTCTATATTTTCATACAGGTTATCTTTAAAAACAGTTCACAAATACATAGTTTCATTTCCTAAAAAGGCTCGCTAAGTTTTCAGAACAGCTGGGCACTGTGGTTTTTAAGCAAATGTTACACAAACTGGAGTAAGTAGTGCATCTGTTGGGGACTATTTTCAGCTGCGGACTAATACACATTTGGCATGCAAGTGATTTTTTTTACATTTCTAGTTTAAGTGTAATTGATTAAACATAAACTACAGTGCCCATGTTCTGTACAAGAAAGAAACACGTCTCCCACTGCAACAGTGTGGCTCCCTGATGGGTCTTTAATAGAAAACAATGGGGCGCTACGGCACAGAGGAATAAGATATATCAGGGTTTGTGAGTTAGATCATTCATTGCTGGCTTTGGCCTTTTAGTGAGATGTTGACATAACAACAGTAAATATCACCAGACTCATCCTTTCATAACAGACATGTTTTCATTTTAAATGATAATTACATCAACATTTCTCAAAAAAGAAAAGGTGTCATGTTTCAGCCAACTGTAGGTAAATTAGTACTTATGAAGGTTTTACAACTTGTCAGTATTTATGAAACACCCACAAAACATCACATCCTTTTACGCCAAGTGGGAAAACAAAGCATTGTTTACCATGCTGAAGAATTGCTGTGTGGCCTTCTGCACGTCAAATAAAATTTAAAATCATTTTCAACTGGGACCCTAGTTCCCCATGTTTTTGTGCCTAAGTCACTAATGGAAACATGGTAAAATGGGGCATGTACGCACAGTCATTAACATCCAGTAAAAGTGCTTGTTTTTGCCACTGACAGGCTCAGATTGTTATTGTAAGTGTCTGACAACATTATTGACAGGATCTTTATGGAGATAGACCTTCTTGTTAAAGAGTGAGATCCTTTTTATTTCACAAAAACAGCACTGAAATTGCTATTGTCAACCCACCAGTCCTCATTTAAATAAACAGTAATTTAATAAAACACACTTCATTCAAAGTTGGGAAAACAAACAAAATAAAACTCACAAAAGGAATCTTTGTTGGTCTTTCCACTGTTGTTTTAATAACCAACTCTGGTTTGGTTAAAATAAACCCTTAATTCTAAACATGCTAAAATTACTGTTTCTTTAAATGGAGTCTGGTGGGGTTGGCAATGGCGATTACGGGGCTATCCTGGTCAAACAAAAAGGATCTGACTCTTTACCCAAACAGTGTTAGATTGTTCAGCCACAGGTAAAAAAGTTGCCTCCTAGGACCTGCATAATAAAGGTATAGCACATTGTGAAATCATAGGCTAATGGCGTTGAGAAGCATTGGTGCTACTGTACTGTCTCGAAACATGCATAGAATTCACTAAAACGTGCCAGCCTATTACATCATGCATCATTTTATGCCCTGCCAACCGGGTCTTGTTCTTGTTTGTATTTATTACAAACAAGAACAAGAGCTATTTGCAAATCAACACAACTAAAAAAAACGTAGCTAAGAAAATATACCAATAAATATCAAACAAAATAATATTAACCTTTTCCTTTTTTCTTTTTTGTATTGTGCCCTGGATGGCTTCTGACTTTTAATTTCCTCTTATTCTAATGCTCTCCACATACACTCCACTCCACCCTACCCATCACTGCTCTTAAATCTTCTGACTGTGATGATCACTCTCTTATGAACACATTAAAGGTGGTACACCTACTACAGACTGACTGCTGGTCTTTAGGCTAGGTCTTAAGATCATTTTTACTTTTTTTTTTGTTTTTTTTTTGAGGTGGCCACCTATGTCGCCTTAAGGGAGATCCACTGATGGTAATAGTGTCTCTTTCGTGAGTTTAAAAACTGCACTTTCCGATTATTCACAGGCCGGGGTAAAGACTATTTTCCCCCTCACCACGCCCCCTAACTATGACCACACACTGTATCTACACAGTCCAATACAGCTTTTAAGAAAAATCAGCAGTCAAATCTCTTCTCATCTCCTTCCTGTTGACCATTGTAGAAGTGTAAAATGACGCTCGCATTGTCTCACAACAATGCATTAAAACAAACACACACAAAACTCGACACACATTCCACTCATGTCTTACTCCACCACTGTGTTGCCCTCAGGGGCCAATTCTAATTCCAGTCTGCCGCACAGACTTGCCCCAAAACACCGCATGCTCTCTCTTTAACTATTTGTCCACTCTGTTGCAAGAATCTCTGCATCTGTTTGACTCTCTTCCCTGTCTTCCTCTCTTCTTTTCCTCTCTTTACCAGTGTCATTTTCTCCCTCCTTTCCTCCTCTTCCTCTGCTGCCTTCTCTTCCCCCCATTCCTCAGTTTGTTCCTCCGTCTTTCTCTCCCCCGTCCCCTTTCCCACCGGGCAGCCACCCCCTCTCCCTCCCCCTCTCCAAGCTGCAGCACTCCTCTCTCTCTCTCTGCTTGAGAGAGTTTAACCGCTCTATCAAACCCAGGATTTCCACTTTAAAGATATTACACAAACAGCACTCGGTGAGTGACGACATCTGCTCAGGTCCTCCCCCTCGCTGTCTGTAAGCGTCTCCCCCCTCATGTATTTGTCTCATAGACACCATTCATCAGAATAAGCTGTTGTACCTGGACATGTCATGCTTGTTATTGTAAAAGTATGTTTCCCATGTGGTGTGCTTGTTGTACAATTAACTCATGCTGAGTGTCCTCTCTCTGTCCAGATATCGCATGCTGAAAAGCAAATGGTAACACTTGTTAACGTTACATAGAGGGTAGACTTAAAGGTGCTTAAACAACTGTTCTGGTGCTGGATTGTTTTTAAGGGGAAATACTTTTTAAGGAGTAACTCCACATCGGATCATGCTGCACTGACCTCTGTGGGTAAAAAGGTACAAAGGCCTGGTCACACCAGAAACTGACACACTGAAATTCATCCACACGTCTGTGGGGAAGGGCCAGAGGTTATTCAAGCTGCTGCTTTCCCACTGCACAAAAAACACTAACCCACTTTTATCTGGCTTTTGTATTTAGTGGGAAAGGTTACAATTGGTGTTCACTCCCATGACCAAATGACTCTGCAGTAGTCACAGGTTTTCGTCTCCAACTCCAATTGGCTTCGATCGACCGTGATGGAAATATGACACCCAGGCAAACATGCTAATTTAAGTACCTTTGCTAGCATGATGCAGTGACTTGCTGCCATTAAATACCAACCCTATCCATCCAAGCAGCGCTCGAACACTGAACACAAAATTAAGTTAACACTTAACTTAAGACTGACTAAGTAAGAGATTTTTACACTGTAACATTTTCAGTGGCCTCCATGCTGCTTAATACTGTTTACTAACTAAATATAAGAAAGGTTGTTTAGCATTGGACTCAAATGTTACGGTAAAACATGAGAGATACAAACAAGATTCGGGTTTTTGGTCACTATAAATTCATTGATTTTATTCAAAAGACATATTTGTACCATAGACTCCTGTCCCGTAACTGTATGCTAACCATTTCTCGCTTGTCGAGTAGCTTGTACTGAGAGACAGACTAGGTAAATAAAAGTGGATGGAGCAACACAGCTAACAAACTACAATAACTTCTCCATTTTGGACTCCCTTTACAGTCAGCGCTGTCACAACATATGGGTATGTCAAAGTTCACCAAAGTTAAACCCGATGCAGACAAATCTTGCACATTTATTCTGTCGCACTGATCACACCAGTTCCACTAAAATAAGCCAATTGTGCAGTGACACTTTGCTGTCTCTAAATACAGGTGTGACTGGGTTTCACTTGACCTCACCTGTGATCACAGCTGGGCGTGGTCAGGTGTTGTCTGCTGTAGTAGAACCAGCTGCGATGCTGCAAAGCATGTTGAAAGTCGATGTCACCACTAGTTGGCAGTGCAAGCAGCACTATTTTCCCGGGTGCAGTTACTCCTTAATTTACAAGATTAAAAACATCTTTCTAATGGCACAGGGCCCTACATTTCTTTTCAGGAAACAATATTAACTTTCCCTCTAAACTAAATATCAGAGAATTACGTCTTTATTCTGTGATGCCAAACGTACTTTTAAAAGCAAGACTCTGATTTAGTAAATGCACACAATGTTTAACATTTGTCGGCATAAACATAGCCATTACCATCCGACTAGAAACTAACTCCACAGCATCATCATGTGCAGTACTTAATATAATTTTCTGTAGCAAGGAATTAAAGGGTCAGTTCACCTAAATTACAAAAATACATATTTCTTATTTACCTCCACTGGTATCCAGCCACGCACATAGTTTTGGTTTTTAGATCGGCACTGGAGAACAATGTGAGTGGATATTTTCTTTTTAAAAATTCAACAGCAACATTTCTTTTCAGTAATAGTGTCGCTGTTATTTTGGTTAATGCAAACATGCAAACAAACACGCTGTGAACAGTTTTAATGACTTGACCTGTAATCTCATGTGGTTATTTAACTTTACAGGTAGAACTAGGCCCCATCTTGAACTCAAGATTTTTAGAAAAGCACCCATGCTGTTATGACATCACACCTTGTTTACCTGCCTCAGTCAGTCTGCACTAGCTTAGACGTCTGCAGCGCGGCTGTTAACAAAACAAAGATATTTGAGCAGTTCAAAGGTCAGATATCGTAAAACTACAGCTGATGTAGCATTTGCCATTTTTACTCCTCAGCTAAGGAACTACATTTCAAAATCTCAGATAATCTAAATAATTTTTTAAAAGCATCTTAAACCTCATTTTCATTTATTCTAGTTTTTCTTTGATAGATTCTTCAAATTTAAATGGTCTTTTATAAATCAAACTTAATTCTTGTGTATCTGCATGGCATCACAGGAGAAAGAGTCTAACATGTTGCATCAGTCCAACAGCTGAAATTCAGTGATATAATTATGGGATGTTGTAAGGCTCCAAACAGCCATTGTCCTCACTCTCTCTGTCTATAACAGTGTGTGTTTCCTTTGTTTTCCCGTCACTACTTTAATACCTTGGACAGGGTTGATTTCCTTGACACAGAGTAATTATGTGGCTCTCTCTTTCTTTCTGTGTGTAGACGTCTCATTATCAGTGGGAAAGAGAGATTGAAACAGGGAGGAGTGACATCTGGTGGTGATCATTGATAAGGTTGACGTATACACGATGCTAATGATAGGTACTGTGTGTGTGTGTGTGTGTGTGTGTGTGTGTGTGTGTGTGTGTGTAGCAGCCTGCTGCTGAAGATTTCTCTCACCTCCCTCCGGAGCAGAGGAAGAAGAGGCTGCAGGCGAAGATTGAAGACATCACTAAAGAGCTGCAGAAGGCACAGGACCAAAGGTGACAAAGTCATCCGAAAGCTTTCAGATTTACTTTAAAACCATTATCAGGTGCAGGTGTCAGGAAACAACCTCTATCTCCAGTTGCAAGCTTGAACTGCAACAATACCTCCATCCTTTTTGGCCCCTGAAGTATTTCTCTATCACATGGAACAACTTTGATCGCTGCTTAATTGGTTGTGGATAAAATGTGGGGAAAAAATATCTTAATTATTTTTTTATCAAGTGTTTAACTCTGAGCTAATCTGTGTGCGTGTGCTTTGATCAGATTTGATTGACAGCCGTCAGGTAATTTAAGCAAACAACCCCAGGGATGTAATAAACTCTGTAATAAAAGAGCACAGATAGAAACACAGATACAGACGTCTCTCATCTGAAATAACCAAAGTATTTTCAACTTTGGTAGAAATTTGAGTGTTAATGTAGGACTCCATCGTTTATAGTAAGAAGCTGATTAAGAAAGTTGTTTTTCAGCACTTTAAATTGACTCATTTGCACAATGAAAATTACATTTTTTAGTTTTATTGTGATATCCTTGATATAATTTTTGTGCATGCAGCACGTACAGATGAATATACAATTTTAAATTATTAAATAAATTCAATAAATTAATTCTGTCACAGCTGTTCTTATGGTCTGGGGCTGTTGTTTATGGTTTGGATTTAGTATAAATTTAAATGCTGTGACATTTTGGACACTGGTGTGAAGTCCCCTTCCTGTTTGGTTATGACAGTACCCCCGTACACAAAGACAGATCCATAAAGAAACAATTTTCCTAGTTTGATGTGGACGTACTTGACTGGTCCACACAGAGCCCTGACCTCAACCCCATCCAACACATTTAGGATGATTTGTAACAGCGAGCAAGGCTTTTTCACCCATCATCAGCGCCTGACCTCACTACTGTCATATACAGCAGTACATCATGTCCCTTCAGCACGTCTCCCAACTTCTAAAATACTTCTACCCATCCCGCCTGTCCTTATCAGCACCACTGCACAGGAGAGACGCTTCCTCAATGAGTGCTCACGTTTCCAAAACAATAACATTTTTCTTCCTTCGTCTGACCCCAGTGAAGCACTGGAGAAGATGAAGGGTGTGTACGAGCAGAATCCGCAGATGGGAGACCCCAGCAGTCTGGAGCCTCAGATCACAGAAACTGCCCAGAACATTGGTCGCCTGAGGGGGGAGCTCACCAAATACGAGGTTATCACACATAAAGACACTCACTCACATGCTAATATTGTGTTCATGGCAGCTCAGATTACAGTGTTTGTGCACTTGTGCAAGTCTTAACGTCTGTTGCTGGTTCATCACAGACGTGGCTGTCAGAAGCGGTGGGAGGAGAGGAATCTTCCAACACTATCAACAATAATACTCAACATGGGTGAGACCTCTGTTTTAAAAGAGTAGTTTGACATTTTGGGAAATACGCTCATTCCATTTCTCATAGAGAGTTTAAAAAGAGATTGACACCACTCTCATGTTTGTACAGTAAATATGAAGCTGCTGTCACCACCCTGTAAGCTTAGAATAAAGAAGCAGGAAAATTATTTACAGGCCGCTACAACCTGCGAGGCGAGGGTGACCAACAAGGTCAGCAGAGCAGGGAGTACTGATAGGTGGCTAATGTGTTTCATGTTTACTGCTGGCTGACCATTATTGCAATGGCGTTAAGGGATCACACTGATGGTGGGTTAGATGTAGTTATTTTCATTTGAAAAATTATAAATATTATAGTTGCTCAAACTATGAGTAACTTTAAGTTATGTTTGCATGATTGTTTATAATGGATTAAATGCAACATTTGGAGGGAGACTGGCTGCTAATTAATTAGTTTTTAAATGTTTGCATTGTTTTTTAAAACAAAGAAGAAATGCAGCAGACAAAGAAATGCAGCAGACTGATTAGGAAGCTTTAGAGCCTATTTTAGAGCCCAGTTTACTGCACTAAGCTTTACAGTTCTCTGTCTCCTTTTGAGTTCAAGTAGGAAAGCAAACAAGGCTACTGAAAAGTAGCCCACTGACGTTTTTGGCAGTCTTTGTCGGTCACGTGACCCTCACCCTGCAGGTCTTAGCAGTATATATAGTCATATTAGGCTCGTTCAAGATGAACTGCGCCTGGCCTGGAAAGTAGATGGGATCAGGCGGCTGCAGCAGGGGGTGGTGATAAAAAGCTACAGTGAAGTCGGACAGTTTCCCGACAGTTTCCAGCAGCGTTCAGTCTGCACAGGAAGTCACAGAAACACTCACATCCTGTCAAATATGATGTTGATTTACTAAAAATGTCATCAGACCCATATAACAGTTTGTTCTCAGTCTCCAATTCTGTTAATTATGATGGATTGATTTATTAAAATGCTTTACAGGCTTCTAAATCTCTGAAATTCAACCAAACTAAAAAAATCTACCACATTATCTTCAGGTCAACATCTAAACCTATCAGCTGTTAGATCAGGTGAGAGCCAGGCCTGAGATTATCACTGTCCACTTTTGTATGACGTCAGAGCAAGTCGCGATGAAGTCGGACACAAAACTAACCAGCATGCATTGTGCAGAGATCGCCGGTGAGCGAATATGCGCAGGCCTGGCTCATCTTGAACGAGCCTAATGTCACCGCAACATTGCCACATGGATGTATAAAGAGAACTGGATACACACTGGAGGCAGGGCCCCTTTGGCTCCCATCAAAGTTTTTCAGTGGCTCATGAGCCAAAAAAGTTCAACTTCTTTTCATCTTTAGCACTCCGCTGTCTTGGATGGGGATAAAATGATTTAATCGTGTGGCTCTTCTAGACTTTGAAATGTTATCGGACCAAATGGATCAAATCCCGACAGTGCAGTGGCAAAGAAATAGTCCAACACATAAACCCCAGGCCCCCAGGAACACTGTTGGGCTTTGAAACCAATTTGACATAGTGGCCAAACGGTGGAATTACACCTTCAGGGCTGTCACGGGTCGACCTGTGGCCTATAGAGTTACATTGTGAAAGAGACATCTGTAAATCAATGGATACATGTTTTTGAGGCATCAACCGCCACGCAATGAGTTGTTTCACAATCAGAATTTGATCCATCTGGTTCAATAACATTTCAAATGTCTACAAGAGCCACACGATTAAATCATCTTATTCCTATCCAACTTAGCAGGGGCTAAACTGGACGTTAGCTGCTCGGCCAGTGAAGGTCTCTAGTGCGCCTGCTCTATGGGCCCCAAGATGCAGAACATCTGGATAATTTTATAACTGGGAAGTTAAACTTTTTTGGCTTTATGCACCACTGAGCAACTGTCTAAGGAATTAAAGGGGCCCGCCTCGAATGCTGTATCCAGGTCCTCCGTACATCAATGATGAGCCCCTTGTAAAACATCCTGTCGTTTTTACACTTCAGTCTATGTATGAATCAAATCAGTTTTTGATAAGTGAGTCTCTATTCTAAGCTAAACAGCTCCTGGAATTAGCTTTATTTTAACTGGTGCCAGTCTCCTCATGTAATTCTCTTGGCAAGAACGCAAGTAAACCTGTCAAACCATTTCTTTAATCGTGAGTGTGTACAGCAGAATACACTGAGGAAATGACGTATGGATGTTTGTATTTTATTTATATCTCCAGAGTCGTAGCAGCTGACCAGTCTCAGAACATCTACACAGAGTTTGAAGACGAGTTTGACGACATAGAAACTCCTGTTGGCCAGTGCACAGCTCTGTACACCTTTGAAGGTATGTTGATGTATTCACACCCAACATGTTCATAATTATTTCTCACTTAGCCTTTTTTTATGTGTTACTTTTGTGTCTGTGTTCGTGTGCAGGCAACAGTGAGGGCACCATTTCCATTTCAGAGGGAGATCTGTTGAGTGTAATGGAGGAGGATAAAGGAGATGGATGGATGAGAGTCCTTAGAGCCAGTGGAGAAGAGGGCTATATACCTTCATCCTATGTCAAACTTACCCCGTAACACACACACAGAGACACACACACACACACACACACACACACACACACACACACACACATATACACACACACACACACATAAAGCTTGTGATGGAAAGCAAGTTAAGAGCCAAAGGTGAATACAAAGTCATCCACGATAATTGGAGCTGTTCTCTACATCTTTTATCTCAGCCAGTGACGTGTATAGTGAGATGAAAGGGTGTGATTAGAAAGCTCGTTATCGAGGCTGATTGCAATATCATACAGTCCCTGTCTCTGCTTGCTGCAGAGGTAGAAGCTGTCTCTAAATGCAGACTGTCTCATCTTTATATAGATTTCAGCTCTTTTAAATACAAAACTTTATGAATGTATACCTGAACTTTTCCTGTCACTGCGTTAAGTGACGATTTGTGTAACATATTCAGCATCATAGTAGCCTGAACGCTACATTTCCTTATGTTCATATATATCCATTCACTTGACTTTCCCACTGCCATAATAACCTGCTGAGTCTTTTCTTTTTGGCCCTCTGCTAAAAGCTTTTTCCCGACAGAATAATGTGAGTTTTTTTATCATAGTGATGTGATGTTTTATGACTTATAACTGGATGAAAACCACTACTCTATAGAGAGTGCACAAAACACAATGTCTCTCAATGGACTGTCATGACAAAGGAGAGGTTCACATTTTTTATGTCTGTCTTAAACAATAATCAGGTGCACATATGAATACTGAACTGGGTTTTGCAAGCTGTAAACTTGTTCATACAGTCCCTGAAGAGATATCTGTACAATGTGGTTCTAATGTTAGTGATGGAGGACAATGTCCACAGCCCTTGTTGTGGGTTAAAATTGCACTCTTAAGTTGTTCTGAAACTTAAATAAGGGTGCAGCAGTTTAAGTTAGATTTATTGCTTTCTCGCCAATTCTGCAAAGTTTAAGTACCACATAATCATAAATAGCCCACTGCAGAGTAGCCACCTTTAGGTAAAACATATTAATGAATGCTCACTTAGACCAAGTGACAACCTCTGGGGCTGAAAAATAAAGCCAATTCCTTGATAGACCACTTGAGGCTGACTCCAAGGGAGTTTAAATCCCCCCAAAAACATGTTAAAATGCCCAGTTTATAGCAGAAATAAACATGTTTTCAGCCTGGTAAAACCAAGTTGTTTTGTTCTCTTTATCTAATTTCCTCGTTTATGACAACTGTGCTGACGGTGAATTTTTATATAAGTCACCTGTTTGCATTTTATTAAAGCTTAAAGTTACGCAAAATTAAGGATGTGGCTGCTTTGAGCAACAGGCTGTCTGTGAGGTGTCATCCAGGTCTGTGAGTCAGTTCCACAGCTCACTCCTCCACAGCTCCAACCACTTAACCAAATATGGTCACTCCTGGCTCCAAAAAAACAAAATGACAAAGTCAAGGCTTCAAAACCAGAATCCACAACCCAATGGATGACGTCACAGTAGCTACAATCATTTTATTCAGTCTATGATTTCGACCTTTTAGTAATGTTGATAGGCTAATTTAGAGGCTGTGATACCTTCATTATAAGGCTCAAATATGTTTGGGGGTGGGGGTGGTGGCAAAAAATGGCTCTTTCGACAGTAAAGGTTGCCGACTCCTTAATAAGACTAATCAAATGAGAATCTTTTTTTTTTTTTTTTTGAGTGAGTTTTCATCATGAGTTTTTTTTTTTTTTTAAATACAAAACTCCGTCTTTGAGTTAGTATCCCTCCACTGCAGCTCAATAAGAAAACACTGTCTGGAAAATTTATACTAAAAAGACTGCAACACTGGAAGATTCTCTTGATATGAGTAAGTCTGTTGGAGCCTCCTGTTGGCTTCAAATAAACTTTGTCTCATCACTTACATTAGAAGCACCGTAGTAAGGGACGTTTTAATGGCCAATATGAGCGCAAAGAATAATTACAGCAAGCAAAAACTGCTTCAGTGTTCACATGTGCATGTGAATAGAAAAAATGTGAACCCAATCTTTTAATACTAAACCAAATTTTAGAAGGAAACTTGCTTTCCAATGTTGTTTTGTGACTTAAAGTTGTGTTGGGTAAAAACCAAAGGTAAAGCACAGTGGCAATAATGATCAAAGTTAAAGTAAAAAAAAAAAAAATACAGCATTTATCAGTTTATAATTCCCAGCACAAATACTTGGTGAAGTGTCTACATTTGAGGTTGCTGCTTCAGAGATCATCACATAGCACTGACGTCATAGAACTAACAAAAATATGCTCAACTCAAAAGTGAATAACAAGCAATTAATAACTCCTCGTTTTTACTTTCATATTCCAACTTTGCACAAAAGTGGCAGAGCGGTTTCAACTCTGGTCTTTAACTGGTTCTTTGATGGTTTTTATGTTTCTCATACTTGTATACTGGTTTGTTTTACGCAGTTTAACCACCTGTTTTCATATTTTGAGCCCCCAGCCCTCTGAATCTCACTCTTATGGGCCGAAACCTCTGAAACAATTAGTACCATTATTCTGAACTTACATCCAGATGACCCGTTCAACCAACTTTCCCAAGAAACAATGACACCAGGATTCAAAGGGAGGAAATGGGAGTTTTAAGATTCAGCCTCTCACTGGCTCACTGCCATGTAATGAACAGGAAAAATAAAGTTAAAGCACTTTTAAAATCTGATGGCAGTGTTTAAAGACACACTCCAGACATATTTTAAGACACATAAAAGCTCTTGCTTTAGGTAAAAGTTAAAAATTCTTAAAATTTCCAGGGTTCCCACAGTCATTACATTCCCAGGAAATTTATAAAATTAGAAAAAACTTGTCCAGGTCTGGAAATGGTTTTGAGTTAACAAATTGTTTTGAAAAAAGTTTAAAATATACATAGTTTTAGCTATTGTATTAAATATGGTCATACAAATTCCTAAACATGTCTCACATCATGCAAAATACATTCATTGGATTACCAATTGAAAATCTAATGCTGCAGTGTGTGAAACATCACTAGTGTCTCCTAATACACATTGACCACACCCACATTGCATCATCACCAAGGCCACACCCCTTTTGGGGGAAAGAAAACATGCTGTCACATGAAACAGGAAAATGCTGAGAAGTGGTTGTGTACCAAGGCTTTCACACTGAGATTTGAGGCCATATAATAAGTGGATATTCACTGCCAGTATTGTAAATCGCTAAATTATCCTGGTGACAGTCTCTACTCATGGATAGCTAACATTAGCTCGAGTTAAAGGTTGTCACAGCAGTCAGCATCAGACTTTTGTCTCCAACTAGATCTCAGTCTGGATCAAACAGTACATGTTAGTTACAGACAACACAACCTAACGATACCTGGTGAGTCAATCAAATATACATATGTGATCACTTGGGATCATGATCAGGACATCCAGATAAATAATATCTGGCTATGGTATTTGGTCATTGATCTACTTGGACGGAGAAAGACTGAAGGAACATGTTGGCCTTAATTTATCAAGGTATCACGAGGCTCAGGTTCAGGCAAGGCCGCAAAACAATTATAAGACATGTCCATTTAAAAAAAGTTGTCTTACATGTAATAAATGCAACTCGTTAAAATTTAAATCTAAACACATTTCAAATTGCATGTACACCTACATACAGGATTTTAAGTTTACTTTCCGCCCCTGAAGGGACGTGGCCTTGAAGTGACCCATATGTGCCAGCCTGGTCTATTTGCACATGCAGCTAGTTGGCAGCAGGAATGTTTAACAAGCGAGTTAAGTCGGCAAACGCTGAAAGTCTGCTGAGCCGCAAATGCCTTTTAAGTGCATATTTAACAATGTATGGCCGTGTTGCTATATAGGCTAGTCCTGCCTATTTTAAATTTCAAATTCATTGGTAAAAATGTGTGGGAACCCCGGATTACTTCTTTTCCAATCATGCTAATTGGACATTTGTTTTTACACATTTTAAACTCAGATTAAAGGCAGGTGCGGAGAAACGTCTGCACAAACATCATTCTGCACATCCAAGAGCAGCAACAATAAGCAAAACCCATTTTTGAGTGCATGGGGACTTTTAAAATAGTTCCTTGAGCCACATAAGGTTTACCATCTCTCCCTCTACCACTCTGTCCTGCACTAGTTTTCTCAACATTTAAGGGGTATTATTGTATGATCCAATTTTAAAAGGAAAAGTATGTATTTACGTGTATTGTTTGAGTCATAAAGTATAAAGAAAAAAAAACATTTGTTGTCTTTTTTTGTTTCTTTACAGCATCTTTTATGGGAAACATTTCATGCAAAAATTAAACAAATACATGTATGGCTTTAAAAACACTAAAATGAAAAACACAGTTTCCACTGTGGTCCCTTACAGCAGCAGTTTATGTACAAAGGGGACCAACTCAGTTTTAATAATGTTCATGTTGGTCCTCTGGAATCTCAAGTATCAAACAGCAGTGGTGTCGATGGATAAAACAGTGTCTGAGTATCAGAAATGCACATTGAAAGAAGTAAACAGATGCTAGTTCTTGGGTAAACAATTTCAGATTCCCTGTAAAAGGAAAATGAATCCAGCGCAGCCCTGTTCCACAGTAAAGGACAGCCCACACATTCCAGATATAGTTCATTCTTTTAAGTTAAGTTGTCACTTGACAAGTTTGAAAGTCTCTCGCATCTCCAAAATAACTTTTTCCTTTATGTCTGTGTGATCCTAGGGGTAAGATCTCTGCCTTGGCTACCGCAACACACCGAGACTCAACTAAAAACCTTTTACTTTCATCTTTCTTTCCTCTTGTGAAGAAAGTGTTGACTTCACCTTTCACTTAGTGAAACAGGCCCCGAGGCTCAGGTTAGAGGGTCGGGCTGTAGTGGGGTGATCTCCATGGGTTCCAGTTTATCTGAGAGGACACAAAGAATCTTGTCAAACTTCTCGTAGCGCTCCTCTCTGTCAGCCGTTGCCCCCGAATGACCCCAGAACAGCCGCAGGGCGAACTCTGTCCGGAAAGCCTCCAGCAGCTCAGGGACTGGCTCCCAGCCTGCTGGTGGAGTAATGTGATGGACATCAGATCAGTTTCACAATGTATGCTGTTTTTTAAAGTATAATATACTTTACACTTCCTGCCAGAGCGACCATGTTTACTCCACCTTACAACAGTAGAAACAAAGTTGTTCTCAAGTGGCATGTGTGAGTTGTTTCAGAGAATTTATTGAATTCACCAAAGTTCTTGTTGTTTGAATTTTCTCTGCGATACAAAAAAATCAAAGTGGTCCAGTCCTGTCGTACAAGTCATCTACAGAAAGTCTGCCTCTGTCAACCTGTTGACTGGAGAATTTCAGTATGATTCCTTAGTCTAGATGAATTTTGAGTTTTTCCCAAATCAGCTAAAATAAAAATAACTATAAACAATACATGAATACATTTAACTTAAATAAACCTATGCAAATTAAAGTTATACTATGAAGGATTGTCGGTTATACGGTCATTAGCAAAACTGAAAGTGAAAGCCAACCCCAGATCCTTCCTCATTTGGTGTTTTGCCTCACTGTATTTGCTTTTTTCAGCACTGTGTCTCTCAGATGCCTGCTGCGTACAGTCTGGTGCCTTGTTGCTACCTTTTTCTAGGCACTTTTTTTAGGAGAGCTCCTGCACGGTATATCTTTAATATTGTCTTCACCATGACATTGTCTTTGGGTTGCCAATTTGAGGTTTGGCATTTTTTGTCTTTCATAATTAAAAATCAGTTATTGTTAGGAAAATAATCCTTTTAGTCTTTGGAAAAAACATTTCATGAATGAAACTTGCCCTCAAACAGGGCAGAGCAGCTAGCCTTATACAGCTTAGCACCACTGTTTACGCTTTGTTTATGTTTTAAAACCAGTGATTCATGACAACCTTGCACTAGGGCTGCACAATATATTGATATTGTGATATGGAACTAAATATCGTCCTAGATTTTGGATATCCTAATGTTGTAAGAGTTGTCCTTTTCTGGTTTTGAAGGCTGCATTACAGTAAAGTCATGTAATTTTCTGAACTTACCAGACTGTTTTAGACCTCCTATTACTTGCTTTTACTCATTACATCCACATTACCGATCAAAAATCTCATAGTGTAAATATTTTGTTAAAGCACCAATAACCAACCCTACAATATGGTCGCAATATCGATTATCAAAGTATGTGATCATATTATTGTGATATTTGGTTTCCGCCATATTACCCAGCTCTACTTTGTGCAGGTAGGAGAGTTTGGTGAATCTGTCACAGAACATTCACACGGACAGTAAAAGATTTAGGATAAGAATATAGTAACGTTCTTTCATGAAGCCCAACATCTGTCATTGTTTTTATTAAAAGAGGACATTTCTGTGCGTACCTGTGAGCAGAGAGTGTGCATGCCGCTGATAGTCTTGTGCGTGCAGCGCTGCACTGCGAGCTGATTGAAGGACATCGTAGAGAAGCTCACAGCCTCGCTCACTGTCCTCCACCGGGTCATCGCCCTCCATCGCCATCAGCAGGGGAACCAGGTGTGGCACAGCTACCGGGACCGTGGACTTCAGAGTCTACAGAAAATAAGTCAACTCATAAGCCTCAATGCAATACAGTCACGACGTAAAAGTGGGTCACAAACCTATTTATATAGTACTTATTTTAACCTGTCTGGAGTAACAGGTGTTTTCCTCCCTAGAGCTTTACTTAATTAAAGAAGAAAAGTGCTTAAGTTCCAAAGTATTTTTATATGCCTTGGAGTATTACTGCAAACAGAATGTGAAAGATGAAGTATAAAGTCTTTTGTGGCTCCAGAGGGAGCTGCATGAAGTCTCAAGTGATGAGACAAGATCAGTTTCATTGTTGGCTTTTATCTCAATCAGTTTGATTTTTTACATCGCAGACAGACTGACTGCAGCTCCTATAAGTTGGTCTGTATTTCACTTCTTTCCACACCTGAGCAGCCAGTGATAACACCTACATCCAGCTATTTCTCAAAAAAATAACCTAAGCACTTCTGTTTTTTTTTTTGAACAATTGCACTGCCAATATGTAATAACATCTGAGTCTGAAAGGTCACATTGGACAAATCTACCACATGACTCACCGTCTCCCTCGTTCAGCATGTTCATGAAGGGTTTGAGATTCTTCTCAAATAAAACTGCAGTCTCTGTGTGGTTCCTCCTCAGCGCTCGCCACGTCATTTCCAGTCGCATTATCTGCACATGTGCCCACACAAACATTCCAAGAGTGTAAGAAAACTTCAACCATTCCACTCTGCCTAATTTTGCATATGGCAAGCAATATTTGTCACAGCGACACTACCTGAGGCATCTCCAGGGCCTTCATCACCGCTGAGAAGGAGTAGAGGTCGTGGGCGTGCTCTTTCAGGGCCTGAGCCAATAAGATTAATTTATGTAAAACAGTTGCCCTCTGACTCACAGTCCCTGTGCAGCCCAGGATGTCCACTGCGACTCCCAGTGCTATTAGATGGTGCCTACGAAAATGAAAGATTAATGGATTAGAGGTGCGAGTAGGCAGAAGATTAAATAAGGAGAGGGACAATTTACTGGATTCCCACCAGTGGCATCTAGCCACCCAGATGGATACAATAAAGGTGAATGGAATTTTAAAATGACACGTAAACATGCAGCAACATTTCTGTCCACATTCTCCCACTTAACTCTGGATAAACACAAAACTACTGTTAACCAAAGAAATAGCCCTGCTGAAAACTGTTGATAGAGTTTTCTGTGTATTATCCACAGTGACAATCTGGAAGAAGATGTCGCTGTCACATGACTTTTGTAGCACTTTCTGCACCACAAACTGAATTCCATTCACATGCATTATTTGCGGTGATGTCATCAAAACATCTGCATGGCTAGATACTCGAGATACTGCAGATAAGTGAGGAAATATGTTTGGTTTTTTTGTTATATGGATGAACCTACAAGTTAATCTATTAGCAACGTTACATGTACCTTTCTAACAAATCCTGTCGTAACTGGTGTCCGTGTGGCAAAGTGACAAGCTCCAACCCTGATCCAACTCCCATAATCCTCTTCTTCTCATCAGTCACCCCAACGATGCGTGCGACCTACAGCACCACAACAATGACAGATCAGTGGTCAGTCAGGTTTTACATCCAGTTCATCAATGAGTGATTATTCAAGCTGCTCTCAGTTTGTGAGGTTTTTATTTTGTTGACTTCACTGAATGCCATCAACCAGAGTCAATATTCATTAAATTAAACTGTCAATTGTCAAATTTCTTATGACTTAAAAATACTCAAATTTAAGACAGCTCTAGAAGTCTCTTAAAGGGACAGTTCACCCCAAAATCCAAAATACATATTTTTCCTCTTACCTGCGGTGCTGTTTATTGGTCTAGATTGTTTTGGTGTAAAAGTCAGAGTGTTGGAGAGAGCAGCCGTTGAGATGTCGGCCTTCTCACGTATATTATGGAACAAGATGGCACTCAGCTGTGCTAAAAGCGCCAAAGAAATAAATTATAAAAACTTAACGTCTATGTCCAGAAATGATGTACCTATATTCAAGATAACCCACAGACCTTGCAGTGAGCAGTATTTTCTCTCTACCTAACTGCACCCACCAACTGTATCACAGCACAGAGAGAAGAGTGCGTCTGCTGCCAGGTCACCTTGCACCACTGAGCTAGCTAACAGTACAGCTCAGCCGAGGGAGAAGTGACATCAATGTCATCTTGCTCTGTCACAAGCACAAACCTCTTGTCCATGAGTAGATGCATCCTTCTTTCTGCAGAGTGATAGGGTTGGTGGGCATAGCTTGGTAAAAAGAAAATAGTTCCTACATGAATTAACTGGGTATTTTTGATTTTGGGTAGAACTGCCACTTTAAGGAAGTCTTAGACAGCTGTAGTACAAAACAAGCACACACCCTCTGAGACGTGCTCTGGACTGAACACACAAGATACCTTTGGTCATGATGATTAATAAGTTAACTGACGCAATATGAATCATCCAGAATAGGGAAGTTTCCGCCTGTTTTTTGCATGTGATTTCAGCACCTTTTTATACCTGCTGTTTTCATGGCATTTATCAAGTGTGCAAAAATTAAAAATGAAGCATATTATGATTCTGATATTAGACCGTGGAGAGGTACCTGACAGTCAACACTGAGCATGTGCAGAGCCGTGGTTTCAGCGTTTGAGCGGTTGAAGATCTCTTTGAGCGTCAGCAGGACGCTGGGATCTAGAGGTCGGTTGTTCTCCGGCAAGAGCTGCGACTCAAACTGATCCAGCTGGAAACACGAGACTGACTCCACCTGTGATGGAGTAAGAAGAATATTGCAACATTACTACAAAACTGAACCTCTGTGGCCCTTACATACTGTAGGTGTGCAATGTTCGACTTATTTCACAGAGTTGTTCTCTGCTGTATGTACACTGAGGCAGGGCTAAACAACATGAGGATAGATGCATAGCTTTAAAGTCAGGGTCCATCTAGACATGACTTTAAGAACATACATGAAGCTCAGGCTTCTAGCTACACTAATTTAAGATTATAATCCTGATCAGATCCTCTTAAATCACCATCTTGAAAACTGAGTGATAATTTAGGATAATAATTACATTCCTGTACATGATCTCTGACACTGGATCACAAAAGAAGCTTGCTGCATGTTTTGGAATACTTATCACAAATCATTTATACTTTACTTTCTGTTTGAGAATAAAATCTATTTGCAGGCTCTTGAAACTTGTTTGAGTTGTGCAATAAATCAGAATAAACACCAAGTCTCCGTTTATTAAGACTGAGAAATTCAGCAAACAGTCACATCTGAGAAGTTGAAAACGCTGATTTTTTGGGGCATTTTAAGAAAAGATGACATTTTTCCGAGTATCTTTTTGTCAACTGACTAATTAACTTTTTTTTAACTGCAACAATATGCAGCTTTGACAAAAATGAATGCAGACTTGACAGCTCTGTCACTGATTGCACACAAATTCAGGAGACTGCCTTTTATATTATAAGGAAATTAAGGGAGAACAATGGCTGCCTGGAATGGTCGAAGAACACTTAAAAAACTAACACTGTGCAGCATGTGTTTAAAAAATTAACTGCAACTATGTTAAGTCTTCATGATTTGTAATAATAGAGCTAATACTTGCCAAACACTGGTGAAGTCCTTTAAAACATTGTATCACCTTTGTATTCACTAAAACAGAAACAAATGTGAAAACTATAAACAAAAAATGTCTAATTTATACACACGTGTGGCTTTTCAAAATGCCAGTCTTCAGCTTCCTGTGCCCCCTTCTTCAGCGGTAGCAAAGGCACCTGTAATGATGCATCACTCTTCTCCTGTGCCTCCAGAAAGCCAAAGGAAGTCTCTGTGAGGCGGGCGCGGCTCTGCCACTTCTCCTCTGCACGCAGTCTGTCCACATGACCTTTCCGTCGAGACTGTGGCACCTGGACACAACAGCAAGAGGACGTGAACTCTCAGCCTGTAAGGCCTTCCTCTGTTCCCCAATTAGACAGAGAGATGAAAGAAAAAACACCATCAGCTGAGCTGTGAGGAGTTCTTTACCTGGACGACCAGCTCATCGTAAAAAGATGAGGGGTCAACGTCCCGGTCAGTGGGTGGAGGAGGGACGGCATTAGGGAAGACAGCAGAGACCCTAAGAGGTTTAGGAGGAGCTCTGGGGTGCAGCTGACCATCTGAACCTCGCAAAGTTACACCACCACCTGCAGGGATAGAGGAGGGAGTTACGCGTCTGTGTCAGCCTCGACATTTGTAGGAGGTGCTGCTAAGGTACTTGAACCCTTGAGCTCATTCTCAGACACAAGTCGAGTCCCAGAAAGGTTCAAGAAGAACCTGGCCCAGGAGAGTCCGATTACACAGTGAGCAGGATGTGTGAGAAGTTTGTCCCTGATCTGTACGTGCTCCCCTCTTTATCAAACATAAAGCTTTTATTAAAATGGTACACTTCTTTGAAGGAAATTCCTCTGAAAACTCACAACTGCCCATAAACTCAACTCACTTCACTAAAATAACCATCTCAGAACTTTGTCTCCATTTGACCTGTGAATAAAGCCAGATAAAATGGTTTCCAGGAAAACTTCCAATATTCTGAAACAACAGACCCTTAAAATGAAGTGTTAAACCTGATTTATGGGAGGGCGCCTGACACTTTTGATGAATGTCGATTGACAGAAATAAAAGAGTGGTGCAATTTTTTAAATTTATGCTTCCTTGAAAGGTTTCAGTCATCTCCATGGTGACAGACGGCCTCCATCCGCAGGCTTTTTTAGTTACATCATCCTGATCGGTAGGCTAACCTTCTGACAGCTGTTTGTTTTGTATATTTGTGCTATTTTGCATCCCTTTGCATGTTGTGGGATTTGGTGAAATCAGTGTGGTAACTGGAGAGGAAGAGATTTTACTTCTGAGAAGACAATGGGAATGCAAGAAAAGGAGGTGGTTAGTGCGTCAATTGAACCAAACAAGGGAGCTACAGGGTGATTATGTTTTAGTTCAACATCTTTGGACGTCCACCAAACGTTTTGATGAGCTGGTCAGAGATCCAGCCCTATTTGTTCCTCACGCAGGGACTCGCAAAACTCCAGCAGATGTGTCAGAGAGGCTCACAATGACTGCACATTACATTACGTGACAAAATACGGCGATGTCCAGGACTTCTTCTCCAGATGCGTGACGTGAAAGCAAAGTGCCGAACAACACTTTTTCTGTAGAATGTAACGTCACTCTTGTTGACTACACTCATCAAAAGTGTTGAGTGCCCTGCCATAAATCAGGCTTCAGTGTTTTATTTCCCAACATTAAGTTCAAAATGTTGTCAACAAAGTGCTTCTCCATGTTGACACGGGTAAAGTCAAGCTTTTCCTGTGAAATGAAAACTTCCATCAGGCTGCTAAAACCCGTACATTCTGTGTATTATGACAGAGCGAGGGCTCCAGACGGATATCTGTGCTGTTCAAGATTCTAAATCTGACCATTAATAAAAGTACGAGTGTGAGTATGTCACCTGGAAAGGTGGGGCGTGTGTGTCGTGGTCGGGGGCTCAGCAGGGGCTCGCTGCCTGTGCGAAACACTGGAGAGATGGGGGCGGGGCCAGTGTCTTGTGACTGAGTGTTCTGTGGGACACCTGGAGAAGGAAGAGTGACACCAGGAAGTTAGAGATAAAATAACACAGCGTCATAAGAAGGATTCTGGGTTTTCTATGTGCTCTGACTGCACTATAATTTTATGCCTCTTCAAATCAATCCTGGAAAAACAATATAGGCTGACCACAGATGTTGTGCAACAGCTCAGTCATGCCATTATGGCCGTTCAAATATCTATTAGAAGTCTTCAGCATCCACATATCTAATATTGTTTAGAGTTACTTTGCTGATATTTTTGGTGTTTAACAAGAATATGGAAAACAACATTGCAGCTCATTTATAATCAATGAGGCAACAGATCCTTTGTGGCTGTACTTAACTTGTTTAAACTTCTATACACAGCACGTTCTCTCATCTTTATTTTTTTTATCTGTGTTTCCTGAACAGTGCATATTAGCAGAGGGAAAACTAGTTTTAATGTTTGAACATACTGACAAAGAAAGAAAAAGAAAACGCATCATTAAATATGCACTCCATGTCAACTGCCAGTAAATATTAGCATTTAAATACATTTATCAGTGAATTTCACGCTTCAGGGGTACGAGCTGCTCTGACAAAAATAGACCTGGTGCGTAAATACAGATAATTGGAAAGAGGAGCCCCACATGAGCCGTAAGCAAGACGCTCTGCTGCATGACAGCACAGTGACAGGAATGACAGCGGTTTGTCTCCAGCAGCCACGGAAGAAGTGTATCCAGTGGACAGACACATGTGTGTGTATTATGTACCTGTTCGTAGGTTGCTGTCAGATTGTGCAGACTGAAGTGAAGGCCTGCGTCCAACATTCTCCAAGTTAGCAGGCTGACTTCCACTCCTGCCATGCGTAAAATGAAATTAATGAGTTTATTTATTTGCATTTTTATGCATGCAGTGTGTTTCAGCGCTACAGTTTAACAGACTTCCTCCCACCTCAGCAGTGGATTGATGACCTGCAGTGTGTCGTTGTGTGCAGAGCTGAAGCTGCGTCTTTTGCTGGCTTCATTTTGTCTTTCTCTCCCCGAACCTCTACTGCTGCTGCTCGTAGACTCCGCGTGTCGCTCATTGATGACACGCAGAGGAAGGGTCCGTGTGATTGGGTGAAAGATCACAGCGCCCGAGGCCTGAGAGATGGGCCGACGCCCGCCCACATAGAATCGGATCAGAGCAGGAACATTGTCAAAGCGATCCTCCTCAAACTGGAACAGCTCCCGAGAGTAGCCCTGTCACACAGATGGAGGAGCACACATAATAAATCAAACAGAGCCTTTAAAGGAGCAGTCCAACCAAAAATCTTTTCAGACACTCACCCCCCCCAAGAGACTAGAGAGGTGGATACTGTAGCTTGCAGCTTAGCGGAGATCAGCTTGGATTCAAAGCAGTTACAGTAGCGACCAAAAGTCGCAGAAACATTTTCAAAAAGCATCAAAAATAGATAAATAAAATCTCAATCCACTCTAACAGCATAAGCCACCTCTCCACCGTTGATTTGCACGCTCAGTATGTTCCAAACAATCATCTCCTCGTCAATTAATTGCTAAACATTTCTGCCTCAGTTTCAGAGCTGTAAGGAGGCAACAGTAAAACACAGTCATAGTGTATTTGTTGTGTGTATTCTGTTGTGTGGGTGAGTGTTTGGAATGCACTAGACATAAGGATCAAGTGGCGGAGAAGAGCACCAGATGTGATCTGAGAAGTTTTGATGTTATGATATGTTTTTTTTTGTTTGTTTGTTTATTTGTCTTGACTCTGGGTTTCCATTGGAGTCCATTACTATAACGGCTGACTACAGCTGACAAGCTACTAACCACTTAGATCAGCCTACAAGAGATGGTTGTTTGGTGTGCAAAGATTGATTTTTTTTAGTTTCATGATCTGCACAGAAAATGTATTTACAATCTATTTATTAAGGATTCATTTTCCAATTATGTGACTAATTGTTTAGTCTAGAAAATGTCAAGGGGGATCCCTGGAGCCACAGTGACCTCTTCAAATTGCTTATTTTGCCCCACCAACACTAAAAAAACACCAAAAAAGACTTAATTAACAGTGATATAAATCAGAAAATCCTCTCATCTCAAGAAGCTGAGACCAGTAAATGTTTGGCACTGTTGCTCAATAAATTAAATTAAAATGAACCGATTATCCCCAACTTGCCGCACATGAACCCACATCACATAGACACACCTTTTTGGGACGAAGGATCACTCGTATGATCTTAAAGTGCATGGGCCCGTCCTTCCAATAGCAGCTCAAAACGTAGTCCCCAGGCGCAGAGCTCGAGTCTCGGACCAGGAAGTCTCCGTCCCTCTCAAACAAGGACTCTGCAGCCTGGAGAAAAGGCAGCAGATAAAGTTAGTCAACATTATAACCTTCATGAAGGTGGGATTTATTGCAGGACTGTTGTGCAAGACTGCATTGATTTAAGCTATGTGTACCTAATAAACGGGCAACTAAGTGAATGAAACTGGAGTCACCAGCTGGTTAGCTTAGCTTAGCATAAATACTGGATACAAGAGGAAACAGATAGCCTGGCTCCATCTGAAGGGAACAAATTCTGCCTACCAGCTCCTCTAATGCTCACTAATAAATATATTATATCTTGTTTAATCCAGACACACACAAAGAAAAGGCAGGGGGTTATGCTCCCGGGACTATTTCTCGGCCGGAAGCAGTGACTTCCTTGCGTTTCCGCCAGTTGCCTAGCAACCCCAGGGTGATGACAAGACATTTTTTTTTAAACTAAAGTGAGATTTAGAGGTGCTGATAGATGGATTTAGTTAGCTCGGGGTGAACCATGCTAGTTGTTTCCCCCTGTTTACAGTCTTTATGCTAAGCTAAGCTAACTGGTTGCTAGCTCCAGCTAAATATTTAATCGCACAGACTTGAAAGTGGTTTGATCTTCTCATCTAACGCTGCACAAAAGCCACTAAGTGCATGTCCCAACTATTAGTGAATCAGTTCCTTTATGATATACAGTACAGGATTGACTTAGTGTTTGTGAAAACACTCCAGCAAAAGTAAAAGTAAAAAAACAACAACCCCAGATTCACTCTCGTTTAGTGTTACTCCTCACTATATTTGCATTTTTGGGCTCTGTGTCTGCTGCTTAACGTCTGGCACCTGGTTGCTACATTTTTATAAAGGCCCCTACCTGACCTGAGCACTGTGGGAGTACACGCCCATAAATGTTACAAGCAGGAGAGTAAGGAAATACAGACATGCACACTTCTAATGGATTATAACTGATGATTGAGAGTGATTGCTTCTGTGTAAGTCTTAACAGTGTTTTTTAGGGAAAATCTTGTGTAGTACATTTGTATACTTTGTGTAAATACAGCGAGAATAGTATGGTCTATTGAGCACCTCTCTGCTCAGCGGTCCGTGGTACCACGCATGGCTCCTCGGGTCATCAGTGCTGAGCTTCAGTTCCTCCTCCAGCTCCTTCTTTAATGAGTCCATGTCTCTCCGACCACCAAACAACTGCAACACACACAGAAGGAGCCCAGCAGAGACTATAGTTATTCTGCGTGTTTTCTCTGCTCATATTTTGAATGTTCCAGGATATAAAGGAAAATGTGTGGAAAAAAGAGGCAGCTATAGTGGGCTAGAGAGGGCTGTGTGCTTAACCTCTTACCTTCAGCTGGCTGAGGTATGCACTGACAATCCTCCTCTTGCTGAAAAACAAGAAAGAAGAGGTGATTTGGAGCTACTTAACTGAACCCCAGGGAGCCACAGATGACGGTGCCATGTTTTTTCTTTGAACATGAACAGTACAAGGATGGAAGGCCACTGCCAAGGTCTGGATCTGTCATTAACACCACACAAAAACTGAGGGACTTTTAATAGCCTGCCTCTTTTTCCTCCTTCCTTCCTCCCTAAGCTTCCACCTTCCTGCCTCTGTAAACACACGGCTAGCAGATGAACAGCTCAGGGAACTCACAGCAGGGCTCAACTAGATAACTCCCTGCCATCTTATGAACTGTTATTCTAGCAAGTCCACATCTATGCCTGCCTGCCTGCGTGTGTGTGTGTGTGTGTGTGTGTGTGTGTGTGTGTGTGTGTGTGTGTGTGTGTGTGTGTGTGGACACAGGTTAACAATGTGGAACAAATCATGTGTTCAAGATTGCTGGAGGGATGTGCTCAAACACCGGTGTGTGACGTGTACTTGTTTACCCTGCTTTGACCCTGAATACAACTATTAACATCCACGGAAGCACAACACACACACAACTGATTCTTCTACTTACTCTAATTTGCCATTTTTCAGGAACACTCAGCAAAAACTGACGGAGTCAAATATAACAGTTCTACAATAAATCCTACTTTCATGAAGGCTATAATGTTTAGCTTTTGTTAAAACTGTTTATAAAGATGCTGATTCAATTTCATGCATATTTTTTAGGCTGTAGCTTGTGGAGCTGATAAAATTAATCCCTTAAACTCACTGTCTTCATTTACAAATCCATCCATAACCAGGTTGCCCAGTGGTCAGTGGTATTTTCTGCAAGATTTAGAGCACTTCTTAGAGCAGTCGTAATTTAAAAAGGGGGGAACACTGACTCTTTTATTACATCTAAAAATATGGTCTAAAAAATATCCACCACATGTAAGTTTTTAACTGTGAAATGTTAAGTCACCCAAGGTTGTTAAAACCTCCAAACTTCAAACTCAGACAGAATAACAGGAAGATGACCTTGGTGTCTTCAGTGGCATTGTAGCTATGGCTGTGCAAAACCCAAGGTTGTGTCTTCAAGTTCTGTGTTTTGACTAGTCCTAAACCCAAAGATATTCGGCCTTGAGAGGCCTGTAACAAGGCATTTCTTTGGTTAAAAAAAAAAAAGAAAATTCTTTATTGATCCACTAATCTTAATTGAACAGTCATTTCAGCTCTACTCTGCACTACCATCCTGCGCTTATAGTGTGATGTGTATAATTTTTTTTACTGACCTAACCTATCATCTAAAGTGTCAATAAGTATCTAGAAAAGTACTCTGCAAATAAAATGTATTATTATGATTAAATGTAATGCATGAATGCATTACAGTAATGTATATTTAAGTGTCTCCAATGTTCATCTATCCTACTTCCTTAAATAGGATGGACACAATATTAAAAACAGTTCAACACCACCACAAACTATAGCATCCAAAATGATCAGAAACTTTAAAACAACACCTCTTTAAAACAGTTTTAACTAAGACTCTACATTATTACCTTCATACAGAGGCATTTATTGAGAACCTGTCAACCTGAATTAAGTACATGAGTTACATGTACTTTTAATGAGTATTTCTGTTTCCTGCTAGGCCACTTTAAACTCTACTCCACTACTCCACAACATTTCAGAGGCAAATATTGTACTTTTTTACTGAACTACATTTATTTGTTCATTTTCAGTCATTAGTTATTTTGTAGATTCAGATTAACAATACAACATATAATAAAAAATAAGATGTAATTTCAGCTAATATTATTAATATATCAAAAATAAGATTAAAATATCAGATGAAAGTAGTTGAGATTAGCTCCACCTTTACCAACTTCAACATTAAAGCCATGAACACATTAATGCATCAATAATTATAATTCAATAATATACTAGGCCATGCATTGTGCTGAAAGTGGCCACTGCAGGATGGATACTTTTACTTTTGGTACTTATTTTGATGCTAATACTTTCATACTGTTTACTCATGTAAAACTTTGAATGAATGATTTTTACATGTCACAAGTATTTTTATTCAGGTATTGCTACTTTTGGGCTGCTTAAAGGAATACTTCACCCAGAAAATCAGTCATGCCATGTTACCTTGGTGTTGTGAGGAGAAATTTGTTTTTCTTGCATGCCTGCCACAGAAAATGGTGAACATATTGATTTATTGATTGATTGGGGACCACATTTAACAACAGCAAAACTATATCACAACATCCGTTTACAAACTCTCACACAATTCGTGTAGTATAATGCAAGTCTCATTTATCCAGTCTTATGCTCAGTGCTTCCCATACACCTGCATTTTGACTACAATTATTTCAGACTACACTTATCTGAATATATACGCTCTTCAAAGCCAAACTCCAATACTAAAGTTTTGTAGGGAAAATGTATGTGTTTGGGAAGTACTGAGCAACAACTGGATAAATGAGACTTGGATTATACTGCAGGAGTTGTGTGAGAGATTTTGTAAACATATGTAATATAGTTTTTGCTGTTGTTAAACTGGTCCCCAATCAATCAATAAATCTATACATATGGAGACAAGAAAGCAAAACAAAGTTTTTGTCATGAACTCTAGGTGACAGGGCATGACTAATTAATTTATAAAAGGTATTCTTTTAACTACAAAATCTGAGTACATCCTCCACCACTGTTTATACCTTAGTGTGCCTGTGGCAGCCATTGTAGCTGAATGTCCACAATTAAAAACCCATGACAGCTCCAACAGACTCATAAATACACAGACATCCAGTAACATCACAGCTTTATGGTTTTTTATGAGGTAAAAGGGTGCAACATCCTGTTTGAGGGGCGTTGGCCCAGTGTACAGCAGAAACACCTGTGCAATGTGCTGCAGAGCCACTATTGAGAAAAGCAACCTGACACCACATGTTTCAAACTATTTTAATAAGCTCCATCAGTTTACTGTTATTCCTCTGTGTAATCTGATACCTCACAACTAAAAGCTAATGTTACTGTAATCTGATTTACTGGTCTAACTTGGAACATAAAGCCTTCACAGTCAGGATTGTGCAACAGGTAGTTAAACAGCCACAGGTAAGTAACGAGCAAGAAATAAGCAAAGCACCACTATCGACGTTTTTGACCTAAAAACCCTAAAAGGTGAAATTTTAGACGCTTCATGTCAAATATAGTGATAAATGTTTATAAGTTAAATCAACTCTCAAACAAACAGTGTAAAACCTGAATGACGTCCGAAGTCTCGCGGTAATTAAAGTTAACGTTGTTTAAACCGTTGTGTTGTCTTCGGTCAACGGTCCTACCTGTCGGTCCTCGTTACAGCTCGCTCGTCCCGGACATGTTTTACGGTTTGTGGTCCAAACTAACACCGCCAAACAACAGCTGAGGAGTTGTAATGTTCAAGCCGTCTCCGTGCCGGTCCCTCCCAGCCCCCCTTTCTCCTCTCCGACCTCCTCCCTGCGCAGTTTCGGACGAGTTCCCACAAGTCCTCCCGGGCCCTCCTTCTCCCCCCGCCCCGGGCCCCGGTGCTGAAACACCGCTATCTGCCTGGCATTCCTCGGATACCGACACAAGCCGAGCTGACACATCACCTGGCTGCAGTCAGCATTATATGGTAGGTAGCTGCACAGGGAGCTATGACACCACAAACCCCACATATGGTACTGATTCAGTCTCTTGTGACATGTCGATATGACTAACTTTTTATTACACACACGGAAAGTTATTGCCCAACACACGCTGTTCTCAGGCCAGACCTGGTTTTTCCAAGAAAGCCAAACCAGTTCTTACCAAATAATCTGTGGCTTATAAATCATTGTCTGTCAATTACAGTTTCTAAATGTATTCCCACACTGACATTCGTTAAAAAAGCCGCTTGTACCTGTGATAGTGGGGCAGCGCATTGATATTTACATGTTGTGCGGTCAGGTGAGTGATCTTCACCTGCCTCACCAGCCAATCAGAGCAGAGAGACAGAACTATTTAACTCATTGAGATCCACATGTTTGGTTTACAACCTCAGGGCTTGTAGCATTCAGCACTTTCTGACTGGTGAACTGAGATGTGCCTGAACTTGACAGCCAGCCTCCGTTTATACACTTACAGTACTTGTTAGTAGTGTCACTCAATTATGTATGAAAGGAAACAACAGTTAAAGCTAGATTAAAGTGTAGGTTTGCCCAAATTAGAAAAACCTACAGTATTGTTCCACTTACCTCTTAATCATGAAAATAATTACGGTTTTTAAGTGCAGCGAAAAACGATATGAAAAATTCAACAACAAAGGGCTCAGTTTGGATGTCTTCATAATGTTTTTTACCCCTGATCTCAATCTCAGTACTATCTACAGTATTTTTACCCATCGCCTTAAAGGAGAAGTCCGGTATTTTGCACTTTGAGCCCCATTCCTGGGTTGATTATGATGAAATAGAGTGGTTAAGACCAAAATCTTGATGATTGCTCCTTCTCTGACAATTTGAGAGAATTTGGCTTTCCCCTGCCTGGCTTAACAATGCTGTCTATGGCCATGTGTAAATCTGTCCTAAAACCACCTTAAACGTTCGTTTTCAAAGCCATGAAACTCACCGAGTGGTCAGTGGTGTTCGTTGATGTTCCCACATAAAAATCGTAGCAAACTGTGGTTTCCGTGATGATTTATTTGACATTCTGTCCATGCATTGATTTTCTATAGGAAGCCTCATTGTCCGTTGGTAGTAATCCTCCACTGGAAATGGAAAGGGGGTTGTTTACGACAAGGTTGAAGTCATTGTAGTCTTTTAGCACAGTGAAAGTGCTGGCTCGACAGTGCCCATTATTACTCGCTTGTAAACAACCTTCGCAGTACGATGCCTTTGAACGCAACGCCAGCCTTCTTCTTCTGCTTCTTTCTGTGTCCCATTACATTGCAATGGTTTTCTGCCAGTTGGCGACACTCACGTAAAGGAGCATTATCACCATCAAGTGGGCTGGAGTGTATAATGCTTCAGGGTCAAACGAACGATCAAGTGGAAGTTTACACACGAGTGTGAGGCAGCTGAAAAAATAGTTCCACAATCGAGATGAATAGCAAAAACACAGATGGAAACCACAGTTTGCTACGACTTTTATGTGGGAACATCAACGAACACCACTGACCACTCGGTGAGTCTCATGGCTTTGAAAACCAACGTTTAAGGTGGTTTTAGGACAGATTTACACATGGCCATAGACAGCATTGTTAAGCCAGGCAGGGGAAAGCCAAATTCTCTCAATTCTCAGAGAAGGAGCAATCGTCAAGATTTTGGTCTTAACCACTCTATTTCATCATAAACAACCAGGAATGGGGCTCAAAGTGCAAAATACTGGACTTCTCCTTTAAGTACAGCTGTGCAGTACAAACTCTGGCTTCAGTACAATTTTAAATATGTTTGGCAGCTGAATTGCTTTGCATTATAACTTGGCCTTAGTTATGTTTTTAAATAGGTCCCTATCCACCTTATTCCTAGCCTCCATGATACCTTGCATGAATTATGGGTGCAACTGCCAGCGTTTAACCAAAACCAGCAATTTCCAGTGGTAACAGTTTGTTTACAGTACTCTATTCTTCTTTCCAAAAGCAATTGGGAAATAAAACGTGGAACACACCACCTGTTATAGCTCAAACAGGATTATGTGATCACACCTCTGCCATCTCTGACAGCCGTCTCACAGCATTGGTTTTTTTTTTCTTTTCAACCGAGCACGCTAGCGATTAGCTTGCCTTGCTCAGTTAAAATATTGTTAACTTTAACTTTAACTTTTTGCTCCTTCTAAAGATGGTTTATGATTTATGATGACCTATTAAGAGATACTAACACATAATTCAGTATGAACTGTAGCTCCATGTAAAGTGAATAAATATGATGTTTCCCTGCTAATCCTTCACTTGTCTGGGTTAGTGACACAGTTTACACGTTTTTTAACTTCTGATTTATTAAAAACTGTTCTGAGCGAAACATGAAGCTGAATTTAGCAGCAGACCTCAGTAACAGTAAGATAAGTTAGTAGTAAAAGAAATAACTTTTGGGATTCATTTGTTATATGAAATAAAGGAAGTACAGTAAATCAGTAACACATTCTCAGCCCTAATGATTAAATACATATTTCAACGTATGTTGCTGAGTTTATTTTCTAATGTAGGTTGAGAATGAAGTCAGACGGGGAAAGACAGGGATATCATGTACTGACGCTGGGTGACGGACCTGTCAGTCTAGGTGTCATTCTCTTCTGCAAATTCTGATTTTCTTCGCTATGTCTCGTGAAACTCTTGTGGTTTTATTTCTCATATCAATGGCACCTTTGGCAACAGGAACAATCCCTTTTTGTTCTGGTCACATGTTCAACACAGTTGCTGAAGACAAACATTCAGCTTACACCGGTTGTTAGTCGTTACAGACACGGACAGTGCAACAGGTACCAGAGCTCCGCAAAGACATTTTAGAAAATGCTAAGTTAACATTAGTTAAATATTTGTTAAAAAAAAAAATCAGTATTTGCTAAACTGAAGGCAAATTACTTTTGAAAATAACCAGCGTTAAGGTGGATAGTATTTTATAGAGCTGAAAAATCATTGAATGAAATGTTTGACAGAACATTGTGTAAGTAATTTTCAAGCAAAATACCAAATACTACCTTGTTCTAGCATCTAAATTCTGAGGATTTGCTGCTTTTCTTTATCCTATGTCACAGTAAACTAATATCCAGTGTTGGGAGTAGTTAACTACATGTACTTCAATTACCATTTTGACTATAATTTGCAGTAGACGTTGTTTAGTGTAAGCTTAGCTACATTCAAATCTCAGTAGCTTTTTCATTACTTTGGGTCATGTAGTTCATGTGGTTGATTACAAATTTTACGTTTTTTGCCACACAATATGGCACAGTGCCACAGCTCATCAGCCACAGTTGTCATTCAATGACAATCACCTGCTATTTGACTAATATCAGAGACTGCTGGTTAACCGAGATGACCCACATTTTGATTCATTCACTGTATCTGTGTCAAGTAGGTTTCGCCACTGCCCCGCCCCTTTACGAGACTAGTAGCAGCCCTCAGTCTATTCATTCAAATAGGTAAAGTGAACGTGAGTACATATTTTGATATTTTCCTTCGTCCCATTGTCACTGGAGTAAATATTGGACCCATTAATCACAAGCCCCAACCCTTCTAACGATTCTAACACTGAAATGGCATTTTTTCAGACGGACAAATTAACTTTGTTTGAGACAAGTCTGTGTTTTAGCAACGTATTCTGGCAAGATCAAGCAACAACTGACGTGATGTTACACTCCGTTAACATCAGACATTAAGCTAGCAGATGAAATGAGTGGCAAAATAAGGAGCAAACATTAAATTTGTACTATATATAACGTTGTATTATTGTATTATTTTGACTCTGAATCTGACATTTGCAACACTTCCAAACAAATTGGGGGTATGCTGGGGATTTGCAAGATGTTTGCAATGGACACTATTTCCCTAGAAATTTAGCATATTCATGATTCCACCCGACAACTGCTCCTTATCCTCTCATTAAAACACACCCCTGGGTTGCCTAGATGAGGATTTGCCTACTTAAGTCCCTAAATCAAACACACCTTCAGTTTACTCCATGTAGCAATATGATATCTCAGATTGTGATAATTTCCTGTGAAATAGTTTGGATGTAGTTGAACTACTTTTGGAAACTAGTTTAACATTGACAAGCTACAAATCTTTGAGAGTAGTTAAGATAACAACTTTTCATTGTGGAGTAGCTTGTAGTTGTTAAACTACAGTTTTACTGTAGTTTCCCCAACACTGCTAATATCTTTAGGTTTTGCCATGTTGGTAAGACAAAAGAAGACACTGGAAGTGGAGCATTGTTTCTGGAAAGACAAGTTTGTGCTGAGGCATTGAAATGTAAATTTGAGTGCTTTCAGGACCACAAACTGAATTTCATTTACTCCCATGTCATTGTGGTGGCAGCAGAAATCTGAGGTTTGGATATCTCCAAACTAGATAACACATAAAACCGAAACTGTCTGCATGCTTTAGGGATAGAGAAAAAAATGAGCATGCCATTTTGTAATTTAGGTGAACTGGATCTTTAATGCTGACTGTGAACTTGCATGAAATCGTTCCCTTTTTAAAGGCCCGCACTTCAAGATGAACCGTTTTCAAAGACACACTGGTCTTTGTCACTCAGTCCTTGACCTCTCAGTGGAGGGGAAGTATGACCAAAATATCAAAGTCCCAAGGTGTGTTGTTTACTATGTTAGTCATCATAAAGCAGCCGTTCTCGTGGTTGCTTAAAGTAATTAAAGTAAAGACAATGATTTTATTTTATTTCCCTGAAGGATTTTCATTCCTGTTGTCTTTGCAGCCTGTCGCCCGATCACTGAATACACCTATTTCACCTTACAAACTCTGGCATACATTTTATGGCACACTGGTTAATTATTAGCCCACCTGGAGAAAGTAGATCGCACTCACACACACACACACACACACACACACACACACACACACACACACACACACGCACGCGCGCGCACACACACTTGCAGTCATTCTCCTTCACACACAGAGACACACACGCACACACACCACACATTGGGGGTCATCTTACCTGCGTCTGGTTTCCTGACAGCGCTCCACCTCACTGATAGTGTTGTCCTCGTTCAGGGGGCGTAGCTGGGAGCAGGAGGCGGAGAGGCGGTGCTTTTTATCAGAACGCTGGAGGCGTGGCAGGACACTCTGACGGAACAGATCCTTCTTTGGCTTCACCTGCAGGAAATGGTATAGTGTGCATCCTGGAAATGCTAATTGCATTGTCTTGTAAAAAGGGGCTGGAGGTGTTACAGGTGACGGCTACTGTTGTGTGACGCTATGCGCCAACATAGTGCTCTCACCAGATCCATAGACGATCCCAGGGAGTACTTTCTGCTCACCCTGCGCACCACTTTAACACCTAGTTGGACGAAAGGACATTTTAAAGAAGTAGTTTGACATTTTGGAAATATGCGTACTTGCTGTCATAAGACGTTAAAGAAAAGAAGATCCTTACCACTCTCACCTTTTTCCGGTAAATATGAGGCTGAAACAAACACGATATAACATCTCATCAGCAAGCTTTAGAAGTGGTGGTAGTTTTCCACCTGTTTCCAGTCACACAGCTAATAAACATATTTTCCAAAATGTTGAACTATTCCTTTCATTGGTGTGCATGGATAGATATATGCAAAAGACATCATCATTCATACTCTCTAGATGCTCACACTTAACTTCTTCAACTTCTTTAAATTACACTGAGCAGGAACAAGCCAATAAACACGCCAAACAAACACACTAATAAATTTTGGTATATAATGTTTTGACTTGATAAACAGGCGTGTGCATTGCACGAATGGTTTCAACAATAACTGCTCCCTGCAAGTTGACAAGGATAATTAAAAGATAAGTTTAATTTTAGGCTTGCTTCATAACACAGACTTGAACATATCAACAGTTTAGGTAATCAAATATCCAACATGAGTATTCAATCAATATCTGCTGTAAATAAAAGATAAAAATTAAGCGCGAATAAAACTTGAAGTCTGCAGCTTAATGAGTCTGTGTTATCTGTGTGTGTGACGCCATGTGTGAGCATGTTCATATGTCATACTGTGCCACTTTGTGCACCTCTCTAGCACTGGATAACATGACTGAAATCAATATCACAATATTTATTCATTCATTCCTTTTCTGTAATTGTTCCTGTTAGGGGTCGTGGGGGATGCTGGAGCCTATCCCAGCTGACATTAGGCGAGAGGCGGGGTACATCCTGGACAGGTCACCAGACTATCACAGGGCTGACACATAGAGACAGACAACCATTCACACTCACATTCACACCTACGGCCAATTTAGAGTCACCAATTAACCTGCATGTCTTTGGACTGTGGGAGGAAGCTGGAGTACCTGGAAAAAACCCACACTGACACGGAGAAAACATGCAAACTCCGCACAGAAGGACTGCACCTCCCTGGGTATCATAATATCAATACATATATTTTTCCACTATCAATGTGGCTGTATATGGAACCAAAATGCTTTTATAGTTTAAGCATGTTAAAGTATGAAGTAGGCCGACGGAAAACTCATTAAATGTCTGGACAGATTTATAAACCTCCTTACTCATTCTTAGTTTATATTTCAAAATAAAAATTGCCAATTTAAGACTATCTAATTTAAGAAAAGTAATTGTACAGATGTCTGTGTGGCGATATTTGGCATCTTAAAAGAGCAAGTCTTTACTCTAGCAACCCTCTGAGGCTGCGCAGGAGCTAAATGCTAACAATGACAGTGTAAACATGCTGATGTCAAGCAGGCCTAATATTGTGAATTAGCACTAAAAACAAAGCACAGACTGAGACTGATGGGAATGTCATTAGTTTTGCAGTTATGTGGTCATAAAGGAAAGGGATGGACAAAGTTAAATTTTGACCTCATGATAAAACTAAAGGAAAAGTCAGGGGACCATTAAATTAATACTGAGGAGCCTGCATGTCTGTATCAAATATCATGGAAATCCATCCAGTTACTGTTAAAATATATATGATTCTAGAGCAAAGTAGTGGACCAATCAGTTGCCATCCAGAACTAGATGCTGCAGTTGTTTAAAAAATGCTTATATTTCTAAAAGTAAAGGTATTTTAATAAGTATTAATTTGGTATCTGTACCAAAATTCAGATATTGTTGTAGCACTGGGCTCAAAAAAGTTAAAATAGGATCACAGATAGATCCCAAGCCGGGATATTAATATATATCACAATATTGCAAATATATGTAGACGTCTTACAAAATAATCAAACTGATGTTCAGGACATACACTGTCTTCCTCGTATACATTACATTACACAGAGCTCTTTATATCTGTAAAACTAAACCTTTAGCATTCTTCCAGTGTTTTTATTTTAGGTTAGTTGCAGCTTTGAAGGGCTGGGATACAAAACAACACATTTCCACCTAATAAACATTTGATCATAACATTTTTCACAGCAGTTAGAATATAGATGTTGTTGTCCAGCCCTTGTGTGCATGTGTGTTCGCATGTAGCCAGTGAGTGTCACCAGAGTGTGGGTCCAGTGTCTGTCGGTGTCGTGAAAGCTGACTGAGGATGGTTTCTCTGTGTGTTGCATCCTCTATCCCTGCATCCTTCAGCTCTCCATCCGTTACACTCAACAAACCCTGGACAGAGACACACAGGGAGGGGTAGAGAGGAACAAAGAGTAATTGAGGGTTATGAAGATTGATGCACAGAACAAAAGAAAGAAAGAGATATCTTCAAGCACACGCGGATGCATTTCGCATATTCACATATTCACATACCTCCAGACCATAATATTCACTCTCTAGAGTCTTAGTGTACTGGGGCAGGCCGATTTGTCTCAGCCACCAGGCGATGGAGCGATTATTCATGTCTGAACAGCAAAGCAGAAGAGATACTGATTACATACCAACACACATGCACACACACATGCTTGTACATGTTTTTATGAACAAGTTCCTGAGAAAACTACTAATGAAAGAGTAAAGTGACATCAGCTTACTTTTAGAAATTAACCACACAGACACACAAGCAGAGAGCTCTTGTGTTGTTTGCGTTGCAGCAGCTTCAGTATGTAACACCTACCTGTTTGCAGGGTCCGCCGAGGCACTCTGGGATTTTGACTTCTCTCCTTCTCCTTGTAATATTTCTATCTCATACTGCCTCTTTCTTTTCTCACTTTCCCTCTGTTTTCCTTCCTTCCTGGCAGCTGCTTTCATCAGAGTTGTAGCCTCTGTCATTAAGTCTGTCTCTTACTTTCTATTTGTGGTAATAGTGGAAGCCCGCTCCCCCTCAAACCTGCAGGGTCTCTTAAAAAGCCAATCAGATTGTACTGTGGGAACACAGTACCCCACAGGAAACAGCAAATCACAGCTCAGGAATTAGCATGAGCTCTCAGGAGGTGGAGAGCGCAGGTTGGGGCATGTCATGAGCGAAAGATAGAGTTCACAAAAACAAGATGGGGGGATATAAAAATGTAAGACTGTTAGGCAGCTGTCAACATGTCAAGTCAGAGACAGACATGCATGCACGTTGGTGTGCCTTGCAACCTGTCTGTCTAGGCAGTACATTAGGAAATACAGTAGCTGCAGAAAAGATAGTGATGTGTGTAAGGGTGACACCTAGTGCTGAAATAAAAAGTGACACAAGCCTTTTCTCTCAGGTGATTTAAAGGGGCACTCCCCCAGTTTTACACATTAAGGTCAATTTACTCATGATGACGACTACAGCTCAGCCTGAGTTAAGTTGTGTTATGTCTCGATCACAAACTAGGGGTATTGAGTTTGAAAGATATGGGTGTTAAGTAGGCTGGCAGCGTCTAACTGAAGATGCTGCAAAGCATCGCGGGTAATGTAGGATTAAGCATTTTTGGAGCTTAATACCTCCAGCACTTAAGTTTTTACTATTCTTTTTTTTTTTTTTTTTTAAACTAACTCTCACAAGTCACCCAATTGTACATATGTGCAACACTATCCAGGGTGTCTGCAGGTCCTTAAAAAGTCTTAAAAGGTCTTAGATACAATTTTGTAAAATTTAAATTAAAATATAAAAAAATTTAATTAAATCAAAAATTGAAATTAAAATTACAAAAAATTAAATGTCATTAAATGGTCTTAAATTTGAATTTGTGAGTTTATTGAATTTACCCCAGTATTTTCCGTAATTTAATTTCTATTTATCAAAATGAGCCATGCTCTTTCGCATAAAGTCCACATTTTTGATGTTACAAATTTTTAAACCTGCCGTCTTTTTACTGTATACATACACTTATCTGTTGGCGAAATGTAGATTAACATTAACATTAACTCACTTTAATAACCGTATTCACATATTGAACCTGCCTCTGCATGGGACTACTAATACTACTTACCTTTATACTTACTTGCAATGCTCTATTAAGAAAAACGTGATTTGTCCAGAAATTAGACTTAAATTTGGTTAAAAAGTATCACCGAAAGGTCTTAAAAGCATTACATTTAAGTGTCAGATACACCCTGTAAATCACTAGAGTGCCTCTTAAAGGAACAATCCTTAAACTGGAAACCTGCTTCAAAGCTCCAGAAGATGAACTGTAGCTGTAAAGGTGATAGGTGAAAGCAAAAACACGATTTCCCCCTAGACCAAAGTTTAATGTATTATCAATAATGTTCACCTGCCATTGCTTATTCTTGTGGTGATGATGACGTCAGTGTGCTGTTTTTGGGAAGATGCAGAGAATTGAAAAAGTTTGTGACATATGAGTCATATATAAAAATGAACATTTTTGCACTCCTTAATCATGCCTATAAATGCTGCCCTTCCTTCTTCCCACGTTAAGTTTTAAATATCATGCCTCAGCGGAGTAGTATCAGCACACCCTTTCCTCTGTTAGTGATTGCAGTAACTTTAAAATGATACTCCATCAATATACTGTGCCTCTAACACAGCAACATATATTTTCAGTCCATGCAGAATATCTGGACAAGTTGTTAGTTTGGTTGAATTATTTATGCTCTGGATATTTAAACTGTTAAATCAGCCAGATTTGTGAATAAGATGCTTATTATTCAGTATCAAGAGTAAAAGTACTCATAATGCAAGAAAAATTTCCTTGTGAAAGTTTGTATGTTGTAGATGTAAGGTAGATCATTTTAAGTATGTTACACACTGTTGGGTACTTAACGTAATCTCTAACTATGTTGTGGATGGAAAATCTGCAAAGTAACTAATTAATACAGCATTCAAAATAATGTAGAGGACTAAAATGTACAATATTTGCCTCTTAAGTACAAAGTAGATTATAATGGAAGTAATCAAAAAAGGTACTTCAAGTACTTCAAAAATATATTTGAGTTAATGTAACTAGTTGTATTTCTCAACTGCTGTCTCCCTGTGAGACATCACAACTTGACTGAATTACTAATATCACTACCTTTTGTTCATTCAGTAACACTAAATAAGTCACTCACAGAGCTCCAGTTTGAGGTGTTACATGTTAAGGAGTCTTGATTGTAGATTCTTAGTTGCAGATCCAATTATGTGCCCACCTCCTAGCAAAATCACCACTGGGTGCTGTCAGTGTCCGAGCAGCTGCTACATTATTCATTGAGCAGCTCCAGGAATTTTCTTTAAATGATATCATGACAGCAGTTGGTCTCTTTGCAGCTCAGCTTCAAGACCGACTTCACACATTAAATATGAGCTGTTCAGGACTGTATAAATAAAGGTTTTTATTTTAGGATTTCCCCCTTAAATACTGTAAAAGGCTTTCTTTTGGTATTCATTCTTACAGCATTTTAGAGACATTAAAGTGGATCTTTGTGAAGAAAGTTTCACCTTGATGCCTCTAGATTGCACCTAAGACCTCCACCGACTTAAATAACTCTTGCACATGCATCGACTGCCTCTCTCTCTAATTAGGTCGTTTTACCACATTAAGAGTTTGAATGGGGTTCGGTCTAACATTTGTTGTGGTCACAACACATTTATTTTTTGATAAACTTGTGTTCTGTATCACACACAGACACGCACACTCACTCCTATTCTATCTGATCTCTTGTACATATATAATACACACCATTTCACACAGAGATCAAACTCTGCTTTTATCAACTTGTATCACTCATAGCAGCAGCAGCAGCAGCAGCAACAGCTTTGTGTGTGTGTGTGTGCATGTGCATCTGTGAGTGTGAATGCAACTGTGAGGGTGCGTCAGAGGAAAAAGGAAGTTGCGGGATAAAGTTAAAAGTCTTCGACACAGTGCAGCTCTGCAGAACACCCACCACGGAAGAAAGGCAGAACGAGAGCGCTGAAGTCTGACAATGAGATAATGAAAGGAGGAGAACATCGAGAAAGAAGACATAGAGCTGCCAGGAGAAACTGAAGGTGAGAGCTGATTGTAATACTCGTCCCACACTGATATGCAGTTAGAAAATTATTAAGTTTTCTAGCAGAGCAATGGCTTTTTTAATATTTTACTGGGTTTCAGGAAGGCCGCCTCAATATTTCACAAAAAGGACGGAGTGTGTGGCTGCTCAGTGTTCACCATACGCTAACAGATTTGCTACTGATTTGGTCTGATTCTTCAATATTTCAATATCCAGGCTCTATTTTACTATAAAAAGTAGAAGTTAGACCATGACAGAGAGATTCAGAGCTACTTTATTTGTGTAATGCAGAGGCACACATCACACTTGAGGAGGTTTTTGTGTGAGTTCAGACAAAGAACATACATTTCAAATCAACTCCACAAATGATCTAGAAAACTTAACTCCTGGCTCCGCGTGAAGTTAACTTATCCCCGATTGTTAGGAGAAAATTAACTTCAGATCTGACTGACTTATTCACTGCTTTTTGGTGTTGTGAAGAACAATAATGATTACTGGTTGCTCTATGCGGTGTGACTGAATCCTGCCTCACATCCCATCTATCTATTGTTCTATCTCTCTGACTATCAGAAAACAAAGATGGAGTTGTGGCGGCAGTGTGCGATGTGGTTAATCGACTGTCGAGTCCTTCCTGAGAACCACCGGGTCACATGGGAGGGTGCACAGGTAAATCAGCGGTGTCACATACAATACACACAACTGCACACAAACACACAATGCGTCTCAGTTCCTCAGTCAGACTTTAAATGTGTGTTTGTGTGTGCATTGCCAGGTGTGTGACCTGGCCCAGGCTTTGAGAGATGGCGTGCTGCTCTGCCAGTTGCTCAACAACCTGCTGCCTCAGGCTGTCAACCTGAGAGAGATCAACCTGCGCCCACAGATGTCCCAGGTAACACACACACACACGCACACCTTTTCCTGATCTATTTCCATAGGCCATTTCCATAGTGACCAGGAGGCAACACTAAAGCCCCGAGGCCTTTCGATAGGAAAATACTGTGATCTGTATCTGTTCACATCAGGGAAGCGGGTGTAGAGAGTGGACGGGATGATGAAGAAGAAGAAACAAAGAGAAACAACTAGAAAGTACTCACTACATTATTGAACCCTCAAAGTCATGTTAACAAAAAAAAGAAACTGCTTGTGCAATCAGACAATTAGATTATGTGTTGTTTCTTTTCTCTGTGTGTACTGGCAAGTGCTCTCAGCCAAGAAATAACTCAACACACAACTTCCTGTAAAACAAGCTTACTTTTTGGTTTTTGTATGGATTTAACAAATGAGATGTAATGTGTGGACAAAAAAATCCAAGCTAGCTGTTTCCCCTGCTTTTCCCAGTCTTAAAAGTCCCTGTGATATGGAAGTGAGAGCATCTTAAGCTTATATATTGTGATGTATTTCCTTGTGAAATGGAATATTTGAGCGTACAATTAACAAGCAGGATTTAAATAAAAAATTTTGCATTTGCTTGGACCCCTAAAAATTTGGCAGGCTTAGAGTTAAGTGCGATACAGCACTGGCCTGGACTACTGGCTCCTCACACACTTCCCTTGCAGTCAGGAGGAGAAAGAGGGAGAGATAAATGAAATAGACCTCGGCCGTGTTTGAGAAATAAAAACAAAGGTTTTGCCCACTTATATCCAAACACACATCTTCCTATGTCTCTCTATGTTGCTGTGTTAGCTACTACAACCCACAAACAGTTTAGTGCAGTTTTATATAACCGGTGTGGTGAGCGAGTTGCCCAAAGTCTCACTTGATTGGATGAATGTTTGTAAGCGCCTCTGAGTGCAAGATGACTCATAAAATGTTTGAAACCATTTTATAGAAAGAGAAAAGAGAGGGATTTTCATGAAGAAATACTCAGATACAGATTTGTTGACACATATTTCGCATGTAACAAATGCTCGATTAACACAGGGGCACAGGATTAAAACTGGGAAAATGTATTATTCATTTCATGGGGTCTTTAAGCTAAGCTAAGCTAACTGGTTACCGTAGCGTGGCTACCATGTAGAAGTGACAGTGGCATTGACGTTCTCATCTGAGAAATCTTTTCTGATCATTCCTGTTCTCACCTGGATCTGGGTGAACAACACAAACTTGAATCATGAACTGTTGTCATCAAAACCTGTTGTCAAGCTTTTGAGATATCATGCTAACTAATAAACAAGCACCCAAGCAAACTGGATTCTGAAAATGAGTTGTGTCTGAGAGAACAGAAAGAATTAGAGGTAGAGCAGAATATAAGATGTAGAACGAGAGAGTATGACAAGGAAGAAGAGACAGGCTGTCACACGGTTGGCCTAAATGTCTCAAGGGAAGTCCTCGATCACCTCTGATTGGACTCACCGCGATGTCTTAAAATGTGTGTGTGTGCAGAGGTGAATGTGCTTCGACACGTGCATGTGAAACTCTGGGAAATCCCATGAGGTCAAGAGTGGTTAAGAAACATCCGGTGATTAACAGACGATGGGTGTCCACTCTGACGTGTACACACATGCAGACACACACACACTTGATGATATTACACAAGTAGAGGATCTTCCCGGTGCTCTTGCAATGCTACACTATGAGTTACTGCTGTAGGGATGTATGTATGCATGGCTGTGTGCACTCCTCAAAGAGTGATGTGATGTGTGCAGCAGTATCAGTTAGAACTCAACATTTCCTCTTTTCTCAAATTAGAGTTCCGCATTTCCCACTGCTGAACAGACAGAGACACAGAAAGAGCGAATGAGAGCAGCTGGTTCAGGAAGTTATGTAAAACGACATATGTCTGACCGCCATGTCAGCCGGACTGCGCTCTGCGCTCACTGTGGTTTCTTTTGTAGTTATATTGTAGTTATAAAGTCTACCCTTTGTACTGCTTCTTTTAGAATGAGACATTTCTTTGCAATGGTTCATCGCTGTTCGTGTTCATGTGGTCCTTGTGGCTGAGCAGCATTTCAGTACACTTTAATATGAAGTACAACTGTTTTTTTTTGGTATCACTTAATGTGAGAAAGTTAAAGAATCTGCTTGTTAGACAAACAGCAGAGCCAACATGATATTCAATAATACTTCAAGCTTACAATGTGCAGCTATATGTATAAAATCTGTTTGAAATCTGCTTGTTTTATGTCCTGTATGGGGTTTTTATGTGTCCACGTCTAGTGTGTGCTATATTCATCTTCTATTTGTTTGTAATTCCTCTTTATTTTGTCTTTTAATTATTTAGTCTAATTTGTTATTTGTTGTTAGTTTTTTGTTTATAGTTTATCATGCCATAGGTTTAGCATAGCCATGCTAGCAGCATGATGGTCGGTCCATTTTTGTCCAGACTGAAATATGTATTTTAGATTAAATGCTCTACACACATTCATATTCCCCGGAGGATGAATCCTACTTTGCTTATGTTAAGTTTCACTTATCTTATGAAATATATGAAAGTCTACTGGACAAACTGGCACAAAATATGACAAAATGCCTGCAAAATGAATGACATTTCCATGCTAATTAGTAATGTTAGAATGCTAACATGCTACACTAAAAGGGTGAACTTGGTGAATACCTGTTAGACATACTTAAAGGGACAGTTCACCCCAAAATCAAAAATATATGTCTTTCCTCTTACCTGTAGTGTGATTTATCAATCTAGATTATTTTGGTGTAAGTTGCCGAGTATTGGAAATATCAGCCGTAGAGATGTCTGCCTTCTCTCCATTATTATGGAACTAGATGTCACTCAGCTTGTGCTGCTTCAATACCTTTGAAAAATCAACAGCAATGTCTCTTTTTAGAAATCATGACCTGGTTACTCAAGATAATCCACAGACCTTGTTGTGAGCATTTTCATGGAGGAACTATTTTCTTTCTGTTTAAAGACATCTGCCAACTCTATGACCATACACAGTGGATGCACACTCCCTTTTGCATGGTGATACGGTTGGAGGGTGTAGTTTGATAGACAGAGAATAGTTCCTACATGAAACTACTCACAACAAGGTCTGTGGATTATCTTGATTAACTGGATCATGATTTCTGTAAAGAGACATTGCTGTTGAGTTTTTCAAATGTTTTTTTTTTTTTTTTGGCGCTTTGAGCACCACAAGCCGAGTGCCATCTAGTTCCGTTATATTGGAGAGAAGACAGACATCTCTACAGCCGATATCTCCAACACTCGGCAACTCACACCAAAACAATCGAGACTGATAAATAGCACTACAGGTAAGAGGAAAGATATGTGTATATATAACTGTCCCTTGTCATTGTGTTCTTGATAGCATGCTGATTTTAGAAACTATTGATAGATGATAAGAGTTGTAGTTGTTAAACGTTCAGGTGATTAAATGATCAACTAATTGTCTCAGTAAATGTTAAGTAACATTTGGGTTTTTTGTTTTTAGTTCCTGTGCCTGAAGAATATCCGGACATTTCTGGGAGTTTGTCAGGAGAGATTTCATCTCAAAAAGAGCGAACTGTTTGAGGCCTTTGACCTGTTTGATGTTCGAGACTTCGGAAAGGTATCACCCCACACATCTGTCTATCTATCTATCTATCTATCTATCCGCCTGCCTGCCTTATTAAGTGCAGTACAGTAATTATGAGATTGTGCACTCATACTCCAGTCATGGTGGTAGAAGCCAGATGCATGAACAGAGTCCTGACTCCTCACTGCAGCTTGCAGACACCCACACAGCCCTAACAGGAAGTAGTTTGGTGATTTTATAATTTACACGGCTGAGTGAACGAATTCTGTATTTCACAGTTCTCTTTCACTTTCGATGCAGTGCAGCCACAGCGCTTTGGTTTGAACAAAAGGAGATTCGAAATGTGGACTTGTTTGATTCGTATGTACAAAGTAAGAGGAAGAGAACCTAATGAGTCAACAAGAGATTGACCTCAACTTGACTGTGGGGTCTTTTTTACAGTATTTGTTCTTTTTGTTAAGTTTGCAGTGTGTTACTGTCACTGAGCTTCTCGTTTCACTTTACTGCTTTGAGTCAGTGATCCACTGCAATAAAATACAGTAAAAGCACAGACATGGTGTTATCAGAGCAGTGTAATTTACAGTGGTGAAAGAAGTATTCAGATCAGGATACTTTCACCAGCTTTGTACCAACAGTGTGGGTAGTATGTGTAAATAAACTATGGTAAACTTCCCTCCGTCTTACCAGCAACCAGTTCTCGCTGCTCATTTCTCAGCTCAAATTCATTGGATGATGCGTTTTGCATCAGCCAGTGGTTCAATAGATACTAATCTTTTTTGGCTGGTGAGTGTAGCAAATCTAGTAGCCACTTGCATATCTTACCAGCATTTGGCAGGTTGCTGGTGCTAATTTCCAACTCTGTCCAGCAATTTTTGGCTCTAAGGCTGTTGCTCAAGCTACAGATTGTACTCCTGCGCTTTGCAATGCCCGCTAACACAAACACAAAGAGTTTAGATGTGGTTAGAGAGAGAGACTGCTCCTTTCTCAAACTCAGACCAAACTCTCATCACTGAAAAACTAAGCAGTGCTGATAAATATGAACCAAGATTCTATAACTGCATTGTCTACATGTCACCTAAAATGTTTTCAGAAACATATTTTATTTTATTGTTTAATTGTAATTAAAGATTGTTTGCTACCAAGCTCGCATTACATCAGCCACCAGCAGAGCCGTTTATTTTACCGGTGTGGCAAAGTGCATTGTGGTAGTTGTAGGTTTTCTACCTCATGAGTAAAAGCAAATGCCACGGCCCTTTTCCCCTGTTTTCTCTGGTCACGTAGCACCAATTTCAAGAGTATTTGCATCTTTCTATTAAATGCACAGCCTAGTTTTATGAAAAGTCAGTCTTTCCAGCAGTGAAATACTTCTTTAAGTAAAGTTTAAGTAAAATTGTAGTAACACACTGAAAGTACTCCTCTGAAAGTTAAAGTCCTGCATTTTAAAATTTACTTGAAGTGAAGAAGTATTAGCAGCAAAATGTACCAAGTATTGAAAGTAAAGTCAATCATAAAATAGCCCCTAAGGCTAATATACACTGTATGTTACATTTTTTTGATTTTCACTTTTATTAAACAAACAAAATATATCGTATTTAGTACTGAGCTTTAGAGGTGCTGGAAAGTGGGTATTGTTATCTTAAAACAGAGCCAGGCTAACTGTTACCCCGATTTCAGTCTTTGTGCTAAGCTAAGCTAGTTGGCTGCAGGCTGTAACTTTGTATTTATCATACAGACATGAGAGTGGTATCAATTTCCTCATCTAACTCTCGCCCTGAAAGCAAATTAACGAATTTCCCAAAAATGTCCTTGTTGAAGAATACTGTAAATCAGTCTATTAAAATGTTTCTTCTCTAAACTTCTCCTTCAGACTTTCACTTCTTGTCACAGCTTTCCTTCTCTCTCTGTCTTGAATGGAAGTAAAAATAAGACAAAAAAAAGTACAGCAGCACTGACTGAGAGATACGCTCCTTATTTGGACAGTATTTTTATTTTATATCACCAGAGGTGTCTTGGCAGGCCC